>CP125978.1:67797012-68397012 GCA_030063025.1 Avena longiglumis | reverse complement strand
GCGCCGCCTCTTTACAAACAATGCTAGCGGCAGCTGGAGCCCCTACAGGGCCAAGAGCGTCTGGAGCCATGTCCCCTTCGAGCACCCGGCGACCTTCGACACGCTCGCCATGGACCCCGATCAGAAGGAGGCCATCCTCGACGACCTCATGGCGTTCCAGGAGAGCAAGGAGTACTATACAAAGGTCGGCAAGGCGTGGAAGCGTGGGTACCTCCTGTACGGCCCTCCTGGAACCGGCAAGTCCACCATGATCGCCGCCATGGCCAATTTCCTTGACTACGACATCTACGACCTCGAGCTCACGGCGGTCAAGAACAACACCGAGCTGCGGAAGCTCTTCATCGAGACGACGGGCAAGTCCATCATCGTCATCGAAGACATTGACTGCTCTGTCGACCTCACCGGGAAGCGCCGTAAGACCAAGAAGGCCTCCGGTGACAAGGACTCCGACTCCGACGACAAACCGAAGCTGCCGATGGAGCCGGAGAAGGATGACGCTACAAAGGTGACACTCTCAGGCCTGCTGAACTTCATCGATGGCTTGTGGTCCGCGTGCGGGGGCGAGCGGATCATCATCTTCACAACCAATCACAAGGAGAAGCTGGACCCTGCGCTGATCCGACGGGGCAGGATGGACAAGCACATCGAGATGTCCTACTGCCGCTTCGAGGGCTTCAAGGTGCTGGCCAAGAATTACCTAGATATCGTCGTTGAGCATGAGCTGTTTGGCGAGATCCGACAGTTGCTTGAGGAGACCGACATGTCGCCTGCCGACGTGGCAGAGAACCTGATGCCCATGTCCAAGAAAAAGAAGAGGGACCCTGACGTGTGCTTGTTAGGCCTCATCGAGGCGCTCAAGAAGGCCAAGGAGGACGCAGCAGCAGCCAAGGCGAAGGAGGAAGAGGACGCCAAGGAGGCTGAAGCAAAGAAGGCCAAGGAGAAAGAGGAGGCAGAGGCGAAGGAATCTAAGGAGAAAGACGAAGTGAAGGATAAGACATCAGAGGAAACCAATGGAGAAATCAAGCAAGCTGACAAGTCACAAGAGTAGTTTTTCATTACTGCCCCCTTATAAAAAGATGCAGTATTTGTTGAAACAAAATATGTATCACTCAACTGAAATAAATATTGCTTTATTTTCTCACTTGTTAATTCACACAAGAAACGAAAATTGTAATATTGATATATATAGAGCACTACGATACAAAGAAAACTAACGTCGTTGGCACATATATACACTTTCTCATTTCTCTACAAAAGACATCAGTCTGGCATATATAACCCGCCTATAGAACTTCCTCGTTCTGATGAACAATACAAATGCCACGGCAGACCCGAAGATGCAGACATATGCCATGATTGTGAAGGAGAGCGTGAAGCAGTGCTTACCAGTGCAGGCAAGCTCACCTTGTGGTGACTCCTTGTCGTAGATGTACCCGACGACGCGCACCGAGAGGATATAAGAGCCAATGGGACTCGCAACGGCCACGGTGTTGAAGATGGTGCCAAAATGGTTCAGCCCAAATATTTCCGACGTTATGCTCGGCATTAGAGCCCACTGAGACCCGTAGCACAGGCCGACAAGCACAGATCCAATGTAGAGCGACGCAGGGAAGCCGGAGGAGATGATGGCGTGGCCTGCGCTCATGACTAGAAGCGTTGCAGCTATGAAGAAAGGCCTTCCAATTCCTCGTGACCGAAGGAATTGATCAGAGATGTAGCCTGCGCCAAACCTCCCTGAGAAGTTCCAGATACTCCAGAGTGACACTAGAGTGCTGGTCTCCCTACTTGTGTAGCCAAGGGATCCCCCAATCTGGCTGATGTTGTTCACCGTGGCTAGCCCCGATCCCATCCCGCAAGCCATCGCGAGGAAGAGCAGCCAGAAGTTCAATTTACACATGGCCTGCAATACATTCAGGTTCTCTTTCTCTGACGACATGTCCTGACCAGATACCACGAGTGCAGTGCTGGAGCTGGCGTTCTCAGAATCCTCTGCAGACTCCTCCCGAAGTAATCCAGTTCTTTCGTCCAAACTAGGTTCTTCTTGCTGCTTCGATTCCGTCTTCTGGGCCTTTACAACAACAGCTACCGGAGACATGACCAATAGCAGGAGTATCACGAAGCAAACACTCTGCACAGCTGAACTTATCACAAATACTTGGTCACAGATTATCACAACCATCAAGTACCCAGCAACAGTAACAGCAATGAGGGAGAAAGCATCGAGGAACTTCTTGTTGTACCGTCGATGCGCGCTGTGGACATCGACAAAATACATGAGCAGCAACGTGATGGCTGTGGGTAATACTGCCAGCATAAGTATGAAACTGCCAGGATCAATACGGAGAGTGCGGTGTACTTGGACCAGTATTGCTCCACTCAAGCCTAGAAACCCCTGTTTGAAAAATTACAGAGATGGTTTAATGCCATAGGAAGGACATATCTGCACTTGGGTAACAGAAAAAAAAATGACGCGCTATCAAATAGATGCACCGTAGGATTGCTAATTTGAAATGTTTTCGACAAACAAAGTACATGCTAAGAGTACGGGGCAAAGTGTGCGCAATCCACAAGTTCACATTATCAGAATTACGAATATAGCTAGGTGAAAACTCTAAGACAATAGCAAACGAGATGATGACAGTAAAGTTCATTCATAGGTTGGGATGTGGTACACCCCCATTATCACATCAATATATCAAAATTCTCAAATATATGTCCAGTGCCTGACTGGCCAACAGGTGACACAAGGGGACATTTGTTGGAGGCAAGGGAGATGTATACCTCTAAGAACTGTTTATTTGTACCAAATCCACCTACCCTAACTATTACTTTGATGTGTACATTGGTGAGAATCTATATACTGTGTTATTCCACCACCAAAACAGATACACCGTGAGATTGCTAATTTGAAATGTTGTCGACAATAAGTACACGCTAAGAGTACGGAGCAAAATTAATGTGCGCAGTCCTGGATCAGCACAAGTTCACATTATCAGAATTACGAATATAACTGGGTGAAAACTCAAGACTAGCAGGCAAGATGATGACACCAAAGTTCATTCAGAGGTTGGGATTTGGGACAACCCCATTATCACATCAATGTAGTATCAAAATTCTCAAATATATGTCCAGTGCTTGACTCGCCAACAGGTGAAACAAGGGGACATTGTTGGAGGCAAGGGACCCTCTAAGAACTGTTTATTTGTAAGGTTGTGTTACACCAAATCCACCTACCCTAACTATTACTTTGATGTGTACATTGGTGAGAATCTATATACTGTGTTATTCCACCACCAAAACAGATACCCCACGAGACGAGGCCACGCACTATGAAATGGAACTTAACTTTCGCATGATTGCTATTGGTTGGTTCGAGCAGAGCAGGTGGCTGACATAGATTGTTTTGGTTTCACAATCACATGGTTGTATGAACTAATCCTAAGCAGAGCAGGTGGATGATGCGCAGAGCAACAGAGCAGGAAACGAAGAGCAGAGAGTAATAATCCCGAAACTGAAGGAAGGGGAATGAACGGACCTTCATGATCCCGATGACGGTGCCGCGTCGGTCGGGGAAGTTCTCGACGGCGGTGACGACATCGGCGGTGTTGAGGAAGGTCTGCGCCTGCGCCCCGAGGAACATGTAGAAGCAGACGAGCGGGAGCGTCGCCGGCGCGACCCCGGCGACGGCGAGCCACATGGGGAGGTACCCGGCGGCGCAGAGCGCGGCGCCGGCGAGGAGCACGAGCCAGGGGCGGCGGACGCCCCCGGGCGCCCAGGCGGCGAGGAGGCCCGAGAGGATCCCGACGTTGGCGCCGACGTCCTTGAAGAAGGCGACGGCGTCGAGCGCGGACTGGTCGTAGCCCTGCGAGGACTTGAGCGCCGGGGAGTAGACGCCGAAGCAGTAGGAGCTCCCGGCGAAGCACTGGATCAGCGCGCTCGCCGCCAGCGCCGACCACCGCGTCCGCGTGCCTGACGTCATCGCCGCCGGCCAGGCGAACCGGGGAAGGAGGGCTGGGCTCGACACGATGGAACAGAAGAGGGAAAAGAACTCGTCTTTGTTTTGTTCGTTGATGTATCTCTGGCTTCAATGATGTGGGGCAAAGGCCAATATTTTTGTGCCGATCTACGTGACATACGTGTGCCCCACTTGCCGCCTTGTGGAATTGACAGCATGGGACCAGAAGAAGAAGCCACTTGCCTCATGGATAGTACTTTTTTTTTTTTGAGAAATTGAACATGGATAGTACTGTTTTGCTGAAAACCTCCCTGGTGAGGGTGACTGCTTTTAATTTAAACATGATGATGTCATACTCTTCCGTACCAAAATAAGTGCCTTGTGAAATTGTTTAGATTTTAATGTATAGATAAATTTAAGTCACTTATTTCTGAATTGAAAAAGTACACGACGACTGAATAGTTCTTACGTTATGTTTGAGGGAAATGGAAATGATGCCAAAGTATCTAGGAAAAGGTCACTGGCTTACTTTAATTTGTTTAATTTGTTGAAAAAGCTTGTTCTATTTTATCTGTTTTCTGTGTTTTAAATTATAAGATGATTTAGTCTTTTTCTAAAACACATGTATCTAAACGTCTTTTAGTCCATAGGTTTCGGAGAGAACATACACTTTAAAAAAAGTCTAGATACATGTGCTAAAAAAGCTAAAATATTATATTTTTTATAATGAAGGGAGTAGATGAGATCTCAATTTTTTTCGATTTCATGAGGTCAGGCCAAATCTGCAAATGTCTAGATTGGTTACTTTAATGTACGGTAACCATATGCCTTATATTATATCACTATGGATGCAACACTCCTCAAAACGAGTTAGCAAGATATATATACTCCATTTATTTTAAAATAAGCGACATGGTTTTGTCTAGATACGCATATATCGAGACACTAAAATATGTCTAGATACATGCCTATCTAGATAAACCTATATCACTTATTTAAGGATGGAGGGGGATATTTTTATAGGTAATTCTAAGTGGTATTTTCTTCGTTTCAAAATAGATATTAATCAAATCTAAATAAATCTCTAGCATCCAATTCAAAAGAGAGGAAGTACTATATACTACATCTTACGCTTGGATAGTGCTCGAGAACACCTCTGACCAAATTCCTCACCAAAACCAATTTTAAATGGAAGGGGTAGGACTTAGAGGGTCCCCTAGCCCTATTTTTTAGGTACGCGAACAATCGCCTCAAATATCTTCCCACTAAATTTTCTTCTCTTTCTACATAAGAATAATACTTCCTCCGTCCAAGAATAGACGTGTTAGATCTTTCAAATTTTGAATGAATCTATATATTAAATAGTGTCTAGATTCATTAAATTTTGACAAAATTTGAGACATCTATTTTAGGACGGAGGGAGTAATAAATAATGGTTGGCTGTAACGAGCTTCGACGAACTCCACCAAGCTTCGGCAAAATCAGATGTGATACGGTGAACGGGTAGGGTGTCAGGCGCTTCCAGTTCATTTCTTAAAATTTCGTGTAAATTTTTGTTTAAAATTTACACTAGATTTTGAAAATAAACTAGAAGTGAAATTTTGGTACGATCCACTTGGCACCCTATAAGCTGCATCGATCACGAGGTCTAGCGATGGGCGTGCAATGTTTAAGAAGGAAATTTCATAATCCCTTCGTCCAATAAAAGATGTCAGAGGGGTCATTCTACACAAAATCCCGAGTGAATTCCCTTTTTCCCCCTAGTTTCACATTTTGGACATAAATTACCCCTTTAACAAATTTTCATCCAAATTACCCCATTTAACAAAAAAGTTGCCAGTTTTTACCCCTTTTAAAGATTTAGAACGTTTTGGCCGGTGGGGCCAGGGCCTCAGGTCCACGTGGCGTGACACGTATCCGGTTTTATCCTCCTGGTTTTTTTTCCGCAACTGAACCAGATCGTCGATCGTCCAGACGTACCCGACCGGTTTTATTAGTACGAACTTCCTCCAAAAAAAAGTTCAACACCCGCACGATCTAGGCTAGTTAGTTACGCCCGCACGATCTAGGCTAGTTAGTTAAGCAATAACCTCAAACGGCCCTGCTAATCTCTCCTAGAAAAATCACGACATTAATTCCTATGCACTAAGATCACGGGATGGAGCAGTAGGCGTCAAGTGGCAGGAGATTTGGAGGTGATTGCCGGCGATCGTCGGAGCCAGAGGCGGCCACCGGTATGAAAACGGAATCCCCTCCATGTATGATCTACCACAAGTGATTTATTATCACGGCGGTTTAATTTTGCTAGATTTTTTCTTTGGTTCGTAACATCTTGCATCGTAGATTTGTTGTGTATGAAACTGACCCTTTGCATCTCAATCTTTTCTCAAATATCATCTCATCACACGCATCTCTCTGATGCATAGATGCATACACCGTATGGACTAATAATTCCTGCCATGTTCAGACTGTCGGCGACTATTTATTTGCAGTGGTTATTATTCTACCAATTAGTTTCTAACAAGAAATCGTCTGAGATATGTATGATCGTCTATCTGTTACTGATCTTGAAGATTGAAGTTTAGGTGATCTTTCTAGGATCATTAATTATTTCTGTTTTGCTTACTTGACTGCTGTGATTAAATGATGAATTTTGTGCATGATGCAGATGTCATTTGAGATATGGAGTGTTATCTACATTTGCCATGACCATGGACGTAGCAGTCCAGAGGCAGAGATAATTGACAAGGACTATATCAGTTTTTTAGATATAAAAGAGAAGATGAAAAAACTGGGTTTCAACCTGTGGCATCCCGCAAAAACCACTACTAGAAAATCGCGTTGTTTTTGTGCATTGCATATCATGACCGCATGCTCATGTCATCATGCCACATTGCATTTGAGCATCGTCATCATCTTGCATTTGCTTGCGTAAAACTATTTTCGGGAAAACCTAATTTATTTTCTAAACGCCCCGTCTTTATTCAAACGCAAAACCCGCGTCTCCGGATTATTTTGTTTTGTCTGTTATCGGTTTGCAAAAGCCCTGTTTGAAATAAATAAAATATTTAATTATTTTTAGTGGGGCAGTCGAACAGGCCGATTCGACCCAGTCGACCACCCCCAGAATAAATCGGTCCACCTAGAACCTAAATCCTATTCCCCCCCCAATCCTAATCTACCCACCAATCTCAGCTCGCCACCTCACCCTCTCCCCCAATCCCTACCCACCTTGCCACCTCACCAATCCCCCTCTTTTTCCCCCTCTCTATCTTTCTCACCCAACCATCCACACACCCCTCTCTCTCCCTCTCTCTTACACCCTGGCCCCACAGCCCGCCTCACCTCACTCCTCCCTCACCCGTCGTGCCACCCCACCCCACTGCCACTGGCTGGGCCCACCACAGCGTCCCCACGCATGGCCCGTCCCCACGCTGCGCGCTCACCCCTGGTCCTGCACTGCCCTACCCGACACTGCCCCTGCCTCCTCTCTTCTCTCTCCTCTCCTCTCTCCTCCCTCCTCCTCCCTCGGCCTCCCTCTGCCGCTCCTCTCCTCGCCCTCCTCTCCCGCCCGCTGCCTCTCCTCTCCTGCACTGCCGCTCCGGCCCGAGCTCCCGGCGCCGCCGCCAGGGGCTTCCTCCCACCGACGCCACCCTCTCCTCGGCCTCCCCCAGGCCTCCGACGAGCCCCCCGCCGGCGCCCTCGCCAACCCGGCCGCCCTCCTCCTCTCGCCGCCCTGACCCGTTCCCCACCGGCGCCTGTGGCCCTCCGTCTCCTCGCCTCCGCCGAGCCGCCCACCACCGCCCACCACCGCTCCTCCTCACTGCAGCCTGGCCGAGCCGCCTCCTTCCTCCAACCCGCATCTCCGCTAGCTCCCCCCGAGCTCCTCCTCGCCCTGGCTGCCGCGCCTCCCGGCCTTCCTCCTCTCGCCTGCGACCCGGCGTGGAGCTCGTCGGCCAGAAGCGCCGCCGTCCGCCCGCCAGGCGCCTCCCTTCCACTTCCGCCGCCGCCGTTGCCTCCGCTGCGTCTCCGTCACTGCGTCCTCCGGCTGGCCCGTCGCCGCTTCTCCGCTCGGCGCTCGCCAGACGGATTCCCTCGACGCTGAAGCTCTTTCCTCGCCTCGCCGCCTGCCCTGCCTCACGCGACGGGCCGTCCTCCCGCAGAGCGCCACCTCTCGGGTGCTCGTCGACGGCTCCCTCTTCGCCGGCCGCCTCCACCCGTCCTCCACCCGCCGCCGTTGCCAAGCCTCTTCCTGCAGCCGCCGGGCCCGCCCATCGACGAGCCACGCGGGCTGCCTCCTGGCTCTCTGTAGCAGGCAGTGGGTCCCGGCCTTGTGTTGTTTCGGGTCAGCAGAAGCCGTTTGTAGATGGAATATGGTAGTTGGAGGCTACATAATCAAGTTCTACACCGACAATCGAGTGGAACCCCGAGTACTTCGTCGTGGAAACTAGGGGCGATGACGCCGAATCGACAAGATCCACCTCACGGAGCGGCGAACCCCGGACCCGGAGCATCCCTGGACACCAAGAACTACCGCCGACCCGATCAAGACCTGGACCCCGATGACCCCATGATCTCCGCTGCAGAACGACAAGGTCTTCGGAGTGGAGTCAACAAGATCTACCGAGGACGCGAGAAGTTCGATACGCCATGACCGTCGACATGACCCGAAAACCACGGATGCGCCAAGACCTACCCCGTTATCCGAGAACAATCCCGTCGAACCCTGAGCCCTGCGACCTACCCCGAACCCCGGAACCCCAAGATCGTCGAACCCTAATGTGTGACCCTTTCTCGAGCCCTATTTTTATAAATGAAATATAAACTCGTTGCACATTAATTGTTCATCTCGCATGCATATTGTGTGGGTTGGGGGCCTTACGCCGATTCACCTTATAATTAAATATGAGGCCATATGCGGGCAAATCTAGTCTTATATTGGCCTCATTTAAATTTGTGTAGCGAACCGGTAACTTATCTCGCCCTGTTATTACAACATTTAATTTGCGGGGTAGATAAACAACTAGAACCATATATTTAATTGTCGGGACCCCGGTTCCGCTTAATATGGCCTAATTGCATCGCACCTTTGCCATGCCATGCATCATATCATAAGCATGCCGATCTTTTGCCGTAGTATTAAATATTGCATCCGGTGTTTATTCTAGTGTTTTGCTTCTTCGCGGATAAGGCCGTTGAGTTGATGCGAGTGTCGACCCGATCTTCGGTTGAACCTTCGACAATGTTTTCAGGCGAGCATCTCCCCCTTTTCTACCTATCTTACTTTTATAGTATTTATTCCCTCCTGTTGATCTATTGCTATCTGTGTTGCGATGCTCTAGTTTTCGTACCCGTGATATCCCTTGCAGCCTTATATTGCCCTGGACACCTCCTATTACCTGTTGTTTGGTAGATAGTTGGACTTGCGCGTCGTAGTCGCGTGCTCAAGTGCTGTTGCGTGTCGCCATGTACCACAGTTGTTGGAGTATTGCCGCATGTTTGATGTTGGAGATGATCATGGCTTTACTTATCGTTCACTTTAATTCCTGTTTAACAACTAAAATTGAAGTAAGTAGCGAGGCACGGTGGGCAATAGATGTTATTTGGTTGTTAACCGTCCACTTGTGTCCCGTGGGACCCCGAGTGCTTGATACTGTTCCTTGATTTATCGCGCTATCCACATCCGGGAGGATTATGGGACCCCCCTGAGCCAGAGCTTGATTCAGTCTTATTTCTTGGGGCCACAAACTAGTTTGAGGTTTTATTTACTATCCTGTATTATGCCATGCTACTGCTTTATTTACGATTGTGCGAGCACACTATCGCTTAGGATCGGGACACGTTTTCCGGTGTCGACAAGCCCGATTTTGGGTTCCCGATCGTTCACTGACGTCCACCCAAACCTCGGGTCCGTCTCGAGTCACTAACCGTTCTATGGTGTACTCAAGGGTGGCCTCAAATATTTCTGAATCCTGTGATTGCTTTGTCGTGAAGGCCTCGTTGGGTTTTGTTTGGTTTTCCGAGGTTGATCGAGTGTGTGTTGCTATTGGTGCACCCCGGGTAAAACTTTCAAAGCCGTGTCATGGTTATGGACGACTTGGAGCACAGTATCTCGATCATAGACAACTATAACTAAAGTAGTGCTATAAATTTGACTTTATAATGACTAGTAATCAGCTTCACTATAATGGAATGGCTAAATAAAACTGCCAACAATTGCTTGCTTGGGTTGTCGTTTGCGACCATTGTACCTGACTAGTAAGTATTGCAACTATAACGGAATGGCTAAATAAAAGTACCAATAACTGCTGGGTTTTGGGTTATCTCATGCTAATTGTATCTGATTAGTAAGTGTTGCAACTACAACGGAATGGTTAACTAAAATGACCCACTGCTTATTTTATCGGGATGATTATCTATACCTGACTAGTAATTGCTGCAACGATAACTGAATAAATAAAACTGCCAACTGTGTGAGTTCCTCGGTTGACTTCCTCGTTTGGTCTCGAGGGGGAAACACCAGGATGGGTTTGTTTGGTGGTAGCATCAGGTTGGTTCCGAATAGGTCTTTCTTACCCCTCTCTGACAGCCGCCAGCTGTATCGAGTCTCTATAGGTTGATTAGTGCATGATGCCGCCGCCGCTTCAGTCCACCATACCTATGTAGGCGAGGACCGCCGAATTCTAGCCTCGCCGTGTACTGGCCTCAGTACTGACGCTCCTCTTTTTCCTTTGCCCTTTGTCGGCACCCCTTTTGATTAAGCAGGTTTTGAGATCGACGTCGTTAGCAGGGTTACCCTTCCGGCTTGGACTGGGCAGGGTTATGGACGCCATTGGTTATTCTTCAGAGCTCTTAGCCCCATTTGCATCTTGTCCGTAGCTGGACGCTATATCGTTCTCAAGGTGATTTGGATCTTTGTACTGTATATCTGTATTCTTGACTCATGGAGTCGCTGTTATATATATATATGTTCTGTGGGTCCCATCGAGGACTGTTGTGTAATGTTATTACTTCGTTTTCCACCCGCACGAAAGTGCCTGGTGGACACCTTTGAATCGTTTCTATGCGGGTTTGGCGGGTTTCGCTCAAACTTGCATAGGGTCGATTCTGAGGGTGTTACACAACCCTTGGGACACCGTCTATTATCAGAGGAAGGGGACCAATGGGAACTCCATGGTTGAGCTAACAGATGATTCATGTGTGATGAATATGCTAGAAGAGTTAGAGCAACTCCAACAGCTTACCTAAAATTGAAGGTCTTACCCAAAAGATGCTTTTATAGGTAAGAGAGGCAAAAGAACAGCTTATTCAGCCAACTGACAGGTCGAGCAGGTCGAGGAGGAGCATCGGCACTACAGCAGCGTGCTGTCGAGGAGAACCATTGGAGCAACGTCGTAGCGCCGCAAGGAGGAGGTCGAGGACGACATCGAGCTTGGAAACGGCAAGGCGAGTAGCACAATAGAGCAATCTTGTAGCCGCGCAGGGAGGAGGTCGACGATGACGGTGAGCTCAAGCACGGCGCTGTGAGTAGGCCATCAGCGAGCACGCGGAGCAGAGGCGCGTGCATGGAGAAGGAGTTGGGCGGCGGCGAGCGAGGTCGCGACCTCAGTGGTCGATGTTGATCATGACGGGGGCGCCAGTGATCCCAGGTCGATCGATGAAAGACGACACTGATCCTAGTTTGCTGACCTTTGCCCCCTCGTGTTTGCTGATTTCTCGATCAACTGACGGCGAGCCGATTCCAGATCGATGGAAGATGACGCTGATCCTAGTTTGGTCGAGGACGGATACGAGAAATGATTCAATTTTGAAATTCAAACAATAAGCCATAATTTGAATCATTATGAATGTTTTAGGGACTTTTTTTTGCAAAATCGATTTTGTACTACGACGCTCGACAACCTTTGTTGAATAGAGGGAGTAGTGAGATGGTGCTTTGCAGAGGATGGGGCCCCATTATTTTCCCACGTTGGGAAAAAATAGGTTGTTGGAATTGATCCTTTCGCAGGTGCAGGGTTTAACAACATCAAATGAAGGAATAATTATCTAATATTTTTTATCCCAGTTCACAATGAATATATATTGACGTCTCGTCTGGAAGTAATGAATCGTGAGCTAATTTTTCAATCAATACAAACTCGACATTGTGTCAAAAACACATTTGAATCGTGTCCTCAATTCGTAAGCATGTGGAGATAATGAAACTTGATGATACCTATGAACTACTCCATTCTTTTCAAAATATAAAGAGCATAATTTTCGTTCCAAGTCAATTTTCTATAAATTTTACCCACATAAAAGGATTACTTATCAATTAAATACTACTATACAATTCATTAAATATGATTTTGTAGTGTTTTTTGTATTATGAATGTTGATTTTTCAAACCGATTTAGTCAAACTTACAAAAATTTGAATTACAAGATCCGGCTGTGACGATTTATTACCAGAGCAAGATAGATCGACTGTTTTTTTTTTTGAAACAGGGGCAAAAGCTTTGACCTATTCCACTAATTAAACAAGTAGAGTACACGAAAGTAAAATTGTTAAAACGCAATACAATCTATTCACGTGACATCAAATTACTCATACGCTTTGCGCACGCTACAACTAAAGATTCGTCTCATGTTTAATCTTTCTTAGAATGACCGAAGGAGGAGCATATGTTTGTTTTTAAGACTCACGCGTTGCGCTCATTTGAAATTTTCCAAGACGAGCGAGGATGGTGATGTAAGATAAGTCTCCGCGCTTCTTCATTTGATGCCACCAAGAGAAAATAGATTGAATTGGCCATGTGTAGGGTCAATGAAGTGAAGACCGAGCAAATCTTTGATGAGCCTATGAGTCTTTGAGTGTATCTATAATGAACAAAAATATGGACCGCCGACTTTGGCACCTGCTTACAAAGCGGAAAAACACCACAATTTGCCCAAACCCTCTTCTCAATCCGAAAGTCAAGCGAAGAACTTGATTTTTTTGTGGGCTGGGGGCAAACTGTTATATGTTGATCCAAATTCTACAAAGTATAGGCCAACTTCTGACCAGTGGAGCGAGGCCCGTCGCCGGAGCCTTGGGCCGAGTGTAACGATATAGTGAGATGTCCACTCGCATCTCATTTCAAGTTGAGTAAAAAGCAATGTCTCTCCACTGGAGAGATAGAAAAGGAAATGCAAAAGGTTCCTTATGCTTCAGCTATTGGGAGTTTGA
Organism: Avena longiglumis; assembly: GCA_030063025.1. NCBI lineage: Eukaryota > Viridiplantae > Streptophyta > Magnoliopsida > Poales > Poaceae > Avena > Avena longiglumis. Next base: position 68,383,850 of record CP125978.1, on the reverse strand, counting down.
TGTATGCTATGGTGTGCACACGGCCTACATTGCTCAAGCGGTTAGTACCGTGAGCAGATTTATGTCCAATCCAGGAAGACCATATTGGGAAGCCGTGAAGTGGATTTTCAGGTATCTCCGGGGCAGCACTAATATGAAGCTTTGCTTTGGTGGTAGTGAACCCAAGCTGATTGCATATTCAGATTCAGACTTAGCTGGAGATGTTGATGGAAGGAAGTCTACTTCAGGTTATTTAATTACCCATTCAGGGGGAGCAGTGGCATGACAAAGCAAGTTGCAAAAGTGTGTGGCGCTGAACACAACCGAGGCCGAGTTCATCGCAGTAACTGAGGCGAGCAAGGAGCTATTGTGGCTGAAACGATTGGCTTGCAAGCTTGGTTTTGAGCAAGACAAGTATGTGCTGCTTTGTGATAACCAAAGTGCCATTCACCTGAGTAAGAATGCAAGTTTTCATTCAAGGTCGAAGCATATTGATGTTCGCTATCATTGGATTCGAGATGTGCTGAATTCCAAGCAAATGCAAATTGAGAAGGTGCACATAGATGACAATGGGGCTGATATGTTGACCAAGGTGGTGACAAGAGGAAAGCTCGAGGTATGCCGTCGGCTCGCCGGCATGACTGGCGGTTGGCAGTGAGACCCTCCATGATGTCGGGGGGGGGGGAGCTTGTTGGCCCATGTCCCTCCACATGGAGGTGTGTTGGTAGCCCAACTATAGCTCGTGAAAGTCCAACACGTTTCAACCGTTGATCGATGTTTGTATCCAACGGCTGAGGTGCTCCTTGGGAGAGGAGTAGAAAAGAAAACCCTAGCCACCCTTGGTGGCTGTGAGTGTGAGGCACGCTATGAGAGTGTGTGTGAGTTGAGCAAGAGAGAGAGGGTGAGAGAACACGCAAGAACACCACAACCTAGTGAGAAGAGAGGAAGAAGAAGGAGAGGTGATTTATGTCCAGATTTCTGAGATCTGACCGGTCTGTCTTCAAGTTGGTGTTTGGAGGCTCAAACGTTCTTAGATTGGATCCAAACTTGGTGAGCTTGTTCCTTTCTTTGAGTACTTCGATCTGGTTAGCTGGTTTGAGGTTTGGGTCAGTGTAGCATCATATTTAGAAGCGGTTTATTCAGTTCGGACTGCTATAGTTTCAGCATAGAGCAGTTTTGGTAGACGAACAGTTTGGGCAGGCAAACAGTGTCTGATTGGCCTGAAATTTGTCATGTATGTTGGGAACTCATATGACAGCTTGTATAAAAAATTTGGTGCTGATTGGATCTGCAGTTTAAGAGAACTTTGCTGATTACCGAAGGGGACAGAAACTGAGATACTCTGCTTTGCTGTAATCTTTCTCTCAAGTGTTTGTTGTTGTTGTTGTTGCCGGTTGGAAACGTGCTGAGTATGTTGTATATCTCTAGATGTTATAGAGAAGACTCTATACCCAGGTTGCGCATAGTGAAGCTCGGTGGACCGGTTGGTCCGCACCCATGGTTTTTTTCCTTCTCACCTTGAGAAGGTTTTTCCACGTAAATCCTTATGTCACTTGTGCATGTGTTCATTGTTTTATTTCCGCTACATATCTATTGATTGAAACTATCCTCGGGGTTCACCGTAAGCTGCGCGGGTTGTGGCATCTTCCTCCAACAAGTTCATGGAAAGACCGGTGACCTCTCCGAAGCCTTGGAGAATGTATGATAGATTTTGGATATCCTGCTTATAGGGGCACAAAGATGAATAGACGTCCTCAAAACATCTCCGCATATTCGAAGTTTGTAGAGAAGTCCATGGCTAGTCGCGATGTCAAGAATTTGAGTGAGAGGGTCGATAGCTAGCACAAAAAAGAAGAGGCGAAAGGGGGTCCCTTGCTGCAACCCACGTCCATGAGTGATTGGAAGGCCGACAATCCTGTAACATCCCAGGATTAACACCTGGAAATAGAGACACAACATCCAATTAGAGAAGGTAATGTAGGAACATTTTAGGGGAAATATAACAAGTGTGGAATCCTAGGACATAGGAAATCATGTTGTCCGGAACATCGGGAGGATTATGGAACATCAGTGGGAAGAGACACAACATCCATCAGATTACTATCAAAAGAAGGTGAAGGTGAAGAAGGTACATCTTCAGGAAAATGGAAGTATGAAACCATAAATGAAGTCAATAACAGCGGCAACCACAAGAAAGCAAGTGGTAAGTCAAGGCATTATTAATGATATAAGTTACCTTATACATGCATTTAAGGAGTTAGAGAATTTGCACCACTATTTGCCAAGTATGTGGGTGTATCATCTGTTCCTCCTAAGATCATTAGAACATCTCAAGGGGGAGAGTGAATAGTGAAGCCTTGAGAGTTGATATCCGGAGTAAGGATTAGGAGAAAGCCAAAAACATTCTTAAAAAGTAAGCCGTAAGGACTAAGAATACCATAAATAGATTAATATTAGAGTCGAGCTATATTTGTCCAAAGTATAAACTAGAATCTTACCTTAATGAGACTTTCTATAAAACTTAGACACTTCTTTAATAGATGTCCTAATCTGAAAACAGTCAAAAGGATCCGATCGGGGCAGAAGTGCTAGATTCAAAAGTAGTCACTATATCAAATGGGATTAGTAGTTGGCTCATTTCAAATCAGAAGAGGATCCAAGGAAAAGCTTGAATGAAGATACAACAATTATCTTCATCCTGGATTTAAAAGAGTTATCAGGATCTGAAGAAGTCAATCTTATCTTTCGAAACGTAAGAGGGTACGAACTTCGAGGACGAAGTTTATTTTAAGGGGGAGAGTCTGTAGCATCCCAGGATTAGCACTTGGAAATAGAGAGAACACATGTATGTGCATTGCATTCATGCATAAGAAAATCCGGGGAATTTTCACGCAAAACTAAAAGAGCTATAGAGGGATCAAGATCTCTCTTGTACTGATGGAGACTTTGGAGAAAGTGCGATAGATTTTGACATGACCTTTGTAGAATTCTTTGTTTTGGGGAAAGTTGCTCAAACATGTATTTGAATTTCAAATATGAAATTCAAATGAATTTATAAAATTCACGAATGGAAATTGGAAATATTTAATAACTTGAAATGAAATGATTACAGAAGTTATATAAAAAAGAATTCTTTATTAATATATATATATACCTGTAGTATTACATTGATCTTTTACAATAAATGAATAAAGTAAAATATCATGAAACAAATAAGTAGAAAAAGGAATTACATTACTAAAATAAATAAAAGAATTCTTTAATACAACAAAATATATGACATTGTCTTTACAAAAGAATTGTAAAAGAAAAAGGAAATAAGTAAACTTTATTGAATAAAATACAACAATACGATGTTTTTACAATATTCAAACAGAAATAAATTACAATATTTGATACTAAGAAACTCCTAAGCTACTATTCTCTTACTCCCTTCATCATCTGACATGTTCTTTCTTCTTCTCATTTCCTGCAAAACAACATAAAAGATAACAAAGCAAAAGAAAAGAAAAGAAAGGGATTTTTTTAGACTAATATTACTCTCAGACTGGCATAGTGTTGTTATGCTAGGTTCATCATTGAGTATGGGTTAAAGGGGATAAATAGGATATGTTCTTATCAAATTCAAGCTTCAGCCTTGTGCATGATTAGCATAGAGTCAAGCTTCCACTTGGCAAATAAAAATAAATGTTAGGATCAGATAGTACCAAACCAGCCAAGCACATTCATAGCAAAAGATCTCATAGGTGAAACCTGGACAAGGGGGAGGTTCTTGGACCATACCAGGCACACTCACAAGAAGCACTATCACCACATGTAGCTGTGTGCTGTCATCACCACGGCAACCCAGGAAACCAGATAAGAAGGAAGCAACTGTAGCCAACAAGTATCTGCCCACACTCCATAGCACATCAACACAACACTACCATCAAAGTTTCATACCACACCATCACCAGCAACTGGTTACTCCCAAGAGCCATCCAAGAGTTAGAACAAGGGGGTAAGAAATCAAGATCAACAACAGCCTCAAGAGAAGCAGGCTGTTAGTAGCAGAGATGTTATAATAATTCAAGTTGATCAAGAAAGCAATCAAGATCCCCTCAAGTAACATCAACTGTTACCCTGCATATCAGGTTGACAGCTTATAACAGAAATAGTATATGATATGTTCACTTATTTCTTTAGAGCATGGTTTAAATGGGGGAAATAGAGGGCTCTCAGACTGGTGTAGAAATTCTACACCAGTATCATCATTGAGCTAGGAAAACCATTCAAGCATCTATTCTTATATATAAACATAATCAAGCCTCAGACCATGCATCATTGGCAGCCAAACATGAGTTTCTTTTTATCTAATCAAGTAGTCAAAGCCAACAAATAAATCATGTCCTGATACGTCGGAAACGTATCTATAATTTTTAATGTTCAATGCTTGTTTACTATCTACTTTGTTTTGCTTTGTCTACACTTTGAGGTGTTTTTATATCTTTTCTGGAACTAACCTATTAACAAGATGGCACGGTTGGCTGCTTTTCTTACATTTTTGGTTCCAGAAAGGCAGAAAATCAATATTCTCGGAATTTGACGGGACAAAAGCCAAAGTCATTATTTTCCCGGAGCAACACGGAACCATGAAGCAGAGCCGGAGGGGGGCCACAGGGTGGACACACCCTAGGTGGGTGCGGGCCCACCCTAGGTCACGCCCACAGGGGGTGTGGGCCCCCTGGCCACCTCCTCGGCCTCCCCCTTCGCCTATAAGAGCCCCCGATGAGAAAACCCTAAAATATCTAGAAGAAATCCATGAAAAACTCTATAGCGCCGCCGCCGAAGGGGAGATTCGGGGGACAGAAAGTCTCTGTTCCGGCACCCTGCCGGGACGGGGAAGTGCCCCCGGAGCCATCTCCATCGATCTCCATCGCCATCTTCATCACCGTTGTTGATTCCCATGATGAGGAGGGAGTAGTTCTTCCTCAGGGCTAAGGGATCTACCGATAGCTATGTGGTCATGTCTCTCTCTAGGCATGATCTTGTGATCATGAGCTTTGTAATCAAGTAGATCTACCTTGCTACTCAAGTGCTTCATTAGATCTCTGTTATCCCCATGTGTGTGAAAGTGACAGCGTGCACGCCATGGTGGCACTTAGGCTTGAGTCTACATAAATACTCTCTGTGCTTTAATAGATCTATGCTTTTCCCCACGGGTGTGAAAGTGACAGCGGGCATACTGTGTGTGGCACTTTGGCTAGAATGAATATTTGTTATGAGTTATATTTGGAGTTGGATGTCTCTATGAAATCGTGGTGTTTGTTGGAACCATCTAGTGTCAAGGTGACAATGTGGGGTTATCTTGATTGGGGAAGGCGGACTTTGAGGTGTGCTGTTATAGCCCTACCTTGGATTAGAGTGTCCAGCCGAAGAGTAGTTAAGAGTAGTATCATGAAGAGAGGATATTTATATGAGAGAATGTTCACTAGTAAAAGTATGATCCCTAGGCCTTGTTTCTAAGCATTTAAACACCGTTTGCTACTAGATCTGTTGCATGTTTGCTTGCTTACTTCTTGTTGCCTTTAGTCTTTGCCTCACCATCAAGCTCTTTTCTGGCACAGTTATCAGTTGTATTTCACTATCTCTTCGCCGAACTATATTGGGTGTGTTGGGGACACAAGAGACTTCTTGTATCTTGATTGCAGGGTTGCTTGAGAGGGAATACCTTTGACCACTTCCTCCCTGAGTTCGATAAACCTTGGGTGATCCACTTAAGGGAAACTTGCTGCTGTTCTACAAACCTCTACACTTGTAGGCCCAACAACTGTCTACAAGAATAGAAGTGCGTAGACATCATGTCCAGAAATCAGACAACCAGCAACCACATCCTCCATAACTTTGGGTTGTGAGGAGAGATTTCTCTCAGATCCACATAGAAATTCTATGTTGAGTCATCATAGAGAGTTTGGTAGCCACACTTTAGCATTTGTTCTTATATAGTGTTTGGCCTTAGACTAGTGCATCATGGGCAGATTTATGAAGCAAGTGAAGTATCTGACTCCATTTAATATTGTCTCACAAGATAGTAGAACACACAAGGAAATGGTACAAGAGTGTACAAGCAACCTAATCCAACTAATCATCATCCAGATCTAGTCTAGGAGATCAGTAGGGGTCACTTTGCACATCTGCATATATTCCTGTGTATGTAGTACATCAGAAGGATCAGCTGATTAGTGGATCATCTAATTTAGCAACTAAATTATAGAAATAGAGGTTCCATTCAGTACAGCCAGCCATATGGCAGCATATCATGTTGCTATAAATCACTACTATGCACGCTCATTAGAGGCACCATAGTAGGGTTCTACAGTTAGCAAAAAACCACCATAGAGGCATCTAATAACAATTCCCAATGTATTCTGTCATGTTGACAGTATAAATAGGGCACACTAAATAAGTTCAAATCATTTTTCTAGTTAAACAAGTAGAAATCATATAAATTCCAGCAAATAAAATGCTGATACATGATACCAATCATCATTAGAGTATATCTTCAGTAATAACCAAAATTTAGAACATCACAAGCTCATTTTACAGATTTAAAACTTTGGCCAAGAATGATTTAATCATATAAGTTGAGGCACCACAATGACATCTACTTTAACTCTTCTGATTCATATTTATCCAAGATCACGCCTTGCATGATATAATATCATCATTTATTCTCTAGTTTCTACTAGATAAGCATTACCATAGTTGCTAGGCTATAGGTCACATTCCCAGTGGGTAGCACCTCTGTACCTAGTAGATTCAGAATGTCTTGAGCACAAACTCAAGTACATTTTAAATAAATCACAATCTCACTTATTAATGAGTTCATATCATCTTCCTAGATTATACTAAGAATCATCTCAAAGGTTATGCTCTATCATATTGACAACACATACATGTTTCACAACAATTGGATTCCAACCTACGAAGTTTTAATCCCAAAGAAATCATATCCCAACATGTCAAATGAGCATCAAGCCAGATCTAAGATACCTCAACAAGTCACAGGTATAGCAAGTACTATAATCATAATAGAAACAAGTCTAGGAACTTGAACAGATAAGCAGCACAAGTATGCACTACTAAATGGACATCGCCATATCCAGGGTCCATACTAGCCAACAGACCAAGTACAATATTTGTTCTTAAATCATAACCTTTATGTGAATCTCCTGTTAAATTTAGGATTCAGCAAAGAGCAACTCTAGCATATTCAGGTAACAACAGAAGTAACAACATGAATGCCACACACAGATAAGTGAATAGCAAGCCAAGACAGAGTACCAGTATCACCTCTAGAGCATAGAGATGTTTTAGTATAGAAGATAAAACATGGCCAACCTCCACACCAGCAAACTATAACCTCGAGCTCACAATCAGGATATTGCCATTCTCATAGTTTCACAACTAGTACAGTTCATCGACTCGATGGCCGCTCACAAAGAGGAACTCACCATGTGCGGTGACCCAACATACCACTGCATGTGTAGTACACTATATTCGTTGACATGACATCTACAGAACACCGTTCCGTAAATATCACATCCCTCAGAGTGGTACAACAGAAACATTGCGGGTCCATATTACAAATGTACACACATTATTATTATTACAATACCGGAAGTTCAAGACTTCCATAAGACCCAACTTACAAACCAAAATATAAAGTGTTCAGCGGAATTCAAAAGTAGCAACTCCGTCTAGGAGTTGAGCTCAACAGCTTATTCTATAGAGTTCATGTTGTTCGGCTCCATTGGTTACTATTAACTAGGTTACTTAGTTGGACTCATTATCATCGACACCATAGTGGATTTCGTAATCCACTCCTTCAACTCCTCCAGACAGATCAGGTTCCTCATAGAACACATCTTCTTGGCATTTGGTTGCATACATTGGCACGTCTTCGGGATCCTAAGAGTCTAAGCAAGGGATCAAAGGAAAGAATGAGTAACAGCGTTACCCAACAAGTTCATTATATGCAAGGTGGGTAGTTTGATGCTCTAACTACCACCTCAGATTATAAATCCTTGGAACTATGCAGTTTTTGTAAATCTTTCTTCAAAGATTGATTTTATTTCGAAAAACTATGACAATCAGCATTCACAAGTTGACCATAACTTTCATGGAGTTCCTTTCCTGCCGCGTTCGTAGCTCCTTCCTGGATCAGGGAGTAACAAGTTACAGTTCCTACACTCTACAGAGGTGCGTTACTTTACCCATGAGAGATCAACTCCTTATTGCACAACCGGGCGTACTTTCCCGTCCACAGTTCCATGATGTGGGGCCCAGTAGTTGGTCCAAGCCAATCACTGCCCCCTTCGCGACCCCGCATGCCTCCTTGGTGTACACCATGCCCACATAATGAATTACGGCAATGGTTTGTACAAACCGTTAGATGCCAGAACTATCGTGGGACGATGAGGGTTCCCACCCATATGCTGCATATCCTCTATGAATTACCAATTAATATGTACGCTACGAGGATAACAGCCACGACCTGCACATCCGGCTTCATGCGAAGAAGATACAGCTGACTTCTCTGTCCCATTCCAAATCTCATGGCCTACGCGTAATATACGACGCTAGAATCACTGATGTCAGGGGTTATTAAGTTCCTACTTGATCACCATTGTAGCAAATAGAACCCTAAGTTCTATTGCTCCATTATATCACCACTTAGGATGATATCTATGATTTCTTTATTTATGAAAATAATATTTTCTTTCTTTTATAGCATATATGATAACACACAATTTGCAAATACTTTGATAAAGACTCTTCAAAGGACATGAGCAAGTGATGAACTTGCCTTGTGATGGCAAGGTAGTGAAGTCTGATGCTTTCACTGGACCTTGAGCTTCTAGTTCTACAAAAACATCATTATTGCCCGGTAAGGACAATATTTAAAGAAGCAAAATGATTACGCAAGTAATGTAATGCATTATTTAATTCTATATGCATTTTCCCTATATAAGGTGCCTTTTAATAAAGCATTTATAAATATCATTATTATTTTATATTTATTGCATACATTGAATTATTTTATTTTATTTCCCTTTTTATTTGACTTTTATTTATTTAATAATTCTTTTAGTAATTATTAATTATACATTAAAATTTATTATTAAATATTTATTTAGTATTTTCAAAAATACTATAATATTAATATATAATGAAAGTGATTTTTATTTATTTTTATCATCTTTCAAAAAAATTGTAAAATTCCATAAGGAATATATAAATTACAAAAATTCTTATAAAAATTTAAATGTCCAAAATTTTATATCTTATTTTATTTGGATAGGGTGGATTATTGTGAATCTAAAACTATTTTATTTATAATTTCTGGACTTTTATTTTATTTTCTAGAATTTTATTGAGGTCAAGGGCATTTTGGTCTTTTCCAATTGATTAAAATTTCCTTTTCTTCTTTTTTTAAACGATTTGGGCTGGCCCCGCCACCACCACGGTCCCTCCTGCGGTGGTGTGCTGGGCTCGTGTGCTGCTGTGGCCGCCGTCGTGGCTGGTATAGGTTGCAGCGCCCCCTAGGTGCTCCCTGTGCCACCGCAGGTTCGTCGGCCAATCTGCTTCCTCTTCAATTCGTCAGCGAGGACCCCGGGTAAGTTGCCTCCGTGGGCCTTGTTCATGCTACTACCATGAATCTCTCTGTGTGTATCGAGTGGCTTCTCGTGCCTAGTGACTATGTTCTGATTAGGGTTCATCTCTTAATTAGGGTTCTTGTTCTGATTAGGGTTCATAACCCCCTGTTGATCATATCCATGATGCTTTAGATCTAGTGATGATCATACTTGAGCATGAAGAATGATTGTTTGCTGTGGATCATGGTTTGTAGTGGCTTTGATGATACTAGTGTCTTGCCAAATTTATTCCAGTGGTAATTCACTATGATTCCATGCTAGTGTTTCAAGGGAATCCCTGATTGGAAATGTTGTTGATTTGAGAACTTACTCTACTGTCAGAATGTTTATACTGACAATAGTTCTCTCAGTTGTTGCTTACTGCAATTATAATGGTAGGCTTGTATGAGATTATACATACTGAATGTAAACATTACACGTAATGATTTTCTATGGATGTATAGATGAATATGATGTTGATTCTTGGCACTTGGCTTCAGGAAAATGATATTTATTGGTTTGTCCCTTTTATCTGTGGAAACTAAGCAAAGATTGGTTTTAGCTCATTTAGAACTTGTCCTTGTGATTAACACTGGCAAGATAAAATGAAAGCTTTTCTTAACTCTCCTGCCTATGATGTTGGTCTGAGGCTCTAGGATTTTAAGTCCTAGTTAGTTGAGAAAATAGTTGGTTTGTAACTTGTAGGATTAGAGGTGCTACTCTCTCTAGGAAATGTGCCTGATCTGATAAGAATAAATGAAGAATGATTTAAGTTGCATAAATTAACACTAAACCCTGTGATGGTGGTCTGAGAGTTTAGTGCTTTTGGCTGAGTTTGATTTCTTATCTTTATACTTGAAATCTCTGGGATAGATTCACCTCACTTGGGTGATTATTGAGAGATTATTTCATAACGAAACACATGCTTTTGTTCACATACTATGAATGAATCTTTTGATAGTTTTATGAGGCTCACCACAAAATCTGATGATGATGTAGTAAGTTGATGACGATGATCTTGATCTGGTTTTGCTGGACTCCTGTGCTTGCTCTTGAGCTAGCCTGCCCCTCCTAGCTCCTGGGCTTGATCTTGCTGTCCACCTGAGTCATCCCCCTCCTTATGTCACCATCTTGGTGATGTTTGGTTGGTCTGGGGTGGTTTGGTTTGGATGTTGTTCTTGGTTTAGCTGTTGTCTACACTGGTTGTGCTTGTGTGCTGTGTAGTGGAGAGATGCACTGGTGTGCTCCTCCACGACTGTGCTGTGGTTTTGTGAGATTGGGATATGCTTGTGAGGTCGACAACACACCATGTGCATGCTGGTGTGTGTCTAGCTTATGTGCCTGCTATGCACTTGTGGATATGTTCAGAATTTTTGAACTTACTATTACCATATTACTTTCACCTGGCTGGTGAATTGGTCCCTCTTGGATGTCATTTGACTTCTTGCTTTGAATTTATGAAAGATGGAATCTTTCATATTGGTGAAACTTCCCCTTTTATAACATTTCTCAATGATGAATTTGTCAAGTGCATTTCACTGACATATCTGAGAGAAATAATACTAACACTAATCTTATTTTGTTTCTATTTAGTCTTTGTTTTGAAGGTACAAAGATAAAGATGGAGATTTAGTTTAGATTTAGATATAAAATAGTTAGTAAATATTCTAATGTAATTTTCTTATTCTTTTGTATTTTTTCTTTTATTATTCTTGTAATCTTTATTTTATTCAATTGTAATAAAGATTATATTATTATTAATAAAGAATATTCTTATTTTTTATTCTTTTGTAAATTGTGAAGTTTGGAAATGGCTTCAGTAGGTTACATTCTTTGTAACTTTTTTATGTATTAATAATATGAAATAAGTTTCATATTCAATATTGTTTTTGGATAAAATTTAAGTTATAATACTTATTTCTTAATTAATTTAAGATTCAAAACTTATATCTAAATCATTTAAATTATAATTCAAACACTCAAGTTTAAAATTCAAATTCATTTTTAAACACATAACTCCTTAAAGATCATCTCAAAGTTTATAACAATCATCCTTTAAGACTAAACCTAATCTCAAAGTATGAAAGAAACATTGATCACTTAGGTTTTTTATTTGGCAAAAAATTTAGCCACATTTTCACAGATGAATGCATGCAACAATTCACATTCCTAAATCTACCCTTCGTTAGGTCCTAAATGCTGGGATGTTACAGACTTCCCCCCTTAAATTAAACTTCATCCTGAAGTTTGTGGAGATGTACCTGAATAGTTCTGGATAAGCTTTTCTTAAATCCTCTTCCTTCTCCCATGTGGCTTCCCTCTCAGGGTGATGTTCCCACTGTACCTTGCAATATTTGATTGCTCTATTCCTTAATCTTTTCCAGTTTTCTTCCAGAATCTTATAGGGCTTTTCAATATAAGTCAGGTCTGCTTGTAGTTCTGTCTCTTGATGTGTTATTGCATCATATGGAACTTTCAAACATTTGCGAAGTTGTGACACATGGAAAACATTATGCACTTGATCAAATCTTTATGGTAACTCTAAAGCATAAGCTATAGTTCTGTTTTGACTCAGTATCTTGAATGGTCCGATATATCTTGGACTCAATTTCCCTTTAACTACGAATCTTTTTACTCCTTTCATTGGACTTACTTTCAAATATACCATATCTCCCATTTCTGGATGCCATGATCTTCGACTTTGGTCTGCATAACTTTTCTGCCTGCTCTGGGCTATTTTCAGTCTATCCCTAATCTTATCAATGATGTCTTGTCTCTCCTTGATATAATCTGGCGCAAATTCTTTGCTGCTTCCAGGTTCATACCAACATATTGGTGATCTACACTTCCTTCCATACATAATCTCATATGGAGCTGCCTTCAGACTACCCTGATAGCTATTGTTATAAGAAAATTCTGCCAATGATAGGTGATCTTCCCATGTTCCTCCAAAATCTAGTGCACAAGCTCTCGACATGTCTTCTAGTATTTGATTTGTTCTTTCAGTTTGACCTCCTGTCTCAGGATGATATGTCGTGCTGAAATCTAATTTTGAACCAAGTGCTTCATGCAATTGCTTCCAAAATGCTGAAGTAAACACTGACCCCCTATCAGTTATGATCTTTTTGGGTACTCCATGCTTACTTACTATCTCTTTGACATATACTTCAACTAACTTCTCAGCATTATCCTTTTGGTTCACCGGAATGAAATGTGCACTCTTTGTAAGTCTGTCCACAATTACCCATATCATATCCTTCCTTTTTGGTGTCATAGGTAATCCTGTAATAAAGTCCATACCTATTTCCTCCCATTTCCATTCAGGAATTTCTAAGGGTTGTAATGCTCCTGCTGTACTTTGATGTTCAGCTTTCACCCTTTGACAAGTATGGCATTCAGATACATATTTAGCAATATCTCTTTTCATGTTATTCCACCAGAATAATTCTTTCAAATCCATATACATCTTAGTACTCCCTGGATGTATAGAATATGGGGTATCATGTGCTTCTTTGAGTATGACATTTCTGATCTCAGTCACATCTGGAACACATAGACGATCTTGGAACCATAAAGACCCATAATCCCCAAGGCGAAAAACTGATTTTTGCCCTTGAGATATCCTCCGAATTTCCTCAGCAATAAAAGGATCTTCTTCTTGATGTCTAAAAATTTCTTGCTTAAGATCACTGTCCTGCTCTGCAACTACCTGCATAGTAGCTAATACTCCAAGAACCTTTGTTCTAATGAATTGAAGGTCTAGTCTTTCCAAGTCCATTTGTAACTCTTTTGGTAGCTCCCTATTGCTAGGCTGAGTGTCTGCACTCTTTCTGCTTAAAGCATCTGCTACAACATTTGCCTTCCCTGGGGTGTAATTGATTGTTAAATCATAATCCTTGATTAATTCCAACCAACGCTTCTGTCTCATATTCAATTCCTTTTGAGTGAAGAAATATTTAAGACTTTTATGGTCAGTGTATAACTCACATCTGGCTCCATAAAGAAAATGCCTCCATCCTTTCAGCGCAAAAACTACTGCTGCTAACTCTAAATCATGAGTTGGATAGTTGACTTCATGTGGTTTCAATTTCCTTGAACCATAAGCAAACACTTTCCGATATTGCATTAATACACAACCCAAACCTTCTTTAGATGCATCACAATATACGGTGAAGTCCTTCCCTGTTTCAGGAACTGCTAAGATTGGAGCTGTGGTTAATCTAGTCTTCAACTCTTGGAAACTTGCTTCACATTTCTCATCCCACTTGAATGGTGTTTTCTTCCTTAATAATTTGGTCATTGGTCCGGCTATTTTGGATAAACCTTCAATGAATCTCCGATAATAACCAGCCATTCTAAGAAACCTCGAATTTGCTTCACATTAATTGGTGCAGTCCACTCTAGTACCGACTGAACTTTAGATGGATTCACAGCAATTCCATCCTTACTTATCACATGACCGAGGAATTCTACCTCATCTAGCTAGAACTCACACTTACTAAACTTAGCATAAAGCTTATGTTCTCTTAAAGTTTGCAAAGCTATTCTCAAATGGTCAGCATGCTCTTCCTTATCCTTGGAATATATCAGAATATCATCAATAAAGACGATAACAAACTTGTCCAAATATGGCATGCAGATCTTGTTCATCAGATTCATGAACATTGTCGGTGCATTGGTCAAACCAAATGGTACTACCAGATACTCATGGTGTCCATATCTTGAGACAGATACTGTTTTTGGAACATCTTCCGGCTTGATTTTTATTTGATGGTATCCAGACCTTAAATCGATCTTTTTGAAAATACTCCAGCTCCTTTCACTTGATCAAACAAATCTTGAATTCTTGGTAAAGGATACTTATTCTTGATAGTCACATTGTTCAGATTTATATAATCACCACACATCCGTCTTCCACCATCTCTCTTATCCACAAAGATTACTGGTGTTCCCCATGGAGATACACTTTCCTATATAAATCCTTTTCTCGCTAACTCATCAATTTTCTCTTTGAGTTCTTTCAACTCTTTGGGTCCCATTTTATATGGTGCTTGAGCTATTGGTGTTGTACCAGGTATTAAATCAATGGTGAACTCTATCTTCCGATCTAGTGGCATTCCCGGTAACTCCATTGGAAAAACATCTTGGAATTCATTAACTATAGGAATCTCTTCTAATTTAACTTCTTTCATTGAATTCAACTGCAGATCCACCATGATATGACTGTGTTTATCTGCTTGGTAAACTATCCTTGCTCCACTTGGAGTTTTGATTGAGACAGTTTTCTCTTCACAATTTATCTGAGCTCCGTGTTCCATCATCCAATCCATCCCCAGCACTACTGCAATTCCCTTCGAAGGAATCACATAAAGGTCTGCGAAATATGTACAACCATAGATCGAGATAACCTGATCTTGTTTTATGTGGCGTACAATCACATTCCCTCCTGCCGTAACTACGGTCATAGGACTTTCTAACGTTGCCCTTCTAATCCCGAACTTATCACAAAATTCTTCATAAATGAATGAACTAGTTGCACCAGTATCAAATAGAACTTTGCCGGGATTGGTAAGGATATTAAGCGTACCTATCACTGCATGCTCCGAATTATCCACCTCCTCGAGGGTTGCACAAGTCAGTTTCCCGGTGGGTCGGTTCCTCTTGCCATTGTTGTTCTTGCCATTATTTCCTCCTTTATTGGGTTGTCCATTTCATCCACTGGCTTGTCCTCCTCCCTTGGTAGGCCATCCTCCTGGTGGTTTGCTCGGACAGTCTGGCTTGATATGCCCCTTCTGACCACAACCGTAACAGATCACTACAGGCTTTTTGCATTCCCTCTGGAAATGCCCTAGAATTCCACAATTGTTACAGATAAAATTCCTTCTCGGATTAGATTGATTTCCACCACTGCCCTTGTTATTGTTATTGTTATTGTTATTGTTGTTGTTTCCATAATTCCTATTCCGAGGTTTGAACTCCAGGTTAGGTTTAGGTTTACTTGCCTGAATTCTCTTAGTTTCCTTCTTGGCTCTCTTCCTCCGATCCTCTTGGACATTCTTGTAGTCATCTTCAAAAGTAATGGCTGCATCCAACAACTGCTGATAAGTTTGCTTATTGGCTAACCTTAGCTGCATCTTCACAAACGGATTTAATCCACACAAGAAACGCTTCTTCCTCTTCTCTTCAGTATTAACATCCTCCTCAGCATAACGAGACAGTTGGCTAAACTCCCGGATGTAATTCATGACACTAGTATATCCTTGCTGAATCTCCTCAAATTCTCTCCGCTTCAACTCCATGACGCTTACCAGAACATGATATTCCCGGAATCTCTTCTTGAACTCCTCCTAGGTAAACTCCCTTCCTGGCTGTTGCATGGCTAACTGATTTTCCCACCATGATGCTGCAGGTCCAGTCAGCAGATGAGTTGCATACCTCAATTTTTCCTCGTCATTGCAACCCAT
Source organism: Avena longiglumis (assembly GCA_030063025.1). Lineage (NCBI taxonomy): Eukaryota > Viridiplantae > Streptophyta > Magnoliopsida > Poales > Poaceae > Avena > Avena longiglumis. The sequence goes on along the minus strand of CP125978.1, from coordinate 68,367,730 downwards.
AGTTTTCAGCTTCCTTTTTGTATCTGCTAGCCAGTCTTCTGCATCCATTGGTTTAGGAGCTGATGCAAAAGGTAACGGTCTTGCATTCTGGAAATCAGATAGACTCACTCCTCCACCTTCAGGTGCCCTCTGATTTGCTCGCCCCAGCAGTTCTTCCATGAACTTGTTCTGGGTCTCCTGCATCATTTGCATGCATTGCATAAAGTTCTGCTCCATCAACGGCCTGATTGGTGGTGGTGGTAATGCTTCTTGGTTTACTGTATCAGCATCGGACTTTTCCTTGGCCTCTCGCTCCATCCGCTGTTGCTCAGTTTCCATTCCTACACCCGTATCCATGACCCTCTAGTCCTGAAACATAAAGCGAATACTCATAATTACATCATGCACATGTGTTCTGAGCTCGACTTTACGCACAGAACTAGTCACGCAATGAAGATCCAAAGAAAATCCAAATATGCATTTCACATATTTACATAATAATACAAAGTCATTACAACATATACCATGTAGGTATCATTACAAAACTACCTTATTACTTGGGTACAATACACAATACTTGATACTACTGACTAGTTGTGTCCTTCTAATAGTAAATACGTTCATCGTACATGCCTGATGTCCAACCATGATGATGTGTTGTTCGTCGCACAGTTTGTGGAACATATGGCCTTCCAGAAGGAACATACTCTGTATCTGAAGTGTCAGGACTTGAGTCATTACTCAACCTGAGCGCATTGACTCCATCCAGCTCAGCTGAAAAGTCTTCAAAAACATATTCAACATTATCTCTAGCCCGCATCTCCTGAGCTTCATTTCTTGAGTTTTCAACATGATACGCAGATCCTGCTGCTCCCCAGGTGCTCTCGTGGACAAGATAGTTGAACACTGGATAATGTATATTCCCTGGGGTTTGAGAAGATGTTGATGATTCAAACACTCTCTCCTCAGGATCTTCTTCTTCATCCTGGTTATCTATTGACATGGTATTTCTACTACTATTATTAGGGTTCATCCTTGCACCCATCCAACTAGATTGTCCAACATTTCTGTCAGAACCATCTGTGGACATCTGGTGTTCATGAGATCCATTATATGATCCCATCCTCCATCCATCCGAATTCTCAATAGGAAGTTCTAAGTCAGAACCATCTTCTGAGCCCTGTGGTACTGCATATCGCATATCCATAGTAGGATCATGTGTAGGTTCAGGTCTTGGTGAATAAGGATATGGTATAAAAGATTCCGGATCTATAGGTATATCCTTAAATATAGGTGTTACACTACTACTTGCTTCTTTCTCTAACTGGAATGCTAACTGCTTCCTCCTTTCCGGATCATTTAGATCCTCTAACATGTCATTTTTGTCTTCAACAATCACTTGACGAGTCTTATAAAAATACGCAACGAGTGTTTGGTATCTATCCATAAACTTGGAAGCTAACTTAGGATGCTTCTTAACCAAAGTAAGATGATCCGGTATAGGCTTTGAGTCTATAGAATCATGAGGTATCACAGAAAATGTGCTACCTTCCAGCTCCTTGGTTTTCTGCTCCCGGATATTAGTTATCGCCTCCACAACAGCAACATGATAGGCTGTTAAATGACTCCTACCTTCTCCTATAGGTAGATCGTGGTATAATCCAAGATTCTCTGGAAGTTGGATACTCACACGATACTTGGATAACATCCGTCCATCAAGGTAAGTGATAGTGTTTACTGGAATTCTAGTTGGACAACTAAAGATCTTTAAAAGTTGCCGAAGTTTGTCTCTAAATGATCCTTGATAATCATCAAGAGTCTCCTCTTTCCTTACCAAAGTCTATTTTAGAAACTTTGGTGCCATATCTCTGTATATCAGAAAAAAATAATTTTTGATTAGTATCCAATGATATATTGCATCATAACAAAGAATTATCGCACTAAAATATATAATAGAATATTCTTATTTGAATACCCATTATATTAGTTTTAGAGAATTATTTATCGTTGCTAACTTTCCTACAGGTAATACACTTTACTAGGTTTCCAACCTAAGGTCAAAGCAATTTGCTCTGATACCAACTGCGGTGACCCAACATACCACTGCATGTGTAGTACACTATAGTCGTTGACATGACATTTATAGAACACCGTTCCGTAAATATCACATCCCTCAAAGTTGTACAACAGAAACATTGCGGGTCCATATTACAAATGTACACACATTATTATTATTACAATACCGGAAGTTCAAGACTTCCATAAGATCCAACTTACAAACCAAAATATAAAGTGTTCAGCGGAATTCAAAAGTAGCAACTCCGTCTAGGAGTTGAGCTCAACAGCTTATTCTATAGAGTTCATGTTGTTCGGCTCCATTGGTTACTATTAACTAGGTTACTTAGTTGGACTCATTATCATCGACACCATAGAGGATTTCGTAATCCACTCCTTCAACTCCTCCGGACATATCAGGTTCCTCATAGAACACATCTTCTTGGCATTCGGCTGCATACATTGGCACGTCTTCGGGATCCTCAGAGTCTAAGCAAGGGATCAAAGGAAAGAATGAGTAACAGTGTTACCCAACAAGTTCATTATATGCAAGGTGGGTAGTTTGATGCTCTAACTACCACCTCGGATTATAAATCCTTGGCACTATGCAGTTTTTTGTAAATCTTTCTTCAAAGATTGATTTTATTCCAAAAAACTATGACAATCAGCCTTCACAGGTTGACCATAACTTTCATGGAGTTCCTTTCCTGCCGCGTTCGTAGCTCCTTCCTGGATCAGGGAGTAACAAGTTACAGTTCCTACACTCTACAGAGGTGCGTTACTTTACCCATGAGAGATCAACTCCTTGTTGCACAACAAGGCGTACTTGCCCGTCCACAATTCCATGATGTGGGGCCCATTAGTTGGTCCAAGCCAATCATTGCCCCCTTCGCGACCCCGCATGCCTCCTTGGTGTACACCATGCCCACATAATGAATTACGGCAATGGTTTGTACAAACCGTTAGATGCCAGAACTATCGTGGGACGATGAGGGTTCCCACCCATATGCTACATATCCTCTATAAATTACCAATTAATATGCACGCTACGAGGATAACAACCACGACCTGCACATCCGGCTTCATGCGAGAGCAAGAAGATACAGCTGACTTCTCTGTCCCATTCCAAATCTCATGGCTAACGCGTAATATACGGCGCTAGAATCACTGATGTGAGGGGTTATTAAGTTCCTACTTGATCATCATTGTTGCAAATAGAACCCTAAGTTCTATTGCTCCATTATATCACCACTTAGGATGATATCTATGATTTCTTTATTTATGAAAATAATATTTTCTTTCTTTTATAGCATATATGATAACACACAATTTGCAAATACTTTGATAAAGACTCTTCAAAGGACATGAGCAAGTGATGAACTTGCCTTTTGATGGCAATGTAGTGAAGTCTGATGCTTGCACTGGACCTTGAGCTTCTAGTTCTACAAAAACATCATTATTGCCTGGTAAGGACAATATTTAAAGAAGCAAAATGATTATGCAAGTAATGTAATGCATTATTTAATTCTATATGCATTTTCCCTATATAAGGTGCCTTTTAATAAAGCATTTATAAATATCATTATTGTTTTAAATTTATTGCATATATTGAATTATTTTATTTTATTTCCCTTTTTATTCGACTTTTATTTATTTAATAATTCTTTTAGGAATTATTAATTATACACTAAAATTTATTATTAAATATTTATTTAGTATTTTTAAAAAATACTATAATATTAATATATAATGAAAGTGATTTTATTTATTTTTATCATCTTTCAATAATTTTGTAAAATTCCATAAGGAATATATAAATTACAAAATTCTTATAAAATTTTAAATGTCCAAAATTTTATATCTTATTTTATTTGGATAGGGTGGATTATTGTGAATCCAAAAATATTTTATTTATAATTTTTTACTTTTATTTTATTTTCTACAATTTTATTGAGGTTAGGGGCATTTTGGTCTTTTCCAATTGATTAAAATTTCTTTTTCTTTTTTTTAAAAAAAATATTTGGGTTGGCCCCTTGGGCTTATTGGGCGAGTGTGGCCCAATAGTGCAGGGTGTGGCATCACGCAAAACCACTACTAGAAAATCGCGTTGTTTTTGTGCATTGCATCATCATGACCGCATGATCATGTCATCATGCCACATTGCATTTGAGCATCGTCATCATCTTGCATTTGCTTGCATAAAACTAATTGCGGAAAAACCTATTTTTGTTTTCTAAAACGCCCCGTCTTTATTCAAACATAAAACCCGGGTCACCGGATTATTTTGTTTTGTCTGCTATCGGTTTGAAAAAGCCCTGTTTGAAATAAATAAAACATTTAATTATTTTTAGTGGGGCAGTCGAACGAGCCGATTCGACCCAGTCGACCACCCCCGGAATAAAATCGGTCCACCTAAACCAGCCTACCTGAATCCTAAAACTACCTAGTCCTAATCTACCCACCACTCACAGCTTGCCATCTCACCCACTCCCCCAATCCCACCCCAACCCGCTGCCACCTCACCCCCAACTCCCTCTCTCACCCACAACTTCCCTACCCCCCTCTCTCTTCGCCCGGGCCCCACCCCACAGCCCCACGCCCCCACTCTCCCGAGCCAGCCCTGGCCCCGCTCCCTGGACTAGGTCCACCCTCCCCGCGTGGCCCCTGCTCTCCCTGGCCCACCCCCTGGCCCGCGTCCCCCGTCCCCCACCTCCCGCTTCCTCTCCCCCACGCTCCCGCAACCCCCTCGCCTCTCTCCTTCCCTTCTCCGGCCACCGTTCCTCCCTCCCCTTCTCCGGCCGCCGCTCGCCGGCTCCCCTCCCCACCCGCTCTCCCTCGCCGCCGTGCCTCCCCTCGAGCTCTCCCTCTCCACCGGCCCGCCTCCTCTAGCTCGCCTGCGACGCGCCGCCCCGGTGACTCTCGCCCTCGCCATCGTCCCCGCGGCCCAAGCCCGCCGGCGCCGGCCACCTCCTTCCCCCCAACGCTCGCCTCCTCTTCCAGCCGCCGCGGTGCCTCTGCTCGCCCCTGCAGACCCCCTGCAGAGCGCCGTGCCCCTGCGTCCGGCCTCTGTCGCCCGGGTCCCCCTGCCTCGTTCATCGCCTCCACCATCGCTGGTGCCTTCCGGCGGCCTCCCTCGTGTGGCCTCGTCGTCCTCAACCTGTCAGCGCCCTTCCTCCTCCCCGTACGCTCCTGTGTAGCATCACACCAATCCGGTGCGGTGAAACCACAAGATCTACACTCGTGCCGACAAGACCAACCCGATGCCTCGGATAAAATCTCCTGTTGCGATGCAAATACCGCGAACTCCAAAGACAAGAGCGACAGCGGCCTGAAAGAATCCGATGAACCATCGGCGGTGGATCCGAGTCCGTCACCAACGCTACGACCTTCGACAATGATCCGACAAGGTCGCCTACACGGATGCAAGTTCTCCTCTCCGAACCTCGGGTACCTGAAGACACACCGGCACCAAACCAAGAACATCGTCAACAATTGGAGCCGATGACCCGAAGATCTCCCCCGAAGCACCAAGTTTTCCTTCCTGGAGTCGGACCCGAAGACCACATGTGCGACAAGTACTCCCTCGAGGACGCCGAGTACTTCACCCCGGACACCGAGACCCTGGACGACAAGTTGTCCTTCCCGGAAGCATTGACGCTCGTGTGGCAAGATCTACCTCAGATATCCGAGACCGAGCCCGTCGAACCCTGAACCCTGAGACCGGAACCCCGAACCCCAAGATCGTCGACCCTTAATGTGTGACCCCTTTTTCTCGAGCCCTATTTTATAAATGTAATAACAACTTGTTGCATGTTAATTGGTCATACTCGCATGCATAGTGTCTTGTGGTTTGGGGGCCTTATGCCGATTCACCTTATAATTAAATATGGGGCCCATATGCGGGCAAATCTAGTCTTATATTGGCCTCATTTAAATTTGTGTAGCGAACCGGAGCTATCTTCTGCCATGTAAAGACAACATTTAAATTGCGGGGTAGTTAACAACATGAACCACCTATTTAATTGTCGGACCCTCGGTTCCGCTTAATATGGCCTAATTGCATCGCACCTGTGCCATGTCATACATCATGCATGCATCATGCCCGATCTTTTGTCGTAGTATTAAATATTGCATCCGGTGTTTCTTCTAGTGTTTTGCTTCTTCGTGGATAAGGCCGTTGAGTTGATGTGAGCTTCGACCCGATCTTCGTTTGAACCTTCGGCAATGTTTTCAGGCGAGCATCTCCCCCTTTCTACCTATCTTACTTTTATAGTATTTATTCCCTCCTGTTGATCTATTGCTATCTGTGTTGCGATGCTCTAGTTTTCGTACCCTTGATATACCTTGCAGCCTTATATTGCCTTCGACACATCCTATTACCTGTTGTTTGGTAGACAGTTGGACTTGCGCGTCGTAGTCGCTTGCTCAAGTGCGGTTGCGTGTCGCCAAGTACCATAGTTGTTGGAGTATTGCCGCTTGTTTGATGTTGGAGATGATCATGGCTTTACTTATCGTTCACTTTAATTCCTGTTTAACCACTAAAATTGAAGTAAGTAAGCAGAGGCAAAGGTGGGCAATAGATGTTATTTGGTTGTTAACTGTCCACTTGTGTCCCGTAGGACCCCGAGTGCTTGATACCTGTTCCTTGATTTATCGCGCTATCCACATCCGGGAGGATTATGGGACCCCCCTGAGCCAGAGCTTGATTCATTCTTATTTCTTGGGGCCACAAACTAGTTTGAGGTTTTATTTACTATCCTGTACCTATGCCATGCTTTACTACTTTATTACGATTGTGCGAGGAGCACACTGTACTGTTTAGGATCGGGACACGTTTTCGCGGTGTCGACAAGCCCAGTTTTGGGTTCCTAGTCGTTCACAGCCGTCCACCCAAACCTCGGGTTCGTCTCGGAATCAGCTAACTTCGTTGCGGGTGTACTCCAAGGGGTGGCCCCCTGAAATATTTCTGAATCCTGTGATTGCTTTGTCGTGAAGGCCTCGTTGGGTTTTGATTTGGTTTTTCCGAGGTTGATCGAGTGTGTGTTGCTATTTGTGCACCCCGGCCGGGTAAAACTTTCTGAAAGCCGTGTCCGCGGTTATGGACGACTTGGAGCACAGTATCTCGATCATAGACAACTATAACTAAAGTAGTGCTAAAAATTTGACTTTATAATGACTAGTAATCAGCTTCACTATAATGGAATGGCTAATTAAAACTGCCAACAATTGCTTGCTTGGGTTGTCGCTTGCGACCATTGTATCTGACTAGTAAGTATTGCAACTATAACGGAATGGCTAAATAAAAGTACCAACAACTGCTGGGTTTGGGATATCTCATGCTAATTGTATTTGACTAGTAAGTGTCGCAACTACAACGGAATGGTTAACTAAAATTGCCCACTGCTTATTATATCAGGATGATTATCTATACTTGACTAGTAATTGCTGCAACGAGAACTGAATAAATAAAACTGCCAACTGTGTGAGTTCCTCGGTTGACTTCCTCGTTTGGTCTCGAGGGGGAAATACCAGGATGGGTTTGTTTGGTGGTAGTATCAGGTTGGTTCCGAATAGGTCTTTCTCACCCCTCTCTGATAATCGCCAATTACATCAAGTCTCTATAGGTTGTTTAGTGCATGCTGCCGCTGCCGCTTCAGTCCACCATACCTATCTAGGCGAGGACCGCCGAATTCTAGCCTCGCCGTGTACTGGCCTCAGTACTGACGCTCCTCTTTTTCCTTTGCCTTTGTCGGCACCCCTTTTGTTTAAGCAGGTTTTGAGATCGACGTCGTTAGCAGGGTTACCCTTCCGGCTTGGCCTGGGCAGGGTTATGGACGCCATTGGTTATTCTTCAGGGCTCTTAGCCCCATTTTCATCTTGTCCGTAGCCGGACGCTCTATCGTTTTCAAGGTGATTTGGATCTTTGTATATTATATTTGTATTCTTGACTCTTTGAGTCGCCGTTAAATATATCTGTTCTGTGGGTCCCATCGAGGACTGTTGTGTAATGTTATTACTTCGTTTTCCACCCGCACGAAAGTGCCTGGTGGGCACCTTTGAATCGTTTCTATGCGGGTTTGGTGGGTTTCGCTAAAACTTGCATAGGGTCGATTCTGAGGGTGTTACAGAGTGGTATCAGAGCTCAGCAGTTGCGATACCCCACAAGTCCAGCCTGTAGGATAACCTAGCTAACGGCCGAAGTAGAATGTCAAAACTATTTTGCAAGATCGGTTGGATAGATCTGTTTAGGTCTGATTTTACTCCTTACCCCTCTGCTATTCTCCTCTTACCTCTACGTGTTTTGAATCCGCTCTCGTCTTTTTCTTCGAGTCCAAGAATTCTCGTGGTTGGGATTCCGTCGTACCTTCAGGGTTTCGCTTCCTTCTTTGATAACGGTGTTCTACCATCCGGTGTTCATGCTGTCTGAGGAATCCGTCTACGGTGGTACCATTCTTTGCTCCTTGTTTGTGCCTTCCGGTGTTTTCCGACGCGACGACGTTATCTACGCCAGATCCGATGCAGAGTCTGCATCACTCCTTTGTTCCGAACCTCGCTTGTCGAGATCTTCAGTCTAATTCCGAGAGTTGGTTGCATAATCCGCCTACTCGTGAGTAGAGTAATGGTTTGGGTGCGTGATGGACTGATCACCATCCGACTACTTTTATCATTCGCTCTTGTACATCGAATCAGTGAATCCAGCAGTTTTACTCCGTCCACGGAAGCTAGAGGTGGCTTTATTTGTGGATACCTCTACCTTCGACCTTTTTGTTCCCGGAGTGTTCTCTCGCCGATCACGGACAACGACCTCTTGTTAGTGGTGTCGCGAGGATCTACACGAAGCGAGAAGACGCAGATCGCCGACCTTCCTTCCGGTACCATGAGGCGGATCTCGAGGGCGAGATCCATTGTTAGTGGTGTCGAATTGTGGCATCCCGCAAAACCACTACTAGAAAATCGCGTTGTTTTTGTGCATTGCATCATCATGACCGCATGATCATGTCATCATGCCACATTGCATTTGAGCATCGTCATCATCTTGCATTTGCTTGCATAAAACTAATTGCGGAAAAACCTATTTTTTTTCTAAAACGCCCCGTCTTTATTCAAACACAAAACCCGGGTCACCGGATTATTTTGTTTTGTCTGCTATCGGTTTGCAAAAGCCCTGTTTGAAATAAATAAAACATTTAATTATTTTTAGTGGGGCAGTCGAACGGGCCGATTCGACCCAGTCGACCACCCCCGGAATAAAATCGGTCCACCTAAACCAGCCTACCCGAATCCTAAAACTACCTAGTCCTAATCTACCCACCACTCACAGCTTGCCATCTCACCCTCTCCCCCAATCCCACCCCAACCCGCTGCCACCTCACCCCCAACTCCCTCTCTCACCCACAACTTCCCTACCCCCCTCTCTCTTCGCCCGGGCCCCACCACACAGCCCCACGCCCCCACTCTCCCGAGCCAGCCTGCCCCGCCTCGGACTAGGTCCACCTCCTCTGCGTGGCTCCCCTGGCCCACCCTGCCCGGCCCCTGCCCCCACCTCCCGCTTCCTCTCCCCACGCCCGCAACTCTCCTCGCCTCCCTTCCTTCTCCGGCCACGGCCTCCCCACCCGCCTCCTCGAGCTCTCCCTCTCCACCGCCCGCCTCTAGCTCGCTGCTGACACGCCCAGTGACTCTCGCCGCCATCGTCTCATGGCCTGCCGGCTGCCACCTCCTTCCCCCAACGCCGCTTCTTCCGGCCATGGCGGTGCCGCTCGCACTTCGCAGACCCCTGCCAGGCTCGCCGCCCGGGTCCCCCTGCCTCGTTCATCGCCTCCACCATCGCTGGTGCCTTCCGGCGGCCTCCCTCGTGTGGCCTCGTCGTCCTCAACCTGTCAGCGCCCTTCCTCCTCCCCGTACGCTCTTGTGTAGCATCACACCAATCCGGTGCGGTGACACCACAAGATCTACACTCGTGCCGACAAGACCAACTCGATGCCTCGGATAAAATCTCCTGTTGCGATGCAAATACCGCGAACCCCAAAGACAAGAGCGACAGCGGCCTGAAAGAATTCGATGAACCATCGGCGGTGGATCCGAGTCCGTCACCAACGCTACGACCTTCGACAATGATCCGACAAGGTCGCCTACACGAATGCAAGTTCTCCTCTCCGAACCCCGGGTACCTGAAGACACACCGGCACCAAACCAAGAACATCGTCAACAATTGGAGCCGATGACCCGAAGATCTCCCCCGAAGCACCAAGTTCTCCTTCCCGGAGTCGGACCCGAAGACCACATGTGCGACAAGTACTCCCTCGAGGACGCCGAGTACTTCACCCCGGACACCGAGACCCTGGACGACAAGTTCTCCTTCCCGGAAGCATTGACGCTCGTGCGGCAAGATCTACCTCAGATATCCGAGACCGAGCCCGTCGAACCCTGAACCCTGAGACCGGAACCCCGATCCCCGAACCCCAAGATCGTCGAACCCTAATGTGTGAGCCCTTTTCTCGAGCCCTATTTTATAAATGTAATAACAACTTGTTGCATGTTAATTGGTCATACTCGCATGCATAGTGTCTTGTGGTTTGGGGGCCTTATGCCGATTCACCTTATAATTAAATATGGGGCCCATATGCGGGCAAATCTAGTCTTATATTGGCCTCATTTAAATTTGTGTAGCGAACCGGAGCTATCTTCTGCCATGTAAAGACAACATTTAAATTGCGGGGTAGCTAAACAACATGAACCACCTATTTAATTGTCGGACCCTCGGTTCCGCTTAATATGGCCTAATTGCATCGCACCTGTGCCATGTCATACATCATGCATGCATCATGCCCGATCTTTTGCCGTAGTATTAAATATTGCATCCGGTGTTTCTTCTAGTGTTTTGCTTCTTCGCGGATAAGGCCGTTGAGTTGATGTGAGCTTCGACCCGATCTTCCTTTGAACCTTCGGCAATGTTTTCAGGCTAGCATCTCCCCCTTTCTACCTATCTTACTTTTATAGTATTTATTCCCTCCTGTTGATCTATTGCTATCTGTGTTGCGATGCTCTAGTTTTCGTACCCGTGATATACCTTGCAGCCTTATATTGCCTTGGACGCATCCTATTACCTGTTGTTTGGTAGATAGTTGGACTTGCGCGTCGTAGTCGCTTGCTCAAGTGCTGTTGCGTGTCGTCAAGTACCACAGTTGTTGGAGTATTACCGCTTGTTTGATGTTGGAGATGATCATGGCTTTACTTATCGTTCACTTTAATTCCTGTTTAACCACTAAAATTGAAGTAAGTAAGCAGAGGCACAGGTGGGCAATAAATGTTATTTGGTTGTTAACCGTCCAATTGTGTCCCGTAGGACCCCGAGTGCTTGATACATGTTCCTTGATTTATCGCGCTATCCACATCCGGGAGGATTATGGGACCCCCCTGAGCCAGAGCTTGATTCATTCTTATGTCTTGGGGCCACAAACTAGTTTGAGGTTTTATTTACTATCCTGTACCTATGCCATGCTTTACTGCTTTATTACGATTGTGCGAGGAGCACACTGTACTGTTTAGGATCGGGACACGTTTTCGCGGTGTCGACAAGCCCAGTTTTGGGTTCCCGATGTTCACTGCCGTCCACCCAAACCTCGGGTCCGTCTGAGTCGCTAACTTCGCTATGGTGTACTCCAAGGTGGCCTCAAATATTTCTGAATCCTGTGATTGCTTTGTCGTGAAGGCATCGTTGGGTTTTGATTTGGTTTTCCGAGGTTGATCGAGTGTGTTGCTATTTGTGCACCCGGCCGGGTAAAACTTTCGAAAGCCGTGTCCATGTTATGGACAACTTGGAGCACAAGATCTCGATCATAGACAACTATAACTAAAGTAGTGCTAAAAATTTGACTTTATAATGACTAGTAATCAGCTTCACTATAATGGAATGGCTAATTAAAACTGCCAACAATTGCTTGCTTGGGTTGTCGCTTGCGACCATTGTATCTGACTAGTAAGTATTGCAACTATAACGGAATGGCTAAATAAAAGTACCAACAACTGCTGGGTTTGGGATATCTCATGCTAATTGTATTTGACTAGTAAGTTTCGCAACTACAACGGAATGGTTAACTAAAATTGCCCACTGCTTATTATATCAGGATGATTATCTATACTTGACTAGTAATTGCTGCAACGAGAACTGAATAAATAAAACTGCCAACTGTGTGAGTTCCTCGGTTGACTTCCTCGTTTGGTCTCGAGGGGGAAATACCAGGATGGGTTTGTTTGGTGGTAGTATCAGGTTGGTTCCGAATAGGTCTTTCTCACCCCTCTCTGATAATCGCCAGTTACATCAAGTCTCTATAGGTTGTTTAGTGCATGCTGCCGCAGCCGCTTCAGTCCACCATACCTATCTAGGCGAGGACCGCCGAATTCTAGCCTCGCTGCAATGTCGGCCTCGATCGACGCTCCTCTTTTCGCTTTGCCTTTGTCGGCACCCCTTTTATTTAAGCAGGTTTTGAGATTGACGTCGTTAGCGGGGTTACCCTTCCGCTTGGCAGGGTTATGGACGCCATTGGTTATTCTTCAGGGCTCTTAGCCCCATTTGCATCTTGTCCGTAGCCGGACGCTCTATCGTTTTCAAGGTGATTTGGATCTTTGTATATTATATCTGTATTCTTGACTCTTTGAGTCGCCGTTATATATATCTGTTCTGTGGGTCCCATCGAGGACTGTTGTGTAATGTTATTACTTCGTTTTCCACCCGCACGAAAGTGCCTGGTGGGCACCTTTGAATCGTTTCTATGCGGGTTTGGTGGGTTTCGCTAAAACTTGCATAGGGTCGATTCTGAGGGTGTTACACAGGGTCAAAATCATCACCCCGAGGGGTTTTGGTCCACCCAGCCCACACTCTCTGCCTCCTCCTCGTTCTCACCTTTCCTCTTCCCTGACCCCGCGGGCTCTGGCGCCGCCGCTGGCGATGGCCTCCGTTGAAGCTTCCTCTAGCCGCTGTCGTGGTGCAGGGCGAGGTGTGCGACTACGCTCGTTCATCTAGTCCAACTCGATTTGACTCCGGGGCTTCCCTGTGGCCAGGTTCACCCCGTTCCCGAACCCTAGGGTTAGGGAAAGGTGCTAACACCACCGCCGTGGTCCTGCCTGCGGTGGTGTGCTGGGCTCGTGTGCTGCTGTGGCCGCCGCCGTGGTTGTTATAGGTTCCAGCGCCCCCTGGGTGCTCCCTGTGACGCCACGGGTTCGTCGGCCAATCTGCTTCCTCTTTAATTCATCAGCGAGGACCCCGGGTAAGTTGCCTCCATGGGTCTTGTTCATGCTACTACCATGAATCTCTCTGTGTGTATCTAGTGGCCTCTCGTGCCTAGTGACTATGTTCTGATTAGGGTTCATCTCTTAATTAGGGTTCTTGTTCTGATTAGGGTTCATAACCCCCTGTTGATCATATCCATGATGCTTTAGATCTAGCGATGATCATACTTGAGCATGAAGAATGTTGTTTGCTGTGGATCATGGTTTGTAGTGGCTTTGATGATACTAGTGGCTTGTCAGATTTATTCCAGTGGTAATTCACTATGATTCCATGCTAGTGTTTCAATGGAATCCCTGATTGGAAATGTTGTTGATCTGAGAACTTACTCTACTATCAGAATGTTTATACTGACAATAGTTCTATCAGTAGTTGCTTACTGCAATTATAATGGTAGGCTTGTATGAGATTATACATATTGAATGTAAACATTACATGTAATGATTTTCTATGGATGTATAGATGAATATGATGTTGATTCCTGGTACTTGGCTTCAGGAAAATGATATTTATTGGTTTGTCCCTTTTATCTGTGGAAACTAAACAAAGATTGGTTTTAGCTCATTTAGAACTTGTCCTTGTGATTAACACTGGCAAGATAAAATGAAATCTTTTCTTAACTCCCCTGCCTATGATGTTGGTCTGAGGATCTAGGATTTTAAGTCCTAGTTAGTTGAGAAAATAGTTGTTTTGTAACTTGTAGGATTAGAGGTGCTACTCTATCTAGGAGATGTGCTCTGATCTGATAAGAACAAATGAAGAATGATTTAAGTTGCATAAATTAACACTAAACCCTGTGATGCTGGTCTGAGAGTTTAGTGCTTTTGGCTGAGTTTGATTTCTTATCTTTATACTTGAAATCTCTGGGATAGATTCACCTCACTTGGGTTATTATTGAGAGATTATTTCATAAAGCAACACATGCTTTTGTTCAAATACTATGAATGAATCATGTGATAGTTTTATGAGGCTCACCACAAAATCTGATGATGATGTAGTAAGTTGATGACGATGATCTTGATCTGGTTTTGCTGGACTCCTATGCTTGCTCTTGAGCTTGCCTGCTCCTCCTAGCTCCTGGGCTTGATCTTGCTGTCCACCTGATTCACCCCCTCCTTATGTCACCATCTTGGTGATGTTTGGTTGATCTGGGGTGGTTTGGTTTGGCTGCTATTCTTGGTTTAGCTGTTGTCTACACTGGCTGTGCTTATGTGCTGTGTAGTGGAGAGATGCAGTGGTGTGATCCTCCACGGCTGTGCTGTGGTTTTGTGAGATTGGGCTATGCTTGTGAGGTCGACAGCACACCATGTGCATGCTGGTGTGTGTCCAGCTTGTGTGCCTGCTATGCACTTGTGGATATGTTCAGAATTTTTGAACTTACTATTACCGGATTACTTTCACCTGGCTGGTGAATTGGTACCTCTTGGCTGTCATTTGACTTCTGGCTTTGAATTTATGAAAGATGGAATCTTTCATATTGGTGAAACTTGCCCCTTTTATAACATTTCTCAATGATGAATTTGTCAAGTGCATTTCACTGACATATCTGAGAGAAATAATACTAACACTAATCTTATTTTGTTTCTATTTAGTCTTTGTTTTGCAGCTACAAAGATAAATATGAAGATTTAGTTTAGATTTAGATATAAAATAGTTAGTAAATATTCTAATGTAATTTTCTTATTCTTTTGTAATTTTTCTTTTATTATTCTTGTAATCTTTATTTTATTCAATTGTAATAAAGATTATATTATTATTAATAAATAATATTCTTATTCTTTATTCTTTTGTAAATTGTGAAGTTTGGAAATGGCTTCAATAGGTTACATTCTTTGTAACTTGTTTATGTATTAATAATATGAAATAAGTTTCATATTCAATATTGTTTTTGGATAAAATTTAAGTTATAATACTTATTTCTTAATTAATTTAAGATTCAAAACTTATTTCTAAATCATTTAAATTATAATTCAAACACTCAAGTTTAAAATTCAAATTCATTTTAAACACATAACTCCTTAAAGATCATCTCAAAGTTTATAACAATCATCCTTTAAGACTAAACCTAATCTCAAAGTATGAAAGAAACATTGATCACTTAGGTTTTTTATTTGGCGAAAATTTTAGCCACATTTTCACAGATGAATGCATGCAACAATTCATATTCCTAAATCTACCCTTCGTTAGGTCCTAAATGCTGGGATGTTACACCGTGCCATACGAGGGTGTAGTGAAGAGCCGATGCCGAGGTTGTGCTGCAGCACCATCTCACCTGCATCGAGATAGTGGGGAATGAACTGCATCATCATCACAGCAGAAGCAACACCACTATATACCACCCTAGCAAGGTTCCTAGGCAGCAGACTATGGACGCCGGGGTTGTGCCGCGACACCGTCCCATCGGTGTCAGGGATGGGAGTAGGCCGTGGTGGCGGCTGTAGTAACACCTCACCGTGGGGGCGTGCACGAGAGGCAGAGAGAGGCAAATCGAGCCAGAGGAGGGTGTAGATCACAGCACGGCGGGCCAAATCCCCTTTTGGCTGGCGCCAGAGAGCGGCAGGAGCAGCCGAAGCCAGGGCGGCGGACGAAGGTGTGGTCGTATGCGGGTAAGAGAGAGAGAGAGAGAGAGAGAGAGAGAGAGAGAGGTTGTGTGCGTGTGTGCAGGGGAAGAGAAGGAGATGGGGGATCGGCTGTGGTCTGGTTGACCCAAGCCAGGTCCAGATGGGCCAGGCTGGCCCATGTGCCCAACCAAATGACCCAAGTTGATTAGGATAAGAAATAAAATAAAAATAAATAAATGAATTACCAAAATAACCTCTAAACATTTTTAGCTATAGAAAATAATAGAAAAATAATAAAAATACATCTAATATGTTAAAATTATCATAAAAATAAGATCTATCTAATGAAAATATAACTTTACTTATTTAAGTTAAATAAAATGCAAATAAATATTAATACCACTAAAGCCTAAGTGAAATTTCACAAAATAAGAAAAACCCCTAAAAATAAATAAATAAAATCAATCTTGTGTATAAAAATAACTCTACTATTTTATAAAAATACTAACTTAGAGTTTTACAAATAAAACATAAAGCAAATATTTAAAGACACTTAATTCTTTGAAGAATTTTATAAAAATAAAGATAATACTTAAAAATAAATAAAATTCATTTTTAAGATCTTTAATAAGTATATTTTACTAGAAAAATACTATGTATATTATTCAAAAACATTTTAACAACCTAAGATAATAAAATTCATTTACTTATTTTACTAAAATGAAATAATCACTTTGTTAGTTCTTTAAATTTATTTACTAAGAAATAAATAATCACATTTCTTAATAAAAACACTAAATCCTTTAAATGTAATTACTAAGTCTAAATCCATAATCATATTTGTCAAAACCCTAAAACTAGATGATGTTCTAAACTCACTACATCTTAAGATTCACTTCTATTTTTATAGTTAACTTTGGTCTAAACAGTCATAAACATCTCATTTGAAGTTTATTCATGTTTTTATAGTTAACTTTGGTCACTTGTACCATCAATTAAAATATGATAACTCGACATCATTCGTAACCATCTCAAACCCTAATGTAAAACCTAATAACCTTCAAGACTTATTAACCTTAACTAAACACTAGTTTCTTCAAATGTTATTCTTTTTGCCACTTCAAGCAACAAGTCTATAATAGTCCCTTCAACTATTAACAACTTAACCCAAGGACTTTTATCCTAGTCACCAGATAACTATTTATTATAATCACATTACTTATCCTTACTTGTATATTTTGGATTGTTAACGCTTAAGTTCCTTATAAATGTAATTGCTTGTAAAGTAAAACTTGAAGATAAACCAACTCTTAAAAGAATCACCTAAACTCACTTCACTCAAAATATTGGGGGTTCACTTTGGGAATTATAAGATTGCATAGCATTATTTATGCATAATGGCATCTTGCTTCTTTAAACATTAGTCCTTACCGGACCAATGATGTTGATTTCAGATATTGGATCTTCTAGTGTTCCGAAGACCGTGAATGCATCTTGCAATCACAAAAGGCAAGTTCACACTTGCTCATGTCCTTTGATTATTTTCTATGAAGTATTTTGCAAATCAAGTGTTGTCATCACCTGCATTTCAAAGGTCAGGGAACACTATTTTCATAATAATATGAGTATAGGTTATTTACCTTAAGGTAATAACCTAATATGAAAGTTCTGGTGGTAAAGGAACATATTATCTAGGACTTAACAACCAATGTCACTAGTGATTCTTGTGTCGTATATTACGCGTTAGCCATGAGATTTGGAATGTGACGGAGAAGTCAGTTGTATCCCTTTCCTTTCATATGGAGGCAAGACTATCTTAACGTGACGTTGTGATTCCTTGTGCGGATCCAACATATGGGTGGGCACCCTTAGGCCCCACGTTTTTGGTGTCTAGATTATCTATGAGGGCGTGCACGAGAGGCATAGAGAGGCAAATCGAGCCATAGGAGGGTGTAGATCACAGCACGGCGGGCCAAAGCCCCATCTGGCTGGCGCCAGATAGTAGCGGGAGCGTCCGAGAGCCAGGGCGGTGGACGACGCGTGGTCGTATGCGAGTAAGAGACACAGGGACGAGAGAGAGAGAGAGAGAGGTTGTGTGCGTGTGTGTGCAGGGGAAGAGAAGGAGATGGGGGATCGGCTGTGGTCTGGTTGACCCAAGCCAGGTCCAGATGGGCCAGGCTGGCACATGTGCCCAACCAAACGACCCAAGTTGATTAGAATAAGAAATAAAATAAAAATAAAACAAATGAATTACCAAAATAACCTCTAAACATTTTTAGCTATAGAAAATTATATAAAAATAATAAAAATACATCTAATATGTTAAAATTATCATAAAAATAAGATCTATCTAATAAAAATATAACTTTACTTATTTAAGTTAATAAAATGCAAATAAATATTAACACCACTAAAGCCTAAGTGAAATTTCATAAAATAATAAAAACCCCTAAAAATAAATAAAAAAATCAATCTTATGTATAAAAATAACTCTACTATTTTATAAAAATACTAACTTATAGTTTTACACATAAAACATAAAGAAAATATTTAAAGACACTTAATTCTTTGAAGAATTTTATAAAAATAAAGATAATACTTAAAAATTAGTCCTTACCGGACCAATGATGCTGATTTTAGATATTGGATCTTCTAGCGTTCCGAAGACCGTGAATGAATCTTGCAATCACAAAAGGCAAGTTCACACTTGCTCATGTCCTTTGATTATTTTCTGTAAAGTATTTTGCAAATCAAGTGTTGTCATCACCTGCATTTCAAAAGGGTCAGGGAACACTATTTTCATAATAATATGAGTATAGGTTATTTACCTTAAGGTAATAACCTAATATGAAAGTTCTAATGGTAAAGGAACATATTATCTAGGACTTAACAACAAATGTCGTTAGTGATTCTTGCGTCGTATATTACGCGTTAGCCATGAGATTTGGAATGGGACGGGGAAGTCAGCTGTATCCTTTTCCTTTCATATGGAGGCAAGACTATATTAGCGTGACATTGTGATTCCTTGTGCGGATCCAACATATGGGTGGGCACCCTTAGGCCCCACGTTTTTGGTGTCTAGATTATCTATGAGTGGTTGTCGGAGGTTTAGCCAGACCTATTTGGTACTTTCCAGGGGCATCATCAACTCATAGAGTCTTCGTGAACTCATAGGGGTTTTAGCCAGCCCGAAAGGGGGCTTAACGGAGGTGGGCCAGCCCCGAAGGATCGTGCAGATATATGGGGCCACGGAGAGGGCAGTGATTGGCTTGGATCATCTACCGAGCCCCACATCATGGAATTGTGGACGGGAATACCGGTTGTGCAACAAGGATTTGATCACTCATGGGTAAAGTAACGCACCTCTGTAGAGTGTAAGAACTGTAACTTGTTACTCCCTGTTTCGGGAAGGAGCTATGAACGCGGCAAGAAAGGAATGATGCATGCACCTAGTGTTGACGTGGGACACTTCGTTGGAACCCCAAGAGTAAGGTGTAATGATCACAACAACAGATTTCCCTCAGTAGAGACCGAGGTTATTGAACCAGAAGGAGGAGGAAACGTCTCAAAGGTGTTGCAAGCAACGTGGAAACCTGCACACCACAAACTCATGACTTTGTCCCAATGAATCAGTGAGGTTGTCAAGCTCACCGGTTTGCTGTAACAAAGGATTAAACGTATGGTGTGGAAGGTAATGGTTTGCAGCAAGTAAACAAGTAACAGTGGAAGAGGTATCAATGGTAAAGATTGGACCGGGGTCCATAGTTCACTAGAGGTGCTCTCCTTAGATAAACAACATGGCATGAAGGGTAAACAAATTACAGTAGGGCAATTGACAGGAACTGAGCAAGGCATAACAATGCAATACTAGTCAGAAAGATCCTATGAGATTCGATTGGGCAATACAGCAATATACATAGACCGCCATCCAACTGCATCTATGACTAGAAGTCCACATTCAGGTTATCATCTGAACCCCCTTCAGTATTAAGTTGCAAGCAACAGACAACTGCTTTAAGCAAAGTGTGTAAGGTAAACAGTCCACATGTTCCATGAACAAGATACTATTGTTTTTTCCCTAGTAGCAACATCACATCTACAACCGAAGATATTTCTATCACTTCCCTTCGAAACTAGAGGCATGGACCCACTATCGAGCATAAATACCCCCTCTTGGAGTCACTAGCAACTACTTGGCCAAGATAGCTACTAACAACGGAGAGCATGCAAGATCACAAACAACATAGACATGATAGAATCATAAAGACAAAACCATTAATCAATCCAACATAATAATCTCAATATCCATCGGATCCCCGCAAACACAACATGCATGATTACAAATAGATTAGATCTTGATCATGAACAGAGCTCACAAGATCTATACATGAAAGCACAAGGAAGGAGATACAACCATCTAGCTACTACATGGACCCATAGTCCAAGGTGGAACTACTCACGCATCATACCGGAGAAGAAGGCCTCTAGGATGATCTCCCCTCCAGCAGGGTGTCGGGAAGAACTTCAGATCCCCCCGATCTAGGGACGATGGTGGCGGCGGCTACAGATGGTTTCGTGGATATTTGATCGGGTGCTTAGGGTTTAGGCACATGGGCTTCTTATAGGCGAAGGGGGAGGCCGAGGAGGCGACCAGGGGGGCCACAACCTGCCTAGGCGCAGGCCCACCCCTGGCCGCGCCTAGGGGGGTGTGGCCGCCCTGGCTTGCCTCTCCGTATCCCCTCTAGACTTCGTGTTCCCCACGGAAATTTATTGACTTTGGCTTTTGTCCCGTCCAATTCGGAGAATATTGATTTTCTGCCTTTCTGGAACCAAAAACAGAAGAAAATAGGCAACTGGCACTATGGCAACTTGTTAATAGGTTATTTCAATAAAATATATAAAAACACCTCAAAGTGTAGACAAAGCAAAGCAAAATAGATACTAAATAGCATGAACATCAAAAATTATAGATACGTTTTTGACGTATCAAGATAATTTTTTAGGTGACATGCACCATCAAAACCAAGATCAACCATTTGCAAGCATTGAAATCTAGGATCAGAGAACTCTAAACATGTGCATGAAAGATGGAGTTCTAACAGTAAGACAGAGCAACTATTATTGCAACATGAAACGCTACAAACAAAGATCATGAATAACATGCATTGAAAAACGTTTATTTGTTTCACATACAGAAAACATAGCATAGTGGCAATCAGCTTGTCTGTCACATCCCAAAATTTTCCAAATTTTGAAATGTGAAAAATAAATAAATAAATAAAACTTTGTTGAAAATTAGGGTGAGAAGAAACTTTTTGAATCCAATTGGAAACTTTCAAACCTATTTTGATCAAATAGAATCCTAAAGGGATTTAAAAAGATAAATAAACAATAAAGTCAAAATATTTGGAATCACTATTTTTAGATCTTTTAATAAAGATTTGGTTTCCAAAAGAAAAGGTAGAATTATGAATAAGGATTATTTTATAAAGCCAAATTAAAACTTGGCCAAGCTTTTGAAGTAAAACATTCCTATTTGATAAAAAGAGTAAAAGTTTAATTAAATAAAATAATGAGGATTTAATATCCAAATTTATTTAAGTAAAGGCTTTTCCCATTTTAAATAAACACTAAAACTTATTAATTTATTTTAAATAAGTTTTCCAAGTGTTTTATTTATTCAAATAAAACTTACTGAATTGATTTTGGTTTTATTTAGATTTCAAATGGAGATTTTAATAAATCAAAACCTATTTGAATTAATAACTAAGGACTATTTTATTTTATTATTAAATAGATCCTAAAAAGAATAAAAAAATTATTTTATTTTGGACTTTGTTTGTGTTGGTAAACAGAACTAAAAATTATACAAAAATTTGGCAAAGGTTTGAAAACATTTGAGTGTTTGAATGGTTTGAATAAAACAAAACAGAAAATCAAATTGAAAAAGAAAAAGGCAATCAGTATAAAAAAAGAATCAAACTTGACCCAACCCAATAGGCCCAGCAGCCCACCAGTCCAGCCCAACTAAACCCCCACGCGCGAAACGATTTTCACCCATACTCGCACCCACACAGACGCAGACAGGCAGGCCCCACTCTCTTTTTCTCCACCTCGCTGACAAACGGACCCCACTGACCACATCAGCGTCGTCTTCCCCATGACCACGTCGCTCTGCCGTTGCTGCCATTTACTCCGGCGATCAATTCGCGTTAACATCAGCCATCACTCCCCCTGCAATCACGCGTAGATAACCGCCCGCTCCTCCTCTACCTTTCCCCTCACTCGCCTCTCCCTCTCTGCCCCCAGGCTGAGCGAATCGAGAGCTCCAACCCCTCTGCCTCCGATAGCTTCCCCGGCCAATTCCGGCGAACCACTACCGTCCCTCGCCTCCCCAACCACACTATCTTGCTCACCATCCTCAGGCGTTCCTCCCTGCACCCTCGGCTTGCCCGCGCTTGATCTATAGCGCCGGCAACAATGACCACCTGAGCGCCACCGCTTGCAAGCAACTCCGTCGAGCTTCCCAGGTGAACTCCGTTCTCCCCTCTCCTTCCTTATGATACTCATGCACTCGCCACACTCTCCCGCGTCTAACCGTGACCTTGTTTTTCCTCGGGGTGAACCGCAGCGTCGCCCTCGACGACCTCCAGAGCCGCCTGACGCCGCCACCCACTCCGGCGAGGAATTACCACCATCTCTGAGCGCCCCTCGCCAAGCCAGCGCCACCTTGAGCATCACCTCGACCACGCGAACACGGTGAGCTATTTCCTGTCTTCCTTTGCTTCCTAGAATCACCGCGACGCCACTGTCGAAAGGCACGCATTGCCGCCGCCCGATCCTTGGTCGAGCAGCTGTGAGCCGTGCGATGCAAATCGTATGGCTGCGATTAGATTTAACTGAAAGGGTAAGAGCACGTCTGTGCCGCTCGATCTTACTTAAATCCTACGGTCCACAGAGCTTGATCCGTGCGAACCGTTACCGGCCAGTAGAAAGGCGCCACGTGGACAAGGTTTGGATTAAAACAGGAATTTGAATCTGATTATTGTGCAAACTTGTAAAATCCATAACTTTTGATCCACACGTCCAAATTTTGCAAATTTTATATAAATGGATTCAGTAGAACATGTACCTTGCAACCATGCACCTTGTTTAATGATTTGCTTCTGGTAAATTGGTTGAATTTGCAGAAACATGTGTAGGCCTATTTTGAATATAAAAATTGTTCTAGATAAAATTTTAATGTGAAATCTTTGCAAAATGGCTTGTTGTGAACTTACTAACCCTAGGAACCAACTCATGTATTTAAAAATGAATTTTGTGAAGTTTAGGAATAAATACTTGGACTAACTCATTTCTAGTCAAATAAAAATATTGATTTTGATATGGAAATGATTTTTGAGTAAAACCTTTGGGAAATGTTTAGATTCAAACCTTCTGACCCTAAACACCAAGTTTTGTGAATTAACAACTTATTTGGTGAACAATATAAAATTATTGCTTTACTAAAAGCATTTTCCACCACATGAAACAATGATTTGATTTAAGAAATGGTTTATAGATAAAACCCTTTTGCAAATGGTTTTACCACTTTAGTAAATGACCACTTTGAACCTTATAATGTTTAGAGCCTATTATAAACCACCTTTGCAAATAAAACAATCTTTTGCATGCTTGCATGCATGACTTTGTTTCTATTATTTTATGTGTGATGAATTGTTTGAATATTGGTTGGAATGCTAGTTGAATCTATGTTTGCTTGATTGATTTGTAGTGAAGTTAGAAGAGTGTGATATTATCAAGATCAAGAAGTGAACCAACATTCCCTACCAAAAAGGCAAGTGACACTATCATCCAAGTCCTACTATTTTCATTATACTTAGTGGATTTTTGAAACATGCATGAAAAGGATTTCTATACTTTATGCTATGCTAAATCCTAATAGGATGCCCTTATATATTCCTTAGTGAAAACAATGTAGTTGTAGTATGCTTAGCCCAACTATATATAGGGATGGGATACATGTTATGATTATATGAAGTATTGAAAAGACTTATGTTTTATATAATAAAACAAGTACTCAATGAACCACCTGGGTGGACAAGGATACTCAAGCTTTTGGACAAGGTGGCAACAAAAGGAACCATGTTTATATGGCAATCTCTTTTTGTTGTGCACTAGAAGAAAACCACCTAGGGACTTAGAAATTGAACATGTTTCTCGTACAGTGGCTTCCATGTACAGCCACATGCTAAATGGGCTCTGGCTTAGTCAACTACATAGTGGAAGACCCATGCATTGGCCTCTTCAGGTTAACTAGATTTGTGCTAGGGAACTTGGAACCCTACATTGGTGCCTGGAAGACAAGCTAGCATTGTGTATTGGGAGGACTCCTATGGAAAGACTTTGTCACATTCTCAATCTGCCAGTACTCCATCTTGGTGAGTACTTATCCAGCGGCCACTGGTGGCATCAAGATGAGATTGTGTCATGTGGGTAAAGTGTACAACTTCTGCAGAAGATCAAAATTCTAAGTACTTAGCCGTGTCCCCGGTTATGGACAACACTGAGCAACTAAGGCCTGAAGCTATGGAAGATCTCGACATTCCAATTTCTCAAAGTTAAAAACTTGAGGGTGACAACAAGGGATTTGAAGCACTTGGAGTTCCAAGAAGTTCAAAAAGATTTGTCAAAGATCAAAAAATATTTTGAAAAGACAGGATAAAACTATATTGCTTTCTGCAAATGAGCCTAAACCCTACTTAGACAAATATGCATGTAATTATAGGATCCACTTATCTCTACATAGTAGTGAAACTTGCCAATACAATTCAAATGTATTGACCCTTGTGGCTGGAACTTGTTATGTTGCAGGTTTGTTTGATGTTAGTGAAGTTTATTGATTAGGATTACAAGTCTACAACAAACATGACTGCCTGTGGCACTTTGAAGATGAAGGACCCCATGCTTATAGATATTCTGCTGCAATGTAATGTGATAGCCAAATGAGCTATGTAAGATGTAATAAATTATTTTGTTCCTGGTTATAAAGTTGTAATATGACCTTTGTTTCTTGATATTACATCTTAACTGTGGATGCTAGCTATTGATCCAGGGACTAGCATTGTAA
This sequence comes from Avena longiglumis, assembly GCA_030063025.1. Taxonomy (NCBI): domain Eukaryota; kingdom Viridiplantae; phylum Streptophyta; class Magnoliopsida; order Poales; family Poaceae; genus Avena; species Avena longiglumis. The sequence goes on along the minus strand of CP125978.1, from coordinate 68,342,721 downwards.
ACACAGGGATCTCTACCTTATTAAAGGTTGGGAACCTTACATTGTCCCTCATAGAGTAGCAAATAAATGCATAGGACACCTTCAAAGTTCACAAGGGTGACTAGAAACAAGTAGCACAAGAACAAGTAATATCACAATATGCATCAATCAATAAGTTTTGGGACACTGCACATCAAACCAAGAATGGCAACAATGCTCTCTTAATGGTGCCTAAAGGTAGAAGGTGGAGACTCAATAGTAGTGGAAGAATGGCCTTTTATAAAGGAAGCAGAGATTTCAAGTTTCAAAAAGATCTTCCAAAAATTATGGTACTTAGCTTTCAGCCGTCATTTCCCCTATCATAAGCATCTTGAAGTGATTAAGGTTAAAGTGAACAAACTATGGAGTATATGCTTGACAAAGTATAAGCTGGCAATCTCAAGTCCCTTGAATATGAGGGCCACACCTCATGCTACTCAACTTCAGTCACCTGTAAGTTCTTGTCATTGTAAGTATTTGCATATCATAGAGAACCGCCAACGGGGTACCCCTTGCACATGGTACAGGAGCTTTCCCATAACCAAAATGACAAGGCAAGCAGACAGTGAGCATCTCAATGATCTTTTTATTTACTATATGCATAGCTTTTTATTGAGGATGATTCATAGATAGCTCCCTATGGTGATGCTGCAAGTTTCCACCATGATTAGGCATGGCTTAGGCTAGCGGCCCAGGTGTTTCTCTAACACAAAATACAAACTCCATGGACTTACAAGTTCCCTCTTTATTTCACACCGGTGACATCCGTAGACAAAAGATCATGATATCAACTAAGTACAAAGTACAAGTGCAATGCTGAAAACATTCCCCATGACAACATGGTTCTGCTAATTCCAACGTATAAGTGCAAGCATATACAACATAAACGACACAATGGCTCAAGTTTATTAGGGGCAAAGAATATAAAGTGTGCCATCAAGTTCGTAAGAGCTTTAATCACTAAGTTTTCACATAACAAAATAGTTTTTAATTGGAAGATAGCTGAAAACAAGAATATACTTGGAATGGTGTAACACACCATGCATAGGAGTTTATAGCGGACACTTTGGAAAAACTTGGTTTCTTGGGAGTTGTAAGCATGAGTAGAGATTACTCATACAAGTGGAGGCTAGCAAAAGACTGGGAGCAACCAAATAAGAGATCAATAGCGGCCATAATCATGCAGAGCGACAAAACATTACTAATCAAAGCATAGAGTGGTACTACAAGTCAAGGACTAAATGATCATAGAGGCTATGGTTACTTGTTCATAGTCATAACATGGTGTGAGCATGTGCCAAGTCAACCCAAACAAACCTCAAAGGAGCATACCACAATACTATGCTTTTGCATGATAAAACAACGCATAATTTCTTCAAGACACACTAAGCAATCCCGATGACTTGAAGAAAGCCAAGCTACAGCAATAATTACTAAGCATAAAGTCAAAACAACACCTAGAATGTCATGATAAAGTCCAAGTCACAGTCAATGCAAGCTCCTCTTGCACTTTCAAGAAGGAACTTCCTACTCCTGTCCAACACCAAGCAACTTATTTGAAACAACACGGCGAGAGCGGGGGTCCAAACTACTCAAGCAAACTAAACAACTAAGCAAAGCAAACGAAAACTAAGACGCTCCAAGAACAACACAACTGTGCATGAAACAATAAAAATGAAGTGTCTAGAGAGACCTGAGCTTTTTATTGATGAAGAAGGGGATGCCTTGGGCATCCCCAAGCTTTGACGCTTGTACCTCTTGGATATTTCTTGGGGTGACACGATGGTGGCATCCCCAAGCTTGAGCTTTTGTCCATTATTCATCTCATTGCATCATTCTCGCTTTACACCTAAATTTTTTTCCTTCATACAAAACTTCACACAATCTTCGTTAGCAACATTAGTTTATTCAAAAGATATTAGACCTCTGGCAAAGCTTTGGAACAGCAAGAATTTTCACTAAAAACACAAGCTACTGTAGTAACTCCTTCAAAAATATCAATTCCCGAAAAGAGAACTCAAAAAGGAATCAATAAGAAGCAAATGCAAATAATGGCAGAAATCTGTCAAAACAGACCAGCAGGCAGAAACCGATTTTTTTGAAAATCTTATATTGCTCAAATCAAAAAGTGTCGAACTAAATAAAGTTAGCTAATATACTAGGGAATTTATTCGTAGAATGTCAGCTCGATCCTAGTTACAGAGACTCCTCACGATTTTTTATGGTAGAGGATAGAAATCTGTTTCGGGACAACAACTCCCCAAATCTTACTTCCCTCTCATTAGGGGTCATTCTTGGCACAAAAAGCAAACAAAAAGTATAAGGATAGGTCATTACTGAAGTAATAACTTCCAAGAATCAAGGAAACTATTGGGTTATATCCCAACAAGTACTTTTCTTTAACGCCTTTAAGTTAGACACAAGAAGCAAGAATAATCAAGTATTTTCAAATGAAGAAGCATTAACATCAAACCTTGCTTTCAAAGGAGGAGCAAAAAGCAACTTATGTCTCCTCATAGGTAAGTGTTCAATACCTTTCTTGAATGGAAAGTGATATTTAATGGTGCCTTCTTTCATATCAATGATGGCACCAATAGTTCTAAGAAAAGGTCTTCCCAAAGTAATAGGACAAGAAGCATTGTATTCAACATCCAAAACATAGAAATCAACAGGGACATAAGCATTTTTAACCATAATGAGAACATCATTAATACTCCCCATGAGTTTATTCTTAGCATTACCATTGAGTGGGACATTTAAATAACAATCTTCCAAAGGTGGCAAATCAAGCATTTCATAAATCTTCCTAGGCATAATAGAGACACTAGAACCAAGATCACATGAAGCTTTGAGATCAAAGTCATTCACTTGCATATTAATAATGGGTTCCCAACTATCTTCTACTTTCCTAGGAATAGAAGCTTTATGTTTTAGCTTCTCTTCCTTAATCTTAACAAGAGCATCTGTAATGTGTTTGGTGAAAGCAACATGGATATCACTAGCATCAGGACTTCTAGCAAGCTTTTGCAGGACATAGTCACTTCAGAAATATTGCAACCATCAATATCAAATTCAAACTTAGCATCACTAGTAGTAGTCTCAATAGGCTTAGGCATAGTTGGAGGAATAGGGTCTACTTGTGGTTTAGTGGTAATGGTACACACACTATTGTTTCTATCAATTTTAGCTTCCCTTTCCCACTTAGCATGAAGTTGAGCTAACATCCTAACATTTTCATCAATAGTAACTTGTATGGCATGAGTAGCAGCAAAGGTACTCTCCATGGTTTCAGGTTTAGCAGCCATTTTATTAATCAAGGAAGAGTGAGCTTCAGACAAAGCGGATATATTTTTCTCGACATTTAAAAGCTTTTCCTCTATAGCCTTATTGAAAGTGGTTTGTTTACTAATAAAGTCTTTGAGCATGACTTCAAGTTCAGAGGGGGCACTTCTAGCATTGTTGTAAGAGCTTCCATAGGTATTGCCATTATTAGGAGGATTAGGCCTAAAGTTGTTACCACCAAAATTACTCCTATAAGCATTGTTGTTGAAATTGTTGTTTCTAATGAAGTTCACATCAACTTGCTCTTATTGAGCAACCAAAGAGGCTAAGGGAACACTATTAGGATCTAGAAGAGCTTTCCCATTAACAAACATAGCCATAATAACATCAATCTTATCACTCAAAGAGGAATTTTCCTCAACAGAATTTACCTTCTTACCATGTGGAGCTCTCTCACTGTGCCATTCAGAGTAGTTAACCATCATATTATCAAGGAGCTTTGTTGCAGCACCCAAAGTGAGGCCCATAAAGGTGCCTCCAACAGCTGAATCCAACAGGTTTCTTGAGGAGAAGTTCAAACCTGCATAAAAAGTCTGGATAATCATCTAAGAAGTGAGTCCATGAGTGGGACAATTCTTAACTAAAGATTTCATTCTTTCCCAAGCTTGAGCAACATGTTCATTATCAAGTTGTTTAAATTTCATAATGTCACTTCTCATAGATATAATCTTAGCAGGAGGATAGTACTTTCCAGTAAAGGCATCTTTGCACTTAGTCCAAGAATCAATACTATTTTTAGGCAAAGATAGCAACCATTCTTTATCTTTTCCTCTCAAGGAGAAAGGAAAAAAGCTTGAGCTTAATAATATCCCCATCTACATCCATATACTTTTGCATATCACAAAGTTCAACAAAGCTATTGAGATGGGCAGCAGGATCATCAGAACTAGCACCAGAAAATTGCTCTCTCATCACAAGATTCAACAAAGCAGGCTTAATTTCATAAAAGGTAGCATCAGGAGAAGGTGGAGCAATACGAGTGCTTAGGAAATCATTGTTGTTGGTGCTAGTGAAGTCACACAACTTGGTGTTCTCAGCAGAGTTCATTTTGGCAAAGGTGGGCAAGCCAAAAATAACAGCAACAGCAGCTAGAGCAGGAACTAATTTTTTGTGTTTTTGAATAGAGAAAGCAAACCAAACTAAACTATTTTTTTGGGGGGGTTTTGAAAAGAGGCAAACAAAACCAAGAAATAGAAACAAAGAAAACTAAAAACAAAGTAAAGATAAAGGAAGTGGAGGACTCCCCTTGTGAAGACGTCCTTAGCCTCCCCGGCAACGGTGCCAGAAATCTTGATGCGTGCACCCAGTGTTGACATGGGACACTTCGTTGGAACCCCAAGAGCAAGGTGTGATGAGCACAGCAGCAAGTTTCCCTCAGTAGAGACCGAGGTTATCTAACTAGAAGGAGGAAGAAAACGTCTCAAAGGTGTTTCAAGAAACGTGGAAACCTGCATAACACAAACTCAAGACTTTGTCCCAATGAATCGGTGAGGTTGTCAAGCTCACCGGTTTGCTGTAACAAAGGATTAAACGTATGGTGTGGAAGGTAATGGTTTCCAGCAAGTAAACAAGTAACAGTGGAAGATGTATCAATGGTAAAGACTGGACCTGGGTCCATAGTTCACTAGAGGTGCTCTCCTTAGATAAACAGCATGGCATGAAGGGTAAACAAATTATAGCAGGGCAATTGACAGGAACTGAGCAAGGCATAACAATGCAATTACTAGTCAGAAAGATGCTATGAGATTCGATTGGGAAATACAACAAGATACATAGACCGCCATCCAACTATATCTATGACTAGAAGTCCACCTTCAGGTTATCATCTGAACCCCCTCCAGTATTAAGTTGCAAGCAACAGACAACTGCTTTAAGCAAAGTGTGTAAGGTAAACAGTCCACATGTTCCATGAACAAGAGACCATTGTTTTCTCCCTAGTAGCAACAACACATCTACAACCGAAGAGATTTCTGTCACTTCCCTTGAAAACTAGAGGCATGAACCCACTATCGAGCATAAATACCACCTCTTGGAGTCACTAGCAACTACTTGGCCAAGATAGCTACTAACAACGGAGAGCATGCAAGATCACAAACAACACAGACAAGATAGAATCATAAAGACAAAACCATTAACCAAGCTAACATAATAATCTCAATATCCATCATATCCCCGCAAACACAACATGCATGATTACAAATAGATTAGATCTTGATCATGAACGGAGCTCACAAGATCTATACATGAAAGCATAAGGAAGGAGATACAACCATCTAGCTACTACATGTACCCATAGTCCAAGGTGGAACTACTCACGCATCATACCGGAGAAGAAGGCCTCTGGGATGATATCCCCTCCGGTAGGGTGCCGGGAAGAACTTCAGATCCCCCCGATCTAGGGACGATGGTGGTGGCGGATACAAACGATTTCGTGGAGATTTGATCGGGTGATTAGGGTTTAGGCATCGGGGGCTTCTTATAGACGAAGGGGGAGGCCGAGGAGGCGACCAGGGGGCCACAACCTGCCTAGGCACGGGCCCACCCCTGTCCGCGCCTAGGGGGTGTGGCCTCCCTGGCTTGCCTCTTCGTCTCTCCTCTGGACTTCGTGTGCCCCACGGAAAGTTATTGACTTTGGCTTTTATCCCGTCCAATTCCGAGAATATTGATTTTTTGCCTTTCTGGAACCAAAAACAGAAGAAAATAGGCAACTGGCACTATGACAACTTGTTAGTAGGTTAGTTCCATAAAAGATATAAAAACACTTCAAAGTGTAGAGAAAGCAAAGCAAAGTAGATACTAAACAAGCATGGAACATCAAAAATTATATATTCGTTTTCGACGTATCAAGGAACTCCACGAAAGTTCTGGTAAACATGTGAAGACTGACAGAGATAGCTTTTCAGAATAAAAGCAACCTTTGAAGAAATGTTTTCAAAAACTTACATTGCCTACGACCTATGGTGTGTGGCTGTAGATAGTGCATCAAACACTTCTCTTTAGTGAACTTGCTGAGTACGCTCATACTCAACCGTATCTTCTTAACCCTTGCTAGATCTCGGAGAAACCAATGGCGTTTCCAAGAAATAAGTTACTTGAAGAATTGAAGATATCTGATGGAGATCAACAGAGTCGAAGACCTTACTGGAAGCTATCGAAGTCAAGCTAAAGCGTAGAGTATAAATACAACTCCTAGAATCTAGAACCTACTTCTGTAGAACAATACTAAAGTAGCACTTTCAAGCCTTATACATATACTAATAGTAGTACTTCTGGATCTTTTGTAATATGTTATATGTAAGTTAAAGTAATGTCTTGGACCCGCGATGTTTTTGTTGTACCAGTCTGAGGGATGTAATGCGAATGGAACGGTGTTCCATTGGTGTTATGTCAACGACTATAGTGTACTATATCATGCAGTGGTATGCTGGGTCACCGCAGCTGGTATCAGAGCATATGCTTTGACCTTAGGTTGGAAACCTAGTAAATGGGTAGAACCTGTAGGTTGGATAGTGACTATAGGAAGCCATCTTATCTACACCATATTTCCTTATACGAGTGATGGATATTCACTTGAGAATAACCTTGTCACACCTTAGTGGAATTTCTAGGTTATTTTTATTATAGAATGGTTACTTATCTACTATTGGTATTAGGAAGTACTTATCAAGTATTTCGTAAGTAGGCAATATATCTTCTACTAGACTATTCTATACTATAACTAGACTAGAGTAGCATATCACCAAGTAAGAGTGCCTCATAAGGGAGTAATTAGGCATGGTGTTATCTTACTAGAAGAAACCATGAAATGAAGTAAAACTTTGTTATCATCTCTATACTTGTGGTAAATATCAGGGGAGTATGCCCCAAAACCTTAAACAACATGTTATTGTAGGGAAAGTAACTAATGTTTGGTTTAACTAAAAGCTATTACATGAAGAATAGATTCTTATCGAGTGTAACAAATAGGTTTATGCTTATTTAACCCCATGGAATATGCCAAATCCATAGTGGCATGAATAAAAAGGCAGTATTCTTGTAGTACAAGTAGATCTATATAGGTGATGAAACTGGTTAAAACTTGAGAATTATTCGTTGTTATAATAAATATGCTTAGAGAAGTTAAGATTAGAAACAAAGGGTAGAAATGTGAGGATGATGTTTAGTATGTAACTCCAAGGATAATTATGTTATAACCAGTTATAGAGTGAAATAACCAACTATCACTAGAGTCGGATCAAATTTTGCTAAAAGTTATCCCTTTTCAAATGGGCAAATGGTGTAATTTAGGAGGCAAAGAACCTTATGAGCCATACAAATAAGTATATAATGGTAGAAATCCATACACTAATATGTATCAAAAATTGTAGTGTATAAAATCAAAGCCTAAGTACAAGAGATGTTTTACTCGAAGTACTGTTTCTACAGGCTTTTGATGTATGTTTGCTAGAGGTAATATTTGGATTTGTTGGATGTTATTGGATTTTATTGTGTGACTAGGTCTATGCATGAAGTTTGAACTTTATGGGCATATGCATGATGTTACATGGAGTCCTTACTTGATGTACATGTATATAAGGGAAAATGGGTTCGCGTGAGGGAGATGTGAATTATCACTTTAATGTTGGAAAGATGAAGGCTCATGAGATGTTGGTGATACAACAAAAGGAGGCTAACAAGGAAATTCTGAAGGAAGGATCAAATCAAAAGCCGTATTTAACCACCAATGGAGAGGTTCTTTAGTATATGAGGGGTATGGAAGAAGGAAGAAAGGTTGAAACAGAGAGACAGAACCAGTTTTACCAGGAGATATTAAAGGTTAGGCAAGAGAAGCAATCCAAGGAATTACATCCAAGGGTTAAACTGGTGGAATTCTTAGAAACCTAACCTCAGAGTTTTTCCATGGTTGAAGAACCTATGGAGGCGGAGAATTGGTTAATGGATACATCCCGTAAGCTTAAAAGTGTGGGATGCAAGGATGAAGAAAAGGTGCGCTATGCAACTTATCTATTGATAGGAACCGCATCCATGTGTTGGGAGAAGTCCAAGTTCGTGATCCCAGAAGGAGGTGTCAATACCTGGGGTAAGTTCAAAAAGAAGTTTCGAGAAGAATTTGTTCATCGGAACAATGGGAAAAGGAAGAATAATGAAGCCTTAGAGAAAAAGAATCTTCCTGTCCTGAAACATGTATGGGAGTTTAACCGTTTATCCAAGTACATTAGTGAGAAAGTAAACAGGGAGGCGAAACAACAAAGGAAGTTCATGAAAGGACTACAAGCAGTTATGAAGATGCATCTCAGGATTGTGCGTGCAAAGGAGTTCCAGGAATTGGTGGATAGTGCACCTATATCAGAAGATGATGAGATTGTTGCACCTAAAGGGAAGAAAAAAGAGAATTAAAAAAATAGACCACAACATGTCAGGTCCGAGGACATATGATGAAGAATTGTCCGAATCCACATATGACATACAAAACAGACAAAATATGTCACAACTGTGGAATTCGGGGCCATGTTTTGAAGGAGTGTCCAAAACCTAAGATAGTGTGTTACCAATGTGGAGAACCAGGACACATGAAAAAGAACTGCTTAAACCCACAGTTAACTCGTGGATTGTCAGCAGGAGTAATTGAACCAATAATAGGTTTATCATCTAATCAAAATATTCAGCCTAATCCAATTAGAGAAGGTAATGTAGGAACATTTCAGGGAAAATGTAACAAGTGTAGAATCCTAGGACACAAGAAATCATGTTGTCTGAAACATGGGAGGATTATGGAACATTAGTTGGAAGAGATACAACATCCATCAAATTACTATCAAAAGAAGGTGAAGGTGAAGAAGGTACATCTTCAGGAAAACGGAAGTATGAAACAATAAATGAAGTCAATAACAACGGCAACCACAAGAAAAGCAAGTGGTAAGTCAAGGCATTATTAATGATATAAGTTACCTTATACATGCATTTAAGGAGTTAGAGAATTTGCACCGCTATTTCCCATGTATGTGGGTGTATCATCTGTTCCTCCTAAGATCATTAAAACATCTCAAGGGGGAGAGTGAATAGTGAAGCCTCGAGAGTTGATATCCGGAGTAAGGATTAGGAGAAAGCCAAAAACATTCTTAAAAAGTAAGCCATAAGGACTAAGAATACCATAAATAGATTAATATTAGAGTCGAGCTATATTTGGCCAAAGTATAAACTAGAATCTTACCTTAAAGAGACTTTCTAAAAAACATAGACACTTCTTGAATAGATGTCCTAATCTGAAAACACTCAAAAGGATCCGATCAGGGCAGAAGTGCTAGATTCAAAAGTAGTCACTATATCAAATGGGATTAGTAGTTGGCTCATTTCAAATCAGAAGAGGATCCAAGGAAAATCTTGAATGAAGATACAACAATTATCTTCATCCTGGATTTAAAAGAGTTATCAGGATTTGAAGAAGTCAATCTTAGCTTTCGAAACGTAAGAGGGTACGAACTTCGAGGACGAAGTTTATTTTAAGGGGGAGAGTTTTTAAAATCCCAGGATTAGCACCTAGAAATAGAGAGAACACATGTATGTGCATTGCATTCATGCATAAGAAAATCCGAGGAATTTTCGCGCAAAACTAAAAGAGCTATAGAGGGATCGAGATCTCTCTTGTACTGATGGAAACTTCGGAGCAAGTGCGATATATTTCGACATGACCTTTGTAGAATTCTTTGTTTTGGGGAAAGTTTCTCAAACATGTATTTGAATTTCAAATATGAAATTCAAATGAATTTATAAAATTCATAAATGGAAATTGGAAATATTTAATAACTTGAAATGAAATGATTACAGAAGTGATATAAAAATAATTCTTTATTAATATATATACATGTAGTAATACATTTATCTTTTACAATAAATGAATAAAAGTAAAATATCAGGAAACAAATAAGTAGAAAAAGGAATTATATTACTGAAATAAATAAAATAATTCTTTATTACAACAAAATATATATATATGACATTGTCTTTACAAAAGAATTGTAAAAGAAAAAGGAAATAAGTAAACTTTATTGAATAAAATACAACAATACAATGTTTTTACAATATTCAAACAGAAAATAAATTACAATTTTTGATACTAAGAAACTCCTAAGCTACTGTTCTCTTACTCCCTTCATCATCTGACATTTTCTTTCTTCTTCTCATTTCCTGCAAAACAACACAAAAGATAACAAAGCAAAAGAAAATAAAGGGAATTGTTTAGACTAATATTACTCTCAGACTGGCATAGTGTTGCTATGCTAGGTTCATTATTGAGTATGGGTTAAAGGGGCCAAATAGGATCTCTTCTTATCAAATTCAAGCTTCAGCCTTGTGCATGATTAGAATAGGGTCAAGCTTCCACTTGGCAAATAAAAATAAATGTTAGAATAAAATAGTACCAAACCAGCCAAGCACATTCATAGCAAAAGATCTCACAGGTGAAACCTGGACAAGGGGGAGGTTCTTGGACCATACCAGGCACACTCACAAGCAGCACTATCAGCACATGCAGCTGTGTGCTGTCATCACCACAACAACACAGGAAACCAGATAAGAAGGAAGCAACCGTAGACAACAAGTACCTGCCCACACTCCATAGCACATCAACACAACACTACCATCAAAGTTTCATACCACACCATCACCAGCAACTGGTTACTCCCAAGAGACATCCAAGAGCTAGGACGAGGGGGTAAGAAATCAAGATCAACAACAGCCTCAAGAGAAGCAGGCTGTTAGTAGCATAGATGTTATAATAATTCAAGTTGATTAAGCAAGCAATCAAGATCCACTCAAGTAACATCAACTGTTACCCTGCATATCAGGTTGGCATCTTATAACAGAAATAGTATATGATCTGTTCACTTATTTCTTTAGAGCATGGTTTAAATGGGGGAAATAGAGGGCTCTCAGACTGGTGTAGAAATGCTACACCAGTATCATCATTGAGCTAGGAAAACCATTCAAGCATCTATTCTTATATACAAACATAATCAAGCCTCAGACCATGCATCATTGGCAGCCAAACGTGAGTTTCTTTTTAGCTAATCCAGTAGTCAAAGCCAACAAATAAATCATGTCCAGAAATAAAACAACCAGCAACCACATCCTCCACAACTTCGGGTTGTGAAGAGAGATTTCTCTGAGATCCACATACCTGAAAATTGGCCAAAAATAAAGTTTCCCAAAAAATCTCAGAAAATTCATATTAAATTTCTCCTCGAAAAAGGGGCATAGGGACACCTGGAGTGGCCCATGGAGACCCCCAGGCCAGCACACCCCCTGGTGGCGTGGCCAGCCCCAGGGGCGCTCCTGGCATGGGTGGGACCCACCTAAGGCCCTCCAAGTTGCCTCCTCCCAGCCATCTTCTTTATCTCTCCCGAAAAACACCGGAAAACTTTCTCAAGCTCGAGTTTTTGCTGTTCTCGCTCCTGGTTTTCGATCTCCTTGATCATCCCATCTTTGTTGCTGATTTGGAGGGATTGCTCCTTGGTATGTGCCTCCTCCGCTTGTCCAATTAGATTTTTGATTGGTAGATTGTATCTTGAGTATTTTGCTGCTATAGATGTCAGGTTGTGTGAGCTTGCATGCTTGTTCTATGCTTAGAAATTTCATTTTGATGCATGTAGCCCTCTAGCAAGTTCCTATAGTAGTTTCTCATCATTTGTCAACACGAAAATCACTTGGTTTGATGTTTGTCTAAAATTTTTAGAAAGGAAGATGAGTGCATACTCGCTGAATCAATATGATTTGATGGTGCCTGAGCCAATGAAAGTCCATCGTGAGGAAGGAGTCTTCCCTTCCATTTATCCCTGCCCTGAATTTATGAGAGAAGCTGGAATTTTCCAGGTTCCAGACTATGATTACTAATGTAGGGTTGGAACACTTTGTTGAAGAGGAACCATATCAGTATGTTAAGCTAACCATGGCTGTGGTGCAGGACTTCCGGTTTATTTGGTCCTCGTCTAATCCCATGGTCCATTATAAAATCTACAATATAGTTGTCGACCTGCTGTTTGCTGATTTCTATGCAGCTATTAGAGTACCTCATTGGGGATCTTGCGAGAAGATCAAGGAGAGTACTAAGCCACTTATGGATTTATATGCTGAAATTTGCCAAGGTTTCGACTTCTCGAAGGAAAGTGGTAAAATTCAGAACATTCAGTTCCCATCCATTAGATATTTTGCCTATTTCATTACCAAGTGTGTTCTTGCTAGAAAGATTGCTAGAACGTTATCTTCTTTTGATCTAGCTTTTATCTCAGTTGCTTTGAATAGGGATAGATCTTATAACCTGGGTGCTTTGATATCTTAATGTCTTACCACTAACCACAATAAGGGTGGAATTTGTGGAGGTATCATTGCCTCTAGGTTTCCAGCTTTCCATGGTTTAGTGCCTCACCATTCAGACTATCGGTTCCCCATAGAGAGGCTTGATCTTGATTCCATGGTTCAGCACAATTTTGTTTCTCCTGGGGCTACTGTGAGAAGTTTACCATATGAATTGCCTTTTGTCAAGCATGGTTGGAGAGGGGGCAAGACTGAGAAAATAGTCTATTTGCCTGCACCTACTTTGTTTAATTTTGATAACATGCAAGGATGGTCGCTCACGGAGGAGGAGTTTGACACTTACGTGGCGGAGCTCTCCCAGCAAGAGGAGAATGTTGGAGAGGATGCCGAAGATGATTCAGTTCACCCCTCCAACATGGGGGAGTCTTCATACCAGCAGCCCTCCTATGATTGGGGCACGTCTTATTCTTCGTCGCAAGCACCCGACTATGATCATTCCTATGATGACCCACCAGCTTGGGGTTACTACCCGCGCTATTGATCCCCACTTAGGCAAAAAGCCTAAGATTGGGGGGAAGTATACCGACACCACACTCATCTATATATCATGTTTCGTTGGTTCTTTGTATATCCATGTTTCGTTTTCTTTTTGGTTTTTGTTTCTCTTCTCTTAAAACACAAAAAGACCAAAAATATTTTCGTTGTTTCTCTTGGTTTGTTTCTTTGTTTTTTAGCTTTGGTTTTCCTCAAAGAAAAATCCAAAAAGATTTTGTTTTGTTTGTTTTTGCTTTGTTTGCTTGCTTTAAAAAAATCGAGAACACCAAAAATATTTGTTGTTCTTCTTTAGTTTTGTGAGTTCTTTGCAGGGTTCAGCCATCCTCAATGGGGTTTGGTTTCATGTTATTATTCAAGTCACACAAGTGAAGGGCAATAATGAACATTAAGACAACTTGAGGAGTGGTAAGAGGCTGGTAACGAACTCTATTTGTTTCATTTTTGTACATATACTCATCATTGTGAGCGTTCTTAGTCTGTTCATGTGAGGTATATGTTATCTATGGATGCTTAGTAGTTCTTGCTCTCTTATGATTAGCTCCAGCTTGCTAATAGTTTGTAGCATGTCTTATGAATGTTTGCTTGCATTGTTCTATTCATAACTTGGTATGATATTGTGGTAGCCTCCTTTGAATGTTTCATGTGAATCGACTTGCCACATGCTCACGCATGCATATGACTAAACAACAGTAAGTAATCCTCGATGATTTATTTTACCTCAGAGTTCTTGTATCACTTTCATGCCATAAGTAGTCATGTTTTGTTGCAAGCATTTTTATGAAAGTTATGGCTCTCTCGTTTGTCGCTCCCTTGATACGTCGGAAACGCATCTATAATTTTTGATGCTCCATGCTTGTTTTGTATCTACTTTGCTTTTCTTTGTCTATACTTTGAGGTGTTTCTATATCTTTTCTAGAACTAACCTATTAACAAGTTGCCATAGTGCCCATAGGGGGTGTGGATCCCCTGGCTCCCCACCGACCTTGCCTCCTGCGCCTATATGAATCCCCTGGGGATAAAACCCTAAATCATCCAGAAGAAATCCAGGAAAACCTCCACAGCGCCGCCGCCACCAAAAGGGAGATTCGGGGGACAGAAAGTCTCTGTTCTGGCACCCTCCCGGTAGGGGTGGGCGTTCGGTCATGACCGATAATTCAGTCTTTGTATTTCGGTCTATTTTAAATTCGGTCGTTGAAAAAATAATGACCGAATTATACTTGATATTTTTACTACCCGAAAAATTCGGGTACCTACTAATTCGGGTTCGGGTTCGATCATGACCGAATAACATGGTCAATATTGTCAACACAAAAGATAGACATTACTTATTAAACATATGACAATATTTCAACTATATTTTAAATATTTTAATACATATGTTATCATTTAGTGGAATAAATAAGCGTGCAACAATCCTAATAAAATGTAGCAACTCTACAATATCACTTTGATGACCATTCGACAATGCCATAATTCATGCACATCACACAAATTTGGAGTTTCAGATAGTCTCATGTAAAATTCGGTCAGTTCGGTCTATTCGGTTACATAGGAACTAAAGACCGAATAGACCAAACTAAATTCGGTCTATAAAATTCACTACCCAATTTTCTTGTCGGTCTTTTCGGTTTCGATCTATTCGGGTTCGGTCTCGGTCTTTTCGGTTTTGGTCTTCGGTTATCGGTTTTTATGCCCGCCCCTACCTGCCGGGACAGGGAAGTGCCCCCGGAGCCATCTCCATCAATCTCCATCGCCATCTTCATCACCATTGCTGATTCCCATGATGAGGAGGGAGTAGTTCTTCCTCGAGGCTAAGGGCTCTACCGGTAGCTATTGAAGGGTTCGCAGCATAGAAAACAAAAAACTTCCTACGACGGGAACTATGTACCAAGATCTGTATACTAGATACAAACAACGAGCGGATGTATATCCGTACAGAACATACCCTTGAAGACCGACAAAGCTTAACGAGTTGAAATCGTGGTTGATGTAGACGATCTCTTGCCTATCTCAAGATCGAGAGGAAGTCCTAGCGCCGAAAGCAGCAGCGCATCCGTGCTCGTACACACGTACAAGACACCGAGCAACCTCCGCCTCCTCGCTCCAGCGATGCAGTTGAAGCACAACCCTTTCTTGCCGAATAGCCACTGGGAACATGTATCTCGCTAGTCTGAGACCATGGAAGATAAATTCTAGAGGGGGAGAGAGATCCTTCACGAGGTGGTGTGAGTGAGAGAGAGGGAGAGGGGTGCCTTTTATAGGAGGAGGAGGGGGCACCCAAGGGGGTGGACGCCGGCCATGGGGGCTGCCCCCTCCCCTCCTTCATTCATGTGGGTGGACACTCCACTCACAAAAACCACTTCAATTTCCTCCACTCAAAATTGCTATTAAAATTCCACCAAATTTAATGCAAACTCTCATTAAATAAAACTCTTTTTATTTATTCAGAATTTTGTCAATTAATTTAATGACAAACATTCACATATAACCCCTTGCTAGAATTCTATTTCACATGCAAAAACACTTTCTGCAATTTCACCCAAAAACCTGTTTCGGTATCTAGTGAAATAAATTCCTGCGCTTGTTATTCTTTCCAGCATGAAGCATTTGCTCCAACTGGATGTTAGTGTCCCTTAAGTGTGTCACCCTATGGTTCGCGAATAATGCGGACATGATCGATACCCTTCTCCGATCAATAATCAGTAGCGGGACCTGGAGATCCATACTGACTCCCACACATTCAACGATGACTTGCCTGTGATCGTCGGAACCTTCTATGCTTGTATCTTAATCCCTTTGTTTCACGATATATTACATGTCTGAGATTCAATCATTGGTATCTCCATACCTAGTTTGATCCTGTTACTGACATGCACTCTTTTCTTGTTCCCGTGATATAACATTCTAGTGATCAAATCACTTGCTTGCAAGCTAACCAATGTGATATCACCGAGAGGGCCCAGAGTATATCTATCCGTCATCGGGGTGAACAAATTCCACTCTTGATCTATGAGTCTCAACATAACACTTTAGTAGTTTTGAAGCCATCTTTATAATCACCCAGTTACGGTGTGACGTTTGATGTCAACAAGAAACTCTTCCGGTGTTAGTGATTGGCACGATCTCATGGTCTAAGGATTAGGATCACTTCGCAAGTTGTTTATAGCAATATAAACTCAATGACTTTGATCATAATGCTATACTTCGGATGAATGTTCATCACATCATTACACTAATGTTGTGATCTTGTTATTAACAACATCCAATGTCTATGATCAGAAAACTGTGATCATCTTGTTAATCAACGAGCTATTTTATGAGAGAGGTATAACTAGGAACTTTATGTTTGTTTATTAAACACACATGTATTAACGTTTCCGTATTAATACAATTATAGCATGCAAAATAAACATCTATCATATACTTGGAATACATGTAATAAACACTTTATTATTGCCTCGCAGGGCATATTCCCTTTAGTCTCCCACTTGCACTAGAGACAAAAATCTAGTTACATAGTGATGTATCTAACACCCATGGAGTTCTGGTGTAGATCATGTTTTGCTCTAGGGAGAGTTTTAGTCAACGGATCTGCTACATTGAGATCCGTATGTACTTTACAAATCTTTATATCTCCATCCTTGACATGCTCGCGGATGGAGTGAAACCGACGCTTAATATGCTTGGAATGCTTGTGAGACCTTGGTTCTTTGGCATTGGCAATGGCACCATTGTTGTCAAAATAGATCACCATTGGGTCCAACGCGTTTGCAACCACACCTAGTTCGGATATGAACTCCTTCATCCAAACTGCTTCCTGAGCCGCTTCCGAGGCAGCAACATATTCGGCCTCCGTTGTTGATCCCGCCACCACAGGTTGTTTGGAGCTCCTCCAACTAACCACTCCGCCATTCATGAGAAATATGTATCCGGATTGAGACTTAGAGTCATCCGGATTGGTGTCAAATCTAGCATCGGCATAACACTTAGCGACGAGTTCTTCTTCACCTCCGTATACAAGAAACATATCCTTAGTTCTTCGCAAGTACTTAAGGATATTCTTGACCGCTTTCGATGTTCAACACGGATCCGATTGGTACCTACTAGTCAAACTAATAGCATGTGCCACATCCGGTCTTGTACATAGCATGGCGTACATTATAGAGCCTATGGCTGAAGCATAGGGGACTTTGTCCATTTCCTCTCTTTCTTCTACCGTAGCCGGACTTTGAGTCTTACTCAATGTCGTGCCTTCTGTCATAGGTAAGAACCCCTTCTTACTATCTTCCATTTTAAACTTCTTTAAAATCTTATCAAGGTATGTACTTTGCGATAGCCCTATTAGGCGCCTAGATCTATCTCTATAGATCTTTATGCCTAATATGTATGACGCTTCACCTAGGTCCTTCATTGAAAATTTGATATTTAGATAACTTTTAACACTATTTAAAAGATCTATATCATTTTAGATCAATAATATGTCATCCACACATAGTATCAGAAATGTCACATTGCTCCCACTCACTTTCTTGTAAATACAATCTTCCCCATAAGTTTGGACAAATCCAAACTCTTTGATCACCTCAACAAAGCGGAGATTCCAACTTCGTGATGCTTGCTTCAATCCATAGATAGATCGCTGAAGCTTGCACACCTTTTTAGCATCCTTAGGATCGACAAAACCCTTTGGTTGTATCATATACAACTCTTCTTCAATATTACCATTGAGAAACGCAGTTTTGACATCCATCTGCCATATCTCATAATCGAAATATGCAGCAATTGCTAACATAATCCTAACTGATTTTAGCATCGCTACGGAGAGAATGCCTCATCGTAGTCAACTCCTTGAATTTGTCAAAACCCCTTTGCAACAAGTCGAGCTTTATAGACGGTTACATTACCATCAACATCAGTTTTCTTTTTCAAAATCCATTTATTCTCCACGGCCTTTCGGTCGTGAGGTAAGTCCACCAAGTTCCAAACTTGATTTTCATACATGGATTCCATCTCGGATTTCATGGCTTCTAACCATTTGTTGGAATCCGGGCTCATCATCAATTCTTCATACGTCGCAGGGTCATCATTTTCATCAACCATGAAATTCATGACAGGATTTCCGTATAGCTCGGGAGCTGCACGTGTCCTGCTAGACCTGCGAGGTTCGGTAGTATTCTCTTTTAGAGTTTCATGATCATTATCATTAGTTCCTTCTTCAACTGGTGAAGCCAACTCCGGAACGACTTCCGGCGCTGCGCTACTCGCCATACTTTGAATAGAAGGTTCAATAACCTCTTCGAGTTCTACCTTCCGACTACTCACACCTTTCATGAGAAACTCTTTTTCTAGAAAGGATCCATTCTTGGCAACAAAAACCTTGCCCTCGGATCTGCGATAGAAGGAATACCCAGTAGTTTACTTAGGGTATCCTATGAAGACGCATTTTTCTGCTTTGGGTTCGAGTTTATCCGGTTGAAGTTTCTTCACATAAACATCGCAACCCCAAACTTTAAGAAATGACAGCTTAGGTTTGTTTCTAAACCATAATTCATACGGTGTCTTTTCAATGGATTTAGATGGTGCCCGATTTAAAGTGAATGCAGCAGTTTCTAGTGCATAAACCCAAAATGACAACGACAAGTCCGTCAGAGACATCATAGATCGAACCATATCCAATAAAGTACGATTATGACGTTTCGACACACCATTTCGCGGTGGTGTTCCGGCAGGTGTGAGTTGTGAAACAATTCCACACTCTTTCATGTGAGTGCTAAACTCGTAACTTAGATACTCACCTCCACGGTCGGACCGTAGAAATTTGATCTTTCTATTACGATGATTTTCCACTTCATTCTGAAATTCCTTGAACTTTTCAAAGGTTTCAGACTTGTGTTTCATCAAGTAGATATAACCGTATCTACTCAAATCATCTGTGAAAGTAACAAAATAACGATATCCACCTCACCGACACTCATTGGACCACATACATCAGAATGTATGATTGCCAATAAATCTGTCGCCCGTTCCATTGAACCGGAAAACGGCGTTCTAGTCATCTTGCCCATAAGGCATGGCTCGCATGTATCAAATGATTCAAAATCAAGTGATTCCAAAAGTCCATCCGAATGGAGCTTCTTCATGCGTTTAACGCCAATATGACCTAGACGGCAGTGCCACATATATGCAGATATATCATCATTTAGTTTAATCCTTTTAGCATCAACATCATGAATACGTGTAACATTATTATTGAGATCCAATAGAAATAAACCATTCATTATCGCTGCATGACCATAAAAGATTTCATTCATATAAATAGAACAACCATTGTTCTCGGATTTAAATGAATAACCACTTCGCATCAAACACGATCTAGATACAATGTTCATGCTCAGTGCTGGCACCAGATAAAAATTATTCAAGTTTATTACTAATCCCGACGACAAGTGGAGAGGTAGAGTTCCGATGGCGATCACATCAACGCTTGATCCATTGCCGACACGCATCTTGACCTCACCCCTTGCTAGCGATCGCTTGTTCCGCAACCCCTGATTCGAGTTACAAATATTAGCAATCAACGGTATCAAATACCTGGTGCTATCTGCGAGCACTAGTCAAGTACACATCAATAACATGTATATCATATATACCTTTGTTTGCCTTGCCGGCCTTCTTGTCTGCCAAATACTTGGGGCAGTTGCGCTTCCAGTTGCCAGTCCCCTTACAATAGTAGCACTCGATATCAGACTTAGGGCCAACTCGGTGTTTCTTTTTCGATCGCAACCGGCTTGCCGCCTTACTTCCCTTCCGCTTTCCTTCTTGTCTTTCTTGAAACCAGCGTTCTTATTGATCATCAACACTTGATGTTCCTTTTGATCTCCACTTGCAGCTTTTAAGCATTGACAGAAGCTCGGGGAGAGACTTCTTCATGCCTTGCATATTATAGTTCATCACGAAGCTCTTATAGCTAGGTGGCAGAGACTGCAAAACACGATGGATGCCTAAGTCAATGGGAATCGATATTCCCAAGGACACAAGCTTATCGGCGTAACCCGACATCTTGAGTACATGCTCACTAACGGAGTTGTGCTCTTCCATCATGTAGCTAAATATCTTTTCTGAAGCATTGTAGATCTCTACAGCAGCATGTGTGTCGAAAATCATTTTCAACTCACCCATTATACCAAATGCATTGCCGTTTTCGAAACGCTTTCGAAGTTTCGGCTCTAGCCCATACAATATGCCGCAATGAACTAAGTTGTGGTCCTCCTGACGAGTCTGATAGACATTCTTCTCCTCGTCAGGGGCATCCTCAAAAGGTGGGGGTCCTAGTGGCGCTTCTAGCACATATTGCTTTTGTGCAGCAGAGAGGAGAATCCTCAAATTCATGGCCCATTCGATAAAGTTGCTACCGTTCGTTGCAAGTTTCTCTTTCTCCATGAATACATTGAAATTAAAAGCAGGTGGTGCCATCTACAACAGAATTTGTAAAGTTTAGACTAAGTTTATGATAGATTGAGTTCAACTAATCCACATTACGAATGAACTCCCACTCAAAAACTACATCCCTCGTTCCTTTTTGGTGATTACATGAACCAAATCCACTACACCAAGTCTGATCATCACGTGAGTCGGTGTAGCTTCAAAGGCGAACATCAAATGGGCATCATGTCTACTATATGACTCATTCTTAACCTTTCGGTTTGTGTTTCGAGGCCATGTCTATACATGCTAGGCTCGCCAAGTTAGAACCTTAGTATTCGCGTGTGTAACTGTCTTACACCCGAAATATGGTCGTGGATCCAAGAACACCCTATCATCACGTGATGTCTTGGAGCGACGAAAACATAATCGGTGCATACTAAAGGAAGAACACATTCTTATCTTGATATTTAAATGAGGGATCATCTTATTATGCTAATAAAGCGCTAAACAAGCAATATAAGATGCTATTAAACATCACTTGTTTATTAGTGAAATGATATGGTTCCCGCATATGATCTCTATCATGTGTACCGTGATATGATCGCTATCATACCTTTATGTGTAAGACCAAGGTCTATGGAACTTACACGTTATGTGTGTTATAAGAGTATCATCTCATAATTCTACTTACAACATCACCATATCATAACATTAGCCCAACAATAATCTAAACTAGACGCCTCTAATTTATCCATTGTAAGTTTTACGTGGCTTAGGGCTTTCGAAGATAGAACCGTTCATACCTATGAACATGAACCACAACAAGGATAACCAAATTGTTGAAAACTCATTGCAAAATAGATATTGACCATAGTAGGAGAGACAGACACCCGCTAGCCACTTATGCAAACTAGTTGCATGTCAAGCGTGGAACAGGTCTCATGTGCGAGGACATGTAAAGTTTGTCCGGGCCGCTTCATCCCACTATGCCACCAATATCCAAAATTACAACTAAGAAGCAACAACATGATCATCATCGCCCACATACTCATATGTGTACTACCCGTGTAAAGCATCTACGCATAGATCCGACTCTGATACCACTGAAGGGTTCGCACCATAGAAAACAAAAAATTTCCTACAATGGGAACTATGTACCAAGATCTATCTACTAGATACAAACAACGGGCGGATGTATATCTGTAGATAACATACCCTTAAAGACCGACAAAGCTTAACGAGTTGAACTCGTGGTTGATGTAGACGATCTCTTGCCGATCTCAAGATCGAGAGGAAGTCCTAGGGCCGCAAAGCAGCAGCGCATCCGTGCTCGCACACACGTACAAGACACCGACCAACCTCCGCCTCCTCGCTCCAACGATGCAGCGGAAGCACAACCCTTTCTTGCCGAATAGCCACCGGGAACATGTATCTCGCTAGTCCGAGACCATGGGGGATAAATTCTAGATGGGGAGAGATATCCTTCACGAGGAGGTTTGAGTGAGAGAGAGGGAGGGAGAGGGGTGCCTTTTATAGGAGGAGGGGGCACCCAAGGGGGTGGACGCCGGCCATGGGGGATGTGGGTGGACACTCCACTCACAAAAACCTCTTCAATTTCCTCCACTCAAAATCCCACTCAAAATTGCTATTAAATTTCCACCAAATTTAATGCAAACACTCATTAAACAAAACTCTTTTTATTTATTCAGAATTTTGTCAATTACTTTAATGACAAACATTCACATATAACCCCTTGCTAGAATTCTATTTCACGTGCAAAAACACTTTCTGCAATTTCACCCAAAAACCTGTTTCGGTATCTAGTGAAATAAATTCTTGCGCTTGTTATTGTTTTCGGCATGAAACATTTGCTCCAACTGGATGTCAGTGTCCCTTAAGTATGTCACCCTACGGTTCACGAATAATGCGGACATGATCGAGACCCTTCTCCGATCAATAATCAGCAGCGGGACCTGGAGATCCATACTGACTCCCACACATTCAACGATGACTTTCCTATGATCGTCGGAACCTTTTACGCTTGTATCTTAATCCCTTTGTTTCACGATATATTACATGTCCGAGATTAGATCATCGGTATATCCATACCTAGTTTGATCCCGTTACTGACATGCACTCTTTTCTCGTTCCCGTGATATAACATTTTAGTGATCAAATCACTTGCTTGCAAGCTAACCAATGTGATATCGCCGAGAGGGCCCAGAGTATATCTATCCATCATCGGGATGAAAAAATTCCACTCTTGATCCATGAGTCTCAACATAACACTTTAGTAGTTTTGAAGCCATATTTATAATCACCAGTTACGGTGTGACGTTTGATGTCAACAAGAAACTCTTCCGGTGTTAGTGATTGGCATGATCTCATGGTTTAAGGATTAGGATCACTTCGTAAGTTTTTTATAGCATTATAAATTCAATGACTTTGATCGTAATGCTATACTTCGTATGAATGTTCATCACATCATTACACTAATGTTGTGATCTCGTTATTAACAACATCCAATGTCTATGATCAGGAAACTGTGATCATCTTGTTAATCAACGAGCTAGTTTATGAGAGAGGCATAACTAGGAACTTTCTGTTTGTTTATTAAACACACATGTATTAACGTTTCCGTATTAATACAATTATAGCATGCAAAATAAACATCTATCATATACTTGGAATACACATAATAAACACTTTATTATTGCCTCTTAGGACATATTCCCTTCTTTCCTACGATGGGAACATCTAAGTACCAAGATCTATCCACTAGATACAAGCAACGGGTGGATATACATCCATAGAATACATACCCTCGAAGACCGAATATCATTAACGAGGTTGTACTCATGGATGATGTAGACTAACGCTTGCCAATCTCAAGATCGTGATGAAGTCCATCTGTTCCAGCCGGTCCAGCACCATCAAGTCCAAAGACACAGAAAGTGCATCCGTGATAGCACACACGCATTTACCCCGACAACCTCCGCCCAAATAAGCAGCAGAAGCAACAAATCCTTCCAGAAAAATCCACCGGGAACATGTATCTCGCTGATCCGAGACCATGGGGAAATTCTAAAGGGGGAGAGAGGTCCTTCGGGAGGAGGTGTGTGTGACAAGTGAGAGGAGGGGGTCCTTTTATAGGGGAGGGGGCATCCCAAGGGGGCATGGCCGCCGGCCAAGGAGGCTGCCCCCACCACTCCCTCATTCATGTGGTGGAAGCTCCACTCACATAAAAACATCTCCACTCACAATTCCACTCACATGCATTAATTTTCACCAAAATTAATGCAAGCTCTCATTTAAATAAAACTCTTTTATTTATTTATTCAGAATTTTGTTAATTAATTTAATTAACAAACATTCACATAAAGCCCCTTGCTAGTATTCCATTTCACATGCAGAACCAGTTTCAGCAATTTCAACCGAAACAGTTCCGGTGTCCAGTGAAATAAATTCATGCGCTTTCCTTTTATTTTTTTGACATATCATTTGCTCCAAATGGTGTCGGTATCCCTTAATTGTGTCACCCTATGCTTCGCGAATAATGCAGACATGATCGAGACCCCTCTCCGATCAATAATCGCCCAGGACACGGAGATCCAGATCTCGACACATTCAACGATGACTTCTGTGATCGTGTGAACCTTTTATGCTAGTATCTTAATACCTTTGTTTCACGATATATTACAAGTCCGAGATTCGATCATCGGTATCTCCATACCTAGTTTGATATCGTTACCGACATGCACTCTTTTCTCGTTCCCGTGATATAACATTCTAGTGATCAAATCACTTGCTTGCAAGCTAATCAATGCGATATCACCGAGAGGGCCCAAAGTATATCTATCCGTCATCGGGATGAACAGATTCCACTCTTGATCCATGAGTCTCAACATAACACTTTAGTAGTTTTGAAGCCATCTTGATAATCACCCAGTTATGGTGTGACGTTTGATGTCAACAAGAAACTCTTCCGGTGTTAGTGATTGGCATGATCTCATGGTCTAAGGATTAGGATCACTTCGTAAGTTGTTTATACCAATATAAACTCAATGACTTTGATCGTAATGCTATACTTCGGATGAATGTTCATCACATCATTACACTAATGTTGTGACCTCGTTATTAACAACATCCAATGTCCATGATCAGGAAACTTTGATCATCTTGTTAATCAACGAGCTAGTTTACAAGAGAGGCATAACTAGGAACTTCCTTTTTGTTTATTAAACACATATGTATTAACGTTTCCATATTAATACAATTATAGCATTCAAATAAACATTTATCATAAATAAGGAATACGATAATAACCACTTTATTATTGCCTCTCGGGTATATTCCCTCCAGTCTCCCACTTGCACTAGATACAAACAACGGGCGAATGTATATCCGTAGAGAACATACCCTTGAAGACCGACAAAGCTTAACGAGTTGAACTCGTGGTTGATGTAGACGATCTCTTACCGATCTCAAGATCGAGAGGAAGTCCTAGCGCCGCAAAGCAGCAGCGCATCCGTGCTCGCACACATGTACAAGACACCGAGCAACCTCCGCCTCCTCGCTCCAGCGATGCAGCAGAAGCACAACCCTTTCTTGCCGAATATCCACCGGTAACATGTATCTCACTAGTCCGAGACCATGGGGAATAAATTCTAGAGGGGGAGAGAGATCCTTCACGAGGAGGTGTGAGTGAGAGAGAGAGGGAGAGGGGTGCCTTTTATAGGAGGATCGGGGGCACCCAAGGGGGTGGTTGCCGGCCATGGGGCTGCCCCCTCCCCTCCTTCATTCATGTGGTTGGACACTCCACTCACAAAATCCTCTTCAAATTCCTCCACTCAAAATCCCACTCAAAATTGCTATTAAATTTCCACAAAATTTAATGCAAACTCTCATTAAATAAAACTCTTTTTATTTATTCAGAATTGTGTCAATTACTTTAATGACAAACATTCACATATAACCCCTTGCTAGAATTCTATTTCACGTGGAAAAACACTTTCTGCAATTTCACCCAAAAACCTATTTCGGTATCTAGTGAAATAAATTCCTGCGCTTGTTATTCTTTTCGGCATGAAGCATTTGCTCCAACTGGATGTCAATGTCCCTTAAGTGTGTCACCCTAGGGTTTGCGAATAATGCGGACATGATCGAGACCCTTCTCCGATCAATAATCAGTAGCGGGACCTGGAGATCCATACTGACTCCCACACATTCAACGATGACTTTCCTGTGATCGTCGGAACCTTTTACGCTTATATCTTAATCCCTTTATTTCACGATATATTACATGTCCGAGATTCGATCATCGGTATATCCATACCTAGTTTGATCCCGTTACTGACATGCACTCTTTTCTCGTTCCCGTGATATAACATTCTAGTGATCAAATCACTTGCTTGCAAGCTAACCAATGTGATATCACCGAGAGGGCCCAGAGTATATATATCCGTCATCGGGAAGAACAAATTACACTCTTGATCCATGAGTCTCAACATAACACTTTAGTAGTTTTGAAGCCATCTTTATAATCACCCAGTTACGGTGTGACGTTTGATGTCAACAAGAAACTCTTCCGGTGTTAGTGATTGGCATGATCTCATGGTCTAAGGATTAGGATCACTTCGTAAGTTGTTTATAGAAATATAAACTCAATTACTTTGATCGTAATGCTATACTTCGGATGAATGTTCATCACATCATTACACTAATGTTGTGATCTTGTTATTAACAACATCCAATGTCTATGATCAGAAAACTGTGATCATCTTGTTAATCAACGAGCTAGTTTATGAGAGATGCATAACTAGGAACTTTCTGTTCGTTTATTAAACACACATGTATTAATGTTTCCGTATTAATACAATTATAGCATGCAAAATAAACATCTATCATATACTTGGAATACACATAATAAACACTTTATTATTGCCTCTCAGGGCATATTCCCTTCAGCTATGTGTTCATCTCCCTCTCTCTCTCTCTCTATGCATGATCTTGTGGTCATGAGCTTTGTAATCAAGTAGATCTACCTTGCTACTCAAGTGCTTCATTAGATCTCTGCTCTCCCCATGTGTGTGAAAGTGACAGCGTGCACGCCATGGTGGCACTTAGGTTTGAGTCTACATAAATACTCTTTGTGCTTTAATAGATCTATGCTTTTCCCCACGTGTGTGAAAGTGACAGCGTGCATACCGTGTATGACACTTTGGCTAGATTGAATATTTGTTATGAGTTATATTTGGAGTTGGATGTCTCTATAAAATTGTGGTGTTTGTTGGAACCATCTAGCGCTCAAGGTGACAATGTGGGGTTATATAGATTGGGGAAGGCGGACTTTGAGGTGTGCTGCTATAGCCCTACCATGTATTAGAGTGTCCAATCAGAGAGTGGTTAAGAGTAGTATCATGAAGAGAGGATATTTATATGAGAGAGTGTTCACTAGTGAAAGTATGATCCCTAGGCCTTGTTTATAAACATTGAAACACCGTTTGCTACTAGATCTGTTGCATGTTTGCTTGCTTCCTTCAGTTTGCCTTTAGTATTTTCCTCCACGCCATCATCTCTTTTCTGGCACCGTTAACCAACGTCAACAACAAGTCAGAAGCTATTTTCTGATACCATTATCACTTGTATTTCACTATCTCTTCGCCGAACTAGTGCACCTATATTGGGTGTGTTGGGGACACAAGAGACTTCTTGTATCTTGATTACAGGGTTGCTTGAGAGGGAATACCTTTGACCACTTCCTCCCTAAGTTCGATAGACCTTGGGTGATCCACTTAAGGGAAACTTGCTGCTGTTCTACGAACCTCTGCACTTGAAGGCCCAACAACTGTCTATAAGAATCGAAGTGCGTAGACATCATCCCTCTCTATTGCTAGCTTTCACTTACACTGAGTATGAGCCCTACTTGTGCATCCAACTCCCCAAAACCAATATTGCCAACAGTGTCCACCATACCTACCAATTAGCATCATTTGTTATTTCAGTGCATATTCATTATGCCTTGTTTTCTTCCAAATAAAATGTTTGACCGTTTTGAGAAAGTTAGTTAGTAAGGCTCTCACGAACTTGATGACACACTTTATTTCTTGCACTTAATAAACCTGAACCATTGTGACCTATCCATGAAAGTTATATGCTTGCAAATTATAGGCTGGGAGTTAGCAGAACCGTGCTGTCACGGGGAACGCTTTCAACACTTATGGATACATATCCAGTTGATATCATGCTCTTTTGTTTGCGAATGTCGTTGGTGTGAGATAAAAGGGGAGCTTGTGAGTTCATGGAGTTATATATATGTGTTAGAGAAACCCCTGGGCCGCTAGCCTAATCCATGCCTAATCATGGTGGAAACTTGCAGCATAACCATAATGAGCAATCTGTGAAGCATCCTCGATAAAAACCTATGCGAATAGCAAATAAAAAGATCACTGAGATGCTCATTGTCTGCTTGCCTTGTCATTTTGATTATGGGATAGCTATTGTATCATGTGCAAGGGGTACCCCGTTGGCGGTTCTCTATGATACACATGTATTTACGATGACAAGAACTTATAGGTAACTAAAGTTGAGTAGCATGAGGAGCGGCCCTCGTACTCAAGGTACATGAGATTTCCAGTTTATGGTCTGTCAAACATATAACTCATATTGGACCTCACTTTCACCTTAATCATATAAAGATTCCTATGATAGGGGCAATGAGAGCTCAAAGCTAATGAGTACCTTACTTTTAGCATTTGGAAGCCTTTCAAACTTTTCAAAACCTTTTCACTTCCTTGTTGAGTCACCACATATTCTATGAGCACCTTCTTGAGAGCATAGTTGTCATTCTTGTGTTTGTACCAAAACTTGGTTAATTATGTTATTACTTTGATGCTTGTATCTCTGATATCTTTACTTCTAGTCTTCACTTGAACTTCAGAGGTGCCTTGGCACTTATATTGAACTCTACAAACAAAGGCAAGCGAGATACCACTCTATCATACCTTTTTTATGAGCATTGCAATGTTGCTTGTGTTTATGTTTCATGCTACTTATTATTATTGAGTTAGAATCTCTTCATAGCTTGCAATGACTATTGAGTATACTTAGTTGCATACTCTTTATTATGAATGTTTTAAGTATCTACTCCTGTGCTGAGATTATATACATCATATGAAGCAAATGTGTTCGTGAAAGTTCTTTTATCGCACTCACTTTTCAACTGAATTGCTTGAGGACAAGCAATAATCTAAGATTGGGGGAGTTGA
This sequence comes from Avena longiglumis, assembly GCA_030063025.1. NCBI lineage: Eukaryota > Viridiplantae > Streptophyta > Magnoliopsida > Poales > Poaceae > Avena > Avena longiglumis. Next base: position 68,313,805 of record CP125978.1, on the reverse strand, counting down.
TACGTCCAAAACGTATCTACTTTTCCGAACACTTTTGCTATTGTTTCTCCTCTAAACTTGTGTAATTTGGATACGACTAACACGGACTAACGCTGTTTTCAGCAGAATTACTTTGGTGTCTAGTTTTTGTGCAGAAAATCAACTATTAGGAAAAATCCCGGAAAATATGCCAATTTTTTTATCTCACCAGAAGACTCACGAAGCCAGAGTATGAGATGGAATAGGGCCCTGGGGGCCACACCCCCAGCCGCGTGGGATAGGCTTGGCCGCACCTGGAGGGGGTGTGGCCACCCCAGACACCCCCCCGGCCTTCCTCTTCGCCTATAAGATGCCTCTTGACCTAAAAACCGAGGGGGTTCGATGTTTTTCCAGAAAGAGTTCTGTTGCGCCACCACCACCAGAAACCGCGATTCACAACCAGAAACTCCGTTCTGGCATCGTGCCAGGACGAGGAATTTGGAGAGGATCTTCGCCATCATCATCACCAACGCCTCTCCATCAACCATCCATGTTTCCCTCATCCATGAGTGAGTAATCCCCCACAGTAGGCCATGGAGATGGTAGGGATAGGATGAGTTCTATCATGTAATCGAATAAGATTGTTAGGGCATGGTGCCTAGTATCTCTATTAGTGTTATTTGACTTTGTTGCACCTTGTTGTGCTTAATGCTTAGGGCCTGAGTGCCATGTCTCAGTTCTGAACTTATTATTGAATCATTATGATAGTATTGTTTGTGATCTTATCTGCAAGTTATGTACACATATCATTGTCCGAATCCAAAGGCCCCGAAGTGACAGAAATTGGGACAACCCGAGGGGATGGCTGTGATATGAGGATCACATGTGTTCACAGAGTGTTAATGCTTTGCTCCGGTGCTCTATTCAAAGAAGCACCTTAATTGCCAGTAGTTTCCTGAGGCCCCACTGCAACGGGCTGGCAGGACAAAAGATGTTGTGCAAGTTCTCATTGCGAGCACAGATGACTATATATGGAGCACATGCCTATGATTGTTTAGTACTTGGATGCTTTATCTTATTTATCTGCAATTTCCCTAGATCTTGAAGTTACATGTTTAGACTCGTCCATTCAATGCCCGTCCATCCATCCCTATGTCTACCGCACTCAAATCCTACTGTTACTGTTACTATTGCTATTGCTCTTGTTCTACTGTTGCTTTTACTTTGCTATTGCTACTATAAAACTATTGCTATTGATAAACTTCTGTGAGCAAGAACTATTCCCAGGTACAGCTGAATTGACAACTCAGTTGTTAAGGCTTGCAAGTATTCTTTGGCTCCCCTTGTGTCGAATCAATAAATTGGATAATACTACCCTCGAAGACTGTTGCGATCCCCTATACTTATGGTTCATCAGTATCCCTCCTCCGAGGTGGTGGACCTTCTAGAACCTTCTAGAATCTTCCGGTGAAAACACCGAAAACATTTCCGAACCCCGGAATTGGACTTTTCTTATATGAATCTTGTTCTCCGGACCATTTCGGATCTCCTCATGATATATTGTATCCAATACGAGACTCCGAACACCATTCGGTCTCCAACTCATAATCCATATCTACTAAATAACATCGAATCCTTAAGTGTGTCTCCCTACGGTTCGTGAACTATGCAGACATGATCGAGACACTTCTCCGATCAATAACCAATATAGGAATCTAGAAATTCATATGGCTCCCATATATTTCTACAATAACGTTGTTATCGAATGAACCATTTACATACGATACCAATTTCCATTTGTCTCGCGATACTTTACGTATCCGAGGTTTGATCGGTCGGTATCTCTATACCTAGTTCATCCTCGCTACCGATAAGTACTCTTTACTCGTTCTATGATATGTTATCCCTTGTGACCTAGTCACATGCTTGCAAACCAATTGAATGACATTCCACCGAGAGGGTCCAGAGTATATCTATCTATCTGTCATATGGATGGACAAATCCCACTATTGATCCATGTGCCTCAACACATACTTTCAAAATACTCAATGCCACATTTATAACCACCCAGTTATGAAGTGGTGTTTGATGTCATCAAAGTATCCATTCGGTGATGGTGACTAACATGATCTCATGGTCGAAGGATTTAGGTTACTATGTATTTGAAAGCTTATAGCAAATGAACTTTGAAATGACTTGATCTTATGCTACACTTAACTATAGGAGTGTGTATATCACATCATTCTCCTAATGATATGACCTTGTTATTAATAACATCTAATGTTCATGATCAGGAAACCATGATCATCAATTAATCAACAAACTAGTATAACAATAGTCTTTACTAAGGACTCTTTCATGTTTACAATCACACAAGTATTAATATTTCTGGTTAATACAATTATAGCATGGGATGCAAACATTCATCATAAACACAAAGATATAATAATAACAACTTTATTTTTGTCTTTTGGGCATATCTCTAACAGTCTCCCACTTGCACTAGAGTCAATAATCTAGATTACATGGTAATATACCTAACACCCATGGCGTTCTGGGGTTGGTCATGTTTTGCCCTAGGGAGAGGTTTCGTCAACGGATCTGTCACATTCAGATATGTGTGTACTTTGCAAATCTTTATGTCACCATCTTGGACATGCTTGTGAATAGCATGAAAACGTAGCTTGATATGCTTCAGCTTCTTGTGTGACCTTGGCTCCTGCGCATTGTTTATGGCACCCATATTGTCACATTCCAGGTCATGAAGCTAAAAGGATAAAGTCCAAAACAAACCTTGAACTCGTAGGAAAAAGCTAAATAGAACCCTCAACTAACAATCCCTGAAATCGACACTCTCATTTTATCGATCCCGGTCTATTTTAAACACTGAGTCTGTTTTACACCTAAGAAATAAAAAACACATAAACTAAATAACTTGCTTCTCTCACTGACGAACTAGACCAACATGTCATATTCATCTTCCACCTTTCAATGCATAAACTGTCGCTTTAGTTTAGTTGACAGATGAAGACCCCGTTTGGTATGAAAGTATTTTTAAAGTATTAAGAGAATACTTTGATTTTTGAAAAAACTAAAGTATTAAATACTTTGAGGTGTTTGATCCAACAAATAATATGGTTTTAAAATTGAAGCATCCTATAAAACAATGGTTTTTTGAAGTATTTGAGAAAGAGGTTAGATCCTCTTTTGTCTAAAACTGAGAAAAGAGAAAAACTAAAATATTGCTTTGCTAGATACTAAAATACTATGGTATTAATATACTTTAGTGTTGGAGAAACTTTGTTGCCAAATTAGGCAAAAGTCTTCATGAACAACATGTACTGATGCTATATATACATAGAGAAAATTGATGTGCAAACGAAAAGATCCACCCTACCACGAACGCAAAAAAGCTGCAAGAAGAATCTCCAAATCGTTTATGTATTCTGCTAAAAATAAAGCTAAACGATTGGGGAAAAGAACGAACAGAGGAGGAGGCGCCATCATTGGCCATGCCAGTCTTGGCCTCACCCGTGCCCAGTAGAGCCAGCGGACGCCATGGTTGGCGCGCACCACCGCCCAGCACTCCGGCGACCGCGTAACCTGGCCCTCCCAAACTCCACTGCTTGACACTCCAAAGCTCCCGCTCAGACTCGACACACCCACAAGTTCGCATGGGGTCGACGGCACTCGCGTGGGAGTTGAAGGTGGAGGTGACCAACAGGGGCTTCAGTGGCACACGGAAAGAGCCAAGGGGGAGCGGCCAGGGGCAAATGAGAGAGAGGATCGATGGATCTGGATTGCCCTGGATTTCGTTGGAGAATTTTAGGTTGAAAAGGAAGAAGATGGTTATGACATGTAGGCCCATGTTGCCAGTGAGACAAGAAATCTATCCCAGTTAGGTTTTCTACTTTCCTGATGCGCCAAACAAACCTAGGGTTTAAAATAGATCGGGATCTATAAGTTCAGAGTGCTGATTTTAGGGATTAGAAGTTGAGGGTTTAATTTAGCTTTTGTCTACGAGTTTTGTTGGAATTATGCCCTAGAGGCAATAATAAATATGTTATTATTATAATTCTTGTTCATGATAAAGTTTATATTCCATGCTAGAACTGTATTAAGCGGAAACTTTAATACTTGTGTGGTTTGTGAACAACACCGTGTCCCTAGTATGCCTCTATGGACTAGCTCATTGATTAATGATGGTTAAGGATTTCTAACCATAGACATGAGTTGTCGATTAATAATGAGATCATATCATTGGGAGAATGATATGATGGATGCACTCCAAAGCGGAGCAATTAGACCGTGTCATCGTGTTCAACTTTGTGAAGCTTTTCTTATGTCAAATATTGTATTCCTTAGACCATGAGATAATACAACTCCCTGGTATCGGAAGATAGCTTTGAGGTCATCAAACGCCATCCTATGAGAGGGTGATCATAAAGGTGTCTCTCAGGTGATCGGAAAGTACATGTTGGGTTGTATGTATCGAGATGGGATTTGTCCCTCCCAAGTCGGAGAGATATACTTCGGGCCCACTCGGTAATCGATATCAACACCGCTTGCAAGCATGTGGTGAAGGAGTTAATCACAAAGTGATATCGGATTACGGAACGAGTAAAGTACTTGCTGTGAACGAGATTGAACTAGGTATGACTTGCATCGACGATCAAATCTCGCAAGTAAAATATCGCGAGACGAAGGGAATATATATATTGAATTGATTGAATCGGCATCGTGGTTCATCCGATATGATCATCGATGAATGTGGAGTCAATATGGGTTTCCGCACGGCTGATTATTGATATAAGATCATGTCTGCATATTCTCGAACCCGAAGGGTCACACACTTAACGTGTCTCGACGCTAGGATAGATTGGATAATTGGTTTATGAGTTTTTGTTCAGAGTCTCGGATGGGATTCGGGACATAACGAGAGGTTCCGGAATGGTCCGGAGAATAAGATCCATATAAGGCAATGCAGTTTTTGGAGTTCGGAATAGTTTCGGCTTATTCGGTATTGTACCGGAAGCTTCTAGAACCTTCCGGAGGGGGACCAACATGGCCCCACCTGCCGGAGGGGGCATGGGCCTATGAGGGAGTTCCCTGGCCGCATTGGTCCAGGGGCACAAGGCCCCATAGGGCCTAGCCGGCCAAACCCTAGGGAAACCCTAGGGGAGCTTCTAGAAGGGGAGGGGACTTGCCCCCCACTCCTCCCTTCTTGGCCGTCGGCCCTAGGGCTTGGGGGAGGGGCAAGGGCCAGCCGCCCACCCCTCTATATAAAGAGGGCTGGGGGCGCACCCCTCCCACACCTCCTCCTCAAGCCCTAGCCGCCCTGCTGCCCTCCTCTCTCTCTCCCTCCCGACTGCGCGTAGGCGAAGCCCTGCCGCAGAAACTCTCCACCACTTGCACCGCTCCGTCGCGTTGTAGATCCAATCCATCTCTCCACCATACTTGCTGGACCGAGGAAGGAGGATACGTCGAGGTGCCGCACGTGTGCATCTCTCGGAGGCATCGCCACTTGCGGTGTTAGATCGGATCGGATCGCGAGGAGGAGAAGCGAGTACGACTACATCACCCACGTTCCGTCGAACGTTTCGCTGTGCGAATCTTCAAGGGTATGAAGATCTCATCTATTCCCCCTCGTTGTTTGCATCTCCTAGATTAGATCTTGGCTTTCCCGTTTGCATCCGTAGATTTTTTTTGATTTACTATGCTGCGAAACCCATCAGTGGTATCAGAGCTAGATCTATGCGTATATGTGTTTCACGAGTAGAACGCAACATGGTTGTTGCGGGCGTTGATGTTTTCTATTGCAAGCCTCTTGTTTGTGTACTTCTTATGGCGCGGGATAGTGAGATCGAAGCGGTCCAGGCCAACCTTACGCGACATCGATCGCGAGACCGGCTCCGCACTTGACGTGTGGCTTGTTCCACACATGCGGCCGATGGATGCCAGTTTCTCTCACTATAGTTATCATGGGATTTACACCGGAGTTTGGCAACCATAATATCACCGTTGTGGCTTTCCGTAGGTAAGAATCGTCCTTAGCTTGCTACTCCCATAAACATGTGTAACACCCTCAGAATCGGACCTATGCAAGTTTTAGCGAAACCCGCCAAACCCGCATAGAAACGATTCAAAGGTGTCCACCAGGCACTTTCGTGCGGGTGGAAAACGAAGTAATAACATTACACAACAGTCCTCGATGGGACCCACAGAACAGATATATATAACAGCGACTCCATGAGTCAAGAATACAGATATACAATGCAAAGATCCAAATCACCTTGAAAAGATGGAGCGTCCGACTACGGACAAGATGCAAATGGGGCTAAGAGCCCTGAAGAATAACCAATGGCGTCCATAACCCTGCCCAGGCCAAGCCGGAAGGGTAACCCTGCTAACGACATCGATCTCAAAACCTGCATAAACAAAAGGGGTGCCGACAAAGGGCAAAGGAAAAAGAGGAGCGTCAGTACTGAGGCCAGTACACGGCGAGACTAGAATTCGGCGGTCCTCGCCTACGTATGTATGGTGGACTGAAGCGGCAGCGGCAGCATGCACTAAACAACCTATAAAGACTCGATACAACCGGCGACTATCAGAGAGAGGTAAGAGAGACCTATTCGGAACCAACCTGATACTACCATCAAACAAACCCATCCTGGCGTTTCCCCCTCAAGACCAAACGAGGAAGTCAGCCGAGGAACTCACACCGTTGGCAGTTTTATTTATTCGGTTATCGTTGCAGCAATTACTAGTCAGGTATAGATAATTGTCCTGATAAAAGAAGCAGTGGGCCCTTTTTGTTATTCATTCCGTTGTAGTTGCGGCAATTACTAATCAATACAATTAGCATGAGATAACCCTTAAACCCAGCAGTTGTTGGTACTTTTATTCAGCCATTCCGTTGTAGTTGCAATACTTACTAGTCAGGTACAATGGTCGCAAGCGACACTCCAACAAGCAATTGTGGGCAGTATTAATTAGCCATTCCATTACAGTGAAGCTGATTACTAGTCATTATAAAGTCAAATTTATAGCAATAAACTTTAGTTATGCTTATCTATGGTCGAGATACTGTGCTCCAAGTCGTCCATATCCGCGGACACGGCTTTCAGAAAGTTTTACCCGGCCGGGGTGCACCAATAGCAACACACGCTCGATCAACCTCGGAAAAACCAAATCAACACCCAACGAGGCTTTCACGACTGAACAATCACAGGATTCAGAAATATATCAGGGGGCCACCCCATTGAGTAGACCCGCAACGAAGTAAGCTAGCTCCGAGACGGACTCAAGGTTTGCGTCAATGGCTGTAAGCGACTGGGAACCCGAAAGTATGGCTGGGCTTGTCGATACCGCGTAATCACTCCGCTTACCTAAACAGTACATTGTGCTCCTCGCACAATTGTAAATACATAAGTAGCATGGCATAAGTACAGGATCGTAAATAAAACCTCAAACTAGTTTGTGGCCCCAAGAAATAAGACTGAATCATGCTCTGGCTCAGGGGGGTCCCATATACCTCCCGGATGTGGATAGCGCGATAAATCAAGGAACAGGTATCAAGTACTCGGGGTCCTACGGGACACAAGTGGGCGTTCGGAAACCAAATATTATCTATCACCCACCGATGCCTCTGCTTATTTCAATTTTAGTTGTTAAACAGGAATTAAAGTGTACGGTAAGTAAAACTATGATCATCTCCAACAGCAACATGCGGCAATACATCAACAATCGGGTAATCGACTTACACGCAAGACTTGAGCAAGCGACTACGACGCGCAAGTCCAACTATCTACCAAACAACAGGTAATAGGATGTGTCCAAGGCAATATAGGGCTGCACGGTATATCACAGGTACGGAAACTAAAGCATCGCAACACAGGTAGCAATAGATCAACAGGAGGGAATAAATACTATAAAAGTAAGATAGGTAGAAAGAGGGAGATGCTCGCCTGAAAACATTGTCGAAGGTTCATCCGAAGATCGGGGCGAAGCTCACATCAACTCAATGGCCTTATCCGCGAAGAAGCAAATCACTAGACGAAACACCGGATGCAATATTTAATACTACGTCAGAAGATCGGCATGATGCATGCATGATGAATGACATGGCAAAGATGCGATGCAATTAGGTCATATTAAGCGGAACCGGGGTCCCGACAATTAATTAGATGGTTCGAGTTACTTAGAACCCCCGCAAATTAAATGTTGTTTGAGCATGGCAAGATATAGCACCGGTTCGCTACACCAATTTAAATGAGGCCAATATAAGGCTAGATTTGCCCGCATATGGGCCCCATATTTAATTATGAGGTGAATCGGCATAAGGCCCCCAAACCACATGAATGTATGCATGCAAGATGAACAATTGAATATGCGACAATTTATATAGTTGACCATTTATAAATTAGGGTTCTCGGATAAGAGGTCACACATTAGGGTCTCGACGGTCTTGGGGTTCCGGGGTTCGGGGTTGGTCTCGGGGTTCAGGGTTCGACGGGTTCGTTCTCGGACATCGGAGGTAGGTCTTGGCGCATCCGTGGTCTTCGGGTCACGTTGTCGGCGATCATGGCGTTCCGAGAGGGAGAACTTGGCGTTCCGGAACGAAGGACTTGTTCTGGCGTCGGGGCATCGGTTTCGCCCCGATCAGTGCCGATCTTGTCGTTGCGCGGGTCTTGTCGGGTTCTTGCCGAAGGTCATGGCGCTTCGGAACGGTCATTCGGATCCGGGTGTGGCGTCGATGGTCTTATGTGGCCCGTGGTTCCACGTAGGAGAACCCCGGATACCGTGGCGGAGTTCTCGGGTTCACAGAAGATCTTGGCGGGGTACCATGTGGCCGATCTTGTTCCGATTGTCCGCGATGGAGATCTTGGCGTCGGTCATCCTCGGGGTCGAACTTGCAGGTCATGCATACGGAAGATCTTGTTGACTCGTGCAGCCACTACTCCATCATCCAGCAAAAACTTGTCCACCTTCTCGTCGTCGGTGAGCTGGTCAGTCAACTTGGGCTTAACCGGATCGTGTGGTCATCCATGATGCATAAGAGACCTGACGTCATCATCTTGGCGGCCCCGGAGTGGTGGTCGGCGACTACATCTCGGCACCAGGAGCTCAGTGGAGTCTGGGCCGCAGTAACGATCTCGGCGACGTGGATCCGCCCCAACGGAGCAGTCGCAGAGGGCTTGCCAGGCGGACGAGGCACTTTCTGAAGAGGGAAGGCAGCGTGGCGAGGCCCGACGATACGGCGCCGCCGCGGCGGTCGCAGCCGCGGGAAAGGCCGAGAGAAGGCAGCGTCCCGGCGAGGGAGGCACGAGGGACTGCGAGGGCGCCGGCGAGGTCCTTCCGCGGGCGACGCCGACGGCAGAGGCGCAGAGGATTCGGGCGAGCAGAGGGCATGGCAGCCGCGGGCGCGATCATGAAGAAGCGGCAGCAGAGCCGGGTGGCGCTGGCGTGAGGCGGGAGCGAGCGAGAGGGCGGTTGAGGCGCACGGCGGGCGGGTCGACGGGGCGAGGGAGCGCGGGCCGACGGGAGGGGCGGGCAGGAGGCCGCGCGGAGCGGAGCAGGAGGAGGGCGAGGTGCGGAGCGCGACGGGCGGTGGCGTGCTGGGTCGGGGAGCGTGGCGAGTGAGGCGGTGGCGGCCCGGGACGGAGGGAGAGGCGAGCTTGGCGGCGCTCGGGGTCGTCGGGCCGCGACGGGAAGAGAGGGGTAGCGGGGCGGCGCCGGTGGGGGAGATCTCGCGGGGGCGGTGAAGAGGGGGAGGAGGCGAGGCCGCGGAGGGGATCGGGAGGAGGCCGGAGGCGTGGAAGATGGGGAGCAGGAGGGAGAGAACGGGAGAGAGGAGGGAGGCGGGGAGGCGTGGTGGGCCAGGGGGCGGGCTGGCCAGTGTGAGGCAAGTGCGTGGCGTGTGGGTTGGGGTGTGCGTCCAGTGGGAGGAGGATGGGGGCAGTCCGTGGGTGGGACTAGGTGGCAGAAGGGGGTTGGTGGAGATTTGGGATAGGCTGACGTGGCGAGCACTGATTGGAAGGAGTGATGTCGCTAGGGGGTGGGTAGATAGGACTGGGTATGTTTAGGAATTAGGCGGACCGATTTAAATGGACCGTTTATTCTGGGGTGGTCGGTCGAACCGCCCGTTCGATCGCCTCTTGAAAAATAATTCAAAGTTTTATTTATTTTAAACAGGGCCTTGGCAACCCGATAACAGGCAAAACAAAATAATCCGGAGACCCGGGTTTGCGTGTTTGAATGAAGATGGGGCGTTTTAGAAAACAAAACTAGGTTTATCTGCAAATAATTTTATGCAGTAAATGCAAGATGATGACGATGCTCAAATACAATGTGGCATGATGACATGAGCATGCGGTCATGATGATGCAATGCACAAAAACAACGCGATTTTCTAGTAGTGGTTTTTGCGGGATGCCACAACATGCAACAACAAAGTAGAGGCGTCTAACTTGTTTTTGCAGGGAGTGTTTTTTGTGATATGGTATGGCCCAAGATGTGATGTGTATGTTGTATGCGATGATCATGTTTTGTAATGTTTCACGACTTGCATGTCGATGAGTACACAACCGACAGGAGCCATATGGTTGTCTTTATAATTGTGTATGACATGTGTGTCAACTTCTTATACGCCATGTAATAGCTTTACTTTATCGCTAAGTAGTTAGAAATAGTTGTAGTTGCTATTCGTGGTGGAGGCAATCGTGGTGGAGTGATGGAGATCATGCCGGCACACACAAGATGGAGATCATTGCGCGAAGATTGGCTATACCATGTCGCATAAAGTTATATGCATGTGATGTTTATCCTTTTATGTATCTTATTATGCTTAGATCGCGACGGTAGCATTATAAGATGATTCCTCACTTAAAGATCAAGATAAAACTGTGTTCTCCCCATGTATGCACCGTTGCGAAAGTTCGTCGTGTTCAAGCATCACGTGATGATCGGGTGCTATAAACTCTATGTTCACATACAACGGGTGCAAGCCAGTTTTGCACAGGCGGAAATACTTGGGTTTGACTTGACGAGCCTAGCATGTACAGACATGGCCTCGGAACACACGAACCGAAAGGTTAAGTATGAGTCATATGAATGATATGATCGACACTTTGTTGTCCACCATTGAAACCACATCTCTTCTCGTGAAGATCGGATTAGGTGTGGTGAATTTGGATCGTGTTCACTAAACAACTTGAGGGATGTTGAATTTAGTTGGAGTTCATCTAGTAATTTGATTAAGTTAAACTAGTTATCATGAACATAGTCTAAATTGTACTTGCAAATTTTGTAGATCAAATGGCTAAGTCCAACTTTAACTTCGACGTTTTTGCTGAGAAAGAAAAGCTTAAGAACAATGGGTCTAACTTCACCAACTAGTTCTGCAATCTGAGAATCATTCTCTCTGGATGAGCCAAGTTAAGTTTAACTTCACCGTCGAACTTAACCTTCAATATTCACTGAATCTATTCTTTGTCAGCTTTGTCAGCTAAGTTTCGGTGGTCGGTGAAGCACGGGTGAGCCAGAGATTGCGAGCTAGACTCCCGAACCAGCCATTTTTACATGTATATTCAGAAAATCCTGAGAGAGATACGCTAAATGGGCCGTACCGGGCCGTTCACGTGCCTGAGGCCGTGACACAGACACAGGCCCGGTGCTTCACAGGCTGGCACGGACCGAACCCTGCTTGTGCCGGGTTTTTTCGCGGGCCACGACTGGCACGCCAAAAAGCGACCCGTTGGCCAGGTTTGCCCGCCCGTCTGCACAGCGACAGCCCCGCCGACCCCGTAGGAAACAACTCACGACCCCCAGACCCCAATCCGACCCCGAGCCGCCCCACTTTTCTTCTTGAGTTAAATACAGTATCAGTCCCTATACTTGTCGGGCTAGCTCGATTTAGTCCCTGTACTCGGAATTTGCTGAATTTTGTCCATGTACTTGTGAATAGGGTTCAATTAAGTCCAATTTGATGTTTGCCGTCGAATTTGAGCTGACGAGGATGACACGTGTACTGAAATCTTTTAAAAACACCCTCACACATCTGAGAAAATTGCAAAAAATAACCACAAATATTGTAAAATACAGGATTAGTCCATGTACTTGTCCAGATGACTCGATTTAGTCCTGATATTTGTCAATTAGACTCGATTTAGACCAAATGCATGTTTGCTGTCAAATTTGAGCTCATGCGGAGGGCACGTGAACACATGTCCCACTTACAGAAACTAGTTAGCCTGAAAATTTATAGAGACTCCCCTACGCATCTAGAGCCTGAAAATTTATAGAGACTCCCTTACGCATCTAGAACGTATATTTTTCGCTTCTAGATATGTGATATTTACATGTACCTACTCTCCATCTAATACATAAGACAGCACTCCAACTTGTTATGGTACCCTTCAATTCAAGACTGTTCTATTTAAGAGGGAAAGAAAAGGAGGAAGTCGATAGAAATGGAGGCAGCGGCACGATCACTAGACCTAACGTAACTTTTTTCATAGAGAGGAGGTGACATCGAAATGATACCGGCAGCCGCGAAAATGTACGTTCGAGATGTGGGAGGGATACTACAAGTTTCCACGCCAGCCGCTCTACTGTAAGTGGGACCCGCGTCACCTGTAAGTGGGACTCGCGTTCACGTCAGCTCAAATTCGATGACAAATATGTAAGTGAGACCCAGCGTCACGTCTCGTTCACGTCATCTCAAATTCGATGACAAATATGTAAGTTGGATCCGTCCACGTGATGCGGGTCCCACTTCTGAAGAGCGGGCTGACGTGGAAACTTGTAGTATCCCTCCCACATCTAGAACGTATATTTTCGCGGCTGCCGGTATCATTTCGATGTCACCTCCTCTCTATGAAAAAAAGTTACACGTTCCGGTCTAGTGATCGTCGCCACCGTCGCCTCCATTTCTATCGACTCCCTCATTTTCTCTCCCTCTTAAATAGAACAGTCTTGAATTGAAGGGTACCGTAACAAGTTGGAGTGCTGGCTTATGTATTAGATGGGGAGTAAGTACATGTAAATATCTAAAAGCGAAAAATATACGTTCTAAATGCGTAAGGAAGTCTCTACAAATTTTCAAGCTCTAGATGCGTAAGAGAGTCTCTACAAATTTGCAAGCTAACTAGTTTCTGTAAGTGGGACATGTGTTCACGTGTCCTCCGCATGAGCTCAAATTCGACAGCAAACATGCATTTGGTCTAAATCGAGCCTAATTGACAAGTATCGAGACTAAATCGAGTCATCTGGACAAGTACATGGACTAATCCTGTATTTTACAATATTTGTGGTTATTTTTTGCAATTTTCTCAGATATGTGAGGGTGTTTTTGAAAGATTTCAGTACACGTGTCATCCTCGTCAGCTCAAATTCAACGACAAATATTAAATTAAACTTAATTAAACCCTGTTCACGAGTATATGGATAAAATTCAGCAAATCCGTTAACTATTTCTTCTTTCCCCCTCTTTGCTCCCCCACAGCGCATCGCCGCCGTCCCTCCCGCCCCCAGATCCCGCCGCCGGTCAGCCTCCCCCGCCCCTCTCTCTCAACCGAAATCCCTCCCCGCCCTCGTCCCCTTTGCGCCGCCCTCCGGTGGTCGTCGGGAGCTCCACATCGGCGCCATGGAGTTCGCCGGGGCCGGACGAGGACCAGCGGCCGCCCGTCTGTAGCAGCCGGCGTCGCGCCGGACGAGGACGTGGACCACCGGAAGTTTGTCTTCGACTCCGTTTCCCAGCTGCAGCACGACTCCTCCGCCCCCATCTGCACCGCTACCCGACCTCGTCTACACCAGCAGCACGACGTGTGACTGCGAGGTTCTACCAAAATCGATGCCTTCTCTTCTTGCCTTTCTTTCCTTGGAGCTGCATCGTCTCCGCAAAGCCCATAGCCCAGGAAATAAGCTAGCTTCTACCAAGATCTGATGGTGCTGAACTTGACTCGATAGGAAGCTGCAGCATAATGCTATTCTCCATCGTACGGATATAGGTTTCTAGTATTCTATTAGGGAGCAAAAGCCAAACGGAAACGAAAGGACTCATACATATGTTATTTAGGTTCACACTGGTAGCATGCATGGTTGTAGGTGTAGCTCCTTGTCTTGGGCAGATTTGTTTCTGCTATTTAGATCGGAAAATGGTTCCAAGCTGATGCCTTTTCCATGTATTAGCTCCTGTTATTTAGGTTGATGAAAGTAATCTAGGACTTCATGTGTAATGATCTTCGTGTATGATTTTGGGGAAGTCTTTGATCTATGTATGCTTTTGTTAATGCTACATCCAAGTGATTCTTCTTGGTTCTCTCTGCTTGTTATAAAAATCTCACTAGCAGGGTTTCCTTATGTTGGCTCGTCTAAATAGCACTTGCATGGAATTTTTGAGCTTGTTATAAAAATCCCACTAGCACTGTTTGTTTCATCCCTAGCTATGTATTATTCTCAGTATACTGTCCACACACCCTAAGCTTGTATATGTCATATTAACAATGCTTTGCTCGCCGTTATGCCATAGTACCAATATGATTTGTTTTTATTTCTTCATTAGATGGACGAGTTGGCAAGAAAACTGTGATGGACCTGATTTGTGCAAAACTGTGATGGACCTTACCCAATTTGAGATGGAGCAACGGTTAGCTGTTTTAGATTATTTTACGGAGCATAAGGGTAAAAGCCTTAATTTCATGAAAATGGAAGCTAATGTTCGTGAAGCCTCATTCAAGCGTATCATAGCTGAAAATCCTGATATTGTTTGACTTGTTGGTTGATGCAACTCGAAAAACTGGCAAACACCTTATGGGCATGGGTCATGCAGTGCAAAGAGAGGCAAACACACGCAGGTGGCAAGATAAAAATTAAGCTTTGGACAGGATGAGCACGAAGAAATCCATATGGAAGGATGAGCACGAAGAAATCCATATGAACATCAGGCAACATTATTGCGGCCTATGATATCTTCTCTGGCAACACCAGAGTGCTCACAGAATTCTGACAGCCACCGCGCCCACCGTCCCCACCCTTCATGGCACGCCCACTCACGCTATGCCGCTGCGCCACGCCGCCTTAGCCTGCCTCGCCTCGCTCACTACAGTCGCCATAGTGCCAAAGGGACGGCGGCAGTGCAGGGCAGAGCAGGGTTCCACGACGTCGCACCCTGCCACCCTCGGAGAGGGTTGGTCGGAGTGCAAGTAGCCATGCCCATGGCAGATGAAATTGAGAAGGTGACATGGATGAAATCTAGCGAGAAATAAAAGATTGGATCGGGTTTTGGAAACTCACGTTTGCAGAATACAAGAATGTACTTCTTCCGCTCGATTGGCGCGCTCAGGCCCAGGTGCGATAGGAAGAAGGCTCTGCTCCTTCCGTAGTTGGTGGTCTGTCCTTGCCTACCACGTACCTGACACCAACGTTTCAGGTACATGGTAGGTGAGGAACCGAACACCAACTCCGGGAGAGTTTCAGATACGTGGTAGGTGAGGAACTGGACACCAACTTCGGTATCGCATGGCGCGCCCACTCATAGAATTCTTCCTATTGCCGTCCCTTCACAGAATTCTAACAGCCACCACGCCCACCGTCCCCACCCTTCACGTCGCGCCCACTCACGCTATGCCGCCTTAGCCTCGCCGCTCGCTCTGATTCGCCATAGTGCCAAAGGGCCGGCGGCGGTCAGCGAGCGAGGTTCCATGGCGATGCACCACCCCACCGGAGAGGGTTGGTTGGCGTGCAAGTGGCCATGCCCATGGCGGATGAAATTGAGAAGGTGACATGGATGAAATCTTGTGACAAATAGAAGATTGGATCGGGTTTCGGAAACTCATGTTTGCAGAACACAAGAATATTCTTCTTCCGATCGAATGGCGCGCCCAGGCCCAGGTGCGATAGGAAGAAGGCTCTGCTCCTTCCGGAGTTGGTGTTTGGTCCTCGCCTACCATGTACCTGACACCAACGTTTTAGGTACATGGTAGGTGAGGAACCGAACACCAACTTTCAGGTACGTGGTAGGTGAGGAACCGAACACCAACTCCGGGAGGGTTTTAGGTACGTGTTGGTGAGCCTTCTTCCTATCGCACCTGGGCCTCGGCGTGCCATTTGATTGGAAAAAGAATATTCTTGTGTTCTGCAAGCATGCAACATAGTTCAGGTACGTAGTAGGTCAGGAACTGAACACCAACTCCGGAAGAAGCAGAGCCTTCTTCCTATCGCACCTGGGCCTGGACGCGCCATTCGATCGGAATAAGAATATTCTTGTGTTCTGCAAGCATGAGTTTCCGAAACCCGATCCAATCTTTCGTTTCTTGCTAGATTTCATCCATGCCACCTTCTTCTCAATTGCATTATGGGCATGGCTACTTGCACGCCGACCAATCCTCTCCGAGAGCGGCAGGGTGCGCCGCCGTGGAACCCTTGCCCTGCACTGCCGCCTTCCTTTGGCACTGTGGTGACCGCAGTGAGCGAGGCAGGCTAAGGCGGTGTGGCGCAGAGGCATAGCGTGAGTGGGGCGCGCTGGGAAGGGTTATGACGGTGGGCGCCGTGGCTGTCAGGATCCTGTGAGCACCCCGGCGTTGCCAGAGAAGATATCGTAGGGCACAATGCTGTTGCCTGCTGTCCATATGGATTTCTTCATGCTCATCCTGTCCAAAGCTTAATTTTTGTCCCGCCGCCTGTGTGTTTGCCTCTCTTTGCACTACATGACCCATGCCCATAAGATGTTTGACGGTTTGTGTCACGCGGCAGCAATCATTGTCTTCTCTTCAATCTTCCTAGAAGAAAACAGGATCTTGGTAATCGTGTTTTGGGTAATTGGTATTTCCTTTTGAATTTACCGGCAGGCGTGTAATACTATGGCCAGCCCAATCAGTGTACGCACCAGCTCAAGGCATCCTCTGCGTGTTGCTCAGTCATCTTCAGTTCGATCACCACAGGCTACACAGTTAGCAACAAGAGCTGCAAATCCATTCTTCCCTTGTGCCAAACTCTCTAAAGCTCGTGCCGTGGTGGCAGGAGCAATGGAGGTCTCTAAGGCCCCTTCCTCTCCTGGTTTAGCCAACCGCCAGCCATCCAAAGGTTAGTTATCCCTTTTACTGTTTAATCGATGTGTTTCTTAAAGAAGCAGTGATTAGAGGATAGTTTGTTCAATGGTTTTCCTATTTATGTCCAGATGTTCTGGAGACATGGCGCAATGCTGATGCAGTGTGCTTCGATGTCGATAGCACTGTATGCTTGGATGAGGGTATTGATGAACTAGCTGATTTCTGCGGGGCTGGGCAGGCTGTTGCTGAGTGGACAGCAAAGTAAATACCACATTTCTGGAGTTTCTTTATCTCAAGAGTTTTTGTATTTAGCATGTGATTCCATCAGAAGAACTTATCTTGGCCCAATGTTCTCAGGGCGATGACGGGGACTGTTCCGTTTGAAGAGGCTCTATCCGCCAGGATCTCTTTAATCAAGCCATCTCTATCCCAAGTTGAGGACTGCTTGGAGAAGAGGCCACCTAGGTAACCTTGTCAAAGCCCCAATTTCAAGCCAATTCACATTCTGGAATGATTAGAAATGTGAAACTGATCACAACAGAATGGTTATAGGAATGCTTAGTTGACTTTACTTGGTTTCTCTTTTTACGCCAATAAGTAAATTTGTAGCTACATTATATTCAATTTTTTTTGGTACCACAAGGAAAAAACACCATTTTCAGGATAATAACACTGCATAGTCTAGGTTCATTTTAATACATCTAAGTGATATCGACAATAGCTGCCTATGCCCCCCCCCCCCTCCCCCCTTCAGGACGTTTCTTTCCCTTCAACCACAACAAAACTCTTTTGGATTATTCACCAGAATAAATCCAAGATCATTTTCATGATTCATTTATTCAGCAATCCAACGTAAGCATTTTTTGTATGTTAATTCTCTTGGTTCATTCACATGTTTACCGAAAGCAATACACTTTTATCTGCAGGATTTCTCCTGGAATCAGTGATTTGATTAAGAAGTTAAAAGCTAATAATATTGAAGTGTTCCTTGTGTCAGGAGGTTTCCGAGAGATGATCAAGGTACATCTTTTCACTCAACACTGCACCTGTGGTACTTCTGGACTATCTGAACATTGTTACTTCTCCTGGCCTGGCCAAAAAATCTTCAAATTTGTATGTTTGTTATATTTGATGCTGCACCAAGATTTACCTTTAAGATATATAATTTGAACTCAGACAAAAGTGCTAAAATTTTCAATTATGTTATTTGCTGGATCTAAAAACATTAATTCTTCTTTTTTTTCCACTTCAGACTTTAATGAATACTAGCAAACAACCCGTGCGTTGCACCGGAAGACAAAACTTTTTCGATAGAAAAATAAAGATCAGACACAATTGAGAAATAAATTAGATGGCTATTTTATCAGAAGTAGAAGATCATTCGCTGGAAATAGCTAATAACGCTCTTGTTGTTCCTGATTTGGCTTGGCAACCTTTTTGCATGTCAACCATCCCGTCAATCTCGATGGCCCAAGTCAGCGATTCCTTTCCGATCATTTGACGTCAATCTCTCGAGTGATTGCTGTTTCCGAGTTGCTTTGTTGATATTTCCAGGAAGCTTGTCGAAGTATATGAACCGGTAGAACTTGGTGAAAATAACCGAGGTGGGACTATTCAGCCCGCCAGAACGCGCACTCCACCACGCACGTAGCCAAACACACAACACACGCACGCTGCGGTTGCGCCACAAACGCAACCAGACCGCACCCGACACGCGACATGACCCCGCGGGCACACGATGGACACAGGCCTCCTCCATCGATCCCCACCTTCATGTCTCGTCCTCACCAACCCCCGCGCCGTCGCCTCTCTCCCTGGAGCTCCTTCCTCCTCGTTCCTCTCCCGAGCGGGCCGCCTCCCTTGAGCCTGGCTCGCGCCGCCCGTCGCTCTCCCCCATCTCAAGCCTGGAGCACCGCCGCTTCCCCGTCGCCGCCGCAAACGTCCTGGCTATGGATAGGAGTAATAATAATAATACAATACAGAAAGGATAATCTGCCTCGCAAAAAAAAAGAATAATATGGACATGCCCCGTTCTTGCGATGTAGCCTAGGCTGGTCAACGCTCTTATTCTTCCATAGACCCCAAAAAAATCCCCCCTTTCTCACTGCTGCTCAGATCCAGCGAGAGCGAGTGATTACCAGAAGAAATTATAGCGAGCTTGTCCACAGCCGGCCGCTGCGGTGAGATCGACTCGAGCAATGCAATGCGTTTGCGGCACCGCGGCATCAAGGCCTGGAAGCTCCGCGCGTACGACTGCCACATCCGACCTCGGCCGTGTATACATTGACGGCAACGGCAAGCTGGTGACGCCGGTTGGCCACGGGCACGTCCGCCTCCCGCTGGCCCATAGATCAAGCTCCACCTCGGCACCTGGTTCCTGCAGTGCTCCGGCCGCTCGTCACTCTCGCCTGCGTGAAGAAAATCAAAAAGGGATTTGGATCCTGACGATAGCCTCGTGGAATCATGGACCTAGAAAGGAGCAGGAGGGCAGGAGGGTAGAGAGGGCAAGAGGGAGCGCAACGACTGTATCTATATTACCGGGCCATGGTGTTGTGGGTGGTGGTGTCCAGGCCGAAGAGGTGTAGAACGCGAGTGAGGAGTCCGGTGGCGACCTCCTTTCCTGTCTCGCGCGAGGAAGCGGCGGAAGCGGAGCGAAGAGGAAGTTGACTAAGCGGTGGCAGTTCCTGTAAATACCACCGAACTACAGGGGCAATTCTATATGATGGACGGTGGACAGAAATGCTGCGTTCTTTATTATTAGGTATAGATAACATTGCTACTAGATTTTGACATACATGCAATGCAATGTCATGGATAATTGTTGAAGGGTTCAAGTTTGCTATCTGATATGCATAAACACTCCTCAGTTTTGAATTTGATTTGTTCCCAGCCTGTGGCATTTGAGCTTGGTATTCCTACGGAAAACATCAGAGCAAACCAACTGCTATTTGGAACATCCGGAGAGAGTGCTGGTTTTGATCCCACAGAGCCCACTTCTCGAAGTGGGGGTAAAGCAGTATCAGTGCAACAAATAAGACAGGTCTGGTGTAACTGTAACTGTGACTTTTGATTTTCTTTTGTATTGTTTCTAGCCGTGTAAATCACCTTCTTCTGTTTGTTCAGGATCGTGGTTACAAGACAGTCATTATGATTGGAGATGGTGCAACCGATCTTGAGGTATATCACTTGATAATGCCTTTGAACCTTCTTTCCAACAATAGAGATACAATAAGTATGTTCCTTTTGGCAAACGTTAGCTACTCCCTCCATTCCGGATTATAGGGAAAATACGTATTTCGAGAAAATAGTTTGACCGTAAATTTGGTCAACAATATATAAATCATATGTCACAAAAATTATACCATCGAAACCGTATTTTAAATATGAATCTAGTGGTATAATTTTTTTTAAATATAGTTTACATTTTGTTGACCAAATTTATAGTCAAACTATTTTCTCGAAGTACGTATTTGTCTTATAAACCGGAATGGAGGTAGTAGGTGTAAGAGGGGAAAGTTGTTTCTTGGCCATTTTTACCAGCAATCTAGTATTTTATCATGCAGTAGAAATGAATGGGTTGAATAGTTCCATAATAATTGTAAGGACTTGTTGGGGATATGTAAAAACGCATAGGTTTCAGCCTATTGACACATGGCATTTAATTATTGTCAAAGCCAACAGAGGATCGTATTGGGGGATGATGCTTTACCGATGATGAGTGTTATTATTTTTTTATAAATGCCATAAAGGAGCTATCTCCAAAGATGTGGAATGAAAAAGAATGTTTATACTAGTGTAACTTAATTCGTATTCGTTTGTCCTTGCAGGCTCGGCAACCCGGTGGAGCAGACTTGTTCATCTGTTATGCCGGTGTCCAGATGAGAGAAACAGTTGCAGCAAAAGCTGACTGGACTGTCTTTGATTTTCAAGAGTTAATTGCCGAGTTGCCATAGGTTTTAATTCCTGACAGTATTCATTCACTGTTTACGCAGTGGCAGATAATTGTATGCGCTTTGCAAGCTTGTGTTTAGTTACATTGCTATTGGTGTTTCAAATTTCCATCATTTTTCTTTCATGCGATGGTGTTGGAGGTGAACCTCAAATTGTAATGGTCGTTTTTTTTCCTTTTTTCAAACCTATTTAGATAGTGAAACTGATGGATCTATCTATACTATTAAAAAGACTAGTTGAATGTCCGTGCGTTGATACGGTCTCTCATCGTTTTAATTAACGAAGCCTCGCCTCTCATCATTTTAATCGACAAAGTATCCTTCATGCAAACATAAATCCACACAAACATTTATGGATATAAAAAGATAGATGACTCCTTAGAATTTTCATTTCACATAATTCAATAACATATACATACTGCCCCTGGACTGTCGGAGAACAAAAAAGAACATAGATACCTTTTTTATAAAGAGAACATAGATACATTGGCCAAGAATATCTTATATCAATTTGTAATCAATCAAACACTTTCCGAGAAAAAGAATCAATCAATATTGCACTACATAATAAGGGAGAGCTATCGGCCACCCAAAAGTCAAGTATAAAGGCATTGTAGAAAGCATGGAGTGAAGATCAAACACAACCCAAAAGTTAAATATGAAGGCAGTGTAGAAAGCCTGGTGTGAAGACTTGATCTTCATAGTTTCCATTGCATTCCTCTCATATCCTCATGAGACATCGTAGTTCTGAAAACATCTAGCAAATTATCCATGGACATATATTCAAAACTGAGGTGCTCCTTCGGCTGCAAAATGGAGCTTCCAACAAACGAACCTACTCTATTAAGTTCCATTAGTGGACATCAATACAAATCCTCAAACCGTTCTTATCTAGGAGGGTGCTACTTATTTGGAATTATTTTTTAAAAGTTGAGCTTCCTAGTTCAAAGGCTACAACCCACATGCATTAGCCTAAGTGAAGAACTAAAGATGAACCAACACCATATCTCCACTCCTACTGATTTCTAATTAGGGGGCAGTTGATATCCAAGCCACTGGATATAGCCTAGTTATGCAGAGAATGAACAAGCAGACTGCAAGAGACAAGGCCTACCTCAACAGTGAGAGGGCGGTTGTGATGAAGAGGTCAATGGCGGCAGTACCTCGCAAGCTCATCGGCGATGGTTCGATGTCCCTCTCCAGTACCACCTACCTCCACCTGCAATTGATCAATAAAAATTTCAAATGATGAACCTCAAGTAATATTTGGCTTCTTTTGGATCCCTGGATCGAGTGGTTTGGAGTGCATGTGAGCCAATGCATTTTCTCAAAGGCAATACATGAGCTATTCACCTAGGTGCAACTATAATGCACACTCCCAAATTCCAGGGATATAATCATAGAAAAATCAAGCAATCAGGAACAAAATTGTTGCACATGTTTTTTTCTCCTACGAAAAATTTAGAAACTATACTCATATATACAATCAGTTAATGGCAAAGATTCGTATGAATTTGTGAATTGATGAACTTCCCCCAAATAACAAATACAACCAGAATTTATATGCATGCTAGAATAATTCAGAACCATAGAATAATTAGCCTCTACAAGTATAGTTTTTCTGATTTATTCATGCAACAGTTGCTTCACTCAAAATCAAAAAGTACACATCCGAACCTATCCAAAAATCTAGGATAAACACATCCATGCATAACAAAATAATGTTCACACTGGGAGGCAATATACACAAAGTCTTGGGCCGCGCCTACGAGGATCCCGGCTAGGATGCTGGAGATGATGGTCCGCAATGACATGTGTGAGCCGGACAGCGTGAGTTTCTCGGTCACTGCTCTTGTCCTGGTCACCAGGCCTGTTTCTTCTTCAAAATAGAGTAAGATGCAGATAGGAGGGCGGAGCACATGAGTTTCTAGATCAACATAAGTTTTGGAAGTAATGTAATTGTTCATTTGCAAGTTACGTACTTGTTCAGTTACGAAAACACAAGTTTTCCCTTTAGGCTCCAAAACTGTAAAACAATTTCTAGAACCTAAATATATTGCCAATCCTTTAGTCTGATTAGTAGCTTAGGAAAGCAGATAGAGTGAAAGCAAGCAGACATACAGTGTTACGCTAAGAGATTTTTTAGCATTAAACCAAATTTCATTATGTTGTAATTTCTCTACCATAGCCCCATTGGCCAGAATCTACACACTGTTCCAATATGTACAGGCCTTTGGCATAGCGGTATCTGCAAAATGGACCAACCACCATCGGTCGTTACACCTCTGCCATGAAGAACAAATAAAATGAGGTTTCTTTTAGGAATTGGGTAGATCTACTTCTGGCCTGAAGAGCAAATAGTTTCAGAAGAATTCAAATCAAAACAGATTAGTTTCTTAGAGAAAATCAGTTTGAATAACTGCTTACCAGTATATATAAAGAACACATCGCATAACCAATATGATCAATCATATCAAACTCTCGCTGATTCCAATTTCTAATTGATAGCCAAATAATATTTGATCGATGAATGTGTCAGCGGTGCAAACAATCGAAAAAAGTTTTGAGGAAATTGTCTATAGAAACAACAACCTTGAGTATCTTACCAAATAACTAATTCACATTGCATAGAACTAAACAGTTCACAGGAAATATTGAATAATAGTCACCTATAACTTGCTTCCTCTCCCTTTGACAAGCAATTTGTTATATGCTTTAGGGGAAATCAACGAACATACATCCACTATCTGATTTTCTACGTATGTTCAGAGCTAAATCAGAAGAAAATTACCATACGTCTGTGACCTTGTGACCACCCAGGCAAGCAGCTTCCTCCCAATGGTGACCCCCCGAACAACCACCAATATCGTTTCAAGAACCTGACCTATGCGCGCCCAGCGCCGATCCCTCAAGTCCGAGACGACACCAGTCCCTGGAGTCCGCCATGACGCGGTCGCCGACGGTTGTTTCCTTGGCGAGCGGCTAGGCTAGCAGCTTGATTCCGACAGAACAACTACTAACATCGTCCCCCACCTGCCTCCGGCGCGACAAAGAGAAAGGACGGACGTATGGGGAAGGGATCTCGTCGGTAGCGCCGCCGCAGGGGTAAACGCTGCGGGCGGAGCGTACAGGGGAGCTGGGGAAGGACGGGATGAGGGGGGAGAGGGGGCACAACGGGGTCTCCATGGATTGGATCTGCGCGACCTCTCCGGCTCCTCCCGCGTCGGCGGATTGGCGGCAAGGCTCGGGGGAGAACCGCAGCGTTGGCGGCGGGGTTTTTTTTACCTGTGTTGGCGGAAGTGGAAGAGGGGAATATGCGAGGTTCGAGACCGCGCGTGCCCGAGGGAGGCGAGGGCGATGATGTAAACAGGCGACCTCTTTGCGGTGGCACAGCCTAGTAAATAGTTTGAAGTTCAGGAATAGTTTCAAAGCGACGTATCCACTTCTCCTTTTAATAAGTAGTAAAGATTCACGTTGTTTCGTCCCACAACAAAGCCGGATTTATGGCGATTTTGCCCCCTCACACTGAAGTATTTATCCACCCCTGTCACCGTAAAGTAAAACCCACCTGTTCGGTGGAAATAGAAAAAGGACGGCCCTACGCGTCCCTCGGGGGATACGTGGTTTTTATCCCCCGGGTCCTCAGCCAACCACGTGTCCTCTTTTTAGATTCAAAATCCCGTTTTTGCTACATTTGCTCCGTTTTTGCTATATTTGCCCCGCTTTTGCTACATTGTAGCAAAAAATGGTTCAGTCCAGAAAATAAAAAAACAGACTGGACCTCGCCGGAGATTTCGCCGGAGACCTCGCCGGCGATCGTGTAGCAAAAAAGTTGAGCTAATGTAGCAAACCCGATCTCACCGAGACTCATGAGGCTTTCCGGATAGACCTCACCGGAGACCGTGTAGCAAAAACGTTACGCTATTGTAGCAAAAACGCAAAACGGTGGTAGCAAAAAAATTGTGCTAATGTAGCAGATCTGATCTCGCCGGAGATCGTGTAGCAAAAACTCAACGCTATGAGTTTGTAGCAAAATTAGCCCTCGCTTCGCCCAAGGTAGCAATATCATGCACTCATAGTAGCAACATCGCAGACCCAAGGTAGCAAAGCCGTATGCCATTGGTAGCAACGGTTTATACGCGGGGTAGCAAAAGCCACCGGCCATGGGTAGCAACGTTGTCGGCCATGGGTAGCAACAGTGCCGACCTTCGGTAGCAAAATCCATCCTTCGTAGGTAGCATGCACATGATGCGCCATCTTGAATCGCCGGCGATCGTGTAGCAAAAATATTGTGCTAATGTAGCATATCTGACTTTGCCGGAGACTCACCGGTAGACTTGCTGGAGACCGTGTAGCAAAAGCTTCACGTGTTTAGCAAAAAGAATATGCTAGTATAGCAAAAAAAAAAAACGAACGCCGCATGTAGCAAGGTCGGCCACAGTCGGTAGCAAAGCTTTGCACCACACATAGCAAGGACGTCCATGGTCGGTAGCAAAGCTTGGCGCTGCATCTAGCAAGGCCGGGCGCCGTCGGTAGCGAAGCCGAGCGCTGCAGGGAGCAACGCCGACCAGCACCGGGAGCAACGCCGTCCTTGAAGCAGCAGAGTACAGCCATGCAAGGAACCACGCCGTCCTTGAAGCTGCAGAGTACAGCCATGCAAGGAACCACGCCTTGAAGCATCGGAGTACAGCCATGCAAGGAACCACGTACGTCTTGAAGCAGCGGAGGGCAGCCATGCAAGGAACCACCGACGAGCACGACGCCGGGAATCAGTGGCGGACGGCGACGCCAGGCACCGATGGGCTGCCACGCGGGGAACCACCAGCGAGCGCAGAGGACCGGCCATGGTGAATACTACAAGAAGGGATGGGAAAAGACAGAGGAAGAAGAAAGATAAGGCACGGTCGGTGAAGGTTGTGTCCATACGGGACATGTGTCGCTCGCACGACCCGGGGGGACGCGACGACGCGATCCCCGGGTGAACGGTATCATTTTCCATAGAAAAAATCTTAACCGCACTGCTGCCAATGATTCGTTCTTCGGCTGCCGCACTCGTGACGATCGCCGTGTTGTCTCTGCTCCAGGCCATGGCGCGGAGACGTTGGGACTTGGGACCTGGTCACGCCAGCATAAATCGTGGGCGCGTGTCCTCCACTCGCATTGCCTCACCCAGATCCGTGAAAGATCTCTTTTGGAGCTCCAACTCCCACACAAGATGGGCCATGACTCCGGCGCACACGAGCTGCCGGGTGCAGGCCAGGATCTCCGATTGGTTTGCACGCCAGCATGCTAGTCTATCCTGATGAGCTCGCCCTCCTTCGCTGCTCGGAGCTCGAGCTGGTCGCGTTCCTCCGCCGCGTGGAGCTCGACGAAGGGGAAGGAGTGCACCGGTGGGGGAGGTGGTGGGGTGGCCGGGTACTAGAGAGGTGGAGCATGGAGAAGATGGAGAGGGGAGGCCGGTTACTGCAGAGGTGGAGCACTGAGGCGGAGGATGAGATGGAGATCCGACGTGGGTCGCTGGGAAAGGTAGGGGATGTCCTGCTCGTATGATACAAAAATGTCATGTTCGTGCTACTGAAGTTACCGGCTACAATTAGAAATTGTATTATTTCACGATGTTGCGTATGCTTATCGTGATCCTGCTTTGCTGCTGCCAGCGGAAGATTGAGTGCCTCTGCTACTGCGTGTGGTACGGCTCTATGTGCTTTACTGATGTTCCTCATTGCTACTCTGTGCGATTATTTTGCTGATGATTTCCAGTCGTGTGTGCCTTGCTGTTGCTCTGAGTCTTCTTACAATCTTGCTCGTTGCTAGCTGTAAATATGGAAACATGCATGTACATACTTGTTTAATTTTGAAAATGCATTGCATGCTTCTTTCGATGATCATTGTTACATTAATTTTCTTTTCATCTCTGTCCCTCTCTTAAAGTTCCTGAATGCTAATCGATCACTCCAGCAATTCAACTTCTCAGACGAGTCGTGGGCCGCAATCCAAACTCGGTGAAGCTTCAGAACAAGTAGCACAATTGGAATATCACTGGCTAATTTTTGAGCATTTTCTTCACTTAGTAATTGTTCATCGTTTCGGTGGTGCAGATTAGTATGAAACGTGAAGCACAACAGAAGAAGACCCAAGACGCGAAGGTGAACATCAGTGACAAGAATGAACCCATACCAAGCATCATCAAATTGGCTATGGCTGAGGTTTTTTTAATTTCTTCTCCGAAGCAATGCTAGCCGTTTTTACTTGCTTTTTATCCTTCTTGCATGCGGAAAGGAGCTCCGCACATGGAGGAGCTGAGGAGAGACAAGGGGTTGGGGAAGAAAGGAGAGATGGGACGTTGCTGCACTTCTTCAAATTTTATGCCTACTGCTACTGAATTTTTGTATGCTGGGTTGGTTCAGTACAACAACAGAAGAACATCACTGTGATGTTGGAATTTTTGGTTGGCTGTTGTAACTGATTGCAGGTGTTTCAATGGTTGGCATAGCTTTCTCGAGATGTTTAATAAGAGGAATGATAAAACAAATTTTCATGAGAGTCGAATTGGTAGCCCACATCAGGATCAACCAGTGCTTGTTGTACAAGACTCCCGGTCCATTAGACTTCGCAAGATGATTTTTTTAGCAAGGATAAACATAAGGATCCTATAGTTTTAGAAGACCCGCAAAAAAAAATGTAGTTTTAGAAAAATAATAAAATATACGAGAATGAATGCAAGGGGTAATATTAGATGTGCATCTTATTAGAGTTGGAACTACTCATGACATCTAGGTGGACAGATAATAGTAAAATTCAACTATAATGGCTTTGCATTATTGTCCTACTAATCCAAAGAGATTTTAAAAGGTTATTATTTTATTAGTAAAATAGTTGAACGCAAAACTTAAAAAGTAAGGGGATGCACGGCAAGGATTAGGATTGAGAGGCCATGGCAACGCGGCATTCAGCTAGTACGTATTGATTTATGGAAATTTTATTGTTGTGTTGATATTGCTATTTTTTAACCTGTTTTTTACCTACTACACTATGAACAACTTTTGACTTCTTTTAGGTATCTTCAACCGAGAACTCCTAAAAATGGTGCTGAATTTATTTGAAACTAGCACAAACGCCCTTGCGTTGCAACTGGTTGAGCTTTATTATTCAACTGCTTTGCATATATTCCTTGCAAAAAAACAGCTTTGCATATGTAACAGGTTGAACTTTATTATTTGATTACTTCGCATAACCCTGGTGCAGCTCGTATCTCCAACGACAGCCTACGCAGGGGTGGGGTACCTAGAATTCTAGAGAATAAATAAACTACCATTAATCTAATGTTTAACATCTAAAAATAATAATCTGATGTTTAGATCATAGACTAGTTTGGGAGTATTTATTTTTCAGTCGTAGAAATAGTTGATTGTATAAAAATAGGGACAACACTAAGCGTCTCTAGGTTGATGGTCTAACACTTGTCTTGTATTTTTTGTCAAAAATCCGTTTTTACTACAAAATGTGTCGTTTTTGCTAGAATATATCCCGCTTTTGCATGTAGAAAAAAGTTTCATCCATGTGACAAAAATTAAAAGACATATCTTGTCATATACATTTTTTTAGAACAAATATCACTTTTTAGACAGTCATCACGGCCGTGTTTGGCACAGGAAGAAATAAGCCCGTTTAGAGAGCTAGGCTGCATGGACTTGCTGCACCGCACGGTTTTTAAAGCAGGCCAAAACTTGGCCAGCTGGGAGCGCCGAAATCGGTCGTTTCCACGCAGCCAGGCCCGGGCAAGCATCGCATGCCTACTGCTTGCACGCATGGAGAAGCGCGGGAGACGGGACGTTTTCGGCTTAACTCCCAGGCCACTCCTCTCACCGTCCAGTCCCACTCCTCTCACCGTCCAGTCCCACTCCACTACAAGGAATGTAATGAAATCATAAATTTATGACGATTCTAACTAGAGGTCGGTAAGCTATTTTGGAGGGCCAACTTATTAAAACTATGACGATTTGCTTGTCAAACTTGATTTTACCTTTATTTGTGGAAGATCTCAGCCCTCACGTTCTTGTGGATCCTCAAGGGGCTTCTTGAGGTGAGGAATTCCTTCGCATTTAAGCTCTCGATGATGCCTTGTTTCATAAGCTCATACTATCGATGATTTAATAATATATTACTAACAAATGGACTTATTGCGTCGTGCTTTGAGGGCATGATTAAATTGGGAACAAATAGATACTCTTTTTGGTCCCATTTGCTTAAGCGATGGAACTAGTGCTTGTTGATGTGTGTTTTTTCTCTCTGTTTGCAAAATACCTAATGAAAAGAACAAATCTTGGTTACTCTCGATTATACGAAAGGAAGAAGTAATGTCTATTGATTAGAAAACACTTAACATGTATAGGGACCTTAGTTTATTGTGGCTTAGGTAGCTAATTTGATAGGCAAGGAAATGGACTGTGATTATATATCTTTGTTTTACTTTATCAAAAAAGACCGAAAAGGACTTTGATTGTAAAAGGAATTTTGTAAATCCAAATTGAAAAAAAGAATAAGAGGATGGTTGTTAAATGTTAACTTTTGTCACATGATTGCAGCTATCGGCTCAATTATTTGGATATATAAGCGAGATCATGGATTGATGGATGCTTTAGCCAATCAATTCATTGCTCAAAAATCAATAATACCTTGTTACTATATTGGTATCATTTGAGAAAACCAAAATAGGTCCTTAAAAATTTAAATAGGTGAATAGATAATCAAGTGCAATCCTCACTAGGAGGTTTACAAGAGAATTTAGGGAGCTCTAGCTCTTATACAGATAGAACAATAGTGATCACAAAAGTCAAGTATGATTAACACAAGGATGAGGAAAAAGACTAACAAGGAGAGCCTCGCATCATTTTAATTAAGAAAGAAGGTATCAATTCCACCTGCTATTGCCACTGCTCCATGAGCTCATCCACAGGATGGCATTGCCACATGTTTAACTTAATGTATCGTCTCATAGTGGTAGAATGAGGCCCAATATATTTTGTCTCTCTTGTTTGATTCTATCCGACCAACAATAACTACTTCATTATTTTTTATTTAAGCCCACTTTTTGGTTTGTGCGATCTAACCTCTCTAGCTCATTTTTTGTAGCCCTAATTTGTTTATTTAACCCCTTGTGTTGCTCTAACATAGTCATGCCCCAATCAGGCCAATTCTAGTTTCTAGGATGTGACATGCCCAATTGAGACTACAAGTAGTTGGGGTTAACTCAATAAAATTTAATCGGAGGGTGTCGGTCACACAAATGACTAGTAGATGGGCTTGCAAATTGTAATTAATGTTTGCAACATTGCATTAAAATATAGCTGTACTTTCATATTGCAAATTGTTCAATGTAATGGTTGTAACATTATTTTTATGAGTAGATTAATTTATTAAGCGTTTATGTTTTTATCAACTTCCTCATTGTGACTTGCCCTCGCTAGAAAGTAGTTCTCGATACCGGTGATTCGGGATGCCGGGACTGACGAGAGGGGGACGAGATGGGCTGATTTTGACAGGTGCGCGCGCGGGCTTCCTCGCTTCGCTTTCACGCGTCTTTCGTGCTGCCGCGCGCGCGGCCTCCTTCCGCCATCGCGCCCGCGGGGGGTCGCGGCCGCCCACGAGACCACCACCTCTGCAAGCGGTGAAGAGAGATGCGTCCCCGTCCTCCCTCCTCGCGCCCCCGCCGTCTTCCTTGTTGCTCGGTATAGTCTAGCGTGCAGCGTGATCTTCCATTCTTCCCAAGTTCTGCCGAATCTAAGATCATTCACTTCTTGGCCTTAACGTGATTTTCCTCTTGTTTCTTGGATGCTTCTTACCAAGCTTGTTTATGATATCGCTACCTCTTCTTCTAGAAGAAAGAAAAGATGATATTATGCGTTTTGATATGAGTATAATCGGTTGATGTGATGAGTGTTAGCAAAAGGCGATGGGAACTTATAACTATTAATGTCAAGAGGTTCTTCTGGTTTTCTTGCGGTTTATGGATTGATCAGTGTACGCCTATCTATTAGCATGTAGCTCTTATGAGCTTCTCTTATTTAGATAACCACAAGTTTGTTTACGAGGTCATATGCCCGGTTTAATTGTAACAATGGTGGAGTTCATGTTGAATATATTTGTGGTCATTTTGTCATGCTTGGTAATTCTTGCTCATAGGGAAGTTATAACTTTTAATCTCAATATGTCGCTATACCCTTGGTGTTGGTTATTATAATATATAAATTGAATAGACTCATGAACAACGGTGTTGCCTTACATCTATGCTCTTATCTAGTTCGAGAATGCATTCAAGGGTGCTCGAGCATTGGAGAATGCAAAGCATTGGAGAATGCGTGCACACAGCGACGGTGCTCGATCTTCAGCACCTTTCGTGCTTTCGGGTTCGCGCGCTTCAAGCTTTTTGAATTGCATGGTCGGGGGACGCGCGTGCTCACACGCCCATCTCCCGTAAGTCTTCTTCCCATCGACTCACTTGCCTATTCTTCTTGATTTGCTAGTAGTATTTACGGATTGGTGTGGATCCATGGAGAAAGGGCATCACAAATGTAAGGATCCAACCAACCATGGCCATGGCCCTCTCTGATTTCTCTTTCATGAGGAGTCTGATTTGTCTTCTCTTTTAGCCACCGTTTCTTGATTCATGTCCGACTAGCTAGTAGATGGTCATGGCACATGTGATTAATCACTAGTCATGGCATGAAAGTAGACTAATTTCTTCCTCATTGATCGCTCTACTTGCCGAGTTGTGGTGGTATGGAATTAATTTGGAACCAAATATGATATTCATCTGAGTATGTTTGTTTTGTTCATGTTCATTGTTAGGAGAAAGAGCAAGAGCACAATTATGGTACCAAGTAGCAAGGTCCATAAAATGCACTAAAAAAGTTGGCATCGATAAATTAATTCGGGATCGGAGGAAATTCGTTTTCATTTTTGTAGACTTAATTTATGCGATTCTTTCTTTGTAGATTTGTATCTACAATGCATTTTTCGTATTTTGCTAATATGGTTCGCAGATGTGGAGTTACCTCTTGCTTGCTTGGTTTGCCTATTGCAATTCTTGAAGAAAGGAGGTTGGATGTCGGGAGGAATGCTCAACAATGATATTTGATATGTGGATCACTTGGCAATGCATCGTGTATACAATGTCAATAAGTCATTGGCACCTCTAAATTGACATTATATATACATGAATGATATGTGGTGATGTTTGGTCACAACATGCGTATTTGGTGAAAATCTGTGCTCACTCACGTCATGTAGAACTATGTATGATTGTAATGGATCTCTATGTAGGCTGTGTATGATTGTAATGTGCCTATCATAATGTGCTCTGTTTGAATCAAAATGATTTTGTATATTCTATTGGTCTTGATTAAATTGTTAGATTTTAATTCTTGAGAAAATATATCTGACCACCGTATGAATTATGGAACACGTGTGTGACCGCCCAAAATAAGAAGGCCCAAAGTAAAAAAGAAAAGGCCAATGCGAAACAAAAAATGCTTGAATGATGGAAGGGGCATGTAGCTAACCAGATTTGATGAGAAAATCAATCCGAATAGTTGGGCTAAGCCCATATGGAATGATTTTGATTTAAGACGATTTAATTTCGTCACAATTTTGCCACGTAGGATCGGATCGACTTGGCATGCTAGATGATATTGGATCGTTATGACGATCCAATATCGTCATAGAAGGTTATAACGATTTTATCAAAAAGTCGTTATAGTTCATTGACGATCTCAAAATCGTCATAAAAAGACTATTATCATATATTGCCAGATTTCTTGTAGTGCTCCCCTCACCACGAGCCCCGACCATGGCCGCCGCTCCTCCCCCTCTGTTTCGTGGCCTCAACATCGGCGAGGTGAGCGCGTATAGCCTTTGGGCTTCCGTTCAGCTTGAGAAGCTCGCATGCGACCCTTGCGAGGGCGCTTGGAAATTGGAACATATTATAGAACTATAATATTATGAGATTCTACCGTGCTATTTACATTACTTTTTAGGCAGATTTTGTCTTCCACATGGGTCAGCGAAAAAAAATTTAGAGTGTGCCCACCCTCCAATTCATTCCTGCGTCCGCCTAGTCACTTCACAGTTGTTGTTGATGAGCTAGTCATAATAGGAGTAACTTGTATGATAACATGCAATGCCATCTAGATATTTTAATGACATGGCAGGTCAATTAATAAGGAAAGAGTTTTGTGGTAACTAAATATGTTACCATAACATCACACACCCCAAGACAATATGAGTCTATGAACTAATAAATAAGTTACTCTAAGTTATTACCACTAAGATTCTATGCACTACGAAAGCAGTAACATAGATTAGTGTTATATGCATGACAATACCTCATGTTACTTCGCTCTATGACTAGCCTAAACTCCCTCAACCGCTAAGCTCCTTCAATGTCACATGCCGTTGTAACTTATGTGACCTACCCACTACCGACGGTGGCGAAGCGGTTTTCAAAGAAAACTCATGAACAAATAAAAATGAAAATATGTTCTCAACCTTCTTTTTTTACCCTAAATCATCTCTCTGGTGGTTCAACGTCTACTACATCTAGAGCTGAAAACATTCCACAACGCCAAGAAGCTTTTCGTGAAACCTGACACTATCTTACATATAACATTCATAGTATTTAGCTTTCCTGTGGAAAAGACGCTTGACCATAGTTGTTACTTCAGTTTGCATAGGAAGCTGGACACTATATGAACTAAGTGCTTTCCAATGTTTTAGAAAGGGAGTACTATTAAGCAGTTAGCTGTTTTCAACATACACATTTTAAGCCTATGAGTAAACGATAGCTATAAGACTAAAGATAAGTAAAATATAACAACGAAAACTGCCTGATTTCAGTTGGACAAAACAACCATATTTTCCTTGGCCAACATTGAGTTGCAGCGACTAAAGCATTCAGCCCAACGTCGAGTCTTCTTTTGACAGGGATAAATGTTGCACTTTATTCATTAGAAGCATCCATACAGAGAGTTTGCCTAATATATTCTCAAGCAGAATAGGATACCACAAGTGAAACAAGAAACTCACATGATCTAGCTAGTATATGTGCAACAATATTCAAACAAAAAAATGAAGAAAAATCTAGCAGCAAGAAGCTTGATATCTTCCACCAGTGCACCCACATCATACCTGTCATTAGTTGATGAATTGATTCGACTAACCAGCGAGGATAGTTTGAAAAAACTCCACGGAGGATGGCCCTTCATTGTAGGTGAGAGACACAACACAAGCAGAGCTGTGGCGAGTTCTAGCGATATGATCCCCTTTGAGTGGCTCGGTGCAAGCAACAAAGAAATCCCCATTGTGGTTCCGAATCTGTATGCCAACTCCCACCTTATGCAAATTTGGGAAGACTGTCGCATCCACATTAAGTAGGACTGAACCAAGAAGCAAGATGTCATCTCACAACTATGCTCGGTAACAGTCTTAAAAAGATGCAGAAGAACTAAAGCAACATAAGCATGAATCGTTGAGGCAACACAATGTTGATGGATATTACCTTCATAATTTTCGTCAGTATTCCTTCTTCCCAAATATGCCATACCAGGATTGTCAAGACACTGGATCGTTGCGGCGAGGCTCTATCAATGAAATCAAACAACCACTACTTCGTCAAGCGGAAGTTTGTGCGACATAGGTGGATGTCGAAATGCTATTTGACATGCCTCCATACCTCGAAAGAAAACTAACAAAACATCAGAAAATGCTCAACACTCACCTCCTAACAACAAAGCACATAAAGTAGAATTTATTCTTCTCCCATGAGGTGAGGCCACATCATGTAGGACCACTATAGAGATAACAAACAAAAAGTCTCACTATAGAGGTAAAAAATAAAAGGCCACATCCTGAAGAAATATATGTTCACTTCCTATTACAATGGAAGTTCTTATCTGGTGAATTGATTGATTATGAAGAAAATGATAAACTTGTGATGCAGCCTGTCCTATGGACGCTACTACATCTACAACGCCAAGTCCCCAAGCTCGTCTCCAAGTCACCCAAGACGATGGACAAGAGTAGCTGAATCCAGGACCGTAGTCTCCGTTGTCCTCGCCCCGGAGTCTCCACCCAAACCAGAGTCTCCGCCGCCCAAACCATGGAGTCTCCGGCCTTCCTCAGCTCGAAGTCCGGCTGCAAGCCTCTAGACTCCATCCGGAGTCTCCACCCAGAACCCGGAGTGTCCGCCAGATCTCAAAGACTCCGCCCGCACGTGCCCGGAGTCTCTAGTCCGTCCCCAGCTTCCCACGTCTTCAAGCCCATGGACTCCATCCGGAGTCTCCGCCCACTCAACCAGAGTCTCCGCCCCGACTACATAGGAGTCTTCAGCCTAAGTGATGGGCCTGCGTGCCAACAGCTGGGCCCTTGGCCCATGTACCCCTTATTCCGTTCCAAACCCTAGTTTTACCCCAAACTACTCTTGTTTAGTGGTTGGCTTATAAATATACCCCCCACCTCTTCATGTATCCCTCATGCATAGATGATAGACTAAAGAAAACCCTCTTTGTGGAATCTCTAGTTTTGCCTCATCCCCTTTACCAAGGGGACCGACTATCGTCACCTACCTCATTGGACTTTGCATCACGCATCCATCATTGTACAAGGCCTTGGAGTCGGTGTTCCTTCTTCAAGTTTTCAAGATCCTCCCCAAGGTGTTATTCCCTCTCTAATGTGGATTTTATGGGAGCACGAACGATCTTTCCTTGCGAGGATTCTATCGGACCGGTGGCCGCCGTTCGGGAGCAATAGGTCTTGTATCATGTTTGTGTTTACGTGTGTTCATCGTGTTTTTCGCGAGGTGTGTGTTCGCTTCCGCTAAATTGTCCCTTTCCCCTTGCTTTCCCATCAATTTCCACACGAAAATTCGTCAAACATCGGGCAACTCTAAGGGGTCACCCCTAACATACTGCTATCAAGAGCCTTGTTGCTCATGAATTTCTCCACCAATTTTTCTTCTATCCACCATAACTTCGAAAATCTCCAATAAAGAGCCCAATTTTGTGTTTTGGATCGATCTGAGATTTGAGTGAGTTTTGGTAGGTTTTGATCCGTGGATTACTTGCTAAACTTATTGATCTACCTTACCATGCATTCTCATAGCCTAATTCCTTGATTTCCCCCATCAATTTGAGGTTTTGTTTCAAGTTTTTCTGCCCAAATCGAGCCATGTGCATGTTCTTGAAGTTCTAGAATCGGCCAGGTCAGAATCTGATGAGGGTTCGACTCGTCAATGCCCATTGTTATAGACTTGAGTTTTGGAGAAGATGGGGATGCTGAAAGTCGCGAGACGGTTAACAAGCAAGCAACACGGAGACACGAGGTTTACCCAGGTTCAGGCCCCCAGAGGGAAAACCCTACTCCTGCTTGTCTGTTCTTGATTACGGCGGAACCGAAGGTTAAAGGGGTGCACAAATGCAATCTGGCGTTAGGTGTGTGTATGAGTTGGAGAGATCCTTCTCGCCGTGCCCTCCTGACCTTTATATATAGGCCAGGTCCCGGTGGTAGGTCGAGTAGGTTACAAGTTAGGGTTGAACCCTTTGAAATTCTATCTACAACTAGCCGTGTCCTTCAACGAGTTGAACTTGTAGTGGGCTTGGGCCACCCGAAATCTTCTTGGGCAGCAATTCTTCACGTGGGTCTTTCCTGGGCTGGACCGGGTATACCAAGGTGAGTCACCCATAGGGTATATCCATGTTAGTGGCCCCTGAGTGTTCAGTCGAATCATAGATTCGATTGGAGACTCTATATTCTTTCGGATTCTTCTCATTCGAACATGTATTTTAAATAAACATGCCAGTTCATAGGGATTGTTGATATGTGTACCTGACTCTCCCGACGGATCGGGGTCAGTTAACTGTCATTGGACAAAACAACACGATCTTCTTCAGACTCGAGTCCTCGGACTCGAATCCAGAACGATGCTGGTGCAATTCGACTCAGGTTGTTGATGTCTTACAGGAGTCGAATTCCAGTGTCTTAAGTGTGATACCCAACACGTCCGTCGGGATTTTTCATTGTGCGTGTTGTCACGGTATGTTACTGGCAGAGCGCAGTCTAGTGCTTTACTAGGCCATCAGATGATATCTGTAGGACTTATCTTTGTGTCGTAAACACAACATCCGAAGTTTCATCACCTCAGAGGTGTTTCGGGTGACCAAGAAGACTGGTTTTCACTCAGCATTAGTTTGGGAGAAGTTGCTACATTTTTTTGTTTCATGTCATCCGAATGGTTCACAGGGTGCGCGATCAGCACTCTCTATGGGAGTAGCCCCCGAGTGTCTGTTCGAGCCATAGACTCAAGCGGAGACTTTAATTCATTCATTTGGGGATGTTTCGATTGTTTGTCCTGAAGGACTTATTTTTTTCGAATGCGTGATCAATGCTCCCTATGGGAGTAGCCCCCCGAGTCCGTAGTGGAGTCGTAGACTCGACGTAGGACTCGAAGATTTCTTTGAGGTTTTGTCACCATCGTTGTTTCTCAGGTGCGTGGACAGCGCTCCTGATAGGAGTAGCTCCCGAGTAGTTGGTTGAGTCGTAGACTCGAGTAAGTACTTTTGCTCAGTCGAAAGTTTCGAGTTGTTGCTGGCTTTGTTTTGATGACGTCATTGCTGAGGATTGGTGAGATCAACCGTCTGCAACAGCAGAGACGATGCGACAGGACGACCGTGGGTCCCACCACCTGACTTGAATTTGACTAGTCATGCGTAAGCGTGGCAAAAATTAGCTCCTCGATTTCCACGCATAGTGGGCGGCGTGTTCGCGACAGTTCAGGTTGGCTTTGACATGCGTACGGTGAGATTAAGGGCACGCATTAAGGCTTCTGGATTAATGGATCTGCTTCATCGTCCTTGTCCTTTTATACTATGAGAAAAGCAGAGCAATTTTACCCCTTCGTCATTTGCTATCTCCTTTCACCATTGCTGCCATTTCTAGAGATCTTGCTTGCATTATGCACTGGACATCATCTGTGTTCCCTTCATATTTTCTTTGCTCACACCATCGCGCTTGCCACTCCACGATGGGCAAGTCGAAGAAGAGCTCGTCCACTGCAGCGGGCTTGAGCGTCGCCTGCGCCGGGAAGAAATTTTCCGCTCCAAGCCGCACCACCAACGGCAGATGGCGGCGGACGGATATGAGGGAGTCGGATTTGCGCAAGCTGCGCGAATCCGGCCTGATCTCCTAGAATAAGGGCGACGCCATTCTCCCTAATCAGGATTTAATACCGTGTCCTCCGAAGGATTTCGGGTTATGTTCTTTGGTTTTGTTATTCATGGTCTCTCGTTGCCCGCCCACGAATTTCTTTGTGGGCTTCTTTTTCTCTATGGCCTTCAGTTACATCATCTTTCGCCCAATTCTCTCCTTCAAATCGCCTGCTTTATCACCCTTTGCGAGAGCTGGCTCGGTATCGAGCCTCACTTCGGCCTCTTCCAGAGATTTTACTCCGTGAAGAGGCAATCTGGCACCGGTGGAGTCTATCCACTGGGTTGGTGCGGGATTTCCATCCGCCCCAATGTCCAGTTCTTCTCCTTCTATCTTTGCATGTCTGTCTAGCAGTGTCAGGAAAAATGGTTCTACATCCGAAACGTCAAGCTGGACAGCCAGCTATACGGGCTCCCTCCTGTCGATGCCACCAAGAAGATCACCCAAAAGCGTTCTTGGTCGAACGATATTTTGGAGGGTGAATCCGAAGAGGTGGACAAGATCTAC
The DNA here is from genome assembly GCA_030063025.1 of Avena longiglumis. Lineage (NCBI taxonomy): Eukaryota > Viridiplantae > Streptophyta > Magnoliopsida > Poales > Poaceae > Avena > Avena longiglumis. The sequence goes on along the minus strand of CP125978.1, from coordinate 68,275,086 downwards.
AAGCGGGTGGAGGCCCTTTAGCTGATTCTAGGCAAAGAGGTCAATGGTGTTGATATCATTCGCACCTTCCTCAAGCATCAGGTGCAGCCGCTCCAAGCGAGGGCGCATCCGTGATGGTGCTGTGCCAACATGGACGCTTCGTTGGGAAACACCAAGAGCAAGGTATGATGCAGCACAACAGCAATTTTTCCCTTAGTAAGAAACCGAGGTTATCGAACCAGTAGGAGGAAGGAAACGTCTCAAAGGTGTTGCAAGCAACACGGAAACCTGCACAACACAAACTCAAGACTTTGCCCCAACTAACAGTAAGGTTCTCAATCTCACCGGTTGCTGTAACAAAGGATTAACTGTATGGTGTGGAAGGTGAAAGTGGTTTTCAGCAAGTAAACAATAACAGTGGAAGATGTATCAATGGTAAAGATTGGACCGGGGTCCATAGTTCACTAGAGGTGTTCTCCTTAGATAAACAAACATGGCATGCAGGGTAAACAAATTACAGCATGGCAATTGACAGGACTGAGCAAGGCATAACAATGCAATACTAGACATAAAGATCCTATGAGATTCGATTGGGCAATACAACAATATACATAGACCGCCATCCAACTGCATCTATGACTAGAAGTCCAACTTTGGGTTATCATCCGAAGCCCCTCTAGTATTAAGTTGAAAGCAACAGACAACTGCTTTAAGCAAAGTGTGTAAGATAAACAATCCACTTGTTCCATGAACAAGAGACCATTGTTTTCTCCCTAGTGGCAACAACACATCTACAACCTTAGAGATTTCTGTCACTTCCCTTGATTAAATAGAGGCATGAACCCACTATCGAGCATAAATACCCCCTCTTGGAGTCACTAGCAACTACTTGGCCAAGATAGCTACTAACAACAGAGAGCATGCAAGATCACAAACAACATAGACATGATAGAATCAATAAGACAAAACCATTAATCAATCTGACATAGTAATCTCAATATCCATCAGATCCTCGCAAACACAACATGCATGATTACAAATAGATGAGATCTTGATCATGAACGGAGCTCACAAGATCTAGACATGAAAGCACAATGAGGAGATACAACCATCTAGCTACTACATGGACCCATAGTCCAAGGTGGAACTACTCACGCTTCATACCGGAGGCTGGCATGATGAAGAAGAAGGCCTCCGGGATGATCTCCCCTCCAGCAGGTTGCCGGGAAGAGCTTCAGATCCCAACCGATCTAGGGACGATGGTGGCGGTGGCTACAGACGGTTTCGTGGAATATTGATCGGGTCCTTAGGGTTTAGGCATCGGGGGATTCTTATAGGCAAGGAGGCGAGGCTGGGAGGCGGCCAGGGGGCCCACACCCTGCTCAGTGGGGGGGGTGGCCACCCTGTGGAGCCCCTCCGTCTCTCGTCTGTACTCCGTGTTCTCCTCGGTGAAATATTGACTTTGGCTTTTGTCCCGTCCAATTCCGAGAATATTTCCTTACTAGATTTTCTGGAACCAAAAACAGCAGAAAATAGGCAACTGGCACCATGGCAACTTGTTAATAGGCTAGTACCAGAAAACGTATAAAAAGCACCTTAGAGTGTGGACAAAGCGAAGCAAAGTAGATACTAAACAAGCATGGAACATCAAAAATTATAGATACGTTTCTGACGTATCAAGCATCCCCAAGCTTAACTCCTACTCGTCCTCGAGTAGGTAAGTGATAAAAAGAATAATTTTTGAGGTGACATGCATCATCAAAACCAAGATCAAACCATTTGCAAGCATTGAAAGTTGGGAACAAACAACTCTAAACATGTGCATGAAAGATGGAGTTTAACAGTAAGACAAAGTAACTATGCATGCAACATGAAAGGCTACAAACAAAGATCATGAATAACATGCATTGAAAAACGTTTCTTTGTTTCACATACAAAAAACATGACATAGTGGCATTCAGCTTGTCCCTCATAGAGTAGCAAATAGATGCATAGGACACCTTCAAAGTTCATAAGAGTGACTATATACAAATAGCACAAGATCAAGTAATACAACAATACGCATCAATCAATAAGTTTTGGGACAATGCACATACAACTAAGAATGGCAACTATGCTCTCTTAACTGGTGCCTAAAGGTAGAAGGTGGAGACTCAATATAATAGTGGAAGAAAGGCCCTTCATAAAGGGAAGCAGGGATTTCAAGTTTCAAAAAGAGCTTCCAAAAATTATGGTACTTGTTAGCTTTCAGCCCTCATTGCCCCTATCATAAGCATCTTGAAGTGATTAAGGTTAAAGTAAATAAACTATGGAGTATATGCTTGACAAAGTATAAGTTGGCAATCTCATATCCCTTGAATATGAGGGCTGCACCTCATGCTACTCAACTTTAGTCACCTGTAAGTTCTTGTCATAGTAAGTACATGTGTATCATAGAGAACCACCAACGGGGTACCCCTTGCACATGGTACAAGAGCTATCCCATAACCAAAATGACAAGGCAAGCAGACAATGAGCATCTCAACGATATTTTTATTTGCTATTTGCATAGGTTTTTATCGAGGATGCTTCACAGATTGCTGATTATGGTGATGCTGCAAGTTTCCACCATGATTAGGCATGGATTAAACTAGCCACCTAGGCGTTTCTCTAACACAAAATACATAACTCCATGGACTTACAAGCTCCCTTTTTATTTCACACCGGCGACATCCATAGACAAAAGAGCATGATATCAACTGAGTACAAAGTACAAATGCAATGTTGAAAACGTTACCCATGAAAACATGGTTCTTCTAATTCCAACGTATAAGTGCAAGCATATACAACATAGATGACACAATGGTTCAAGTTTATTAGGGTCAAGAAATATAAAGTGTGCCATCAAGTTTGTGAGAGCTTTAATCACTAAGTTTTCATATAACAAAATACTTTTTAAATGGAAGATAGCTGAAAACAAGAATATACTTGGAATGGTGTAACACACCATGCATAGGAATTTATAGTGGACACTTTGGAATAACTTGGTTTCTTGGGAGTTGGAAGCATGAGTAGATCTTACTCATACAAGTGTAGGTTAGCAAAAGACTGGGAGCAGCCAACTAAGAGAGCAATAATGGCCATAATCATGCAGAGCGACAAAACATTACTAATCAAAGAATAGAGTGGTACCACAAGTCAAGTACTAAATGATCATAGAGGCTATGGTGACTTTTTCATAGTCATAACATGGTGTGAGCATGTGCCAAGTCAACCCAAACAAAACATCAAAGGAGAACACCACAATACTATGCTTTTGTATGCTAAAACAACGCATGATTCTTTCAAGACACACTAAGCAATCTCAATTGTTTGGAACAAGTCATGTTACAGCAATAATCACTAAGCATAAGGTCAAAACAACACCTAGCATGACATGCTAAAGTCTAAGTCATAGTCAAAGCAAGCTCCTCTTGCACTTTCAAGCAAGAACTTTCTACTCTTTTCCAACACCAATCAACTTATTTGAAACAACACAGCGAGAACGGGGGTCCAAACTATTTTATTCAAGCAAACTAAACAAAATAAGCAAAGCAAACAAAAACTAAGACGCTCCAAGAACAACACAACCGTGCATGAAACAAAAAAACGAAGTGTCTAGAAAGACCTGAGCTTTTTACAAGGCATCCCCAAGCTTTGACGCTTGTAACTCTTGGATATTTCTTGGTGTCATACTGGGGTGGAATCCCCAAGCTTGAGCTTTTGTCCATTCTTCATCTCATTACATCATTCTCTCTCTACACCTGAAAATTTTCCTTCATACAAAACTTCACACAATCTTCATTAGCAACATTAGTGTATTCAAAAGATAATAGACCTTTGGGTTTAGCTTTAGAACAGAAAACTTTCACTAAAAACACAAGCTACTGTAGCAACTTCTTTAAAAATCTCAATTTCCCAAAAAGAACCCAGAAAGGAATCAATAAGAAGCAAATGCAAATAATGGCAGAAATCTGTCAAAACAGACTAGCAGGTAGAAACGGATTTTTTCGAAGACCTTCTGTTGCTCAAATCAAAAAGTGTTGAACTAACGAAAGTTATATAACATACTGGGGGATTTATTCTTGAATTTTCATCTCAATCCGACTTACAGCGACTCCTCACGAATTTTTATGGTGGAGCACAGAAATCTGTTTCGGGACAACAACTCCCCAAATCTCGGTTCCCTCTCATTAGAGATCATTCTTGGCATAAAAAGCAAACTAAAAGGATAAGGAGAGGTCATTACTAAAGAAATAACTTCCAATACTCAATAAAACTCTTGGTTTATCTCCCAACAAGTACTTTTCTTTAACGCCTTTAAGTTAGGCACAAGAAGCAAGAAATCAAGTATTTTCAAATGAAGAATTAAAATAAATACTTGCAAAGTCTTCAACTATGAAAGGTATCTCATCCAAATGAGTTTTGGAGGATCCATTATCATCTCTCTTTGGTTCACTACTTTTATCAAAATGATTTTCAGGAACATTCCAATCAAAATTCTTTTCAAAGGCTTCATGCATTCCAACAAGCTTAAAGGGTATGGGTATCCTAATTTCCTCTCTAGTTTTTGTTTTATCTAGAGTACCCACAACATCTACACATGAGCCTAGCATATTAAAATGCTCAAAGACCTTTTTGGCTTCCTTGGCAACATCACGGAACTCTTTTAGTAAAGTTTCAAGGATAAATTCTCTCTTTTCAGCGTTCTTTTCTTCTTTTAGTTTTAGGAACAAATTTGCATCATGGGGTTTAGGCTAACAAACCTAGCCTCCAACATATGAACTAAAGAAGCTGCATCAATTTCATAATTAGGAGCAAGTTCTGTCTATCCTCAATATCCTCATACTTGCTAACATGATTAAAGAATTCTTCAATATTATCTTTCCCAATTATGGAGCCACTGCCTATTGAAGGGTCCTTCAGGGTGTACTTGGGGAACAACATGGTAAGCTAGAGCAAGGTGACAACTAGAGTAGGAACTATTTTTTTTGTGTTTTTGATAAGATAAAGCAAACCAAACTAAACTATTTTTTGGAGTTTTTTATAAAAAGCGTCAAACAAAACCAAGCAAAAGAAACTAAGCAAACCAAAAACAAAGTAAAGAGAAAGGTTGAGAAGGACTCCCCTTGTGAAGACGTCCTTAGCCTCCCCGACAACGGCGCCAGAAAAGTCTTGATGGCGCTGCGTCAACGTGGAGCGCTTTGTTGGAAAACAACAAGAGCAAGGTATGATGCAGCACAGTATCAAGTTTTACCTCGGTAAGAAACCGAGGTAATCGAACCAGTAGGAGGAAGGAAATGTCTCAAAGGTGTTGCAAGCAACACGGAAACCTGCACAACACAAACTCAAGAATTTGCCCCAACTAACAGTGAGGTTGTCAATCTCACCCGTTGCTATAACAAAGGATTAACTGTATGGTGTGGAAGGTGAAAGTGGTTTGCAGCAAGTAAATAGTAACATGGAAGATGTATCAATGGTAAAGATTGGACCGGGGTCCATAGTTCACTAGAGGTGTTCTCCTTAGATAAACAAACATGGCATGCAGGGTAAACAAATTACAGCAGGGCAATTGACAGGACTGAGCAAGGCATAACAATGCAATACTAGACATAAAGATCCTATGAGATTTGATTGGGCAATACAACAATATACATAGACCGCCATCCAACTTTATCTATGACTAGAAGTCCACCTTTGGGTTATCATCCGAACCCCCTCTAGTATTAAGTTGCAAGCAACAGACAACTGCTTTAAGCAAAGTGTGTAAGGTAAACAATCCACTTGTTCTATGAACAAGAGACCGTTGTTTTCTCCGTAGTGGCAACAACACATTTACAACCTTAGAGATTTCTATCACTTCCCTTGATTAAATAGAGGCATGAACCCACTATCGAGCATAAATACCCCCTCTTGGAGTCACTAGCAACTACTTGTACAAGATAGCTACTAACAACAGAGAGCATGCAAGATCACAAACAACATAGACATGATAGAATCAATAAGACAAAACCATTAATCAATCTGACATAGTAATCTCAATATCCATCGGATCCTCGCAAACACAACATGCATGATTACAAATAGATGAGATCTTGATAATGAACGGAGCTCTCAAGATCTAGACATGAAAGCACAATGAGGAGATACAACCATCTAGATACTACATGGACCCGTAGTCCAAGGTGGAGCTACTCACGCTTCATACCGGAGGCTGGCATGATGAAGAAGAAGGCCTCCGGGATGATCTCCCCTCCAGCAGGTTGCCGAGAATATCTTCATATCCCACCCAATATAGGGACGATGGTGGCAGTGGCTACATACGGTTTCGTGGAATATTGATTGGGTCCTTAGGGTTTAGGCATCAGGGGCTTCTTATAGGCGAAGAGGCGAGGATGGGAGGCGTCCAGGGGGGCACACCCTGCCCAGGCGCGGCCCAGGGTAGCGGGCATGATGCCGCCCCTTCCTGAGAAGTTTATTGTTGCGCCTGATGGTGGGGACGTGGAGTTAGACTCTGAGCTCCCCTCTTCTCAGTCGCCAACCACCGAAGCCCCCGAGCATAGCGAAGGGTTATCTCGAAAGAGGTCCCGGAGCAAGAGTTCGGATGGGGCAATGCCGCCAACACCGAAGGGTCCCTCCTTCCTCGAGCATCATGGCAGGGATGAGGGTGCGACCTCCTCCCCCATTGCGGTTGTGCCTGTTCGAGCTATGGCTCCTCAGCCGCCATCCAAGAAGAAGAAGGAGAAAAAGGAGGCTCCTGTCTTCAACTTGTCCGACATTCCTTCGTAAGTTTCTGATCTTGTCTTGATGTGTTATTGATTCGCTAAGTGTTAGCATGTTGTTGATTTGGTTCTTTCTGTATGCTAGCAGAAATCCTTCGGAAGAGTCCCTCGATGAGGAGCTCGAAGAGATGTATGCGGAATTGAAGCCTGCTTCTTCGTTCCCCAAGATGGTGGCCAACTCCGACGATGATGACTTGAGCTCCGCGCGGCAAGGGGCTCGTGCACTCGTTGTTCGAAAGACAAAAATAAAACCTCCGAAGTCTATAGCTAACCACGTAAGTATTCTGTTGTTTCTTGCAGGTGAGCCCCTGAGCCATTTATTCATCAGATCTGTTGGTTCTCTTGCAGCCCTTTGTCTGTGACACCAATCATTTGGTCAAGCAACATCTTGCTTTGGAGAACAAACTCAAACAGCTCCAAGGTGTGTAGGTTCTTTTGTTCGATTGTTAGTGCTTGACAAAATACTTCTTGTGTTGACTTTTCCTTTGCTCAACCTTGCAGATGAGAACAATGAGGCCCTCCGCAAGTTGAACACACTCGAAAAGAGTCTTGGCCAGGCGGAGATCAAGGTGAAAGAATCTGCAGAGGCCCTCGAGCGCCAGCGGAAGGAGGCTGAAGGCCGTGAGCATCAGCTTGCAGCTGCTACAACATCGCGAGAGAAGGCCATGGTGGAGAAGTTCATGTATGCTGCCAAGGCGATATCTGGTAAGCCACCATGTTCCTCTTTAGAGCATTCTATGTTTCAGTTGTGACTCCTTGTATGTCATTCGAAATTTTTTGCCAATGCTTGCAGATGCTTCTGGTGTTAAGTTTGGTCGTAGAGCCCTGGAGCATGGAGATCCCCTCGCAGATGCGACTATGGCGATCAAAGATCGCTGCACCTCTACCGTGGAATCACTCGACAAGCCAAGAAGGTCCTTGCACGCTTCTACAAGTAGATGAACCCGAAGGGCGTTGCCCTTGAATACGTCGACTCCATTGCAGATGCTCTGATGGATGATGCTCCGACGAAGTATAAGCGGGCGCAAAAGGGGATTGGTGCTGCGATGGGGCTGGCGATGTCAATGGCATCCGACACTTAGCTGGATCTTGAGCAGGTCACCTCCAGGATGTCTACGGCGACGGATGGCACCGAGGTAGCGTTTGCTTCCTTCGCCTCTTGCTATAAGCATTTTGGTCCTAAGCTGATTGATCTCTTGGCCACTTTCTCGTTGGAGCAGCAGCGAGTGGCCAAGACTCTCCGGATGCTGCCGTCTAGGTCCTTCTACCTTGTAGCTTGTCTAGTTAGTTTATCTTTCTTGTGCGCATGTAATGCTTTTGAGCTGAAGAACTATCACTCTGCCACGTAGTGGCTTTATTTGTGTAAATATGAATGCCTCTTTTGACTATTGTCGAGTGTTGTGATTTTGATGTTTGCTTGTTCACCCTTAGGGTCCTTCGAGTGCGGATACAGTGGTTACACCTTCTCCTGAGCTTGGCGCTCGTCCATCGTTAAGCGGGGGCATCGCGGTTGCCTTTTATGCGTGATCGCATCCGAAGTCTAGAGAAGGACATCCTCAGCATCCGTGGTCATGCGGATGTTTGGAAGTCCAAGACTGAACGAGCCATTCGACTATGCCAGGTAAGTCACCCTAAGCCTTTAACCATTCGACTATGCCAGGAGTTTTATGTCACCTTACTTGTTGCATTGTGTAGTTGAAAATCTTATTCCGAAGGAAGAGAAAGAGCGTGTTGTAGTTCGGATGAATTTCTTGACGCAACAAGAGTTGGAGGCCGACGGATTCTTCTGGATGGATCGTGACCGAGCGATTGTCCTTGCGACGGTACAAGATAGTGTCTATCAAGTGCTTCGGGTGCTGAAGCAGGCAAGGTCGTCCCTCGCAGGGATCTAGGCTACGATGTTCCCCTTGGATTCGGCTCCCTCTAGCTTCTTGGGCCTGCTTGGAAAATTTCGCAATACGAGCCACGTGAAGGAGCTGATGCGCCATCAGCTGGTAGCGGGTGTGAAGGCAGCCATGTCGCTTGTTCGATTGCATCGTCGTGATTTCTACCTTGTGGAGATAGCGGTTAGGCCTCCTCCTCCTCCCGCGAGTGGTATGGCATGGGATATGCGTCCACACTACGCAGCAGTGGCGCAATATGCTGAAGAGGTTGTGGATGTATTTGAGGAGGGGATGAACGTCCTGCTCTAGCGTGGTTAAGCCCTATAAAGTATAAAACGAAACAATGTAAAATTTGTATATTGTTGAGTGGGCTATTAATGCCCTTGTAAAGTTGTATGTATTGGCATGTAGTGCATTGGTTGATGATAGAGTGTGCATGTCCTTTTAGTTAGCCTGACATGGTCAGCTACTCAGGTGTTATGCGTTGTTGTCAATCGACGAAATCGTAAGGTGAGGCGCAGCCCCCAAGCGAGTTTTAGCGATAAAAATGTAAGAAAAAAGAGTTTGGTCCAAGGAACTTAACTTTTATTCATCGTAATGCGAGAGGTACATTGTTTGGCTGAGTAGCCTTATTGAAAGTAAAAGACAACTAGGTGTAGAAGCATCACAGCTGTGCGGCGTTCCAGGTGTTGGAGTATTCGACTCCTGACTCGACCTCCTTTAGGCGGTAGACGCCACCTAGGATGACTTCAGTGACTATGTAGGTCCCCTCCCAGGGTGATTCGAGCTTGAGATGTCCTTTCTGCTTGAGCTGTAGGACGAGGTCTCCTTCGACGAAGGACATTGGACGCAACCCATGACTGTGGTAGTTGCGGAGACTTTGCTGGTACACCGTAGATCGGGCAACAGCGATGTAGCGTGCTTCTTCTAGCGTATCTATGATGTCTTCGAGTGCAGCCGATGATTCGGCTTCGTTGTAAGCGACGACCTATGGGGCCTTGTAGCGTAACTCGGCAGGAAGCATTTCTTCGGCTCCATGCACCATAAAGAAGGGCGTGTAGCTTGTTGAGCTGTTTGGTGTTGTGCGCAGGCTCCAGAGGACGGAGGGTATCTCATCTTCCCAGGCTCCTGCAATCCTTTCGAGTGGGCGCATCAGTCGTTTCTTGATTATGTTGCTGATGAGGCCGTTGTCCTTTTTGACTTGCCCATTGGTCTACTGACGGCCACGGAGGCGTATGTGAGGTTGATGTCGAGGTCTTCGCAGAAGTCTCGGAACTCCTTCGAAGTGAAGTTCGAGCCGTTGTCCGTTATGATGCTATGGGACACTCCGAATCTTTAGACGATGTACTCGAAAAACTTGACGGCGACAGCGCCGCCTTGATTGGTGACATGCATGGCCTCTATCCACTTGGTGAACTTGTCGACTGCTACCAGGAGGAAGACGTGCCCTCCTCGCGAGGATCTTGGCAGTTTGTCGATCATGTCGAGTCCCCACTAGGTGAAGGGCCAGGCCAATGGTATGGGCCTCAGCTCCGAACCTGATGCGTGTGGCTTGTCCGCGTACCTCTGACAGGTGTTGCACCTTTAGACGATCTCCTTGGCGTCGCTCATTGTTGTTGGCCAATAGAAGCCAGCTCGTAGAGCCTTGGCGACTAGTGCGCGGCTGCCTGCGTGGTGGCCACATATACCCTCATGGGTGTCTAGGAGGATGCTTTTTACGTCACTATTGGTGACGCATCATTGAAGAACACCCGAAATGCTGCGCTTGTATAGCTCGCCATTAATGATGGTGAAGGCCTTTGATCGGCGAGATATGCGCTAGGCGCCTGTCGGGTCCTCAGGCAGCTGCTTGCTTATCAGGTAGCGGAGGTATGGTTGGGTCCATGTTTGCTCAATCGCTATGACCTGCATAAGGCTTACCGATTCGGTCTCCGTGTTGATCTTTTCAGGTCCTTCTGTTCCCTTGGGTGGTGCAGCCTCCGAGTGTTCCATGGCTTTAGTTGTTTCCTTTGGAAATGTCCGCTTGATGGAGGGTACGCATATTTGCTCGAGGAATACACCTGGTGGCACTGGGGCGCATGTGGATCCAATTTTGGCGAGCTTGTCAGCTTCTTCTTTGCTTTCCCTGCCAACATGCCAGAGTTCATAACCATTGAAGTCCCCTTCGAATGAGTTGTAGAGCGCACGATATGTGATCTTGTTGACACTGTGAGCATCGCACTCATTCATCGTCTGCTGGACGACGAGGTTGGAGTCACCGTATATGACGAGGCGTGTTGCGCCGCACACCTTGGCCATCCTCATGCCGTGTACGAATGCCTCATATTCAACCTCTTTGTCAGATGCACGGAATTTCATCCGAAGGACGTACCTCATCTTGTCCCCTTGAGGGGACGTCAGTATTACGCCGGCTACTGCTCTAGCCTCGCTCTTTGTAATGCCCCAGAAAATATTCCGAAATAAAATTGCTTGTTATTTTCTTTTTTGCATCATCATGACATCATCATGCATATTTTTGTTCTAAAATACTTCCAACAAAAGCCTATTTTGTTTTCTAATTAGTCCTCTCTTTTATTTCAAATTAAAACCCTAATCCTTTCCGAATCTTTTATTTGTCTAAAAACTATTTATACAAGTCTATTTAAAAATAAAATAAATAAATAAAAATGTTTTTAGGGGAGGCAGCCGGCCGGGCCAAACGGCCCAGCTAGCCACCTATGACCCCGTAACAAAACCTAGACCTAATTCTACCCACGTTTTCAAATGGCTCTAGATTTTGATTCCCACGTTGGAATTTTGCAATTTTTATACCGTTGGATTCAGTGAGTCAAGGCCTTTCTGAATCTACAATGTGTTTAACAAATAGTAACTGATAAAATGACTTTGTAAGCAGAAACATGTTTAGGTATATTTTGAGCATAGATTTAGTTTAGTAATTTGTTTTAGGGCTAAATGAGTTTGGTTAGCAAACTTTTTGGCTTGGTTATGTTTCTGTTTCATGCACTTGCTTGGTAGAGATTTTCAAATTCATCACTTAGTAATTCTTGCATGCATGCATTCATATTTTTGATTGTATATAAAATTGTGTGTAATTGTATGCTATAATTTTTGTGTAGATTTTGCTAGTGACTGTGATTGTGAAGAGTGCTACTCTCCCCATTACCAAGGCAAGTGATATTTCATGAACATTTCATTCCTATATTTTGTACTAGCATTAGATATTTTGCTAAGTCTTGCATGCTACTCTTGCCAAATAAAAGATTGGGAAATCCTATGTAGTTAGAATGGTAGAATTGCTAGGAATTTTCCTAAGTTAAGTTACCATGCCATGCTTAGCCTAGCTACTAGCAAACAAGGGTTGGTATAATCTATTCATGCTATAATGACTATATTTCTAAGTCATGAGACTTATGTTTTCTTAATAAAACCACTAAGTCAATAAACCTCCTGGGTGGAATGTTGAGTGGTTACACAAGGCCATGGATTTGGCTTGTGTATCTCACTTGTGGTATGCCACCCAGGCACAAAGGGATTTGGAGGCCAAGTGTTGAGAAAGCTTACAGTGCAACCACTTGGCAATATGGGCTCTGCCTTGATCATATAGGTTGCTATAACTTAGTCATTTGGACAGTTGGTGGTAGTGGGATGATAGGTTGGAACGCGTCCATTTGACTAAGGAAAGGCTTCTGAAAGGTCCTGTCTTGGGAAACCAAGTCTGGTGGGGAAAGTGCCCAACCTCTGCAGATGGAAAACCTAAGTACTTAGCCATGTCCATGGCAATGTACAACCTGAGCATCAAGACATGGAAGCTACAAGAATCTCATCACTCCAACTTCTAAGTAAAACTTGTGGGTGAACAAGGGTGAAGGACCCCAATGTCTATTGGTGGTTTCTTGGGAAGTTTTTGACAAAGAAAAACTTAGTGATTTCAACTAATAGGGAAAAACCTATTTTCAAGCAAAGCAAGCCAAGCTACATTTAGCCAAAATGCATATAGTAATATAGTCCACTTAAAATTTACTAAGGTATCACTTGCCAATACTATTCCAAAGTATTGACCCATTGTGGCTGTAACTTGTGATGTTGCAGGTTACTCCGATGATGAGTAGGAGTCATGAGTCTACACTCAACATGCTTGCCTGTGGCACATGAAGATGAGGACTTGTGTTTATTTACTTATTCCATAAAATCTTGTATTAGGCCTTTGGCCCTGAGTTGTAAAAGACTATGTTTTGTCTCTGGAATGAATGTAATAAACAACCTTTGTATCTGTGTACTTCATCTTAAACTGTGGATGCTAGCATTTATCCAGGGACTAGCATTGCAATCACAGGGATCCTTTCCTTTACAAAGGAGGGATCTTACAGATGGTATCAGAGCACTGTGTTTCCTGTAGGATTATGACCCCTAGAATTGGAAAATCACTAAGGAAAAAAATTCAACTACTTCTACACTTGTCTATTCTTCTCTTAAAACTTTTCTAATCTTCTCATTCTCATCTCCATTTGTAGATGAACTCCATCAACGAAGCCGTGAAGAAAGGGCCACTCATGACCATGACCTTGGAGTGTGGCGAGTTTCCCAAGATTCTCAAGGACCTCATGATGGCAATGGAAGCACATGGTGCAGCTGTTTACAAAGGCTTCCCAGTGATGGATGAAGGAGTGGAGTATTGGTGGGTGCAACTTCACTTGTACAAAAACAAGGAAGACAACCACAAAGAAAGAAGATTCTGCATGTATACCAACACGGTGATGCACACCACATTCTTTGAGTCAGCAAGAGAAGCAGCCTCGAGGACTATCAAAGAACTAAGTGCTAGAGTCAAGTGCAGAATGCTCAACCTCCAAAAAGACTTAGAGAAAGAGAAGGAGATTACCCAAGAGTTGGAAGCCACCAACCAAGAATTAAGGGGAGATATTATAGACTTAGTGATGGAATCATGTGAACAAGATAGGTGGATTGCCTCTAGGAACATTGTGTTAGCCAACAGATCCAGTGAGATAGGGTTGTATACACATTTCGTTAGTTGGACCACCACCTATCACCTTATTTTCCAAAATGATACCTTAAATAAGTTTGGACCTTGATTGATGTAATGGATTCATGTATGCATGACTTGTGTGATTTTGTGTACCAAGGATGTGTATGTGATGTTTGTCTTTGTTTATCTTAAATAGTGTTGTACTAATTTTTCTATCTTATAAATAGATGCCTATTACCATCAGCATCGTTGAGGAGTTCCAGGTTACCCGTTTCGGTCCTTGTATCGTTGAGCTTACCACTTTGCTCGATCTCCCTCTTCCCACCATCATGGTGCACCCACTCACCAAGTTCGAGAGTAAGTACCTCTGGGGATTCAAGGTGAACCAGCCCGGACGCCAGACAGAGCCTACTACAGAGGCCATCGTCTTCAAGCTGATGCGCGACGACAGGGAGAGAGGCATGGAGGTGGTCATGCAGGACCTGATAGGACGTCTGTTAGGCCGTCACTCCCGACAGGTTAGGGGCACCCACTTCCACGTCTTCGGAAGACGTGATGTTGATGGAGAGTCCATCGACTTTGAGGACGACTCGAGGGACGTAGCAGAGCCGATACGTCTCTATCTCCAGGACTTAGAGTCTCTTATCCGGCACGTGGACACGGACAAGACCAACGTCATGCTCAGCAATGACGAGCTCCAGGTGCATCTTCGCGAGAAGGATAAGCTTTTCGCACAGCAGGACGAGATAGTCAAGGAAATGGAGACTAAGTTCGAGGCCCAGGACCGCAAGTTCAAGAGTCAGGAGAAACGCATCCAGGATAGGACAAGAAGATCCGGGACATGACCGAGGAACTGAAGTCCAAGGATTTCGAGCTAGAGCAGCAGCAGATGGTGATCGAGAGGCTTCGCTCCCAGAAGAGGGCTCTCAAGGCCAAGATCAATTCCTTGACCACTACTATTGAGGAGAACAAGACCGCGATGGAGAACGCAGGTCTTACTTTTGTCGAGGAGGAGATTGATGCTGATGAGTAGACTTGACTACTCGTTTATCTTTCATTATCGTACTTGTTATACTTGAACTTGTTATTGGACCATCCGACATGTGGATGGCTTGTCACTTGTGTGTTTTATTTCGAGAACTTTGTTATTCTGTGGTTGAGCTTTTATCCTTGAGTTGCATGCTATGTGTTTGCTTGTGATGTATTGTGCATAAAACATCTATGGGTATCTCATTCTTATCTCTATTTGAACAAACCACAGATGCCTCCCCGTCGCGCAAACCCCAACCCCAACAACATCACTCCAGAAATGCAACAGATGATGAATGCTCAGACGCAGCTTATATAGATGATGACAACATTCATCCAAAACTAGAATAACAACAACAACCCCAACAACAACAGCAATAACAATAACAACAACAACAACAATAACCCTCCGGGTTTTGATATGCTCACCAGATTCCTGCGTTTGAGGCCAGCTAAGTTCTCGGGGACAACTGATCCCATGGTAGCCAATGATTGGCTACGTTCTGTGAACAAGGACTTAGTGACCGTGGGCTGCGGATCTTTGAAAAGGTCAGGTTCGCAGCGCATCTGTTGGAAGGACCAGCCGCCACATGGTGGGACAACTTCCAAATCACCACTCCTTTGGATGAGGTGACTTGGGATATCTTTGAAGATGGCTTTCGCACTGCTCATATCTCATCAGGAATGATGAGTCTGAAAAAGAAGGAGTTTCACAACCTGAAGCAGCACCACCGCAGCGTGGCTGAATACATACAAGAGTTCAACAATCTGGCGCGCTATGCACCGGATGAGGTTGACACAGATGCCAAAAGAAAGGAAAAGTTTCTGGAAGGCTTGAATGATGAGTTAAACTTGCAGTTGTCAGTGGCATATGTTCCAACTTATCAGTCTCTATGTGACAAGGCTGCTATTTTGGAGAGTAAAATGAAGCAAGTCGAGAGTAGGAAGAGGAAACACTCCGACAAGCACAGCTCGGGTTCGTCTCACAAACGATCTTACTTTGATGACAGTGGAAGCTCAGGATCCCATAAGCATGGGAAATTCAACAAACACCACAACCACAACCGTCATGACAACAAGCATCACCGCAGTCATGACAATGACAAGTACAAGAACCACAAGAGTGGACATAAGGGCCACCACAGTGGAAATGGTAGTGGAAGTGGAAGTTAGCCTGCAAAAAAGGACATCAGTTAGGTTGAGTGCTTCAAATGCAAGAAGCTGGGGCATTATGCTAATGAGTGCCCTGAGAAGAAAGTTGAAGGACCTGTCAAGCCCAATCCTTTCCAGAAAGGTCAGGTGAACCACATTAATGTGGAAGAGGTCTATGAGGAGCTGATTCTTTGGTAAGTTCAGACTCAATTCCATTCCAGCATTTGTACTCTTTGATACTGGTGCATCTCATTCATTCATATCAAGAGCATTTGTTGAAAGAAATGAACTACCGGTAGAAACTATTGGGTGTCCTATAAAAGTAAGTTCTCCTGGTGGAGAAATGATAGTGAATTCAGGATGCCATGACCTAGTCATAGAATTTGGGAAGTATAAGTTTCCCGTTAACTTGATTATATTAAACTCCCAAGGTTTGGATGTCATTCTGGGAATGGACTGGATGACTAAGTACAAAGGAGTGATAGATTGTGCCAGCCATACTGTCTCACTCACCACTCCGAAAAATAAGAGGATCAGATTTAAGACCAGCTTTGGAGCAAAGAGGAGTATGCTTAATTCTCTTAAGGGGGTTAGCATGGATAGTGTGCCAATTGTATGTGAGTATCCGGATGTGTTTCCGGAAGAATTACCAGGAATGCCACCGGATAGAGATGTGGAATTTCTGATAGATTTGGTACCAGGATCGGGACCAATAGCTAAGAGACCATACAAAATTTCAGTTGATGAACTAAAAGAGCTCAAGAAGAAAATAGGAGAACAGTTGCAGAAAGGATTTATTCAACCAAGTTCTTCATCTTGGGGAGCCCCGGTATTGTTCGTGGAGAAGAAAGATAGAAGCCAAAGGTTATGCATAGATTATCGTTCGCTCAACGAGGTAACTATCAAGAACAAATATCCTTTGCCTAGAATCAATGACTTGTTTGACCAGCTAGAGGGAGCATGTGTGTTCTCGAAGATTGATCTCCGGTCAGGCTATTTTCAACTCAAGATAAGAGAGCAAGACATACCTAAAACAGCATTCACCACAAGATATGGATTGTATGAGTATACCGTAATGCCTTTTGGCTTAACCAATGCTCCAGCATACTTCATGAATATGATGAACAAGGTGTTCATGGAATTTCTTGACAAGTTCGTTGTCGTTTTCATTGATGACATCTTAGTCTACTCTAAGAGCAAAGAACAACATGAGGGACACTTGCGTTTGATACTTGAAAAGTTAAGAGAGCATAAACTTTATGCCAAATTCAGCAAGTGTGAGTTTTGGTTAGAAGAAGTTGGTTTTCTTGGTCATGTTATGACAAAGGATGGTGTAGCAGTTGATCCTGCTAAAGTTTCAATTTGTGATGTAATGGGAATCTCCTAAGAATGTGAAAGAAGTTCGTAGTTTTCTTGGTTTAGCAGGTTACTACAGAAGGTTCATTGAGAATTTCTCAAAGGTTGCTAAGCCAATGACTGAATTGTAAATAAGGACAAGAAATTTGCTTGGTCTGAAGGTTGTGAAGTCAGCTTCCAAGAATTAAAGAAGAGACTTGTGACAGCACCGGTTCTATGTCTGCTAGATTTGGAAAAAGACTTCCAAGTATATTGTGATGCGTCTCATCAAGGTTTGGGTGCCGTACTTATGCAAGACGGTAAAGTTGTGGCCTATGCCTCGAGACAACTCAAAACTCATGAAGTAAACTATCCTACTCATGATTTGGAGTTAGCCTCTGTCGTCCACACACTCAAAACATGGAGACATTACCTTTTGGGTAAGCGTTGCGAAGTGTTCACTGACCACAAGAGTTTGAAGTACATCTTTACCCAAAAGGAAATCAATATGAGACAAAGAAGATGGTTAGATCTTATCAAGGATTATGATTTGAGTTTGCAATACCACCCCGGTAAAGCAAATGTTGTAGCAGATGCTCTAAGTCGTAAGGTATTCGTGAATGGCCTTACCAAGGGAGAATTGCCATATGATTTTTGTAATCAATTCAAAGAACTCAGATTGGAAATTGTGCCTGAAGGACATCTCATGTCTTTGGATGTTCAACCCACTTTGTTGGACAAGATCCGAGAAGCTCAGAAGACCGATAAGGAAATTGAAAGGATCAAGGAAAATATTGGCCAAGGGAGAGCTAAAAATTTCCAAGAAGACGAACAGGGTACGTTATGGCATGGGAAACGTATCTGTGTTCCACAAGATCCGGAGTTAGGGAAACTGATTTTACAAGAAGCACACAACTCTCCGTATTCTATTCATCCGGGTAACACCAAAATGTACATGGACATGAAAGAAAGATTCTGGTGGAACAATCTCAAGAGATACATCGTCGAACATATTGCTTTGTGTGATGTGTGTAGTAGAGTAAAGGCGGAGCATCAGAAACCAGCCGGTTTGCTTCAACCACTACCTATTCCTGATTGGAAATGGGACAAAATTGGTATGGATTTCATCACCGGACTACCAAGGACCAGATCAGGATATGATTCCATATGGGTAGTAGTGGATCGCCTAACTAAAGTGGCACATTTCATACCCGTGAAGACAACCTATACAAGTGCCAGGTTAGCTAAAATCTACATGAGTAGAATTGTATGCCTTCACGGTGTGCCTAAGAGTATTGTGTCCGATAGGGGAACCCAATTCACTTCCCATTTTTGGAGACAGCTACATGAGTCATTGGGAACGAGGTTGGAATTGATCGCTTTTCATCCTCAAACCGATGGACAAACAGAAAGGACTAATCAAATTCTGGAAGACATGTTGAGGGCATGTGCCCTAGATTATGGAGCAAGTTGGGATGAAAGTCTGCCTTACGTAGAATTTTCTTATAACAACAGCTATCAAGCCAGCATTGAGATGGCACCGTTTGAGTTTCTCTATGGAAGAAAATGTACCACCCCATTGTTATGGAATGGTGTGGGAGAAAGAAGTTTATTCGGGTCAGATCTTATCAAAGAAGCCGAAGAGAAGGTCAAATTGGTTAAGGACAGGTTGAAGATAGCACAGTCCCGATAGAAAAGCTACGCAGATCCTAAGCGTAGAGAAGTCACCTACGAAGTTGGTGATAGAGCCTACCTTAGAGTATCACCACTCCGTGGAGTGAAAAGATTCGGAGTCAAAGGAAAGTTGGCACCGAGATATGTTGGGCCATTCAAGATTCTGAGTCGCAAAGGAGAAGTTGCTTATGAAATTGAACTGCCAAAGATCTCTATCGTGATCCATAATGTATTTCATGTGAGTCAGCTTAAGAAATGTCACCCAGAAATGGAAGAATCTTATTTGAAGGATACCATACCTTTGGAAGAAGTTCAACTAGAAAGTGATCTCACTTATGAGGAAAAGCCTATCAAGATTCTTGAGACTGCGGAAAGAGTCACGAGAACAAAGACTATCAAGTTTTGCAAAGTACAATGGAATCATCATTCCGAAGAGGAAGCAACATGGGAAAGAGAAGATGATCTTCGGAAAGACCACCCTCACCTATTTGCTAGCCAATCCGAATCTCGAGGGCGAGATTCACCTTAAGGGGGTTAGATTTGTAACATCCCTAAAATCATGATTTCAAAGTTTGCACATCACTCATGCATGCATATAGATTTGAGATCATATTCAAACTCATTTCAGGAAAACAGAAGCACTTGATGCTATGATTTTATGTGAGCAGATTTAATTCAAATGGCCATCACCATTTGAAAGCTTGAAAGTTTAGGAACCTAGATGTTTACCTTCATTGTTGAATAGTTTGTGTGTAGAATTTGGACCAAAGTTTTCAACTTAGAAATAATTTCAAAACCCCTTTTTAAAAACATTTGCAAATGAGATGCAAAGTCTCTGATTATTTTAAATCCAAGCTTGACTAACCTATACAAAGTAACCCCATGGGTTTTGACCTATTTCTGAGTCCAATTCACCACTACAAAACCTCAGAAAGATTTGAATTCAAATTGAACTTGAAACCATTTGAAAACATATTCAGAAAATCGAAATAGAAAAGGAAAAGGAGTAAACAAAAGAAAAAGGCCGCGCGCCAGGGATCTAGCCCAGCAACGAATCAAGCCCAACAAGCCCACCCGGGGCATTTCCTTTCTTCTCTCACGCGCGAGCGCACTCCTTCATTCACTGACAGCCAGACCCCACGCCCCCTCTGTCTATTTCACCGACCAGCGGGCCCCGTCCACGTCGTCTTCGTCTTCCCCCTGATTCCGCACATGACCTCCGCCGCCGGCCGTTGCAGCATTGATACCGCGAGCTTAATTAGCATTGATGCGATGAGCGTTTCCTGTCGAGCCTCGGGCTATAAGATCTCCCCCTCCTCGCGACCATTTCCCCCCAATCAATTTTGCCTTCACGCCACCAGGCTGCCCACGACTCGCACGACTCCGCCGCTGTTCTGACGGCTGCGCCGATGAATTCCGGTGAGTTCCGAGCTCCCCTCTGCCTCTCATTCATGCTATCTTGTTCAGTGAGTCTCTGCGCACCTACTAACACACCCCATTTGCCTTCGCATGAACCGTAGCTCCAGCAACATCGACGACTGGCCGCCACCGTCTTCGGCTTCAACTCCGACGACCTCCAGTGGTAAGTCCAGACCGCCCCAAGCCTTGTCTTTCACACACGCGTTTTCCCCGTGATCTTCTGCATCTGACCACACCCTTCGTTTGCCTCCTAGTGATCGACAACGTCGCCTTCGACCTCGAACAGAACCACCTGTCGCCAGACTCAACTCCGACGAGAAATCATCGCTGTGTCAGCACGCCCCTTCGCAAACCAACGCCACCTTGAGCTTCAGCGGCCTCCTGCGGTTCTGGTATGACCCTTCTCCCTCTCGCGGACGACCTGGAACGCTAGAGCCGCCGTAGACCGAGCACTCCGCCGCTCACTGACGCCGCGCGCCGCCAGGACATGGACGCGTGCTCAAGCACCGTTAGATCTAGATCCAAGCGTTAGGATAGATTCACTTATCGCAAAGTGCACGCGTTCAGGCCGTGCGATTTATTTAGATCCTACGGCTGCAGAGCTCGATCCGGTCGAACAGATGCAGCGCCCGATGACGCCGCGACACGTGGCTAGGGTTAGATCTAAAAACAGATTTCAAACCAGAATTTGATCCAAATTTCAAATGGCTCTAGATTTTGATTCCCACGTTGGAATTTTGCAATTTTTATACCGTTGGATTCAGTGAGTCAAGGCCTTTCTGAATCTATAATGTGTTTAACAAATAGTAACTGATAAAATGACTTTGTAAGCAGAAACATGTTTAGGTATATTTTGAGCATATATTTAGTTTAGTAATTTGTTTTAGGGCTAAATGAGTTTGGTTAGCAAACTTTTTGGCTTGGTTATGTTTATGTTTCATGCACTTTCTTGGTAGAGATTTTCAAATTCATCACTTAGTAATTCTTGCATGCATGCATTCATATTTTTGATTGTATATAAAATTGTGTGTAATTGTATGCTATAATTTTTGTGTAGATTTTGCTAGTGACTGTGATTGTGAAGAGTGCTACTCTCCCCATTACCAAGGCAAGTGATATTTCATGAACATTTCATTCCTATATTTTGTACTAGCATTAGATATTTTGCTAAGTCTTGCATGCTACTCTTGCCAAATAAAAGATTGGGAAATCCTATGTAGTTAGAATGGTAGAATTGCTAGGAATTTTCCTAAGTTAAGTTACCATGCCATGCTTAGCGTAGCTACTAGCAAACAAGGGTTGGTATAATCTATTCATGCTATAATGACTATATTTCTAAGTCATGAGACTTATGTTTTCTTAATAAAACCACTAAGTCAATAAACCTCCTGGGTGGAATGTTGAGTGGTTACACAAGGCCATGGATTTGGCTTGTGTATCTCACTTGTGGTATGACACCCAGGCACAAAGGGATTTGGAGGCCAAGTGTTGAGAAAGCTTACAGTGCAACCACTTGGCAATATGGGCTCTGCCTTGATCATATAGGTTGCTAGAACTTAGTCATTTGGACAGTTGGTGGTAGTGGGATGATAGGTTGGAACGCGTCCATTTGACTAAGGAAAGGCTTCTGAAAGGTCCTGTCTTGGGAAACCAAGTCTGGTGGGGAAAGTGCACAACCTCTGCAGATGGAAAACCTAAGTACTTAGCCATGTCCATGGCAATGTACAACCTGAGCATCAAGACATGGAAGCTACAAGAATCTCATCACTCCAACTTCTAAGTAAAACTTGTGGGTGAACAAGGGTGAAGGACCCCAATGTCTATTGGTGGTTTCTTGGGAAGTTTTTGACAAAGAAAAACTTAGTGATTTCAACTAATAGGGAAAAACCTATTTTCAAGCAAAGCAAGCCAAGCTACACTTAGCCAAAATGCATATAGTAATATAGTCCACTTAAAATTTACTAAGGTATCACTTGCCAATACTATTCCAAAGTATTGACCCATTGTGGCTGTAACTTGTGATGTTGCAGGTTACTCCGATGATGAGTAGGAGTCATGAGTCTACACTCAACATGCTTGCCTGTGGCACATGAAGATGAGGACTTGTGTTTATTTACTTATTCCATAAACTCTTGTATTAGGCCTTTGGCCCTGAGTTGTAAAAGACTATGTTTTGTCTCTGGAATGAATGTAATAAACGACCTTTGTATCTGTGTACTTCATCTTAAACTGTGGATGCTAGCATTGATCCAGGGACTAGCATTGCAATCACAGGTATCCTTTCCTTTACAAAGGAGGGATCTTACAATCTCCTCCTTTGTGCTATCATGTTTAGATCTTGTGAGCTCCATTCATGATCAAGATCATCTATCTTTGTAAGTATTCATGTTGTGTTTGTGGGGATCCGATGGATATTGAGATTACTATGTCATATTGATTAATGGTTTTGTCTTATTGATTCTATCATGTCTATGTCGTTTGAGATCTTGCATGCTCTCCGTTTCTAGTAGCTATCTTGGCCGAGTAGATGCTAGTGACTCCAAGAGGGGGTATTTATTCTCGATAGTGGGTTCATGCCTGTATTTAATCTGGGGAAGTGACAGAAATCTCTAAGGTTGTAGATGTTTTGTTGCTACTAGGGAGAAAACAACGGTCTCTTGTTCATGAACAAGCGGATTGTTTACCTTACACACTTTGCTTAAAGCAGTAATCTATTGCTTGCAACTTAATACTAGAGGGGGTTCGGATGATAACCTGAAGGTGGATTACTAGTCATAGATGCAGTTGGATAGCGGTCTATGTATCTTGTTGTATTTCCTAATTGAATCTCATAGGATCATGAATGTCTAGTATTGCATTGTTATGCCTTACTCAGTCCTATCAATTGCCCTGCTATAATTTGTTTACCCAGCATGTTTAGTTATCTGTCTTAAGGAGAACACCTCTAGTGAACTATGGACCCTGGTCCAATCTTTACCATTGATACATCTTCCATTGTTACTGTTTACTTTCTGCAAATCCATTATTACCTTTGACACCATACAGTTAATCATTTGTTTTTAGCAAACCGGTGAGATTGACAACCTCACTATTCGTTGGGGCAAAGTCTTGAGTTTGTGTTGTGCAGGTCTCCAAGTTGCTAGCAACACCTTTGAGTCGTTTCCTTCCTCCTACTGGTTCGATAACCTTAGTTTCTTACTGAGGGAAATCTTGCTGCTGTACTCATCATACCTTCCTCTTGGGGTTTCCCAACGAAGCTCTATAGTGATCTGAGCCGCATCAAGCTAATTTCTGGCGCTGTTGCCGGGGAACATAAGGCCTTTAGTCTCTTCCTCCCCGTCAAGCTAATTTCTGGCGCCGTTGCCGGGGAGGCTAAGGATGTCTTCACAAGGGGAGTCCTTCATAACCTTACTCTTTACTTTGTTTATGTTTTGCTTAGCTTCTTTTGCCTTGTTTTGATTGCCTCTTTATATAAAAAATTCCAAAAAAATAGTTTCCTTGGTTTTGCTTTCTCTTATCAAAAACACAAAAATATTAGTTCCTCCTATAGTTATCACCTTGCTCTAGCTCAGCATGTTGGTCCCTAAGTTCACCCTGAAATACCTTTCAATAGGTAGTGGCGCCATAATTGGGAAAGAAAATATTGAAGAATTCTTTAATCATGTTAGCAAACATGAGGATATTGAGGAAAGATCCTTAGCTGAACTTGCTCCTACTTATGAAATTGTTGTAGATTCTTTAGTTCAGATGTTGGAGGCTAGGTTTGTTAACCTTAACCCCATGATGCAAATAATGTTTCTTAAACTAAAAGAAGAGGAGGATGCTGAGAAGAGAGATTTTATTCTAAAAACTTTGCTTAAAGAGTTCAATGATGTTGCTAAGGAAGCTAAAAAGGTTTTTGATCGTTTTAATATTCTAGGATCATGTGTAGATGTTATGGGGACATTAGAAAAGTTGTAAAAAACTAAACCCAAACCCAATGGAGAAGAAACCAAAATACCCATACCTTTTAAACTTGTAGGAATGCATGAGGCCTTAGAAAAGAATTTTGATTGGATTGTCCCTGAAAATCCTTTTGATGAAAGTAGTGAACCCAAGAGAGATGATAAAGGATCCTCTAAAACTCATTCATATGAGATACCTTTATTGGTTGAAGAGATTTCGAGTATGGATCTTAATGCTTCTTCATTTGAAAATACTTGATTCTTGCTTTTTGTGCCTAACTTAAAGGCATTAAAGAAAAGTACTTATTGGGAGATAACCCAAAAGTTTTCTTGAGCCTTGGAAGTTATTACCTCTGTAATAACCTCTCATTATCCTTTTTATTTGCTTTTTGTGCCAAGAATAACCTCTAATGAGAGGGAAGTAAGATTTGGGAAATTGTTGTCCCGAAACAGATTTTTGTGCTCCGCTGTAAAAATTCGTGTAAAATATTTGTAAGTCGGATTGATATGTATTTTTATGAGTAAATCCCCCTGGATGTTAGATAATTTTGGTTAGTTCAGAACTTTTTGATTTGGGCAACATAAGGTTTTCGAAAAAATCGGATTTCACCTGCTGGTCTGTTTTGACAGATTTCTGCCATTATTTGCATTTGCTTCTTATTGATTCCTTTTGGGTTCTTTTTGGTAAATTGAGATTTTTAGAAGGAGTTTCTACAATAGCTTGTGTCTTTAGTGAAAGTTTTACTGTTTTGAAATAAAACCCAAAGGTCTATTATCTTTTGAATGCACTAATGTTGCTAATGAAGATTGTGTGAAGTTTTGTATGATGGAAAATTTTCAGATGTAAAGGAAGAATGATGTAATGAGATGAAGAATGTACAAAATCTCAAGCTTGGGGATGCCACCCACTGTCACCCCAAGAAATATTCAATAAGTACAAGCATAAAAGCTTGGGGATGCCTAAGGCATCCCCTTCTTCATCAATAAAAATATCAGATCTTTCTAGACACTTCGTTTTTATTGTTTCATGCACAATTGTGTTGTTCTTGGAGCGTCTTAGTTCTCGTTTGTGGTTTTTGTTTGCTTAGTTTGCTTGAATAAAATAGTTGGACCCCGTCTTTCACTGTGATTTTTTCAAATAAGTTGGAGTCAGCCAAGAGAGTTTCATGCTTATAGTGGTACAAAAGTGAGCTTGCTTTGACTGTGGCTTAGACTTTATCTCGTGATGCTAGGTGTTGTTTTGACCTTATGCTTAGTGATTATTGCTATAGCATGACTTTCTCCAAATCATTGAGAGTGCTTAGTGTGCCTTGAAAAAATCATGCGCTGTTTTAGCATACAAAAACATAGTATTACGGTATTCTCCTTTGATGCTTTGTTTGTGTTGACTTGGCACATTCTCACACCATGTTATGACTCTAACTAGTCACCATTAGCCTTTATGATCATTTAGTTTTTGACTTGTGGTACCACTTTATGCTTTGATTAGTAATGTTTTGTCGCTCTGCATGATTATGACCATTATTGCTCTCTTAGTTGGTCGCCCCCGGTCTTTTGTTAGCCTTCACTTTTGCTGAGTAAACTCTAATCATGCATCCAACTCCCAAGAAACCAAGTTATTCCAAAGTTTCCACTATAAATTCCTATGCATGGTGTGTTACACCATTCCAAGTATATTCTTATTTTCATCTACCTTCCAATTAAAAAGTATTTTCTTATGTAAAAAACTAGTGATTAAAGCTCTCGCGAACTTGATGGCACACTTTATTTTTCTTGCCCCTAATAAACTTGAACCATTGTGTCATCTAAGTTGTCTATGCTTGCACTTATACATTGGGATTAGCATAATCGTGTTGTCACGGGGAACGCTTTCAACACTTTTGGATATCTATCCAGTTGATATCATGCTCTTTTGTTTATGGATGTCGTTAGTGCGAAATAAAAGGGGAGCTTATAAGTCCATGGAGTTATGTATATTTTGTTAGAGAAACGTATGGGCCGCTAGCCTAAGCCATGCCTAATCATGGTGGAAACTTGCAGCATCACCATAGTGAGCTATCTATGAAGCATTCTTCTTATAAAAAAGAGATATGAGATTCAGAAAAAAAAAGATGAGAAAAGAGGAAAGAGAGAAAAAAACACCATATTCCCATGGTAATAAGAAGATTGCTGAGATGCTCATTGTCTACTTGCCTTGTCATTTTGTTATGGAACAGCTCCTGTAGCATGTGCAAGGGGTACTCCGTTGGCGGTTCTCTATGATACACATATACTTACTATGACAAGAACTTGCAAGTAACTAAAGTTGAGTAGCATGAGGAGCGGCCCTCGTACTCAAGGAACATGAGATTGCCAACTTATACTTTTTCAAGCATATACTCCATAGTTTGTTCACTTTAACCTTAATCACTTCAAGATGCTTATGATAGGGGAAATGAGAGCTGAAAGCTAACAAGTACCATAATTTTTGGAAGATCTTTATGAGATTTGAAATCCCTGCTTCCCTTTTATGAAGGGCCTTTCTTCCACTACTATATTGAGTCTCACCTTCTATCCATAGGCACCAATTATGAGAGCATAGTTTCCATTCTTAGTTCTATGTGCATTGTCCCAAAACTTATTGATTGATTCATATTGTTGATATTGCTTGTTATTGGACTATTTGTATATAGTCTCCCTTATGAACTTTCAAGGTGTCCTATTCATTTATTTATGCTACTCCATGAGGGATAAGCTGAATGCCACTATGTTATGTTTTCTATATGTGAAACAAACAAACGTTTTTCAATGCATGTTATTCATGATCTTTGTGTGTATCCTTTCATGTTGCAACAATATTTTCTATGTATTATTGTTAGAAATACGTCTTCCATGCTCATGTTTAGAGTTTTTTGATCCCAGCTCCAATGCTTGCAAATGGTTTGATATTGATTGTGATGGTGCATGTCACCTAAAAAATTATTATTTTTTATCACTTACCTACTCGAGGACGAGCAGGAGTTAAGCTTGGGGATGCTTGATACGTCGTAAACGTATCTATAATTTTTGATTCTCCATGCTTGTTTTGTATCTACCTTGCTTTGCTTTGTCTTTACTTTGAGGTGTTTGTATATGTTTTTCTGGACTAACCTATTAACAAGTTGCCACAGTGCCAGTTGCCCGTTTTATTCTGTTTTTGGTTCCAGAAAAGGCAGAAAATCAATATTCTCGGAATTGGACGGGACAAAATCCAAAGTCAATATTTTACCGTGGAGAACACGAATCTGAGAAGGAGTGACCAGAGGCCACACCCCTGGCGGGCTAGGCCCACCGCGCTGGGGTGCCCCTGCCTTGCCTCTTCGCCTATAAACACCCCCCGATACCAAAACCCTAAGGACCCGATCAATCTTCCACGAAACAGTCCGTAGCCACCGCCACCATCATTCCTAGATCGGGGGGATCTAAATCTCTTCCCGGCACCCTGCCGAAGGGGAGAGATCATCCCGGAGGCCTTCTTCATGACCATGCCAGCCTCCGGTATGAAGCGTGAGTAGTTCCACCTTGGACTACGGGTCCATGTAGTAGCTAGATGGTTGTATATCCTCCTTTGTGCTATCATGTTTAGATCTTGTGAGCTCTGTTCATGATCAAGATCATCTATCTTTGTAAGCATTCATGTTGTGTTTGTGGGGATCCGATGGATATTGAGATTACTATGTCAGATTGATGGTTTTTTCTTATTGATTTTCTCATGTCTGTGTTGTTTGAGATATTGCATACTCTCCATTTCTAGTAGCTATCATGGCCAAGTAGATGCTAGTGACTCCAAGAGGGAGTATTTATTCTCGATAGTGGGTTCATGCCTCTAGTTCATCTGGGGAAATGATAGAAATCTCTAAGGTTGTAGATGTGTTGTTTATACTAGGGAGAAAACAACGGTCCCTTGTTCATGGAACAAGTGTATTTTTTACCTTACACACTTTTCTTAAAGAAGTAATATGTTGCTTACAAGTTAATACTGGAGGGGGTCCAGATGATAACCTGAAGGTGGATTACTAGTCATAGATGCAGTTGGATGGCGGTATATGTATCTTGTTGTATTGCCCAATTGAATCTCATATTATCATGAATGTCTAGTATTACATTGTTATGCCTTGCTCAGTCCTGTCAATTGCCCTGCTGTAATTTGTTTACCCAGCATGTTTTGTTATCTATCTTAAGGAGAACACCTCTAGTGAACTATGGACCCAGTCCAATCTTTACCATTGATACATCTTCCATTGTTACTGTTTACTTCCTGTAAATCCATTATTACCTTCCACACCATACAGTTAATCCTTTGCTTTCAGCAAACCGGTGAGATTGACAACCTCACTTTTCTTTAGGGCAAAGTCTTGAGTTTGTGTTGTGCAGGTCTCCAAGTTGCTAGCAACACCTTTGAGTCATTTCCTTCCTCCTACTGGTTCGATAACGTTGGTTTCTTACTGAGGAAAATCTTGATGATGTACTCATCATACCTTCCTCTTGGGGTTTCCCAATGAAGATCTACAGTGATCTGAGCCGCATCAACCCCACAAGTATAGAGGACATTATGGAACAATACACCGACAATGGTTCCACATGCTTTGAGGACCCGAGCACTACACCTTCGGTGAATCCACATGCATGGAATACATGGAACACGACATCAACTACGACTCCTCAAGAATGGAGGACTTGGAGCTCTACCTCGACAATGGCTCCTCTTGCATGGAGGATATGGATCTCTACATCAACAATGGATCCACATGCTTGGGTGATATGGAGTACTACAACAACAATGACTCCCTAAGCATGGACGGATTCGAGTGCGACATCGACAAAGCCTCGCCAAGCATGGAGGACACGGAAAACTTCATCGAATTGGATCGCTCCTCCATGAGTCATGAAGAATTTTCTCCATCGCTTGGAGATGTAAGACTACTGTGCCAAGCAAGAGGAGGCACATCATCAAGAATCCATGACCTTCAAGCCCAAGTGTGCCACACCAAAGGACACCACCTACTTCGATGATCCAGATCAAAGGCGTCAAGCGCCACTACCTCCAAGGCGTCAAGCGCCACTATCTACAAGGCATCAAGTGCCACCACATAGAAGGCATCAAGCACCATCATCTCCAAGGCGTCAAGCACCACCACCTCCAAGGCTTCAAGCACCACCTACTCCAAGAAGAGTGGAATCCCAATATCATATTCAACAAGAGGCACCACACAACAAGAATCTTCATCAAAAACATTCTCTCATGATCATCGCCACAATAAAGAGGATACAAGAAATCGTCAAAGACATATTTGCCATCAATACGGATAATGCATGATGAGAACCATCCATAATGCTCAATCAAGCTCAAGAAGGCACCACAATCACCAGAAGAGTGCCAAGGAAAAGTTCATCATCGAGAGCGTCATGAGGATAACCAAATACGCCACCTACATAATCCTTCGGCAAGGCACGCCAATGACCTCTGTCGACACCATCATAAGGAACCTTCAATTACTAGTGCCACCACCAAAATGGCACCAAGAGCAAGCCTTCGTCCACACCATCAAGCTTCAATGTCTACGCTTGACTTCCAAGACCTCATGAACGAGGAAAATGAAGACTTCTACTTCACCAAGTCGGATGAGTATGTCAAGAGGATGTCTAAACTCCAAGATGGATGAAGCCAATTCCATATATGTGATAAAGTTGATCCAAGCACCGCTCTCGAGAACAACACGAGGCTACTTCCACCACTACTACAAGATGGCCACAAGACGGTCGAGCATGGGATTTTCCCTTCGACCATGGAGGCGAGCAATGATGCCCATCTTATGGAATCCAACCTTTAAGGCGATAGAGTTGAGAATGGTGAGCATGAGATTTTCCCTTCACTAAAGGAGGCACATGGAGTTGAGGAGACCGAGCCTATCCCTAGATGCTTGAGTGATAATGTGGTACCAATCCCATGTGAGTATGAGAGCCACTTAGCCCGCTTGAGTGAGAACAAGAGTGAGATGAGTGACTCCACCTTATATGAGATCGAGTGCTTTCACTTTTAGGGCATGAGCGATACACCGAGTGAGTTGAGAGTGGTAGTTGATAGGTCATGTGAGGCCATTTTGATTTCTAACGACTTACCCTCTACCTCTAGTGTGTTTTATCATGATGTACTAGGTTCCATGTATCAAGAAGCGACCAGCCTAGAGATGTACATGGTGCATCAAGATGATTCTACGCCATGGACACATCAAGAAAATGAAGTCGCCCACAAGGAGGCCACTACTACCACAAAACCCACTTTATATGAGAGGTATGAACAATGTAAAAATAAGGGTGTTGATGATGTCATGATCCCACCAGTGGACATGATGACTTTTGATGATTGGCATGTTATGGATGATATTTGTGACATTGCATATGATTCTTTCATGTTTCCATGTGATACTTTGCATAATGTTGATCATGTGAAATTATTTGATTGTGATGATGTTGCCATATACATGCCATGATATAAACATTTTGTGTATCTGTCCATTTCTTATAATATAATGAACAATTGCTCTTTCAAATGCTTTGCTTGCAATGATGATGACATTTCTTATAGTGTTGCGACAAACTTGATGGACAATTTCTCTTTCCCTATGTTTGTCGGTAACAACGCTATCGCTTCGGACATGCTATGACATAATAGTCATTCAATTTCTCCCGTTGCTTGCAATAAGATGAATAATTGTTATTTCACTTGTTTTACTTGAAACAATATTTATCAGATGCGTTATAATGAGATGTCCTCCATAGCTTTCTCAATTTTTGGAAATTTTGACGATTGCCATGATATGAATGTTCCTCACTTTCATACTCACCATGCATCTATGTTATACTTGATTGGCAATAATTTTGATGTGCATAAGAAGAGATACGTCATGATGGATGATGTGTTTCTATACCATGCACAAACGTTCTTTTTGTTTATAATGTGTGTAGATACCCGCACTATCATGTCAACCTCGGTTGAGAACGAGTTGATAAAAAAAGCTCTTAAGAGCATCCCGCAAGTGAGTTCAAGATCGAACCCAACTCTGATACCTTTTGCATATTTTGCATCTTTCATGTTTAAAATTGCTCTTTCCTATGGTTTGCTTGCAAGCATGTTGATGGTATTATTTCACCTTGTGACAATCATGTTTATTTGCTACTTAATATTGATGCTTTGTGTGTTGCAACAAAAATATTGAACAATTTCTATTTCCAATGTTTTGTGTAAAACCATAATGCCATTATGAGCATGTATTGTCATGAGAGATTCCAATTATCTCATATTGTTGTTGCAACAAACATAAGGAACACTTGCTCTTTCAAATGGTTTGTTTGCATGAATGGCATTGTTTTGGATATCCTTCCTTATGAGTTTTTGCCGAATTCTCCTATTCTTGCATAAAATATGTTGATCCAAATTTTATTCCAATGCTTTGAGTGCCACACTAAGACGTTGTATGAGTTTTCGAGTTCCACATTTGGATGATTTTCAAATGATTTTCATGCACATGGACCTTGCTTATGCATTCCATTTGCTATACATATATTGTGCTAATAGTGTTGTGAACAAGAAGGGATATGCCACAAATGACATGCTGTGGTGACCCAGCATACCACTGCATGATGTAGTACACTATAGTCGTTAACATAACACCAATGAAACACCGTTCACTAGTATTACATCCCTCAGAGTGGTACAACAGAAACACAGCAGGTCCAAGACATGACTATAGGTTACAACTCAACTCTTTACATAAGATCCATAGAACACTCTAGGTTAAAGAGAGAGAAAGAAACTTCTTACAAAGAAGAATAAAAAATAATCAACTCATAAATATCATGCTAATGAGATTAGCATCTAACTATTTGGCTTGTATTGCTGTTATTGCAATACCCTACAGAAGTAGGTTCTATGGCTAGAGATTATATTCCTATCTAATTAGTAACTTCGTCTTCATTCGAGTTGATGTATATGTTGACTTTTTTATTTTATTGACGAACTTTAGCTTCCAGTGATGATTCCTGGAGCATAACTTGATGTAGACGTCGTCTGTCTTGGCTTCAGAATCTAGCAAGGGTTAAGAAGATATGTTGAGTACGAGCGTACTCAGCAAGTTCACTAGAAAATAAGTGTTTGATGTACTATATCTACAGCCACATACCATAGGTCGTAGGCAATGCAGGTTTTTGTAAACATTTATTCAAAGGTTGCTTTTATTCTGAAAAGCTATGTCCGTCAGCCTTCACGGGTTTACCAGAACTTTCATGGAGTTCCTTCCCCGCTGCGTTCGTAGCTACTTCCCGGAATAGGGAGTAACAAGTTATAGTTTTTACACTCTGCAGAGGTGTGTTACTTTACCCATGAGAGATCTTATATTTGTTGCACATCCGAGTTGCATTCTCATCCACAATTCCTTGGTGTGGGGCCCAGACTAAGATCCAAGCCAATCACTGCCCCCTTCGCTACCTCGCATGCCTCCTTGGTGTACACCATGCCCACCCATTGAATTACATCAATGGTTTGTACATACCGTTAGATGCCAGAACTATCGTGGGACGTTGAGGGTTCCCACGCATATGCTGCATATCCTCTACGAATTACCAATTAATATGCACACTACGAGTTATAACAGCCACGACCTGCACATCCGGCTACATGCGAGAGGAAGAAGATACAGCTTACTTCTCCGTCCCATTCCAAATCTCATGGTTAACACGTGATATATGGTGCAAGAATCACTGGCGACATTGGTTGTTAAGTCCTAGATAATATGTTCCTTTACCACCGAAACTTTTATAGTAGGTTATTACCTCATGGTAAATAACCTATAATCACATTATTATGAAAATAGTGTTTTTTGACCTTTTTCAAATTCAGGTGATGACAACACTGAATTTGTAAAATACTTTACAGAAAATAATCAAAGGACATGAGTAAGTGTGAACTTGACTTTTGTGATTGCAAGATTATGCACTCACGGTCTTCAAGAGAATATAAGATCCAATATATGAAATCAACATCATTGGTCCGGTAAGGACTAATGCTTAAAGAAGCAAGAAGCTATTATGCGTAAGTAATGTAATGCAATTTCGTAAACTCGAATCCCAGGGATAATGTTGTTCTAGGGTTTGGATCTTGTAAATGGTTTCTTTAGAATGTGTTGTACTTTTAGATAATCTTCACACTTGTGCTTCTTATTAAGGATTGGGAGTTTGTGAAACAAGATGTAACTATAATATCATAAAACAATGAGATACACAAATGTGGAATGCTATTCAAAAGACTGCTTATATAAGAATTGTTGTTTGAAGTGGCAAAAAGAATAACATTTGAAAAAAAAGATTTCTTTACTGAGGTTTAAACAATCCTGATAGCTTTTAGAATATGATTGATGTTGTTTATGCTTGCTTAAATAGTTTGGACTTGAGATGCTTTATGACTTAATTATAACAGACCAAAGTTAACTATAAAACACATAACAAGATTTTAGCATTATATTTAAAGTCCTGCAGGCTTAAAGTTAATTTTAAGAACATATATGGACCTAAGGTGTATTACTTATGATATTTGTATTTTGTTCACTTCACAATGTTTCCCCAAGGATACTTTAAGAGTGGTAACACTTCCATTTGAATAGTGATTTCCTAACCTTATAAATGTATAAAAGGATTATTTCCTTATAAGGGCGTGGTTATGATGTGTGAATAAGTAAACAATATTATTTACTACTTATGGATTCATTATAGAGTTTTGGTATGTTTATAAACTTGTGGTTGAATTATAACTCAATAAGATTGTCTTTAAAATGTGTTGAACCATTTTAACTTCATATTATCAATATTTAATACTAATACTATTTATTAGACTCAATTGGCTAATTTTAGAAATATTAGCAATTTTTATTTACCCTATGAATTATTGATTAAGGAATTTGGATTTAAATTTAAGTTATTAGGGTATTAGATTTTTAATTTACTTTAAAAGTAGAATGTTATAGTTTTAACACGTAAATAATATTTTTGTGATCATTTTGGTATATTACATTTATTTTTATGATTTAAAAATACTAAGATATGATTTCTATAAGATTTATTACTTTATAAATACTTAATAAATAATAAATGTTTAATTAAGTGAAATAATAATGCATGATTATAGTTTTAAATTATAGTTATTATTTTTCTAAGATTTTTGATATCTTATTTATATTTTTAACATTTACCAATATTAAAATATGAATTTTCAAAGTATTAATACTTATAAAATCTTTATTAAACAATAATTATTTAAATTGTTAACATATTAATGTTTGATGATATTTTAATGTTATATATTTTATTTTTCTGAAAATTTTCATATATTAAATATATTTTTCTGAATTATAAAACAAAAGTTATTGATTTAACAAGATTTAATCATTTTAATTAATTTCTGGAATATTTGAATTTATATTGTTTTATCAGTTTGCCAAACAGGAATTACATTTTATACCGAGCTAACCCTAGACACAGTCACTGACTGTGGGCCAATGTCCACATCATATGCTCAAGTTTAGTGAATGCATTTGTTATTAGCCCTACTTCTACTCACACTCATTGACAGATGGGCCCTGGTACCACGTCACTTGCCACCTGGGCAAGGACCGAGTCACACCAAGGACCCGGTCAAATATGATGTCACCATGTTGGGGTTTGACGTCACCTCGTTGGAACACGGCGACGACACCAGAATATGGCACTAGGGTTCATTCTAAATTGTGTGTTCGATACGACTGGATGCGGTGAGTAGAATAGGGTGCTACATAAGCGCTCAGGACCACGGTGGCAACTGCGGCGAGCTTAACTGCGGCGGTGCTCGTCGGCCTCACGACAAACTCGAGCTAGAGGTGAAATTAGGAAGCGATAATAGGGCTAGATATGCGTAGGCGTACCCCAAGTGCAGATGTGTGGTCCATGTCGAAGATGGCGGCCGGAGATGAGCGCAAAATCACGGATTCTGGCAAACTCCGTCGGACCGAATTTGCAAAATTATCCTAGCTCGAACCTCCCCTTGTTGCCTGCTTGCACCCGTGTGATCATAGAGACGCGGTCCTTCTCCCAAACTACTCCATGGACCCCGGAATGCTCTCCATCGACGGCTAGCTGGAAACTTCTGACGGTGGAGCTTCGGTGGTGAGGGGGAATAGAGATCGTTTGAGGGGAAATTGAGGAGAGAGGCATGAAGCTGAGGCTCGGGCGATTCTTATCCTGCCTTTTATACGGTGAAGCGAGGTCGGACACGGCGGCACAGTGACGACAACGCCCGAGATGCGGCGGCGCTACTGAAGCTCGTTGTGGGCACGAATCACAGCACAACGCCTACTAGCGGATTCCTAGCAGCTAGGGCGAAGTTCAGAGGGGTCAATCATGTCCGCGGTAGTCCAGAATGATGGCGGTGAGGTGGACTCGCCGTCGTCGTGTCGGCCATGCGAAGGAGGACGAAGACGATGGTGCTCCTCCCTCGTGGGTCCCGCTTGACAGTGAGACAACGAAGGGGTATCCCGTCTGGGCCGCTATTGGGTCGCTGCTGGGCTGCAACTAGGTGCACGAAGCAGTAAATAAGAGAGGAGAGTATCTGGGCCGGCCTGCTGCTCGGCCAGATCCCCTTTTTATGTTTTTCTTCCTTTTTATTTTCTCCTTTATTTTCAGATTTGAATTTTGCACAATTGGTTAAAGATTTCTTTATAGAATTACTTGCTAAGTGTTTGCAGCAGTAATAAGGTTATTTAGAATCAATTTGTGAACTTTTATTATATAATGTGATATTTCTTTATTTTCTTGATATGAATCCTTTTTAATATTTCGTAAAGGCTTTCTTATTAATTTTCTTTCTATAATAAACCATGGATTTAATATATGGTACTTCCTTATTTAATTATAAAACTTAATTCTAGTTAACTTATAGTTTGGATAAAAAATTAATATAATGATCCTATATCATTATTTGATGCATGATATTCTAAGGAATTAATATGGTTAATATTATTCCCATGAATTTAGGAAATAACAATGTATATATTTTATTATAACTAACATAGGAGTTAGGGTTTGAATTGTAAATGCTTACCCTAGGGTTTAAGGTACTTAATATACTTATATTCTTTTGTTGATGTGAATAAAGATTAATGGCTAAACATATTGTCTTTATGTTTGTGATCTTTAATGATATCCCCCTTTAAAATAGAAAGTTATTTTCTGGAATTTCTTATGGAAAGGGATTGATAAAGATAACTCCTAAGCACATATGGTTATGATAATTGGAAATGACAAGGATGTGCTTAAATGATTTGCTATAGGAAAATATTCCTATAAACCATTGGGGAATAAGATGACGAACCAAAGCTATGAGATAAATATTAAGTTTGATTATATCTTTAAGGTGAATGTTTTACCAAGAATTCCTATCTTCCATAATTCATAATTCTTGACTTCTACTTAAGAAATTTCTTTCCTAGATATACTACTCCATCATATCCATCATCATGTGTTAACATAATGAGTTTTACTGCACAAGAATATTCTTATCCACCTTTTATTCTTCTAAAATCCATTTATAAATCCTATGAGCTTGACGCTAAAGCTTTTCATAATCTTCTTATATCAACACTTGGTTATATTAAACTACTCTACTATTAATAACCTCTAATCCATTAAGTAGTCACTTCTAACTCCATTCATACACTTCATTTATCATTCATCACTAATATTACTCCAATAGATGTGTATATTAAATTCCACTTTCCTCAAAAGCTTAGTATTCTTTAAGAAGAATAATACTACTTCAATAACTCAATGCTTCTAACCATAATCTTATTCCTAGCATCTTCTCTCTACTTGTCTCCAATAACTTAACTTCACATTATGTCATGGTGACTTATCACGGCTAACCTAGGATAACATATCTTTACTAGGGTTCAATCATGTTCTATCCACCAATGTCACTTATACATGATATAAGAATTCAATCTTGGTGACTAAAGCATGATCATTATAATCCTTTGATCCTTTATGGTTTAGGTTTCCAGTTGGCTAATCAAGGCTTTCATCATTCTATAGATGATATTTAAATCTAGCATTACTACTTACATCTTCTTACATATTTCTCTAGAGGATTTCGAGTGAATGTTTAAATAAGGACAAGAGTTAATATATCAAGAAATGATAGGCTAAGAATTGGTGAATCAATAGTTGATTACTCAACATTGATGAACAAGAGATATTAAGCGAAGATTCATTAGAGATGATAAAGATTTATATGGAAAGAAAGGTATGTGGTGAATGGTCTTGAATTGCTTTCCTTCCTACTCAATACAACTAAAGAGTTAGGGTTAAGTATCACCATGATCCTTATGGTAGAAATGGATAAAGATAAAATAGGTCAAGAGTTAGTTATTACATTCTTGTCACTTGAATTTGTATCCATAGCTTGGTATTCATGGGTTGTTGTGATGAACACTATGGAATGATCACTTAAGATCAGATATCAATCATTAAACAATGTATTATGGTTTAATTTTATTATATTTGATCTATCCTTAGATCAAATCATGTTTACCCAAAATAAGGTTTTAGCAAAGGTCATATTGAAACTTATCGCACTCAACTTGATGATCTACTTCAATTCCATCAAGTTGAGAGAAGTTTCAATCACGTTGACAAGTTTTATCCAAAAGTGCGAAAATTATTCAAATTTTCTATGCATAAATGCAATGCACACATATGTGTTCAGCTTATTTTTAAGCTCCAATGCTGGGAGTTAGGCATGCTCCTTTTATCACACATGGAAATATTTGATGTACACTGATGCGTGGTCGCTGACATGTGGGGACCTCCCGTAACCATTGACTAGGATCTCGTCGCTACAAGTGTACTTGGATAGTGACGCCAACAAATTAGAGAATAACCGTGGGGAAAAAACTGAATCAGCACAATCCATCAGCACATGTGCCGTGCGTCAGCGAATAGAAAATCTTGGCGTCGAGTCGTTGACGACAGCGGTCCGTCCTTTGGATGCTCTTACAACAATCTGACAACCGATAGAAAACACACAAAGCCGAAGCGATATCCCCGACGTGTCAGTGACTCGGAAAATTTGGAAAAATTGCTGCGGCGCCGTCCCACTCCTCCATTTCCCCTTTCCCATCGTCTTCTTCCTCCCAACCTAAACCCCCTTCTCTCTCTCCTCCCAGAACGGCAAGCCGTTTCCGGCGAGAGGAGAGAGGGATTGCGGCGGAGGGGACTCCAAGGACAAATCCATTTTCGCATTGCGCTGTCCATCCGAGCGGCAGGCAGAGGTCCACTCTCCCTCCTCCTCCATCTCTGTCCACGCCCCGGCGCGATGGATCAGGACGTGGACGACAGCGCGGCGGGGAGCCTGGCGGCGGCGGCGCGCGCGCTGCGGGCGGGCGTGGAGAGGTCGCGCGCGCTGGGGCAGGCGCTGGCGCGCGCGGGGCCGCGGCTCGAGGAGATCCAGGCGGCGCTGCCGGCGCTCGAGGCGGCGGTGCGCCCGATCCGGGCGCCCATGGCGGAGCTCGCGGCGGCGGGCCCGCACATCGACCGCGCCGTCGGGCCCGCCGCCGCCGTGCTCAAGGTCTTCGACGCCGTGCACGGCCTCGAGCCGCCGCTGCTGCTCCCGGCCGGCGCCAGGGACCTGCCCGGGTACCTCGCCGTCGTAGGCCGCCTCGAGGAGGCCCTGGGATTCCTCTCCGGCAACTGCGGCCTCGCCGCGCAGTGGCTCGCCGACATCGTCGAGTACCTCGGCGACCACGACCTCGCCGACCCGCGATTCCTCGCCGAGGTCGGCGTCGCGCTCGACGGGCTCAAAAATCCATCCGGGTACCTCGACGGCGGCCTCCTCGCCGCCGCGCTCGACATGCTCGAGGCCGAGTTCCGGCGCCTCCTCGCCGAACATTCCACCCCACTCTCAATGCAGCAGCAGCAGCTCAACACCGCCTCCGCATCCCCTGCCCCGTCCCGCATCCCTGCATCCGCCGTCAAGAAGCTCACTCTGATTCTGGACCACCTCTTAGCCAACGGCCGGCAAGAGAGCTCTATCGCTATGTACATCGATGCACGAGGCAGCGTGGTGAGTGCCAGCTTACACAATCTCGGCCTCGACTACCTGCGCAACCCGGCCGACGACGCGCAGGCATTGGGCCCTGGGGTCGAGCTGTGGGGGCGGCAATTGGAGTTCGTCGTGCGCCGCCTCCTCGAGTCCGAGCGCCAGCTCTGCGTCAAGGTGTTTGGGCAGCACAAGAGCGACGCATCCGCGTGCTTCGCCGAGGTGGCGGCACGGGCTAGTGTTCTTGACTTCCTGCGGTTTGGCCGTGCGGCCTCGGATGCCAAGAAGGACCCCATCAAGCTCATGCGTCTGCTGGAGGTGTTCGATTCTCTGAATAAGCTGAGGCTGGACTTCAACCGGTTGTTTGGCGGAAATGCGTGTGCGGATATCCAGTGCCAGACAAGGGACCTCGTGAAGCTCTTGGTGGATGGCGCCGTTGAGATCTTCGAGGAGCTGATCGTGCAGGTGGAGCTGCAGCGGCAGATGCCTCCCCCACCCGATGGCGGCGTGCCGCGCCTAGTCACTTTCATTGTTGAGTACTGTAACCGGCTCCTCAGCGAGAAATACAGGCCCGTGCTGGCGCAGGTGCTCACCATCCACCGCAGCTGGCGCAAGGAGGTGTTCACCGACAAGATGCTTGCTGCAGCAGTGCTTAAAATTGTCAAGGCCCTTGAAGCCAACTTTGATGTCTGGTCGAGGGCGTACGGGAATAAGACTCTTTCGTATATCTTCATGATGAACACACGCTGGCATTTCTTCAAGCATGTGAAGGCTACTAAGCTTGCTGAGCTCTTGGGTGAATTGTGGATCAGGGACCATGAACAGTTTAAGGATTACTATATGACGATGTTTATGAGGGCTAGCTGGGGGGCACTTTCGCCGCTGCTCAACCGGGAGGGGCTAATCTTGTTCTCCAAGGGCCGGGCCACGGCGAAAGACCTTGTGAAGCAGCGCCTCAAAACTTTCAATGCGAGATTCAGTGAGATGTTTCATGAACAATCATCATGGATTATACCAGACAAGGACCTGAGGAAGGAGACGTGTGACCATGTGATGCAGGCAATAGTCCCCCCTTACAGGAGCTACATGCAGAACTATGGGCCACTCGTGGAGCAGGATGTAAGCGCGAGCAAGTATGTTAAGTACACCGTCGAAGGTTTGGAAAAGATGCTTGGTGCGCTTTTCGCTCCCCGTCCTAGGAGGTCTGGGAGCTTCCAGATCGGGCACTCCAATGGCAAGATGAGTAGTGCAATGACAGGAATGTATCGGAGTGCTTCCAGTGTGAAATAAATCCAGTGGAAGAACCAAGAGTTCGGTTCTAAAATTTATGAAATAACTGGAGAAGAGTTAGAAACTATTCATTTTTACCAGTCGGCAAAGCGATCTGCCGCACTGGATGTAACGTGTAATAATGGAGCTGTGATGAGGGCAGCAGTGGCATATGAACAATAAGCTCTTCTTGATGGTGAGCAGAAGACTGCTGGAGCATTTCCTCCGCGCGTATTTGAGATGTTGTCTAAGTTACCTTCTTCTCTTTCCACCCTTCTTTTCTGTGATTCTGTTAGTATCCCTAGTACCATGGTCTTCTGTTCAGGAACTTGTTTGGTGACTGGAGGATATCTAAATAGCTGCGAGGTGTATGTAAAATTGGTTGTAGTTTAGGGGAGTTGTAGACATTTTTCCATTGTTCCATGTGCTGCAAATTGAGCTCTAGCATAAAATAAATATGAAGAACTAGAGTTTGATGTACCTTCAGGAGCTAACTGGTTACTGACATTTCCTTGTTTTCTCGGTGAAGAAGCTGGTTGGTTTACTGAGCTGGAGTAATGCTAATGCATACCCACAATAGACACTGAACCTCCATTTAGAAATGATGCAACCACAGCGCATCCTTTGGCAGTTTCTTTTACATGATGTTGTAAAGCCATCATAGAATAGACGAGAACTTGCTGTTTGTTTTGCTTTCGCGCAAAGCTGACTTGTTTTAACCAAGTCGGATTTTCGGGTTGGGCTAAAAAATAGCTATTGTTGGTTCTGACGTGCATGGATGGCTGAATTTTATCTGTAATGGCTTCTTTGCATCTCATTAAGATCAGGTAATATGTGTTGTTTGTCATTCAGTAACTGGAGGTCCAGAACTCCTCCAGCCTGTTGTTTCAATGGGTTGCTCATGTGTGTGTGCACTGATGCAGGACCAAAATTCAAACTTCCGATGTGAGATTCGGTAAGATGTTTCATGAACAATCAGCATGGATTTTACCCTGCAAGGACTTGAGGAGGGATTGAGGGAAGCATGTGACCTTGTGATGCAGACTGCTCTAGACCTGTTGGAGAAATAGCACCTGCTGGATTTTTTTTCTTAGCCTGTTCTGTTCTAGATGGCGTCATTGCGTTTTTTTCTAGCACCTGTTGGAGTAGTAAACTAGAGTTCATCACTTGCAGCAGGAATGGAAGGGCAGATTGCGTCTTGCTGTTTACTTTTTGAGATCTCATAGGTCGCACCAATTTATGACATGCTATATATTTTTTGTGTGGTTTTGACCCAGCCTTCTTTTTTGTCTCCCCAGCCATCTTCAGTGTCCGTGTTAATGGCGCCATCGATCTCAGTAAGACAGCCTCAGCAAATTTCTATGTTGCATAACAATGATAAGTTTGGGAACCGTGCTCAGTTACTTGACCAATCCTTGTTTCCAGTTATGCTTGCTAGAAATGCCAGGTTTTGTAATTCCTTATCATCTGAACTGGTACTTGAAAATACAAGGACTTGCTCATTGCATCTTGTCGGATCTGGTGTTGTGTACCATTTGTTCTTGATAAAAATTGTCCTGGACACCACTCTGATCATAGATTATTTTGCTCCATGTAGATTTATTAATGTAGTAGCTAACAACCTCAGAATGGCATTCTTGTCTCACTGATGATTGAGCCTGCTTACGCTAGTGATTACCAATTACTCTTGATTTATTAATCAGCACATACAAGATCCCCTCTAGTTAAAACCTCTTGCTTGGTGATGAAGAGTGCTCATGGATCTAACGCCACTGTATCTTCGCTACCAAGTCATGGAGATGCTAAAGTTATCCAGCCCGTAGTCCAAATGTGTGGTATCACATCAGCCAAAGATGCAGAAATCGCTGTTGAGGCAGGAGCTAAACTTATTGACACGATACTTTGGCCTAACTCTAAACGCTCCGTCGCATTATCAGAAGCAAAAGAAATATCAAGAGTAGCGGCGCAATCTTATGGGGTTGAATCAGTTGGTGTTTCCTTTGACGTGACAAACAGAGGCAACGAAAGGAAGAGAGGGGAGAGAAGTATCACCTACCTTTGACCAATGGAAATATCAAGATGCATGAACGACAACGTGAGCCCTCAAAGTCCATAAGATGGAAATATCAATGGAAATATCAATGGCCCAGTCCACGGGGTTACTGTTTTGATCTTGGTCTTTACCGGCCCTCTACCAGCCCCTTTGGGTTTTAGGGCTATTGTTTGGATCTTGGTCCTTACTATACGGACAGGGTCATAAGCTTCTACTAAGCCCAATGGCCCAGTCCATAAAGCTAGACAGCCAACGGTCTTCACGTATGTCGTCTTCGCTTTCTTTGACGTCATGCTTTAACTTTATACGTCGGCCCTTGCTTTAGGCGTCACCCGGATCCTTTTATGTCACCCGGCGTCGCCCTTCTCTTTTGATCACGCTTTACTATGGTCCCTCCTGAACCTCACTCGGAAAAGTGCCACACGTCCTATCTGACTCGGCCCCTCCTTGAGAGACTCGGCTAGTTGGTTCCTGCAAGGTTAACGTCTTTGTCCTATACGGGCCGACATAGTTTCTATATCGGCCGCATATGATCCTCTTACCCGGTCGTACTTACTCGGTCTGGTTCTTTCTTCACTCGGCGTAAGCCAAGCTGGGTTGTGTTATACCCCTTGTGACCCTACCGGGGGTCATCCCCCGACATTAGTCCCCGAAGCTGGTGAGGCCTACCAGTTCTAACTGTTAGGCGTCTCCAGGTTCCTTTAATGTGATTGGAACTTTTTCTTTTATCTTTATTTACTGCTTAGGGCGCACTGGTTGGCGCAGTCTTGCATCTTGCCGAGTCTATCTGACAGTTGTCGGGTCCGTTCTTTGACTTCCTGGCTCGTTTTTTGCCTCGTGCCGAGTCATTTTGGCCAATTCCGAGTAATTTTCAG
Organism: Avena longiglumis; assembly: GCA_030063025.1. Taxonomy (NCBI): domain Eukaryota; kingdom Viridiplantae; phylum Streptophyta; class Magnoliopsida; order Poales; family Poaceae; genus Avena; species Avena longiglumis. Next base: position 68,231,554 of record CP125978.1, on the reverse strand, counting down.
CGTGCTTCAGTCACTGACAGCTGGTAATTATGGTAACTTGCCTCAAATTTTGTTCCAAGCCCTGACTGAACAGTGACGGCTGCGCAGTTATTCCCCGTCATCGTGGCAGTCCCATCGGTCTGCGCACCTCGTCCTTTCTTTCGTGACGTGGCAGGGGATTTTTCGTGTATAGTTGTCACGTGGCGCCCTCTGATTGGCTCACTCGGCTGGGTACACGGCCACACGTTGGCCGCACGACGTAGGGGGATCCCACGATTGGTTTTTTTGCTGCCCATAAGTAGGGATGAGGGGATCGTAACTTCCCTCGCCCGTTCAGTTTCCCCCATTGCCTCTTCTTCTTCCTTGCTCCTCCAAAATCCAACTTCCTCCTGTGCGGTTCTTCTTCCCCTCTGTTCTCGCTTTTGCGATTGCTTTCTTCCTCTTTCCATTCCGCCACGGGTCCTCGTTTTTCCAAACCTCTTCCAACGACGGAGGAGACTGACTCTAGGGAGATCATGGACGCACACGATGCTGCCGAAGGAGCCGAAGAACAGGAGATTCCCGCCGGCGAGCGTGGCGGCTGGGAGGGTTCGGAGGTTTCCGCCGAAGAGCTCGAATGGCTGCGCTCCACCAGGCGCATCCCGCTGGAAGTCGACTGCCGTCTTCCCGTCGGTGAGATTTCCCCCAAACCTGATGCTAATGAGCGGGTGGTTTTCCTATCCCACTTCGAGCGAGGTTTTGCCTTGCCCATCAGCACTTTCTTTGCTTCTTTTCTTTCTAACTTCCATCTTTAGACCCATCATCTTCCTGCCAACGCGATTGGCTCCCTTTCATGCTTTATATCTGCTTGCGAGGCCTACCTTGGCATTTGGCCTACAGTTCTTCTGTGGGCCAAGTATTTTAGATTCAGGGTCCAAGTAGTTCCTCAGCCCGGCGCTCCCCGAGCCGAGAAAAAGCCGACTCGGTGCGGTGCCGCTAGCATCACACCCAGGAGAGACTCCATCTTTCCTCGGGTTACTGGCCTTGACCCTTGCAAAAAATGGCATAGGACTTTCTTCTATGTCAAAAACAACAGGGTCAATGATTACATCCAGCTTCCCCCTTTCTCGAACGAGGTCCCCAGCAAGAAGTTCTGGCAGCTTGACCCGCGCAACCAAAACGCTACGGTGAATGAGGCCAATGTAATTCTAGAGAGGTTGTTGTCGCCGGATGAGAACTTTTATCTTGCCGACACGGATCTCATGTGCACCTTCATCTCACGCCGGGTAAGCCCCGTCCAAGCTAGGAGCCACAAGATGTTCTTTATGAGCGGCTCTCACGATCCTACTCGGCACTCCACGAAGGAGCTCACCCACGATTCTGTGGCCCGCCGAGTAAGCTCTATCTTCAAACTAACCTTGGCCGAGGATTGGGCTTGGAGCTGCGCTCCATTTAGCCGGTTCAAGCCTGTCCCCCGGGTAAGTTTCCGAGTCACTTTTACTGCCGAGTCAGCTTTATCTTGTTTGCTACTCCCAGTCTAGTTTTCGATGCTTATTTTGTTTGTCTCTCGCAGAACCTTGTTCACCAGGTTGATGACAGTACCGTCCCTCCATGCGGCTATAACGAGGATCGCTCCGACTCTGACGAAGTCGAGTTCGATCTAGAGCGCTTCATGCCCATCCCGCATGCAGCTGCCGCTTCTTCTTCGGGTAAGAGCAACACTCGAAACCCCTTACGAGATTGGTCTAACGACGACGATGATGATGATTGTAAGATTTTGGAGGTACTTGCCTTATGATCTTAGCCCTCTAACTTATTCGAGTAAGCTTGTCATTTACTTATGCAGCTGGCCAGGTCCATGACACTCCACCTCTTGCCGTGGGCGGAGTCGGCAAAATCCCCGTCGCCAAGCCGAGTAAGTGATGATACACTCAACAGGGAGGAAGAGTGCTTCGTTGGAAACCCCAAGAGCAAGGTATAAAGAGCACAACAGTAAGATTTCCCTCAGTAGAAACCAAGGTTATCGAACCAGAAGGAGGAAGGAAACGTCACACGGGTGTTGGAATCAACGTGGAGACCTGCACAACACAACCTCAAGACTCTGTCCCAACGAATCAGTGAGGTTGTCAAGCTCATCGGTTTGCTGTAACAAAGATTAAACTATGGTGTGGAAGGTAATGGTTTGCAGCAAGTAAACATGTAACAGTAGAAGATGTATCAATGGTAAAGATTGGACCGGGGTCCATAGTTCACTAGAGGTGCTCTCCTTAGATAAACAACATGGCATGAAGGGTAAACAAATTACAGCAGGGCAATTGACAGGAACTGAGCAGGGCATAACAATGCAATTACTAGCTAGAAAGATCCTATGAAGTTGATTGGGCAATACAATAATATACATAGACCATAATCCAGCTGCATCTATGACTAGAAGTCCACCTTTAGGTTATCATCCGAACACCCTCCAGTATTAAGTTGCAAGCAACAGACAACTTCTTTAAGCAAAGTGTGTAAGGTAAAAAATCCACATGTTCCATGAACAAGGGACCGTTGTTTTCTCCCTAGTAGCAACAACACATCTACAATCAAAGAGATTTCTATCACTTCCCTTGTAAACTAGAGACATGAACCCACTATCGAGCATAAATACTCCCTCTTGGAGTCACTAGCAACTACTTGGACAAGATAACCACTAGCAACGGAGAGCATGCAAGATCACAAACAACATAGACATGATAGAATCATAAAGATAAAACCATTAATCAAACCAACATAATAATCTCAATATCCATCGGATCCCCACAAATACAACATGCATGATTACAAATATATTAGATCTTGATCATGAACGGAGCTCACAAGATCTATACATGAAAGCACAAAGGAGGATATATAACCATCTAGATACTACTTGGACCAATAGTCCAAGGTGGAACTACTCACGAATCACACCGGAGAGAAGTCCTCCGGGATAATCTCCCCTCCGACAGTGTGTCGGGAAGAGCTTCAGATCCCCCCGATCTAGGGACGATGGTAGTGGCGGCTACAGACAGTTTCGTGGATTTTTGATCAGGTGCGAGAGTTTTTGTATCGGGGTCTTCTTATAGGCACGGGTCCACCTGACCCCGCACCTGGGATGGGTCTGGCCCCCCTGGCCAGCCCCTCCAGCTCTCCTCTGGACTTCTTGTTCCCCAAGGAAAGTTATTGACTTTGGCGTTCGTCCCGTCCAATTCCGACAATATTTCTTACTAACTTTTCTGAAACCAAAAACAGCAGAAAACAGGCATTTGACACTGTTGCAACTTGTTAATGGGTTAGTAAAGCACCTCAAAATGTAGACAAGTAAAGCAAAGTAGATACAAAACAAGCATGGAGCATAAAAAATTATAGATACGTTTCCAACGTATCAGCATCCCCAAGCTTAACTCCTGCTCGTCCTCGAGTAGGTAAGTGATAAAAGAATAATTTTTGAGGTGAACATGTGAAGGGTGTCGCGGCATAGTAAATCAAAATTTTCTACGGATGCGAACAGAGGGAAAGCCAATATCTAATCTAGGAGATGCAATCAACGAGAGATATTGGATTAGATCTTCATACCCTTGAAGATTCGCACAGCGGAACGTTTGTCGGAACGTGGGTGATGTAGTTGTACTCGCTTATCCTCCTCGCGATACGATCCGATCTAGCACCACAAGTGGCGGTGCCTCCGTGAGATGCACACGTGCAGCACCTCGACGTCTCCTCCTTCCTCGGACCAGCAAGTATGGTGGAGAGATAGATTGGATCTACAACACGACGACGTGGTGTATATGGTGGAGAATTTCACGCAGGCTTCGCCTACAAGCAATCGGGAGGGAGAGAGGGTAGCAAGGCAACTAGGGTTGGAGGCAAGGTGTAAGTGGGGAGGCGCCCCACCCTCTATATATAGGGGCCAGCCCTTGCCCTCCTCCAAGCCTTGGGCGGCCAAGGGAGGAGGTGGGGGCAAGGACTCTCCTCCTTCTAGAAATTCTATCCCTAGTTTAAACGCGATTTAAACCCTATAGGATCGGGCCCTATGGGGCCTTGCCCCGCCCAATGCGCCAGGACACTCCCTCATAGGCCCATGCCCCTCCCAGAAGGTGGGGCCACGTTGGTCCCTTCCGAAGGTTCTAGAAGCTTCCTACAATACCGATTAACCCTAACAATTCAACTCCAAAACTGCCTCGCCTTATATGAATCTTATTCTCGGACCACTCCGAACCTCTCGTGATGTCCCGGATCCCATCCGAGACTCGAACAAAAACTCATAAACCAATTATCCAATCTATCCTAGCGTCGAGACACGTTATGTGTGACCTGCGGGTTCGAGAATATGCGCACATGATCTTCTATCAATAATCAACAGCTGGGCACCCATATTGACTCCCACACATTCATCGATGATCATATCGGATGAACCATGATGCCAGGATTCAATCAATCCCATATATGTATTCCCTTTGTCTCGATATTTTACTTGCCCGAGATTTGATCGCTTGCATCAGTCATACCTAGTTCAATCTCGCTCACGCAAGTACTTTACTCATTCCGTAATCCGATATCACTTTGTGATTAACTCCTTAACCACATGCTTGCAAGCGGTGTTGATATCGACACCGAGTGGGCCCAAGTATATCTCTCCGACTTGGGAGGGACAAATCCCATCTCGATACATACAACCCAATGATACTTTCCGATCACCTGAGAGACACCTTTATGATCACCCTCTCATAGGATGACGTTTGATGACCTCAAAGCTTTCTTCCGATACTAGGGAGTTGTATTATCTCATGGTCTAAGGAATACAATATTTGACATAGGAAAAGCTTCGCAAAGATGAACACGATGATACGATCTAATTGCTTCGCTTAGTTTGGGTCTGTCCATCATATCATTCTCCAATGATATGATCTCGTTATCAATTGACAACTCATGTCTATGGTTAGGAAACCTTAACCATCATTGATCAATGAGCTAGTCCATAGAGGCGTACTAGGGACACGGTGTTGTTCACAAACCACACAAGTATTAAAGTTTCCGCTTAATACAATTCTAGCATGGAATATAAACTTTATCATGAACAAGAATTATAATAATAACATCTTTATTATTGCCTCTAGGGCATAATTCCAACAGTCTCCCACTTGCATAGAGTCAACAATCTAGATTACATTTGGCAACAATCTCACACCCATGGCACTGAGGTGCTGATCATGTTTTACACGTGGAAGAGGTTTAGTCAATGGATCTGCGACATTCAGATCTGTATGTACTTTGCTAATCTTCAGATCTCCATCTGCAATATAATCTCGGATTATATGAAACTTGCGGTTGATATGCTTGGTCTTTGGATGATATCTTGGTTCCTTAGCAAGTGCTATGGCGCCAGTGTTGTCACACAATATCTCCAGTGGGTCCAATGCACTTGGAACCACGCCAAGCTCAGTGATGAAGTTTCTGATCCAAACTCCTTCACTTGACGCTTCTACAGCAGCCATGTATTCCGCTTCCACTGTAGATCCCGCGATCACGCTTTGCTTGCAGCTTCTCCAGCTCACAGCTCCTCCATTCAAAATATAAACGTATCCTGTCTGAGATTTGGAATCATCCTTGTCGGTGTCAAAACTAGCGTCGACGTAACCTTTTACGATGTCGCTCATCACCCCATAGACTAAGAACATTTCTTTAGTCCTATTCAGGTACTTTAGGATGTTCTTCACGGCTGTCCAAAGGTTCCACTCGGATCACTTTGATATCCGCTCGTCAAACTAAGAGCATTGGACACATCCGGTCTAGTACACAAAGATGGCATACATGATGGTACCTATGGCCGAGGCATAAGGCACTTTGCTCATAGCTTCCCTATCATTTCATCAGTGGACACCGAGCCTTGCTCAATATCTTACCCGACAACATAGGCACCGAACCTTTCTTTGCCTTATCCATTACGAACCTTTTAGAACTTTGTCTAGGTATGTACTCGGCTTAAAGCTATCAAAGGCCTTTGTCTATCTCTATAGATTTTGATGCCCAATATATAAGCAGCTTCACCTAGGTCTTTCATTGAAAACATTTGTTCAAATAACTCTTCACATCGTTAAGCATGTTGATGTCATTTCCAATAATCAATATGTCATCCACATATAGTACCGTAAACGCCACCGAGCTCCCACTCACTTTCTTGTAGATGCAAGCTTCAGAGCAATTTGGAACAAATCCAAAGCTCTTGATCACTTGATCAAAACGAAGGTTCCAACTCCGAGATGCTTGCTTCAGTCCATAAATGGAACGCTGAAGTTTGCATACTTTATCAGCATCCTTAGGATCGACAAAACCTTCGGGTTGCATCACATACAACTCTTCATCAATGTTTCCATTGAGGAACGCAGTCTTGACATCCATCTGCCATATTTCATAATCATGAAACGCAGCAATTGCTAATAAAATCCGAATGGACTTAAACATCGCTACGGGAGAGAAAGTCTCATCGTAGTCAACACCTTGAACTTGTCAAAAACCTTTCGCGACAAGCCGTGCTTTATAGACGGTAACATTACCATTCGCGTCCGTTTTCTTCTTGAAGATCCACTTGCACTCAACGGCCTTTCGGTCGCTAGGAGGGTCCACCAAAGTCCATACTTGGTTTTCGCTCATGGATCCCAATTCGGATTTCATGGCTTCTAGCCATTTCTCAGAGTCTGGGCTCATCATTGCTTCCTCATAGTTCGTAGGTTCACTGTCTTCTACTAACAAGACAATCAAGACAGGGTTGCCGTACCACTCAGGTGGGGCACGCGACCTTGTCGACCGCTGACGTTCAAGAGCAGATGTCCGAAGCTTCATGATCCTTGTCATTAGCTTCCTCTATTGTTGGTGCAGGCGGCACTGGAACAATTTCAGGTGCTGCGCTACTCTCCAATTCAAGAGAAGGTTCAATAACCTCGTCAAGCTCAACTTTCCTCCCACTCACTTCTTTCGAGAGAAACTCCTTCTCAAGAAAGGAATTGTTCTTTGCGACAAACACTTTGCCTTCGGTTCTGTGATAGAAGGTATACCCAATAGTTTCCTTAGAGTATCCTATGGAGACGCATTTCTCCGCTTTGGGTTCGAGCTTGTCCGGCATCAACTTCTTGACGTAAGCTTCGCATCCCCAAACTTTAAGAAACGACAACTTAGGTTTAGCACCAAACCACAGTTCATACGGTGTCGTCTCAACGGATTTAGATGGAGCCATATTTAAAGTGAATGCAGCGGTTTCTAATGCATAACCCCAAAATGATAACGGCAAATCAGTAAGAGACATCATTGATTGGACCATATCTAATAGGGTTCGATTCCGGCGTTCAGACACACCATTGCGCTGTGGTGTTCCGGGTGGCGTGAGTTGTGAAACGATTCCACTTGCTTTAAGATGCGTGAGAAAATCATAACTCAAATATTCACCTCCACGATCGGATCATAGAAATTTAATCTTTCTGTTACGATGGTTCTCCACTTCACTCTGAAATTTCTTGAACTTTTCAAATGTTTCAGATTTATGTTTCATTAAATAGATATACCCATATCTACTTAAGTCATCGGTAAAAGTGAGGAAATAGCGATATCCACCGCGCGTCGAAATACTCATCGGTCCGCATACATCGGTATGTATGATTTCCAACAAGTCCATTGCTCGCTCCATCATACCGGAGAACGGGGTTTTGATCATCTTGCCCATGAGGCATGGTTCGCATGTGTCAAATGATTCAAAATCAAGAGACTCCAAAAGTCCATCAGAATGGAGTTTCTTCATGCGCTTTAGTCCAATATGACCTAGACGACAGTGCCACAAATAAGTAGTATTATCACTATCTACTTTGCATCTCTTAGCCTCAATGTTATGGATGTGTGTTTCATCCCTTTCGAGATTTAGAAGAAATAAACCATTCACAAGAGGTGCATGACCATAAAATATGTTACTCATATAAATAGAACAACCATTATTCTCTGATTTAAATGAATAACCGTCTTGCAATAAACACGATCCGGAAATAATGTTCATGCTCAACGCAGGCACATAATAACATTTATTAAGGTTTAAAACTAATCCCGAAGGTAAAACTAAGGAGGCTACCGACGGCCATCACATCAACTCTTGATCCGTTGCAACGCCGATCGTCACCTCATCCCTTGCAAGCTACCGTCTATTCCGTAGCTCTGTTTGAGTTACAAATATTAGCAACGAACCGTATCAAATACCCGTGCACTACAACGAGGGATAGTAAGGAAAACATCAATAAAATGTATATCAAATATACCTTTGATGGTGCCACCTTCTTGTCCGCTAAGTACTTGGACGATGCCCAGTGACCCTTGTCCTTGCAATAGAAGCACTCAGTGTCTGGCTTAGGACCAGACTTGAGCTTCTTCTCAGCAGGAGCATTGCACTTGCCGCCGCCCTTCTTGAAGGGCTTATTTGCACCCTTACCTTTCTTAAAGGAGGGCTTGTTGACCATCAACACATGATTATCCTTCTTGATGTCCACCTCCGCAGCCTTCAACTTTGCGAAGAGCTCGGTGATCGTATCAGTGGAACCAATTTGATTGTGCGTCACTACAAAACTTTTGTAGCTGGGAGGGAGTGATTGCAGAACCCTTTCAATCTTGAGATCCTCTGGAATCGTGCATTCCAGTTGCTCAAGGCGTTGAGTGTAGCCCGTCATCTTTATGGCGTGCTCACTAACGGAACTCCCTTCCTCCATCTTGCAGTTAAAGAACTTCTCGGAGATCTCATATCTCTCGAACGGGCTGAGTGCGAAACATGGTTTTCAGCCTCGAGAATCTCAAAGGGCCGGGATACTCTTCAAAACGCTTTTGAAGTTCGGTTCCATAGAAAACAACATGGTGCTCTTAATCACACCATAATCATCTTTCTTGATCGACGATGAAGCTTTCTCATCAGCCAGTAGCGCAGTAGGGGGTCACCTAACGCTTTCCCAAGGACATAGTCCTTTTGTCCGCTGCAGAATGATTCTTAGATTGGAACCAATTGGTGAAGTTAGACCCATTGTTTCTAAGCTTTTCTTTCTCAAAACGCTTGAAGTTGAAGTTGGACTTGGCCATGTGATCTATGATTTTGCAAGTACATATTAGACTATGTTCATGATAACTAGTTCAACTTAATCAAATTACTAGATGAACTCCCACTAAATTCAACATCCCTCAAGTTGTTTAGTGAACACGATCCAAATTCACCACACCTAATCTGATCATCACGAGAAGAGATGTGGTTTCAATGGTGGATAACAAAGTGTCGATCATATCATTCATATGACTCATGCTTAACCTTTCGGTTCTTGTGTTCCGAGGCCATGTCTGTACATGCTAGGCTCGTCAAGCTAGACCCAAGTATTTCCGCGTGTGCAAAACTGGCTTGCACCCGTTGTATGTGAGCGTAGAGTCTATAGCACCCGATCATCACGTGATGCTTGGACACGACGAACTTTCGCAACGGTGCATACTTGGGGAGAACACAGTTTTTATCTTGATCTTTAAGTGAGGAATCATCTTATAATGCTACCGTCGCGATCTAAGCATAATAAGATACATAAAAGGATAAACATCACATGCATATAACTTTATGTGACATGGTATAGCCAATCTTCGCGCAATGATCTCCATCTTGTGCGTTCCGGCATGATCTCTATCACTCCACCATGATTGCCTCCACCATGAATAGCAACTACAACTATTGCTAACTACTTAGCGATAAAGTAAAGCTATTACATGGCGTATAAGAAGTTGACTCGCAGGTCATACACAATTATAAAGACAACCATATGGCTGCTGCCGGTTGTGTACTCATCGACATGCAAGTCGTGAAACATTACAAAACATGATCATCGCATACAATATACACATCACATTTTGGGCCATACCATATCACAAAAAACACTCACTGCAAAAACAAGTTAGAAGCCTCTACTTTGTTGTTGCATGTTTTACGTGGCTTATGGGAGTAGATGCTAAGAACGATTCTTACCTACGGAAAGCCGAAACGGTGATATTATGGTTGCAAAACTCCGATGTTAATCCCATGACTACTATAGTGAGAGAAACTGACATCCACCAGCCGCATGTGTGGAACAAGCCACACGTCAAGTGCGGAGCCGGTCTCGCGAACGACGTCGCGTAAGGTTGGCCTGGAACGCTTCAATCTCACTATCCCGCGTCATAAGAAGAACACAAACAAGAGGCTTGCAACAGAAAACATCAACGCCCGCAACAACCATGTTGCGTTCTACTCGTGAAACACATCTACGCATAGATCTAGCTCTGATACCACTAAAGGGTGTCGCGGCATAGTAAATCAAAATTTTCTACGGATGCGAACAGAGGGAAAGCCAAGATCTAATCTAGGAGATGCAATAAACAAGAGAGATTGGATTAGATCTTCATACCCTTGAAGATTCGTGACAATGAACGCTCGTTAACGTGGGTGATGTAGTCGTACTCGCTTCTCCTCCTCGCGATCCGATCCGATCTAGCACCACAAGTGGCGGTGCCTCCATGATATGCACACGTGCAGCACCTCGACGTCTCCTCCTTCCTCGGACCAGCAAGTATGGTGGAGAGATAGATTGGATCTACAACACGACGGCGTGGTGTATATGGTGGAGAATTTCTGCTGCAGGGCTTCGCCTACAAACAGTCGGGAGGGAGAGAGGAGGGTAGCAAGGCAACTAGGGTTGGAGGCAAGGTGTAAGGGGGGAGGGGGCGCCCCAGCCCTCTATATATAGAGGGGGGGCGGCCAGCCCTTGCCCCTCCTCCAAGCCTTGGGCCGGCGGCCAAGGGAGGGAGGAGTGGGGGGCAAGGACTCTCCCTCCTTCTAGAAATTCTATCCCTAGTTTAAACGATTTAAACCCTATAGGATCGGCTGGGCCCTATGGGGCCTTGTGCCCCTGGACCAATGCAGCCAGGACACTCCCTAATAGGCCCATGCCCCCTCCCGGAAGGTGGGGCCACGTTGGTCCCCTTCCGGAAGGTTCTAGAAGCTTAGACAATACCGATTAACCCGAACAATTCGAACTCCAAAACTGCACCGCCTTATATGAATCTTATTCTCCGGACCACTCGAACCTCTCGTGATGTCCCGGATCCCATCCGAGACTCAACAAAAACTCATAAACCAATTATCCAATCTATCCTAGCCGAGACACGTTAAGTGTGTGACCTGGTTCGAGAATATGCGGACATAATCTTCTATCAATAATCAACAATCTGCGGGCACCCATATTGACTCCACACATTCATCGATGATCATATCGGATGAACCACGATGCCGATTCAATCAATCCCATATATGTATTCCCTTTGTCTCGCGATATTTTACTTGCCCGAGATTTGATCGTTTGCATCGTCATACCTAGTTCAATCTCGTTCACGCAAGTACTTTACTCGTAATCCGATATCACTTTGTGATTAACTCCTTAAACACATGCTTACAAGGTGTTGATATCGACCGAGTGGGCAAGTATATCTCCGACTTGGGAGGGACAAATCCCATCTCGATACATACAACCCAATGATACTTTCCGATCACCTGAGAGACACCTTTATGATCACCCTCTCATAGGATGACGTTTGATGACCTCAAAGCTTTCTTCCGATACTAGGGAGTTGTATTATCTCATGGTCTAAGGAATACAATATTTGACATAGGAAAAGCTTCGCAAAGATGAACACGATGATACGATCTAATTGCTTCACTTAGTTTGGGTCTGTCCATCATATCATTCTCCAATGATATGATCTCATTATAAATTGACAACTCATGTCTATGGTTAGGAAACCTTAACCATCATTGATCAATGAGCTAGTCCATAGAGGTGTACTAGGGACACGGTGTTGTTCACAAACCACACAAGTATTAAAGTTTCCGCTTAATACAATTCTAGCATGGAATATAAACTTTATCATGAACAAGAATTATAATAATAACATCTTTATTATTGCCTCTAGGGCATAATTCCAATAGTCTCCCACTTGCACTAGAGTCAATAATCTAGTTTAAATTTGGCAACAATCTCACACCCATGGCACTGAGGTGCTGATCATGTTTTACACGTGGAAGAGGTTTAGTCAATGGATCTGCGACATTCAGATCTGTATGTACTTTGCTAATCTTCAGATCTCCATCTGCAATATAATCTCGGATTATATGAAACTTGCGGTTGATATGCTTGGTCTTTGGATGATATCTTGGTTCCTTAGCAAGTGCTATGGCGCCAGTGTTGTCACACAATATCTCAAGGGTCCAATGCACTTGGAACCACGCCAAGCTATGATGAAGTTTCGATCCAAACTCCTTCACTTGACGCTTCCTGCAGCCATGTATTCCGCTTCCATTGTAGATCCCGCGATCACGCTTTGCTTGCAGCTTCTCCACTCACAGCTCCTCCATTCAAAATATAAACGTATCACGTCGAGATTTGGAATCATCCTTGGATTGTCAAAACTAGCGACGTAACCTTTACGACAAGTCGTTCATCACCCCATAGACTAAGAACATTTCTTTAGTCCTATTCGGTACTTTAGGATGTTCTTCATGGCTGTCGATGTTCCACTCGGATCACTTTGATATCTGCCGTCAAACTAAGAGCATTGGACACATCCGGTCTAGTACACAACATGGCATACATGATGGAACCTATGGCCGAGGCATAAGGCACTTTGCTCATAGCTTCCTATCATTTACCGTAGCTGGACACCGAGCCTTGCTCAATATCTTACCGACAACATAGGCCTGAACCTTTCTTTGCCTTATCCATTGAACCTTTTCAGAACTTTGTCTAGGTATGTACTCTGGCTTAAAGCTATCAGGCGTCTTTGTCTATCTCTATAGATTTTGATGCCCAATATATAAGCAACTTCACCTAGGTCTTTCATTGAAAAACATTTGTTCAAATAACTCTTCACATCGTTAAGCATGTTGATGTCATTTCCAATAATCAATATGTCATCCACATATAGTACCAGAAACATCACCGAGCTCCCACTCACTTTCTTGTAGATGCAAGCTTCGTAGCAATTTGGAACAAATCCAAAGCTCTTGATCACTTGATCAAAACGAAGTTTCCAACTCCGAGATGCTTGCTTCAGTCCATAAATGGAACGCTGAAGTTTGCATACTTTATCAGCATCCTTAGGATCGACAAAACCTTCGGGTTGCATCACATACAACTCTTCATCAATGTTGCCATTGAGGAACGCAGTCTTGACATCCATCTGCCATATTTCATAATCATGAAACGCAGCAATTGCTAATAAAATCCGAATGGACTTAAACATCGCTACGGGAGAGAAAGTCTCATCGTAGTCAACACCTTGAACTTGTCAAAAACCTTTCGCGACAAGCCGTGCTTTATAGACGGTAACATTACCATCCACGTCCATTTTCTTCTTGAAGATCCACTTGCACTCAACGACCTTTCGGTCGCTATGAGGGTCCACCAAAGTCCATACTTGGTTTCCGCTCATGGATCCCAATTCGGATTTCATGGCTTCTAGCCATTTCTTAGAGTCTGGGCTCATCATTGCTTCCTCATAGTTCGTAGGTTCACTGTCTTCTACTAACAAGACAGTCAAGACAGCGTTGCCGTACTACTCAGGTGGGGCACGCGACCTTGTCGACCGCTGACGTTCAAGATGTGACATTGTCCCAAGCTTCATGATCCTTGTCATTAGCTTCCTCTATTGTTGTGCGGTGACCTTTGGAACAATTTCAGGTGATGCGCTACTCTCCAATTCAAGAGAAGGTTCAATAACCTCGTCAAGCTCAACTTTCCTCCCACTCACTTCTTTCGAGAGAAACTCCTTCTCAAGAAAGGAATTGTTCTTTGCGACAAACACTTTGCCTTCGGTTCTGTGATAGAAGGTATACCCAATAGTTTCCTTAGGGTATCCTATGAAGACGCATTTCTCCGCTTTGGGTTCGAGCTTGTCCGGCATCAACTTCTTGACGTAAGCTTCGCATCCCCAAACTTTAAGAAACGACAACTTAGGTTTAGCACCAAACCACAGTTCATCTTGTGTCGCCTCTCAACGGATTTAGATGGAGCCATATTTAAAGTGAATGCAGGTTTCTAATGCATAACCCCAAAATGATAACGCAAATCGGTAAGAGACATCATTGATCGACCATATCTAATAGGGTTCGATTCGGCGTTCGGACACACCATTCTTGTGGTGTTCGGGTGGCGTGAGTTGTGAAACGATTCCACTTGCTTTAAGATGCGTGAGAAAATCATAACTCAAATATTCACCTCCACGATCGGATCGTAGAAATTTAATCTTTACATTACGATGGTTCTCCACTTCACTCAAATTCCTTGAACTTTTCAAATGTTTCATTTATGTTTCATTAAATAGATATACCCATATCTACTTAAGTCATCGAGAAAGTGAGGAAATAGCAATATCCACCGTGGCCGAAATACTCATCGGTCCGCATACATCGGTATGTATGATTTCCAACAAGTCCGTTGCTCGCTCCATCATACTGAGAACGGGTTTTGATCATCTTGCCCATGAGGCATGGTTCGCATGTGTCAAATGATTCAAAATCAAGAGACTCCAAAGTCCATCGAATGGAGTTTCTTCATGCGCTTTACTCCAATATGACCTGACGATAGTGCCACAAATAAGTAGTATTATCACTATCTACTTTGCATCTCTTAGCCTCAATGTTATGGATGTGTGTTTCATCCCTTCGAGATTTAGAAGAAATAAACCATTCACAATAGGTGCATGACCATAAAAGATGTTACTCATATAAATAGAACAACCATTATTCTCCGATTTAAATGAATAACCGTCTTGCAATAAACACGATCCGGAAATAATGTTCATGCTCAACGCAGCACATAATAACATTTATTAAGGTTTAAAACTAATCCGAAGGTAAACTAAGGAGAGCGGCCGACGCCATCACATCAACTCTTGATCCGTTGCCAGCGCATCGTCACCTCATCCCTTGCAAGCCGTCTATTCCGTAGCTCTGTTTGAGTTACAAATATTAGCAATGAACCGTATCAAATACCCAGCACTACAACGAGGGCTAGTAAGGAAAACATCAATAACATGTATATCAAATATACCTTTGATGGTGCCGACCTTCTTGTCCGCTAAGTACTTGGACGATTCGCCCAAAGTGACCCTTGTCTTTGCAATAGAAGCACTCGATGTCCGGCTTAGGACCGGACTTGAGCTTCTTCTCGAGGAGAGCATTAAGCCGCCGCCCTTCTTGAAGGGCTTATTTGCACCCTTACCTTTCTTAAAGGAGGGCTTGTTGACCATCAACACATGATTATCCTTCTTGATGTCCACATCCGCAGCCTTCAGCTTTGCGAAGAGCTCGGTGATCGTATCAGTGGAACCAATCTGATTGTGCGTCACTACAAAACTTTTGTAGCTGGGAGGGAGTGATTACAGAACCCTTTCAATATTGAGCTCCTCTGGAATCGTGCATTCCAGTTGCTCAAGGCGTTGAGTGTAGCCCGTCATCTTTATGGCGTGATCACTAACGGAACTCCCTTCCTCCATCTTGCAGTTAAAGAATTTCTCGGAGATCTCATATCTCTCAGAACGGGCCTGAGTCTGAAACATGGTTTTTAGCTCCTCGAGAATCTCAAAGGGCCCGGGATACTCTTCAAAACGATTTTGAAGTTCCGGTTCCATAGAAAACAACATGGTGCTCTTAATCACACCATAATCATCTTTCTGACGATAGACATCTTTCTCATCACCGCGTAAGTAGCTTGCGAGGGTCACCTAACGCTTTCCCAAGGACATAGTCCTTTTGTACGCCAGAATGATTCTTAGATTGCGGAACCAATTGGTGAAGTTAGACCCATTGTTTCTAAGCTTTTCTTTCTCAGCAAAAACGTTGAAGTTGAAGTTGGACTTGGCCATGTGATCTACAGTATTTGCAAGTACAAATTAGACTATGTTCATGATAACTAGTTCAACTTAATCAAATTACTAGATGAACTCCCACTAAATTCAACATCCATCAAGTTGTTTAGTGAACACGATCCAAATTCACCACACCTAATCCGATCATCACGAGAAGAGATGTGGTTTCAATGGTGGACAACAAAGTGTCGATCATATCATTCATATGAATCATGCTTAACCTTTCGGTTCTTGTGTTCCGAGGCCATGTCTGTACATGCTAGGCTCGTCAAGCTAGACCCAAGTATTTCCGCGTGTGCAAAACTGGCTTGCACCCGTTGTATGTGAGCGTAGAGTCTATAGCACCCGATCATCACGTGATGCTTGGACACGACAAACTTTCGCAACGGTGCATACTTGGGGAGAACACAGTTTTTATCTTGATCTTTAAGTGAGGAATCATCTTATAATGCTACCGTCGCGATCTAAGCATAATAAGATACATAAAAGGATAAACATCACATGCATATAACTTTATGTGACATGGTATAGCCAATCTTCGCGAAATGATCTCCATCTTGTGCGTTCCGGCATGATCTCTATCGCGTAAGGTTGGCCTGGACCGCTTCAATCTCACTATCCCGCGTCATAAGAAGAACACAAACAAGAGGCTTGCAACAGAAAACATCAACGCCCGCAACAATCATGTTGCGTTCTACTCGTGAAACACATCTACGCATAGATCTAGCTCTGATACCACTGAAGGGTGTCGCGGCATAGTAAATCAAAATTTTCTACGGATGCGAACAGAGGGAAAGCCAAGATCTAATCTAGGAGATGCAATAAACGAGAGAGATTGGATTAGATCTTCATACCCTTGAAGATTCGCGCAGTGAACGTTAGGAACGGGCGTGGGTGATGTAGTCGTACTCGCTTCTCCTCCTCGCGATCCGATCCGATCTAGCACCACAAGTGGCGGTGCCTCCATGAGATGCACACGTGCAGCACCTCGACGTATTCTCCTTCCTCGGACCAGCAAGTATGGTGGAGAGATAGATTGGATCTACAACACGACGGCGTGGTGTATATGGTGGATAATTTCTGCTGCAGGGCTTCGCCTACAAACAGTCGGGAGGGAGAGAGGAGGGTAGCAAGGCAACTAGGGTTGGAGGCAAGGTGTAAGGGGGGAGGGGGCGCCCCAGCCCTCTATATATAGAGGGGGCCAGCCTGCCTCCTCCAAGCATTGGGCGGCCAAGGGAGGGAGGAGTGGGGGGCAAGGACTCTCCCTCCTTCTAGAAATTCTATCCCTAGTTTAAACGATTTAAACCCTATAGGATCGGCTGGGCCCTATGGGGCCTTGTGCCCCTGGCCCAATGCGGCCAGGACACTCCCTCATAGGCCCATGCCCCCTCCCGGAAGGTGGGGCCACGTTGGTCCCCTTCCGGAAGGTTCTAGAAGCTTCCGGTACAATACCGATTAACCCGGAACAATTCCGAACTCCAAAAATTGCACTGCCTTATATGAATCTTATTCTCCGGACTACTCCGGAACCTCTCATGATGTCCCGGATACCATCCGAGACTCCGAACAAAAACTCATAAACCAATTATCTAATCTATCCTAGCGTCGAGACACGTTAAGTGTGTGACCCTGCGGGTTCGAGAATATGCAGACATGATCTTCTATCAATAATCAACGGGTGCAGGCACCCATATTGACTCCCACACATTCATCGACGATCATATCGGATGAACCACGATGCCGGATTCAATCAATCCCATATATGTATTCCCTTTGTCTCGCGATATTTTACTTGCGAGATTTGATCGTTGCATGCCATACCTAGTTCAATCTCGTCACGGCAAAGTACTTTACTCGTCCGTAATCCGATATCACTTTGTGATTAACTCCTTAACCACATGCTTGCAAGCGGTGTTGATATCGATTACCGAGTGGGCCAAGTATATCTCTCCGACTTGGGAGGGACAAATCCCATCTCGATACATACAACCCAACAGATACTTTCCGATCACCTGAGAGACACCTTTATGATCACCCTCTCATAGGATGACGTTTGATGACCTCAAAGCTTTCTTCCGATACTAGGGAGTTGTATTACCTCATGGTCTAAGGAATACAATATTTGACATAGGAAAAGCTTCGCAAAGATGAACACGATGATACGATCTAATTGCTTCGCTTAGTTTGGGTCTGTCCATCATATCATTCTCCAATGATATGATCTCATTATCAATTGACAACTCATATCTATGGTTAGGAAACCTTAACCATCATTGATCAATGAGCTAGTCCATAGAGGCGTACTAGGGACACGGTGTTGTTCACAAACCACAAAAGTATTAAAGTTTCCGCTTAATACAATTCTAGCATGGAATATAAACTTTATCATGAACAAGAATTATAATAATAACATCTTTATTATTGCCTCTAGGGCATAATTCCAACAACATGCACCCTGACAATAAAGATCCAACCATTTGCAAACATTGAAAGTTGGGATCAAAGAACTCTAAACATGTGCATGAAAGATGGAGTTCTAACAATAGGACATAGTAACTATGCATGTAACATGGCAAGCTACAAACAAATATCATGAATAATATGCATTGAAAATGTTTGTTTGTTTCACATGCAGAAAACATAGCATAGTGGCAATCAGCTTGTCCCTCATAGAGTAGCAATATAGATGCATAGGACACCTGCAAAGTCCACAAGGGTGACTTGAAACAAATAGCACAAGGGCAAGTAATAACACAATATGCATCAATTAATAAGCTTTGGAACATTGCACACATAATGACAACTATGCTCTCTTAATGGTGCCTAAAGGTAGAAGGTGGAGACTCAATTAATGGTGGAAGAAAGGCCTTTTGTAAAGGAAGCAGGGATTACAAGTTTCAACAAGAGCTTCCAAAAATTATGGTACTTATTAGCTTTCAGCCCTTATTGCCCCTATCATAAGCATCTTGAAGTGGTTAAGGTTAAAGTGGCAAAGCTGGAGTATATGCTTGACAAAGTATAAGTTGGCAATCTCAAGTCCCTTGACTATGAGGGCTACACCTCATGGATACTCAAATTAGGGCCCAGGCAAGTTCTTGTCGATGTAAGTATTTGCATATCATTGAGAACCGCCAACGGGGTACCCCTTGCACATGGTACAAGAGCTTTCCCATAATCAAAATGACAAGGCAAGCAGACAATGAGCATCTCAGCAATTCTTCTTATGTACCATGGGAATATGGTGATTTTTTCTCTCTTTCCTCTTTTCTCAATGTGTCTCTCTTTTTTTATAAGAAGAATGCTTCATAGATGTCACTATGGTGATGCTGCAAGTTTCCACCATGATTAGGCATGGCTTAGGCTAGTGGCCTAGGCGTTTCTCTAACACAGAATACAAACTCCATGGACTTACAAGTTCCTACTTTATTTCAGACCGGTAACATCCATAGACAAAAGAGCATGATATCAACGGAGTACAAAAAAGTACAAGTGCAATATTGAAAACGTTCCTCGTGACAGCACAGTTCTGCTAATCCCAACTTATAAGTGCAAGCATATACAACAAAGTTGCCTCAATGGTTCAAGTTTATTAGGGGCAAAGAATAAAAAGTGTGCCATCAAGTTCGTGAGGGCTTTAATCACTAAGTTTTCACATAACAAAATAGTTTTTAATTGGAAGATAGTTGAAAACAAGAATATACTTCGAATGGTGTAACACACCATGCATAGGAGTTTATAGTGGACACTTTGGAATAACTTGGTTTCTTGGGAGTTGGAAGTATGAGTAGAACTTACTCATACAAGTGGAGGCTAGCAAAAGACTGGGAGCAACCAACTAAGAGAGCAATAATGGCCATAATTATGCAATGCAACAAAGCAAACTAATCAAAGCAAACAGTGGTACTACAAGTCAAGGACTAAATGATCATAGAGGCTAATGGTGACTTGTAATAGTCATAACATGGTGTGAGCATGTGCCAAGTCAACCCAAGAAAAACATCAAAGGAGAATACCACAATATTATGCTTTTGCATGCTAAAACAACGCATAATTTCTTCAAGGCACACTAAACAATCCCAATTGTTTGGAACAAGACATGCTAAAACACTAAATCACTGATCATAATGCAAAAACAACACCTAGCATGTCATGCTAAAGTCTTAGTCACAGTCAATGCAAGCTCCTCTTGCACTCCAAGCAAGAACTTACTACTCCTTTCCAAACACCAAGCAAACTTATTTGTAAAACAACACAGCGAGAGCGGGGGTCCAAACTACTAAAGAAAACTAAACAAACTAAGAAAACCAAACGAAAACTAAGACGCTCTAAGAACAACACAACTGTGCATGAAACAATAAAAGTGAAGTGTCTAGACAAACTTGAGCTTTTTATTGATGAAGGGGATGCCTTGGGCATCCCCAAGCTTTAACGCTTGTACCTCTTGGATATTTCTTGGGGTGACACCATGGTGGAATCCCCAAGCTTGAGATTTTGTCCATTATTCATCTCATTGCATCGTTCTCTCTCTACACCTGAAATTTTTCCTTCATACAAAACTTCACACAATTTTCATTAGCAACATTAGCTTATTCAAAAGATATTAGACCACGGGGAAAGCTTTGGAACAGCAAGGCTTTTCACTAAAAACACAAGCTACTGTAGTAACTCCTTCAAAGAAACTCAATTTACCTAAAGAGATCTCAGAAAGGAATCAATAAGAAGCAAATGCAAATAATGGCAGAAATCTGTCAAAACATACCAGCAGATAGAAACGGATTTTTTCGAACATCTTATGTTGCTCAAATCAAAAAGTGTTGAACTAACGAAAGTTATCCAACATACTGGGGTATTTATTTGTAAATTTTTATCTCAATACGAGTTAGAGGACCTCCTCACGAATTTTTTTGGTGGAGGACAGAAATCTGTTTCGGGATAGCAACTCCCCAAATCTTAGTTCACTCTCATTAGAGGTTATTCTTGACACAAAAAGCAAACAAAAAGGATAAGGAGAGGTCATTACAATAGTAATAACTTCCAATACTCAAGGAAACTCTTGGGTTATCTCCCAACAAGTACTTTTCTTTAACGCCTTTAAGTTAGGCACAAGAAGAAAGAAGAATCAAGTATTTCGAAATGAAGAATTGCCCCTCTTGTTCCTTCTTTTCTTACCTTTATTTTTCTTTTTAGGGAAGATATGATTGCTTACCTGGGGAGTAAAGAGCATGATGCCTTCTCCCACGTCTATTACTGCCCCAAGGTGTTTCAGTAGATATCTTCCAAGTGTGATATGTCCTTTGCCTACACATTCAATAACAAGATAATCAGTAGACACCATTTTCCCTAAGATTTTTGTAAACACACCTTAAGCTATTCCAATGGGCAATATAGTGGCATTATTTGTAAGAGATATTTCCTCTCCTCCTTCAATAAGCCCCCAAAGACTCAAGGAATCAAAAATAGCTTTAGGCATGAGACAAAATTCAGACATGATATCACAGCGAGCATCGAAAAGTGTAGTGTTTATTGAGAATTTATGGGAACATAATCATGGTAAGCCCTAAGAGTGTGATATCAACTATTCATGTAAGCAACACTGGTCTCAAGATGGTTCAACCTAGCAAAAATACTTGTGAAAGAGGAATCAGACTTGCTAGGTGTATCATAGATCATGATTAATTTTCTTATAGCATCATAAGCTTCATCCTCAGTACAAAGCAAAAAATCTTTTCCAGCCACAACATCCAAAGCATATCTATAACAAAGAGCAATACCGCGGTAGCACTGGTGGAAACAACCCCATGCGTCCCGGTTGGTAAGCGGCATTAGTCCCGGTTGCCCAACCGGGACGGGGCAATCGGGACTAAAGCCCGAACCTTTAGTCCCGGTTGCCCCACCAACCGGGACAAAAGATCATACACGTGGCGGTGCCGCAGTGCGAGGAGGGCTTTAGTCGGTTCGTAACCTAACCGGGACTAATAACCTTCGCCGGCAGAGATTTGGCCCATTCTCCGCGGCGTAGAATTCATTTTGCACATTTTGTTGCCGCGACATTTTCGCCACTTTTTGTGCCGCGGCAGAGAATTCATTTAGGTTGTTTTATTGTTTATTTAGTGTTTTGCACTTATCAATGAAGGAACCTTGTATTACACAAGATCATCATGACAATATTACATTCAATACACGGATCGAGTTCATGCACTACATACAAAAGTATTCCCTTGTCTATACACAGATCGAGTTGCTATTTTTACAATCCCTATTGTCTATACACAGAATAGTACTCCCTTTGGTCTAGGACTTACGCATCCAAGAATCTGCCAATTCCTCTGAATTGCTCAGACGCGATCCTTTGGCGTAAGACCGTCCGTAGACGCTCGATCTGATTTAAAAAGGAGTCTATATGAATGAAACTAAACACAATTTGTTTGAAAATAAAACTATAGAAATTGTTTACATACGTGAGTTGCTCTAAATTTCTGCCCTTCTCATCGCACGTCACGGATGTACTCGCAAACATAGTATCCACAGAGATTGTTACCGGTCCTGTGTCGCACTTCACAAGAACATAGTTCAATCAAAATAATAATCAAGCATGATAATAATCGTATCAAAACTAGAATCAAAGAGATGCGCGGATATAGCTAGTGGTGCTTACATCTAGTGGTTGAAATGTAAGCTCCTCTTTCCAAACACCCTAGCCTTCTTGGTGAACCGTTTCCAAGCGCTGCTAAGAAAACGAATAAAAGAAGTTATTAAGTACTTGATATCATAAAATTCACGTTTCCGATATAGTGTCGTAATGATTAGAATTACCTGGAGAAGTATCGCATGTCCTTCCACGTCTCAAGGGGTTTATGTTTTGAGTCCATGACTAGTACACGCCTTTGTCAAGTTGAATGATTAACGAATATAGTGGAAGCTAATGCATAACTAATCAATTATATACTTAACATCGAGTAAGCGAAATAGAAAGTGTATACAAGACAATAACACTCACTCGAAGTTGTAAGGAAAAGTATTTCCTTTTGGTTTCTTGAAACCTTAACGCTGTACTATATTATCCTCCGTATCCGGGGCTTATTTTGAGATTAGCTTCATGAACCCAATATGGGTCAATGAAGCCAATATCATAGATTTGTCCTCTTTGCATTCGAGAATCTTCATTACGCATATTACGGTATGATTATATACATGCAATAAACAAAGTGAGATAGCTGGAGACTAAGTTAATTACAATTAGTACTTACGGACAATAGGCACGATGAGCGATTTGTCCAAGGCGTCTTGATTGAATAATTGAAATAGCTCAACAAATTCAATGGATATCATGTCATCACTTTCTTTCCCATGATGCTTTTTGTAACCCTCAAAGACTATCCATTAGCCCGGCACTTGTGGCGTGCATGTACCAGTTATGCAATCTTCGCATTTTGTTGAAAGATTATTTACCTCCTCGGGTTTGACGAGGTTTGCCGTCGGTATTTGTATGCTACTTCACTCACGGGAAGAACTCTAATCGGGATAAGTCTTGGGCAATACTCATACCTTGAGCAGCGGCAGCTTCAGACAGTGCAACTACCTCTGGATCATACCGCTCTTGCCCCATATTTGCTCGACCCACATTGGTTTGAGAAATCACCTTGAGAGGGGCGCAAGTCTGTTTTGCTTGTTCTCCGCTGGCAACAGATTTCGCTTGCATCGATCGCTCTTCGAGGCTTTTTGTGCCGCATGTGACTTGAGAATAGAACGCTCATAGTCGATGACAGCTTTGGCTCGGGTTGATGAAGAGTCTTTAGCATTTTCAACACTTTGGCTTTTTCTTCTTTGGTCTTTGGGAACTCTGGCTCTTTCGCCTCGGCTTAAAAACTGTCGTCAAGCATCAACCCGAGCCATGGTCTCCTCTTGAAGATACCATAAGCTCTCTTGGGAGGAACCGTTGGTACTTTTGGAAGAGGCTCTTGTTTACGCTTCGGCGATCGCCACGACGCAGAGCTGCACGCTTTTTTTATCCCGAGGCGCCGCGATGGCTCCTTGGCGATGGCTGCACCGGAGACGGGTGAGGCGACGGAGCCGGTGAGGCGACGAAGCGGCTGCCAAGGCGGCGACCTCACCGGAGACGGGTGAGGCGGCGAAGATGGCCTTGGCGTGTGATTTGAAGCACGATACAATCCTTCGCCATAGAATGGTGACGTTTTTGCCACCCAAAGACGATCACATCCCTTCACCGGCGGGTAGTGAAGATCCAAAACCTCAAAGGTGGGCATGATTTCATCCACACCGACAACAGCAGAGCCCTCCGGAACCGGACGATCGTGGTAAGTTGGTGTGGGTACAATTGGTAAGGCATAGCCGACCGCCACCTTCATTGATATGTTCACAACTTTGACATGTAGATCGCAGGTGTCATCTCTATGATATCATCCAGGGTAGCCAACAGAGCCATCGTCGGTGCATCATCGCATCGCCATTGTCATCACCGGGACCTCGGTGGAAGCCACACCGCTTTTCGATTATTCGATAGGCCGGTAGCATCGAATGCGCAGTGTCTTCGAGATGGGGCACCGGTACTTTTTGCTCTTTAAGTGAGTTAATTTCATCTTGTTGTTGCTTTAATCGTTCTTCAATTAAACGCATTCGCTCTTCTCGACTTTCGCTTCAACCGCCGCCTGCCCTTACTCCTCCGACGGCTTCTATCGATATTTCTTCCTCTCTTGAAACCCAGTCCTCCATGATTGGGAGCCTATTGTGCCTCGTGTTCGTCCATCATGTTCCTTATTTCCAAGGGAGTGTGAGCTCATCATTCTCTATCGGGAATGAAGTCCCCATCTTTAACGACCTTCTTCGCTTTTCTCATCCTCTCGATTGGCAAGGGTCTTCTTTATGTCGTATGGTATATATACACCTCCTTCCGAGTCCAACGTGCCCCATGCCCGTAAAACCAATTCCTTGCACGTTCTACCCAATCGTGCCTCTGGGGTGATATTTTTATCACGCAGTTCTGCTCAAGTTTCTCCCACTTAGGAATGCCAGCCCTGTAGCCACCTTGCCCCATAGTATGGTGATACTTCTTGTTAGCAGCATTCAGCTTATTCTTTGCAGACATTTCCTTAGCTTTATTCGATGTCTTGTATTCCACAAACTCAGCCCAGAATGGTTTTATCTTCTGAAACTGAGTCTTCTTGAAATCCGGAGTCTTCTCTTTCACGACATAGTCAAGGTGCAATCTTTTCTTCCAGTTGGTGAAACATGGGCCATCTTCTTCAAAGCCCACTCCACGACCTTAGCATCCATGGCTCTCCCATGTTGTAAGCGTCCTCAATCGGATCCTCCGCATTTGGATCCAGCTCTATCTTCGTAGTTTGAAATTAACCATGAGCCTCTTCCACAAGAAATCTTTGGCGTTAGGGACAAATAAACATGTTCCTCTTCATCCGCATTAGCAGGCCTATTCCAATTTCTAATGGTGATCGGGATTAAGTCCCTAACGACATTCGCATTGTGCCACAAATTTGGTTGCGACAACTTCGGAGCGGTCATTGCCGTCTACGACATCTTCGATCTGAACCTCTCATGGTCTTCCAACTTTTGGTTGGGCCTCACCGCTCATTTCGGAGATTCCTTCGATCCGAGGGCTAAAAGAAGAAAGATCGTTACTATTTCTATATAGATAGCGATGATTAATTAATGAATTGATTTATATTACATGCACCTCCGGAGCGTCGTCTTCTCGGTTACACAAGGCATCGCTTCTCTCATGAAGGCAACACCTTCAACCTCAAACAAGTTGTCTACTCCGGTAAAAAGAGGATCACCCTCACCGGAGTTGTTCGTAAACGTTGATACGCCTAAATTATCTTCCCACGGATCACACCTTGGATCAACTCTTCCTTTTCTTCGTCTCGACGTGTGGATCCATATTTTCGCATAGGTGGAAAAGCGAATAAGTCAAAGCGGCTAAAGGAGAAAGTTAAGGAGAAACCGATATATACATACACAATAATAAAATGAAGAGAAACCCTAAACCTAGCTACAAAAGGAAACCGTGTAGTAGATAGGTAACTCTAGCTAAAATCAACGGTTATCAATATTAGAGTTCCGAGGGTGTAACCTAGTTCGAGAAACCTCCGATGCATATGAGAGGAACCCACATGCACCTAAGGGTAATGATTCCTTATCTAACCACGGATCGGCAATGTGAATCGGTGCGGGCTACCCATTGGTGACCAGTGGGGCAAGACCAATAATACCAAACTAATTAATAAACCTAATAATACCTAACTAATAATAAACCTAATAATCGAAACACAAAAGAAAGGGAAACAATCAACACATGGCATCGATGCAATGCTCAAGCAAGTACGATGATATGACAAGTTATTTTGCATTGAATGTAACCCTAAGACATGCTCGACGATTTAATCGGTTCCGAGGTGAAAACCCTAACTCGGGAAACTCCGGAACATATGAGAGGGGTGCATTTGTTCTTCTAATTATACTTGTCATTTAAATTGTTGAACAAAGCATGATTATAGGATAAATAGATAGGTTTCATTTTTCTGAACAATTTGATATATTATTTGTATTTTTCTGACTTATAAATAAAAAGATATTGAATTTACAAGTTTATATCAATTTCTGGAATTATTAAATCATTTAAAATAAATCATCTACTAAATCATCTACATCATCTACATCATCTACATCATCTAAATACACCTATATCATCTAACAACTAAATCATCTAACAAATAAATCATCTAACAACTAATACACCTAAAATAATCATCACCTAAATCAACTAAAAAACTAAAAAAGGGGAGCCTGCTTTGCACGCGGGCGCAGTGGGCGACTGCAGTGCGGTGATGCCAGTGGCGCTGACAATGAGGCTGGGCAGCGTAGCGCGACGCCGGTACAAGGGTGGCACCAGGCGGCACGTGAGGAGGCGCCTACGGCACGGAGGACGGAGGCGGGCCGCAGGCACGGGAGGATTTGAGGCACAAGGCGATGGACGGAGATGAAGGGTGGAGGCGGTCTTGTGGCGACACAGGCCAAGGATGGGGCAGCCGGGCGTCCGGGATCGGGCCAAGGTCCTCTATGCGGCCGGGTTGCGAGAGAATGGAGAAGGGAAGAAGAAGAGGCGTCTGTGATTAAGGAAGGATTTTTAGTCGGTTGGTGGCTCCAACGGGACTAAAAGATACGTCCCGTTGGAGCCACCAACCGTATACTCCACTTTTTTTTTTCAATTTTCAAGAATCGAGGGCGTTAGGGGATTTAGTCGGTTGGTGGCTCCAACCGACATATTCTGCTTTCAAAAAATTTCGTGTTTTCTCCTGTTCGCTTATTTTTATTTTGGGGTTTAAATTTGTATTGTTTTTAAATGATAATTAATTTGGAATTTAGAAAACTTTAAACATAAAAGTGTTTGATTTGAATAAATAATTCAAAACCATTTTCTGTTTTAAAAATAATTAATGTAACCATTTAAAATATGAACCATTTACAATTAAAATGAATTAACTTTTATTTTTTAATATCAATTTGAATTTAGAAAAACTTTAAACATAAAAGTGTTTGGATTTGAATAAATAATTCAAAACCATTTTCTTTTTTAAAAATAATTAATGTAACCATTTAAAATATGAACCATTTACAATTAAAAATGAATTAACTTTTATTTTTTAATATCAATTTGGAATTTAGAAAACTTTAAACATAAAAAGTGTTTGGATTTGAATAAATAATTCAAAACCATTTTCTGCTTAAAAATAATTAATGTAACCATTTAAAATATGAACCATTTACAATTAAAAATGAATTAACTTTTATTTTTTAATATCAATTTGGAATTTAGAAAAACTTTAAACATAAAAGTGTTTGGATTTGAATAAATAATTCAAAACCATTTTCTGTTTTAAAAATAATTAATGTAACCATTTAAAATATGAACCATTTACAATTAAAAATGAATTAACTTTTATTTTTTAATATCAATTTGGAATTTAGAAAAACTTTAAACATAAAAGTGTTTGGATTTGAATAAATAATTCAAAACCATTTTCTGCTTTAAAAACAATTAATGTAACCATTTAAAATATAAACCATTTACAATTAAAAATGAATTAACTTTTATTTTTTTAATATCAATTTGGAATTTAGAAAAACTTTAAACATAAAAAGTGTTTGGATTTGAATAAATAATCCAAAACCATTTTCTATTTCTAGAAAATAATTAATGTAACCTTTAAAATGAATTAACTTATATTTTTAATATTAATTTGGAATTTAGAAAAACTTTAAACATAAGAATTGTATGGATTTGAATAAATAATCCAAAACCATTTTCTATTTCTAAAAATAATTAATGTAACCTTTTAAAGTTAATTAACTTATATTTTGAATATTAAGTTGGAATTTAGAACTTGCATTGGATCTCTGAAGAAACCACATATTGCGAGTCTAAAATGATTTTTCAAAAATCACGGCGATAGATCATGTAATTGTAGTACAAACCGGACCCACTTCCTGCCGATTTACAGACATTTGTCCTTTTACCGGGATGGACGAAAAGGTTTGAGATGTACCGTTGGGATATAGTCCATGTAAGGTGGTCTAGTATTTTAGGAAAATAGGACGGTAGCATTCAAACGGCATTTTGGTGGTTACTTCAAACGACCCGCTTTTTTGCCGGGAAATGGAAAAGGGCTTTTCATGACAAAAAAGGAAAACTTCCTCCTGCAACATTGTTCTCCATACCAATGTCCACACATGCATAATATGGGCACAACATCACAAACTATGCCGTGATTCAAGACATAACATCGGTCATTTGGACCGAAAGCCATGAAACCTCGAACATGATAGGTCATTTTGTGAAGGTTTTTGAAACATGATCAATATACCAAGTCTGTATTTTTCCTTTCAACTATGTAACATAATATGACACCACGAAGGATTTTCATTGTTCGGATTTTTTTGAATTTATTATGCCCGCTTTGAATTATTTGAATTTCTAACTATGGTCGAACCGTGTGCATGAAGATAGGGGACGCATTGTTAGAACTTGCATTGGATCTCGAAGAAACCACATATTGCGAGTCTAAAATGATTTTTCAAAAATCACGGCGATAGATCATGTACTGTAGTACAACCGGACCCACTTCACTTGATTCGGCAGACATTTGTCCTTTTACCGGATGGACGAAAAGGTTTGAGATGTACCGGTTGGGATATATTCCATGTAAGGTGGTCTAGTATTTTAGGAAAATAGGACGGTAGCATTGAAACGGCATTTTGGTGGTTACTTCAAAAACGACCCGTTTTTTGCGCTCGGAAAATGGAAAAGGGCTTTTCCGTGCGACAAAAAGGAAAACTTCCTCCTGCAACATTGTTCTCCATACCAATGTCCACACACATGCATAATATGGGCACAACATCACAAACTATGCCGTGATTCAGCACATAACATCGGTCATTTGGACCGAAAGCCATGAAACCTCGAACATGATAGGTAATTTTATGAAGGTTTTTTCGAAACATGATCATTGTTCGGCACACATTTAGTCCCGGATGTAGTCACAAACCGGGACTAAAAATACTTTCCGCCATTTCCCACCTCTTCCCGCCAAGTTTTCCCGCCCTTTCCTTTCTACTAGAGCTTTTAGTCCCGGATGTAGTCACTAACCGGGACTAAAGATATTTCCCGCCATTTCCCAAAGCTTCACGCCAAGTTTTCCGCCTTTCCTCTATATTTAGGGTGATCGTGTCATGGCTATCCACACATCCACACCTTCCTCTCTTAGAACAATGGACAACGCCATCGGGCCATTCGACCTCGAGGAGACCCAGGCGCCTCCAACTACCCTTGTCCACCGGGTACCGCCCGCCGGATGGATGCCGAGCCGGAGGGTTCTGTCCCTCCTGTCCCTCAAGGTTCCGCATGCCAAAGGCCATCACAAACCACTTCTACCACGAGCTCACGCGAAATGGATGGATCCCAGTGGGATCCCGACAACTATGACACTGGAATGCCTTCTTCGCTAATAGGCGGAAAGGGAGCTCGCCAGTACGAGGGTGATGGCCCGCCACCGTGAACAACAACGAAGTCGGCCGTGGTGGGAGAACCGTACTATCATCAAGTGATGCGCTACATCGCCGGGAGACCATCCGCCACGGTGCCCACGAGTCCACCCGCCAGGCCCCACATCCCCGGTAGCAGATCGTCTTCAGAGACCCCTCCCACCCGCCGTGAATCCAAGGCTGGAATGGCCCTGGTATATGCCATGGATGGGCCGAGGATCCCGGAGTGGCGGTGTGACGATGGCGATGATGATGACGACGATGAAGACCTCAAGCTGCGTACTATAGGACTAGGCATGATTATGACTAAAGGGGCGCTTTAGGCCTGAGTGTTAGCTAGTCCCGATTTGTCCCGGTTTTAATATTAATAAATGTCTTAAGTGTTACCTAATAAATAGAGGAAATGCCTATATAAAGAGAGGTTCATATTTAGTCCCGATTTGTACGGTTGGGATATAGTCCATGTAAGGTGGTCTAGTATTTTAGGAAAATAGGACGGTAGCATTCTGAAACGGCATTTTGGTGGTTACTTCATAAAGCGACCCGTTTTTGCGCTCGGAAAATGGAAAAGGGATTTTCCGTCGACAAAAAGGAAAACTTCCTCTGCAACATTGTTCTACATACCAATGTCCACACACACATGATCATTGTTCGGCACATTTAGTCCGGATGTAGTCACAAACCGGGACTAAAGGGATTGCGGCAGTGGGCAGACAACACTAATAATAGGGGTGAGTGTCGACATTATGTCGCATGGCTTGTACCTTGTCCCGGATGGTGTCACCAACCGACTAAAGATGAACCTTTAGTCCCTTGGAGACACCAACCGACTAAAGATGAGTCAAGGCACTAATAATAGGGGTGAGTGTCGACATTATGTCGTGAGTGTCGACATTATGCCGAGCTTGTACTATAAATATGCATCCTTGTGAGTCCATCCTCCGCCCAGTTTGAGGCATCTCCAAGATGGTTTTAGAGCAGGACACCACTACGGCCAGCCAGGAGATGCCGACGAGCCCAGTCCTCCGGCATCTCCGAGAAACGGTCATAGAGGCACTCTAATATGTGAAATTAGTTAGCTGAGGCGTATTGATCTAGTTAGTAAAGTTACAAGCTGCAAGATGGTTTTCGAGAGCAGGACACCATCTGCGCCAGTTCGAGGAGATGCCGACGAGCCCAGCCCTCCGCATCTCCGAGAACTGGTCATAGAGGCACTCCTAATATGTGAAATTAGTTAGCTCCGAGGCGATTGATCTAGTTAGTGAAGTTACAAGCTGCAAGATGGTTTTCGAGAGCAGGACACCATCTGCGGCCAGTTCGAGGAGATGCCGACGAGCCAGTCCTCCGCATCTCCGAGAAACTGGTCATAGAGGCACTCCTAATATGTGAAATTAGTTAGCTCGAGGCGTATTGATCTAGTTAGTGAAGTTACAAGCTGCAAGATGGTTTTCGAGAGCAGGACACCATCATGCGCCAGTTGAGGAGATGCCGACGGAGCCCAGTCCTCCGGCATCTCCGAGAAACTGGTCATAGAGGCACTCCCGGTCCAGCCACAAAATGGGACTAACACTCAAGACATTTATTAATATTAAAAACTGAGACTACAAAACCGGGACTAAAGGCCACAAACCGCGAAAGATATCCTTCGGTCAAGCCACAAACCGCGAAAGACATGAACTAGAGTTACATAATATGAGCATGAACTTCTTGGCATATGTCATTCCTTATGACCGCTTCAGACGTAACCATGGAGCATCTTCTTTACTTAACGGAATGCTTGGCCGGCCACCGTGAAGGGCGGAATTTCATCAAACTTATTATAATCTTACGACATGTCCATCTTGCCCTCGATTCCCATGATGTTTCTTTTCCCCGAAAGAACTATGTGACGCTTTGGATCATCATATGATGTATTCGTTTGCATATTTTTTCTTTTTTCGATCCGAGGACATGTCCTTCACATAGAAAACGAGACACATCATTGGCTAGGACGAATGGTTCATCTCTATAACCAAGATTGTTGAGATCCACTGTTGTCATTCCGCATAACCGGTCTATCTTTACCCTTCCCCATTCAGGTTGACCCATTTGCAGTAAACAAAGGGACCTTAAAAGAGACTCCATAGTCTAGTTCCCATATCTCCTCTATGTAACCATAATATGTGTCCTTTTGTCCATTCTCGCCTATTGCATCAAAGCGACACCACTATTTTGGTTGGTGCTCTTTATCTTGGGCGATCGTGTAGAATGTATTCCCATTTATTTCGTACTTTGGAAATTCAATACATGAAGATGGTGACGCGCCAACAAGTATAGCTGATCTCCAACGGTGGTGTCATTCAAGAGATGTGTCCATCCAACCACCAGACTTCATGTGTTCATCTCAGTAATCCATGATTCAGCTTCCCGGGTTTTTGAGCATAATATTCTTGTGTTCCTCCATATACTGGAGCCAAGGTGGAATTATGTAGAACTGTGTAGTGTGCTTTAGTGAAAGAATCCTTCCCTACATATCGGTGCTTTCTTTCCAGCGTGCCTTTTTCCACTTAGTCTTCCCTCATGCCGCGATGAAAACACCAATCGGCTTAAGGTCGAATAAAGTCAACACAAAACTCAATGACCTCCTCTGCTCCATATCCCTTGGAGATGCTTCCTTCAGTCTAGCAGGTTATGAACATATTTTTTAAGACTCCCATGAACCTCTCAAAGGGGAACATATTGTGCAGAATACCGGACCGAGAATGGCAATCTCTTCCACTAGATGAACCAGAGATGCGTCATAATATTGAAGAAGGATGGTGGGAACACCAATTCAAAACTAACAAGACATTGTACCACATCCTTCAGTAACCTTGGCAGAATATCTGGATTGATTACCTTCGAGATATTGCATTGAGGAATGCACAGCTTCACAATGGGTACTCGAACATTTTCGGTAGAAGCCCCTCAATGCAATCGGAAGCAATGCGTCATAATCACGTGTGATCATGAGACTTCAGGTTTTGGAACTTTTCTCGCCATATTTATTATCCCTTTATATTAGATGAGAAGCCCGACGCACCTTGAATCAGTAAGGACTTCAAAAAGATTTCCTTCTCTGCTTTGGTAAGAGCATAGGCACGACTTAAGTGACGCCTTTATCCGTCTTGTTATCTGTATGCATGTTCTTTGGGTCTTTCATAATTTGTTGGTCCTCCCGTGCTTGTGTATCTTTTGTCTTCCCATACACCTAGGAATCCTAGCAGGTTCACACAGAGATTCTTCGTCACGTGCATCACGTCGATTGAAGAGCGGACACGCAGGACTTTCCAATATGGCAGCTCCCAAAATATAGATTTCTTCTTCCACATGGGTGCGTGTCCCGTAGCGACGCTGCTCGAACTGATTGACCGGGACCCTTTCCAAAGATTACTTCTATGTCCTTGACCATACCAAATACATCATCACCGGGAGTTCAGGCTTCTTCGGTGATCGCCTCACCTTTGAAATGCTTGCCTTTCTTTCTTACGGATGATTGGTCGGAAGAAATCGTCGATTCGCTAGGTACACAACCTTCTTGCATTTATGCAAATATGTACCTTCGGTCTTATCTAAACAGTGGGTGCATGCCTTATATCCTTTGTTTGTCCGTCACGAAGGTTACTAAGAGCAGCCAATCATTGATGGTTACGAATAACAACCCTCGTAGATTAAATGGCTCCTGCTTGTTCTCATCCCACGCACGTACACCTGGTTTGCCCCACAACCGTAAGAGTTCTTCAACTAATGGCCTAAGGTACACATCAATGTCGTTTGCTGTTTCGGGCCTTGGATGAGCAATCGGCATCATAATGAACTTACGCTTCATGCACAACCAAGGAGGCAGGTTGTAGATACATAGAGTCACGGGCCAGGTCTGGATCGCAGCTCTGCTCCCAAAAGGATTCATGCCATCCGTATTAGACCAAACCATAAGTTCCTTGGCCACCGCAAAGTCCGGGAAGTCTCTCTCGATTTTTCTCCACTGTGACCCATCGAGGTGTCTCAACTCCCGTCTTTCTTACGGTCTTCTTTGTGCCATCGCAACAACCTGGCATGCTCTTTGTTTCTAAACATGCGTTTCAACCTTGGTATTATAGGAGCATACCACATAACCTTAGCAGAACCCTTCCTGAGGGGCTCTCCTCAACATCACCAGGGTCATCTCGTGCGATCTTATACCAGAACGCTGCATACCGGCATTTATCTAAATTCTCATACTCCTTATCATGTAGAGGATGCAATCATTAATGCATGCATGTATCTTTTGCACATCTAATCCCAGAGGACAGAGAGTCTTCTTTGCTTCAGAGGTACTATCGGGAAGTTCGTTATGTTTTGGAAACTTGGCTTCATTATTTTCAGCATCTTTTCAAATGAGGAGTCGGTTAGACCACACTCGCCTTCCATCGCAACAATTACAAAGGTCGCATCGAGCTTTGTGCTGCCATCTTCACAATTTGGGTACAACAATTTCTTGTGATCTTCTAACATGCCCTCTAACTTCAACTTCTCATTTTCTGCTTCACGTCTCGCTTTGCATCGAAATGACCCTACCAAGTTCATCACCGCTCATCCGATGCCCGTTCTTCACCTTTTTCCTCCATTGTCTTCCATAGCAAGATCACCGTATTCAGAAACATATGATGATAGTTGTTATCATCATCTTCTTCTTCACCATCTTCCATCATAACCCCTCTTTCCCGTGCTTGGTCCAGCAATTATAGTTGGGCATGAAACCTTTCATAATCGGTGGCATGAATGATTTTCGAGGAAGAGTACTCCTTGTTGTTCCGACATTGAACACATGGACAACGTAAATCCATTCTCTTTGTTTGCCGTAGCCACATCGATAAATTTATCCACGCTTTGATATACCCGCTACCACGTCACCGTACATCCATTCCCGACCGTTCATCCGCATCATATAAGTAAGTTTATCAAAAACAGGACATCGTAAATAGTGAAATAACCAATTCACACCGACACATGAATTGTATCAATGACCTAGAAAAGATAGGATTGCTAACCTCGATCGAGGGAAATAAAGAGGAGAAAGCTCAAGTGCGTCTGGACACCTTCTATATTTTTGTTCTATGAGATATTCAACTGGATTTTTCACTCAAACATTTCAACAAACACCTTCAATGCATGCATGAGAAAAACTAGCACACAACCTCACACCTTACACCATTCAAAAACAGTGGAGGCAGGGGGGTGCATTTATAGAGGGCAGGTTTTAGTCGGTTGAGCCAAGAACCGACTAAAGGCGTACACGCCACGTGGTGGCAAACCTTTAGTCCCGGTTGGTGGCTCCAACCGGGACGCATGCCCCCTTACCAACCGGGACCCATGCCCCCTGGCCCCGTGCCCGCTCCAACCGGGACGCGTGCCAGCATTAGTCCCGGTTGGTGGCGCAACCGGGACTAGTGCTCTGAGGGGGCGTGGACGGATGGCCTGTTTTCTACTAGTGTAGAAACTATCAATAACCAAGCTAAGACTCATCTTAGGCTCAGTTTCCCTTTGTAAAGCGGAGATTCTAGACCAAGCTTCTTTGAAACTCTCTTCACTTTTTTTGTTTAAAAGTAAAGATCTTTTCCATAGGTGTCACAGGGATTGGATCAAAACCAGACATGGTAGTAAATAAGGTAGGAACTATTTTTTTTGTGTTTTTGAATAAAGCAAGCAAACCAAACTAGACTTTTTTTTTTGTTTTTTTTAAATAGGCAAACAAAACCAAACAAAAGAAACTAAGCAAACTAAAAACAAAGTAAAGAGAAAAGAAGTGAAGAACTCCCCTAGTGAAGACGTCCTTAGCCTCCCCGGCAACGGCGCCAGAAATTACTTGATGCTACACTCAACATGGAGGAAGAGTGCTTCATTGGAAACCCCAAGAGCAAGGTATGAAGAGCACAGCAGCAAGATTTCCCTCAGTAGAAACCAAGGTTATCGAACCATAAGGAGGAAGGAAACGTCACACAGGTGTTGGAAGCAACATGGAGACCTGCACAACACAAACTCAAGACTCTATCCCAACGAATCAGTGAGGTTGTCAAGCTCACCGGTTTGTCGTAACAAAGGATGAAACGTATGGTGTGGAAGGTAATGGTTTGCAGCAAGTAAACAAGTAACAGTGGAAGATGTATCAATGGTAAAGATTGGACCGAGGTCCATAGTTCACTAGAGGTTCTCTCCTTAGATAAACAACATGGCATGAAGGGTAAACAAATTACAGCGGGGCAATTGACAGGAACTGAGCAAGGCATAACAATGCAATTACTAGCTAAAAAGATCCTATGAAGTTGATTGGGAAATACAACAATATACATAGACCGTAATCCAACTGCATCAATGACTAGAAGTCCACCTTCAGGTTATCATCCGAACGCCCTCCAGTATTAAGTTGGAAGCAACAGACAACTTATTTAAGCAAAGTGTGTAAGGTAAACAATCCACATGTTCCATGAACAAGGGACCGTTGTTTTCTCCCTACTAGCAACATCACATCTACAACCGAAGAGATTTCTGTCACTTCCCTTGGAAACTAGAGGCATGAACCCACTATCGAGCATAAATACTCCCTCTTGGAGTCACTAGCAACTACTTGGCCAAGATAACCACTAGCAACGGAGAGCATGCAAGATCACAAACAACACAGACATGATACAATCATAAAGATAAAACCATTAATCAAACCAACATAATAATCTCAATATCCATCGGATCCCCGCAAACACAACATGCATGATTACAAATAGATTAGATCTTGATCATGAACGAAGCTCACAAGATCTATACATAAAAGCACAAAGGAGGAGATACAACCATCTAGCTACTACATGGACCCATAGTCCAAGGTGGAACTACTCACGAATCATACCGGAGAGAAGGCCTCTGGGATGATCTCCCGTCCGGCAGGGTGCCGGGAAGAGCTTCAGTGTAACATCCCAGCATTTAGGAACCTAACGAAGGGTAGATTTAGGAATATGTATTGTTGCATGCATATATTTGTGAAACTGTGGGTAAATTTTTTGCCAAATAAAACCTTAAGTGATCAATGTTTCTTTCTTACTTTAAGATTAGGTTTAGACTTAAAGGAGGATTTCTATAAACTTTGAAGTGATCTTAAAGGAATTATGTGTGTTTTGAAATGGGTTTGAATTTAAAAACTTAAGTGTTTGAATAATAATTTCAATGATTTAGATATAAGATTTGAATCTTAAATTAATTAAGAGATAGGTATTATAACTTAAATCTCAAAACAATAGAAATTATGAAATTCATTTTCATATTATAAAGACATAAACAAGTTACAACAGAATAAAGAATAAAAATATTCTTTATTAATAATAATATAATCTTTATTACAACTAAATAAAATAAAGATTTCAAGAATTACAAAAGAATAAGAAAATTACATCTACTAACTATCCTATATCTAAAATCTACACCAAATCTTCATCTTTATCTTTGAACCTGCAAAACAAAGATTAAACAGAAACAAAATAAGATTAGTGTTAGTATATTTCTCTCAGATATGTCAGTGAGATGCACTTGATAAACTCATCATTGAGAAATTTTATAAAGGGGCAAGTTTCACCAATACGAAAGATTTCATCTTTCATAAATTCATAGCCAGAATGCAAATGACAGCCAAAAGGGATCAATTCACCTGCCAAGTGAAAGTAAGCTACTAATAGTAAGTTCAAATTTTCTGAACCTATCCACAAGTGCATAGCAGGCACACAAGCTGGACACACACCAGCATGCAAAGGGTGTGTTGTCGACTTCACAAGCACATCCAGATCAAACAAAACCACAGCACAGCCGTGGGGGAAGCACTAGTGTATCACTCCACTACACATCACACTAGAACAGCCAGTGTAGAATAGCAACCAAACCAAGAAGAGCAGCCAAACCAAATCATCCAGATCAACCCAAACATCACCTGGATGGTGACATAAGGAGAGGGATGAATCTGGTGGACAGCAAGGTCAAGCCCAGGAGCTAGGAGGAGCAGGCAAGCTCAAGAGCAAGCTCAGGAGCCCAGCAAAAGCAGATCAAGATCATCATCAATCTACTACACCAACATCAAATTTTGTGGTGAGTCTCATAAAACCATCACATGATTTCATCATATTATCTAAACAAAAGCATGTGTTGCTTTATGAAGTGATCTATCAATAATCACCCAGAGGAGGTGAATCTATCCTAGAGATTTCAAGTATAAGATAAGAAATCAAGCTCAACCACAAGCACTGAACTCTCAGACCAACATCACCGAGTTCAGTGTTACTTTTGCAACTTAGATCATTCATTTGGTCTTATCAGATCAGGGCACATCTCTCAAAGAGAGTAGCACCTCTAATCCTATAAGTTTCAAACAAACTATTGCCCAACTAACTAGGAATTAAATCCTAGAGCCTTAGACCAACATCATAGGCAGGAAAGATAAGAAAGCTTTCATATCATATTATTAGTTTAAATCACAACCATGGTCAAGCTAAGCCAGAAATAAAAACCCAATCACTTGTGTGCCAGAATACAATGGTATCACAAGTACAAGTTCTTAAGGAACTAAAACCAATCTTTACTTAGTTCCCACAGAAAAAGGGATAACCCACTACATATCATTTTCCTAAAGCCAAGTGCTAGGAATCAACATTAAATTCATCTATAGATTCAGAAAAATCATTACATGTAATGATTTGGTTCAGTGTGTATAATCTTATACAAGCCAACACTATAATTACAGTAAGCAACCACTGAAAGAAACTACTGTCAGTATGAGCATTCTGACAGTAGAGTAAACTCTCAGATCAACAGCATAATCCAATCAAGGATTCCATTGAAACACTAGCATGGATCATAGTGGATTACCACTAGAATAAATCTGACAGGCAACTAGCATCATCAAAGCCACTACCAATCATTAACCACTGCATACAATCATTTCCTATGATCAGATATGATCAACACTAGATCTAAAGCATCATAGATATGATCAACAGGGGGTGATGAACCCTAACCAGAGCAAGAACCCTAATCCAGAGATTAACCCACTCAGCACATAGTCACTCCGCATGAGAAGCCACTAGATACACACAAAGAGAATCGTGGTAGTAGCATGGACAAACACCACCGAGACAACTTACCCGAGGTCCTCGCTGACGAATCGAAGAGGAAGCAGAGTGGCCGACGAACCACGACGGCACAGGGAGCACCCAGAAGGACGCTGCAACCTGCACCTGCCACGGCGGCGGCCGTAGCAACACACGAGCCCAGCACACCACCGCAGGCGGGATCGCGGCGGCGGCGACAGCACCGTTCCTAACCCTAGGGTTCGGGAACGAGGTAGACCTAGCCACGGGGAATCCCCGGAGTCAAATCCAATTGGACAGAACGAACGAGCGTCGTTGACGACCCTAACTCGCACCACGACGGCGGCCAGAACAGCCGACGGCGGCGGGGAACGACGGTGGCGGCATCGCCGGCCACAGGGTCGCAGAGGAGGAGAGGTTAGGGTCGAGGGAGAGAGGAGGCAGAGAGTGGGCTAGGTGGGCCAAAAACCCCTCGGGGGAATATTTTGACTCTGCCCTATTGGGTCACACTGGCCCAATAAGCCCAAAAGGCCAGCCCAAGTTGTTTAAATAAACTATTTTGATCAATTGGAAAAGACCAGATGCCCCTGACCTAAATAAATTCTAGAAAATACAATATAAGTCCAAAAGTTATAAATCAAATATTTTTGGATTCACAATAATACATTGTATCCAAATAAAATAAAATATAAAATTTTGGACATTTAATTTTTTATAAGAATTTTGTAATTTATATATTCTTTATGGAATTTTACAAAATTATTGAAAGTGATAAAAATAAATAAAAATCACTTTCATTATTTATTAATATTATAGTATTTATAAAAATACTAAATAAATATTTAATAATAAATTTAATGTATAATTAATAATTCCTAAAAGAATTATTAAATCAATAAAATTCAAATAAAAAGGGAAATGATTCAACAAGTGCAATAAATATAAAAATAATATTTATAAATACTTTATTAGAAGGCACCTTATATAGGGAAAATGCATATAGAATTAAATAATGCATTAGATTACTTGCATAATCATTTTTCTTCTTTAAATATTGTCCTTACCGGGTAATAATGATGTTTTTGTAGAACTAGAAGCTCAAGGTCGAGAGCAAGCATCAAACTTCACTACCTTGCCATCAGAAGGCAAGTTCATCACTTGCTCATGTCCTTTGAAGAGTCTTTATCAAAGTATTTGCAAATTGTGTGTTATCATATATGCTATAAAAGAAAGAAAATATTATTTTCATAAATAAATAAATGATAGATATCATCCTAAGTGGTGATATAATGGAGAAATAGAACTTAGGGTTTTACTTGCAACAATGATGATCAAGTAGGGACTTAATAACCCCTGACATCAGTGATTCTAGCGTCGTATATTACGCGTTAGCCATGAGATTTGGAATGGGACAGAGAAGTCAGCTGTATCTTCTTCCTCTCGCATGAAGCCAGATGTGCAGGTCGTGGCTGTTATCCTCGTAGCGTGCATATTAATTGGTAATTCGTAGAGGATATGCAGCATATGGGTGGGAACCCTCATCGTCCCACGATAGTTCTGGCATCTAACGGTTTGTACAAACCATTGTCGTAATTCATTATGTGGGCATGGTGTACACCAAGGAGGCATGCGGGGTCGCGAAGGGGGCAGTGATTGGCTTGGACCAACTACTGGGCCCCACATCATGGAATTGTGGACGGGAAAGTACACCGGGTTGTGCAACAAGGAGTTGATCTCTCATGAGTAAAGTAACGCACCTCTGCAGAGTTTAAGAACTGTAACTTGTTACTCCCTGTTCCGGGAAGGAGCTACGAATGTGGCAGGAAAGGAACTCCATGAAAGTTCTAGTTATCCTGTGAAGGCTGATTGTCATATTTTTTGAGAATAAAATCAATCTTTGAAGGAAGATTTACAAAAACTGCATTATACCAAGGATTTATGATCCGAGGTGGTAGTTAGAAGCATCAAACTTCCCACCTTGCATATAATGAAGTTGTTGGGTAACGCTGTTACTCATTCTTTCCTTTGATCCCTTGCTTAGACTCTGAGGATCCCGAAGAAGTGCCAATGTATGCAGCTGAATGCCAAGAAGATGTGTTCTACGAAGAACCTGATCTATCCGGAGGAGTTGAAGGAGTGGATTATGAGATCTGATACGGTGTCGATGATAACGAGACCAACTAAGTACCTAGTTAGTAGTAACCATCGGAGCCGAGAAGCATGAAATCTATAGAATAAGCTGTTGAGCCCCACTCCTAGTCGGAGTTGTTACTTTTAAATTTCCACTGAACACTTTAAGTTGGATCTTTGGAAGTCTTGAACTTCGGGTATTGTAATAATAATAATAATAATAATAATGTGTGTACTTTTGTAATATGGACCCGCAATGTTTCTGTTGTACCACTCTGAGGGATGTGATATTTATGGAACGGTGTTCTGTGGATGTCATGTCAACGACTATAGTGTACTAAACATGCAGTGGTATGCTGGGTCACCGCAGTTGGTATCAGAGAAAATTGCTTTGACCTTAGGTTGGAAACCTAGTAAAGGGTATTACCTGTAGGAGAATTAGCAACGATAAATAATTCTCTAAAAGTAATATAATGGGTATTCAAATGAGAATATTCCGTTATATGTTTTAGTGCAATAATTATTTGTTATGATGCAATATGTCATTGGATACTAATGAAAATTATTTTTCTGATATACAGAAATATGGCACCAAAGTTTCCAAAACAGAATTTGGTAAGGAAAGAGGAGACTCTTGATGATTATCAAGGATCATTTACAGATCAACTTCGTCAACTTTTAAAGCTTTTTAATTGTCCCACTAGAATTCCAATGAACACTATCACTTACCTTGATGGTCGGATGTTATCCAAGTATCGTGTGAGTATCCAACTTCTAGAGAAGCTGGGACTATCCCACGATCTACCCATAGGAGAAGGTAGGAGTCATTTATCGGCCTATCATGTTGCTGTTGTGGAGGCAATAGCTAATATCCGGGAGCAGAAAACCAAGGAGCTAGAAGGTAGCACATTTTTTGTGATACCTCATGATTCTATAGACTCGGAGCCTATACCGGATCATCTTTATTTGGTTAAGAAGCATCCTAAGTTAGCTTCTAAGTTTATGGATAGATATCGGACACTCGTTGCGTCTTTTTATAAGACTCATCAAGTGATTGTTGAAGACGAAAATGACATGTTAGAGGATCTAACTGATCCGGAAAGGAGGAAGCAGTTAGCATCCCAGTTAGAGAAAGAAGCAAGTAGTAGTGCAACACCTAGCTTTAAGGATATACCTATAGATCCAGAATCTTTTACACCATATCCTTACTCACCAAGACCTGAACCTACAGATGATCCTACTATAGATATACGGTATGCAGTACCACAGGGCTCAGAGGATGGTTCTGACTCAGAACATCCTATTGAGAACTCGGATGGATGGAGAATGGGATCATATAATGTATCTCATGAACACCAGATGTCCATAGATGGTTCTGACAGAAATGTTGGACAATATAGTTGGATGGGTGAAAGGATGAATCCTAATAACAGAAGTAGAAATACCATGTCAATAGATGATCAGGATGAAGAAGAAGATCACGAGGAGAGGGTGTTTGAATCATCAACATCTTCTCAAAACCCAGGGAATATACACTACCCAGTGTTTAATTATCTTGTCCACGAGAGCACCTGGGAAGCAGCAGGATCTGCGTATTCTGTTGACAACTCAAGGAATGAAGCTCAGGAGATGCAAGCTGGAGATAATGTTTCTGAAGACTTTTCAGCTGAGCTGGAGGGAGTCAATGCGCTCAGGTTGAGTAATGACTCAAGCCCTGATACTTCAGATACAGAGTATGTTCCTTCTGGAAGGCCATTTGTTCCACAAACTGTCGCGATGGTCAACACGACATCACGGTTGGACATCAGGCATGTATGATGAGCGTAGTTACTACTAGAAAGAGACAACTAGACAGTAGTATCAAGTACTGTGTATTGTACTCAAGAAATAAGTGTCACATCCCAAGATTTTCCAAATCTTGTAATGTGAAACTAAATGAATAAAATAAAAACTTTGTTTGATTTTTAGAGCCAGAAGAAACTTTTTGAATTCAATTGGAACTCCAAACCCATTTGAATTAAATAAAACCTAAAGGGATTTAAAAAGATAAACATTTTAAATAAAAGAAAACAAAATATTTTGGAAATACTATTTTAGATCTTTTAAATAAGAGGATTTGGCTTTCAAAAGAAAAAGTGGATTTATAAATAAGGATTATTTTATATAGCCAAATTAAACCTTGACCAATATTTTGAAATAAATGTTTTGTTTTGAATAAAAATAGCAAAGGTTTTATTTAAATAAAATAATAAGGAATTAATATTCAAATTTTATTTAAATAAAAGGTTTTACCATTTTAATTGAAACATCAAAACTTATTAAATTATTTAAAATAAGTTTTCCAAATGTTTGATATTCACAATTAAAACCTACTAAAGTGTTTTGGCTTTATTTTAGGTTTCAAAATAAATATCTCAATAAAACAAATCCTATTTGATTTAATAA
Source organism: Avena longiglumis (assembly GCA_030063025.1). Taxonomy (NCBI): domain Eukaryota; kingdom Viridiplantae; phylum Streptophyta; class Magnoliopsida; order Poales; family Poaceae; genus Avena; species Avena longiglumis. The sequence goes on along the minus strand of CP125978.1, from coordinate 68,187,854 downwards.
TGAAAGTCTATTATATTTAATTAACAATGGACTCTAAAATAAAATGTTATTTTGTTTTAAAACAAGTTTCCAAGTATTCTTTATTAAACCTACTGATTTGGTTTTGAAAATATTTAGGTTTCAAATAAAGATTTTATTAATAAAATCAAACTATATTTGATTTAATAACTAAGGCCCATTTTGTTTAATTACTAATGAACCCTATATAACAAAATGTTATTTTATTTTAAAACTTTCCAAATATTCCTTAATTTCAAATACAATCTACTGAATTGTTTAAAAATTATTTAATTCTCAAGTGGAGCTTTGAATTAAATCAAAACCTATGGATTTAATAATTGGAACATCCATTTAATTAAATAGTAATAGCCCCTATTATTAAAATTATTAATTTGAATTTGGATTTTGGTTCATGTTACTAAACAGAACTAATTTCAATGTTACAAAGTTTGGGTGTTGTTTGAATTGATTGAACCTTGTTTGATTGTTTAGAAAATCAAAACATAAATTAGATTCAGAAAAAGAAAAGAATTACAGGAAGAAAAAAAATATGGAAACGGACTGGCCCAGCCCATCCCAGCCAAAGATCAGCCCCCCTCCCGAATCGCTTTTCTTCACCAGAAGAAACCCACACCCTCACATTTCGTGGACCGCGTTTCCTTTCCTTTCTTTCACCGCCAAGCGGACCCACCTCTCTGCTCATCGTCTTCAACGAGACTCCGCATCGACCGTTGGGTGAGATTAATCCGGCGATTGATTGCACGTGAAAGAGGCTTTGATTTCTCGTAATAACCACGCCCCTTTAAACACCAGCACGTCCTCTCTCGTTCCCCTCTGACCCCTCCCTCAAGCACGCCCCCAGGCCGAGGAATTTTGCCCTGCACTTCCTCTGTCTCCGATGACCGTTCTCGCCAATTCAGGCCAGTACACGCCACTCCCTGCCTTATCGAGCACCCTAGCAGCTTCCCCACTCCCAGACACTCCTCCCCGTACCACCCGTTCGACCGCGGACGCCCCTGAGCCTCGCCAATGACAACCTCCAGTACCGCCGCCGTCTGCTTCTTCTCCGACGAGCCTCACAGGTAATTTCCGACCACCCCGCGCCCTCTCCTTCACGCACACATCGTCGCCATAGCCTTACGCATCTGAAAATGTCTTCTGTTTGTCCTAGCGAGCACCGTAGCCTCGTCTCCGACGACACCCGAGTGAACCCGACGCTAGCAGGAACTCCGGCGAGCGATTAGTACCACCCCAGTGCGCCCCTCGCCTCCTCGAAACCACGCCGAGCTTCCCCACGACCCGGCGATCACGGTGAGCCTCTCCTCCTCTTCTCTCGCTTCCTAGAACGGCTAGACCACCTCGGACAGATCGTGCGCCGCTAATCGTCGCCGCCGGCGCCGCCAGTTATTGGTCAACCACCTATGAACCGTTAGATCGTCATCCAGCGGCTAGGAAAGAAAGTGAGCGAAGAGGTATCGAACGATCTGCGCCGTGCGATCTACCCAGATCCTGCGGTCCACGTTGCCGATCCAGCCGAAACGGTACCGGCCAATCACGGCTCGACGCGTGGCCAGTGTTTGAATTAAAACAGATTTTTGAAACAGAATTATTTGCAAACTTCAAACCTTTGTATCTTTGCATCCACATGTCCAAAAATTGTAAATTTTATATCAATGGATTCAGTGGAACAAGCACTAGCCAACCCTACCCTTGGTTTAGTAAATAGTATCTATTAAATTGCTTGTTTTTGCAGATTCTTTTGTGTGCTTATTTAGAGTATAAAAATTGTTTAAAATTGATTTTAGGGTTAAAACTTTTGCAAATTGGATTTTTCTGACCTTACTGACCCTAGGAACCAACCCTTGGTGTTAAAAATGATTTTGGAAAGAATTAGGTTGGATTACTTGACTTAGCCATTTTCCAACCAAATAAAAAGAATGGTTTTTGTTATGAAAATGTTTATGGAAAGAAAACTTTAAGAAAATGGTTTGATCAAACATACTGACCTAAAACACCAAGTTTTGCAAATTATCAACTCATTTGGTGAACAACATAAGAGTTTTTGCCTTGATAAAAACATTTTTCACCACATGAAATGATGAATGGATTTAAAAGTGGTTTTGGATAAAACCCATTTGCTAATGACTTTGCCACTTTGGTAAATGACCAATTGGATCTTACAAAGTTTAGAAACCCCATAGAGACCCTATTTGCAAAATAAAACTATCTTGTGCATGCCCCCATGCATGAATTGGTTCCATTGTCTTGTGTGTGTGAATTTGTTTGAGTGATTATTGGTTTGGAATGTAAATTGAATTGGTGTTTGTTTGATTGACTTGTAGTGAAGTGTGAGACTAGCAAGATCAAGGAGTGAACTACTATTCTCTACCAAAAGGCAAGTGATGCTTCATACTTTTGTCCCATTATTTTCTCTATGCATTAGTGAATTTTTGCTAAGTAAAACTTGCATGGATTTTGCTAAGTATGAACCTTACTATAGGAAAACCTAGTAGATGAATCCTTAGTAGGATTTTCCTAAGTTAAAGATTCCTACTACTATCAAGCTTAGTCTAGCTAATAGAAAACATGGGTGGAATATATATTCACACTATGGAAAAATATTCTAAGTCTGAGGACTTAGGTTTTGTTTAATAAAACAACTAAGTTAATGAACCTCCTGGGTGGAATGGAAGGATTGGGATATGTTGAGTGGTTACACAAGGCCATGGACTTGGGTTGTGTATCTCACTTGTGGATGGCCACCCAGGAAACAAAGAGATTGGAGATGTCAAATGTTGAGAAGCTTCAAGTGCAACCACTTGGCAATATGGGCTCTGCCATGATCATATAGGTTGCAAGAACTTAGCCATATGGACAGTGGGTGGTAGTGTTTGATAGTTTGGAACGCGTCCATTTTGGTCTAAGGGAAAGCTTCTGAAAGATCTTGTCTTGGGAAACCAAGTCTTGTGGGGAAAGTGCACCACCTCTGCAGAGTGTAAAACCTAAGTACTTAGCCATGTCCCTGGTAAAGGACAATTTGAGCATCAAGACATGGAAGCAATCAAGAATCTCATCATTCAAATTTCTAAGTTAAAACTTGTGGATTGAAAAAGGGTTGTTTGAAATCTTAAATCTTTGATTTGTAGATGCCTTGGAAAGGATCTTCAATCTTTGATTGAGAAAAATGATTTTGTCAAGCAAAAACTTAGTATTTTCAAAATGATAAGTAAAATCTATTTTGAGCAATGCAAGCCTCAACTCCACTTAGCAAAATGCATACAGATGATAGATTCAACTATACTACCATAGTATCACTTGCCAATACAATTCAAATGTATTGACCCTTTGTGGCTGTAACTTGTATGTTGCAGGTTTGATTGATTTTAGTGAAGATTGATTGTTTAGGATTACAAAGTCTACAACCAACATCTGCCTGTGGCACTTTGAAGATGAAGGACCCTTACTTATAGTTATTCCGCTGCAATGAAATGTAATAGCCATATGAGCTATGAAAGATGTAATAAAATTATGTTATTCCTGGTTATAAAGTTATATTATGACCTTTGTTTCTTGATATTACATCTTAACTGTGGATGCTAGCTATTGATCCAGGGACTAGAATTGTAAACACAGGAGGAATCTACCTTATTAGGTTGAGACCCCTACAGATGGTATCAGAGCATTGTGTTGCCTGTAGGATTTGTAAACCTAGGATTGGACAAAAACCCTTAGAAAAATAGGAGTTGTGTTTGTTCAAAAAACTTATTTACAAAAACACTTGTAAACTCTTTCCCCAACCATTTTGGTTTCAACTCTACTTCTCTTCTACTTCAACTTGATGGAAAACCTACCCATGACCAAGGACTACACTATATGCAAAGGACTTCTTCAACTTCTTCAACTCTAATGAATTCAACATCTTCAGCATATTCACCAAGGACTTCCAACTTGGAAACTACTAAGGACCACAAATGAGACAAGGAAGTCCTACTCAAAAATTTAGAGACTGAGGGAATGCAAAATAAGAAGGAGCCATCAACAACTTTGAAGTATTGTGACCAAAAGTTTTTCTCAAGGAAACCATGATCTCATACAAGAAGAATCATGAAGGAAAGAAAAATCACAAGTAAACCATATAGATGGACCACCATATTTTAGATAAGTCAAAACTCACCAATTTATGTGGTGTAACAAAAATATTTTGTTGCCTAAGTATGTGCTTGAACATTGTTTGAGTGACATGTTTGGTTTGTGATTGCATGCACATTGCTTGTGTGAATTGTGATATGTGTGACTAGAATTGACTCCTTAGAAATATCTTGCCTATTCTAATCTCCCTTCAACCCAAACAGATGACTACCCCAAAAGACTCCAAGATTGATGACATCAACACCAACCAAGGGGACAACATGAGAGAACTTATAGCAACCCAAAACCAGTTGAGCCAAGAGACAACTCAGCTTTTAGCCAACAACAATGGATTATACCCAGCCATACAAAGGATTTTGAAACTTCAATCCCAAATGTTGCAAGGATTGGTTACTCAAATGATCAACATGGGAGAAAACTTTTCCCAGAGAGCTAATGACAACAAGGATGACAAAGATGTTATTCTAGAAGGAACCCAAGCTAGCAATATTTGTAGGGACAAAGACCATGCATCCAAGAATGTCCAAGAGGATCGGAGGAAGAGATCCAAGAAGGAAACCAAGAGAATTCAGGCAACCAAACCTAAACCTAATCTGGAGTTCAAACCTCGAAATAGGAATTATGGCAACAACAACAACAATAACAATAACAATAACAAGGGAAGTGGTGGAAATCAATCTAATCCGAGAAGGAATGTTATCTGTAACAACTGTGGAATTCCAGGGCATTTCTAGAGGGAGTGCAAAAAGCCTGTAGTGATCTGTTATGGTTGTGGCCAGAAGGGGAATATTAAGCCAGATTGTCCGAGCAAACCCCCAGGAGGATGGCCTACCAAGGGATAAGGACAAGCCAGTGGAGGAAATGGACAGCCCAATAAAGGAGGAAACAATGGCAAGAACAACAATGGCAAGAGAAACTGACCTACCGGAAAACTGAACTGTGCAACTCTCGAGGAGGTGAATAATTCGGAGCATGCAGTGATAGGTACGCTCAATATCCTTACCAATCTCGGCAAAGTTCTATTTGATACTGGTGCAACTACTTCGTTCATTTCTGAAGAAGTTTGTGATAAGTTTGGGATTAGAATGGCAACGTTAGAAAGTCCTACGACCGTAGTTACGGCAGGAGGGAATGTGATTGTACGCCACATAAAACAAGATCATGTCATCTCGATTTGTGGTTGTACATATTTCGCAGACCTTTATGTGATTCCTTTGAAGAGAATTGCAGTAGTTTTGGGGATGGATTGGATGATGGAACACGGAGCTCAGATTAATTGTGAGGAGAAAACTGTTGAAAGAACATGTGGGCCCCCATGTGTGGTTTTGGTAATTAATGACAATCTTTATGGACTAATGTGTGTATTAAGTTATACTTCTAGGATTTGTCCATTGGCATCACTTGGAGCATGTGGTGGCTTCAAGGTCGATGAAATGAGAAGAAGATGCATTGTGCAAGCTCAAAATGCACCATCTATAGAAGATCTCATGTTTGATGCTTTCCATTCTCGATGATCATGGATCGATGATGAGGAATTAAGAAAGGCGTTCCATCTTGAGAAGGGAAAAATCGTCTATATCGAGCTCAAGTGGAATGCTCAAGGAAAAGGTATAATCTTGATAGGTTTTCCCTTTTGCCGGTCTCATATTGTTAGTAGGAGACCGGGTTTAGGATAGATAACCGTACTATCAAGAGGGGCTCTCGAATGAGTAACTCGGTCACATCGTTCGGAGAGAGAGCTCAAACCTTTGCATATTTGCATCATCATATTTGGTTGTTATTTGGTCTTATCCATGTGAGGATATAGAGCTTGTGGTAATCTCCATAACAAGCTCTTGTTCATCAAAATCGGATCTTCCGTTTGTATCTTGTTGCGATTTTGATCTTGGCGGCTTTTCGGTTTCTCACCAAGTGAGGTATCTCACATTATTATACATGATACATTCTCACTTGGTGATAACCAATATTTTCACCTTTAATAGGGTATCTCATGTCGTTCTTTTTCCAACGCAATTGGAATCGGGTCGATCGGAGTGACCAATCAAAAGTTTGAATTTTTCTAGGTACCAAAATGCGTTAGTACCTAGCGCGGCAGTAGGTTTTGGCAAGTTTCCAAGTGCCACTGCCCTCCTAGGTAACAAAATGCGGTAGTACCGCATTTTAGTACCTAGCACGGCAGAAGGTTTTTGACAAGTTTCCAAAAGCCACTGTCGGGCTAGGTACCAAAAAGCGGCAGTACCGCATTTTAGTACCTAGCGCAGCAGAAGGTTTTTTACTTCGTCATTTTGATCTATCCTCCCTTTATGGACTATGATTTTTCTTTGCATGATCTTGTAGAGGTTGTTGTCCTCTTCGAAACGAGCCCAAGATCATCGAAATCGGAGTCCGGATGCAAAAGTTATGGTTGTTTTTGTTTTGTGATGACCAGTAGTACCGGACCAGGATCCGGTAGTACCGGGGTCCGGTAGTACCGCATTTTGGTACCGAGGAGCGCAGAGAAAAATGCGTTTGGATCCCCAGGAACCCCAGGAAATGTCCGGTAGTTCCGGGAAAGTCCGGTAGTACCGGGAAAAAGTCCGGTAGTACCTGGAATTGCGTTTTTGGGCAGCAACGGTTGCATTTTGGAGGGACCTATATAAGGGGCCTTCTTCCCCAATGGTTCTTCAACTATTCTTGCAAGTTTTCCCCTCCATTGTTGACCTTATTTAGCTTGCTTCCTCTCAATCCCTCCTATGATTCTTGTATATTCTTGAGGGATTTGAAAGAGGAGATCTAGATCTACAATCCCACCAATCAATCTCTCCTCTAAGTGAGGGGAACATATTGGGATCTAGATCTTGGAGTCTTTTGTGGATTTCCTCCATTGTTCTTCCTCTCTTATTCCCCCATAATCTTTTGTAACTTTGGTGGAATTTGGGAGAGAAGGATTTGAGCACTTCTTGTGTCCTTGCCATTGCATTTGGTGCATCGGTTTGTGTTCTCCTCAGAGGATTTGGTTTGAGTTACTCATTGGAGCTTGTACCTCTTGTGTTCTTGGAACCCTAGACGGTTTTGTGGCCTTGGTGGCATTGTGGCCTTGGTGGCATTTGTTGGCAGCCTCCAATTAAGTTGTGGAGAAGTGTCCCAACCTTGTGAGAGGTTCCGGTTTCCACCGACAAGTGCACCGATAGTGGAAGTGTGGATCGGTCCCGTTGGGGTGAGATTCATCGGAGAATAAGAGAGGCCTTTTGTGGCTTTGGTGGTTTGATACGACCCCCTCTCCAAACGAGACGTACTCCATGTTGGGAGGAACTCGGTAAAATATAGTTGTCCCCGCATGCCTCGGTTATCTCTATACCCGAGCTCTTTACTTATGCACTTTACATTGTGATAGCCTTCATGCTTGAAGTAATATATATCTTGATATCACTTTGTTGCTTGTATTGCTTATCATAAGTTGTTGGTGCACATAGGTGAACCTAGTTGTTCTAGGTTGTGCTTAACAAAGTAAACACTAGTTTTATTCCACCTTTGTTGAGCCATTCTAGGAAAAGTTTTAATCGCCTATTCACCCCCCCCTCTAGGCGACATCCGTATCCTTTCAATTGGTATCAGAGCCCGGTCTCTCATTTTCGGCTTCACCGCCTTGAGAGTAAAGATGTCGGCTAGAGGATTAGTGCACAATGACATGTTCATATTCGATGGCACAAATTATGATATATGGAAAACTCGTATGCTTATTCATTTTCGGGACATAGACCCAAAATTGGAGCGTATTGTAGATATAGGTTTTTCTCCTCCTATGGATTTCAAAAATCTATCTTGTGAGGATGAGAAAAGCTTATATCTCGATGCTCAAGCTTCTAATGTGCTTGTTAATTCTTTGATCTATGTAGTTATATCTTCAATCGTTCCTTTTTGGAGCGCTCATGAGTTATGGACAAAACTTCAAGATAAATATGTTGTGTCCAACATTATTGAGGATGATTGTGTTGCTTCCACTTCCGGTCGAGATGAGTCCTCATCCTCTACCACTTCACCAACATGTGACTTTTCACAAGGTAATGATATGGTGAGTGGTGATAGAAATTGCAATATGGATAGTGTGTTCACTATTTATAATCCCTCATATCTATCTAGTTACAATGATCTATCTTTGGACCTTAACACTTCTAGCACTCAAAACTCCTCACATGCTCGTATTAATAGTCCTTGCATATCATGTAGAAATGACTTGAATAAATCTCATGATGATATGCTCATGTTGTCTTGTTGCCATGATAAAAATGCTTCTATTTCCTCTAGTGCTTGTGTTGCTAACCATGTAGAGGAAAATGAAGATTCTATGGGCAAAGACAAGGTTTTGAATAGAGCTACAAGTGCAATCTCATCATCACCTTCCTCCGGTTCTCACATATGCCTTATGGCTAAGGGAACAAAGGTAACCTCTTGGGATCCCATTGTATCTCATGATGATGATGATGATGAGGTTGAGAATGATAATGATGATTATCGAGGTAAGTATGATATTACCTCTATTAAGAAAATGGGAGAGGTTGTCTATAGTGCTCTCTACAAAAGTAAAATTGCTTCCTCCAACCTTCTTGAAATCTTGAATTATGCTATAGAAGGCAATGATCTTATTGAGGAGCAAGAAAACATAATTGATGAAAAGTTTGCGCTTGAGCGTGAGTATGCTAATGAACTTTCTCAAGTAAAGGACTCCCTTTAAGAATAACAAACCACCAAAGAATCTCTTGAGGAGACTTTTACTCTAGAATTATCTAGAGTAAATGAATACCATGATAGAGAACTTGCGGTGGATAACTCCTTCAAGATTAAAAATGATGATCTTGAAGTTGCTTATGCTAAACTCGTTGAGGATTTTAAGCACCTTGAAAATGGCTCTCGGGTCATTAAGAGGGAGCTCATCAAACTCACCGAGTCACATGAGCAACTTAAAGCTTCATATTTAAAAGAGCTTGACAAGTTGCCCTCATGAGCTAATAATAATGATGCTTGTGCTACTAACTCTATTTATTGTGAAGCATCTATTTTGAAGGAGAATGTTGAGCTAAAGGCTCAACTTGCTTTGCTAACTAGCAACTATGGGAAGTTAGAAGAAAGTCATGTTAAGCTCTCGAGCTCGCATGAGGATCTTCTAGTCTCCCATGGTAGGCTAAATTTAGATCATGAGGCCATCATGTCGAAGGTAACATCTAGTGGGCCTCATGTGGACATTAGCACTATATATACTCCAAATGTTATATTGCCATGTGCTAGTCCTTGTAATTCATCCTCTCACAACCGTGCTATATCTCTTGATGAATTACATTCCGTGCCTTGTTGCTCTAACAATGTAGCATCTACTTCCTCTAGTACTTTTGTTGAAACTAACCATGTAGAGGAAATAAAAGAGCTCAAGGCTCAAGTCACTTCTTTGAGAAATGACTTGAAAAAGGGTCATCAAGGGAAGGCCGCACTCAACAAAATCTTGAGTGTGCAAAAATCCCCCAATGACAAGAGTGGGCTTGGATTCAACTACAATGTCAAGAACAAGTCCACTATCAAGTTGAAGCATAAGGAAAACAAGAAGAATGGCCAAGATCAAGTCAAGAATCCGGACAACATTGTTTGCTTCAAGTGCAAGGAAGAAGGGCACCATGTTAGATCTTGCCCATTGAAGAAAAAGCCTCTTAGTGTGAAGCAACAAGGGAAGCGGCCTCAAGTTCCACCTCAATTCATTAATGGGACACTTCCTAAGATGACTACTCGAGCTCTTCCTCGAGTTGTTGCTTCACCTAAGAAGAAAGATGGCAAGAGTAGAACTTGCTACATATGCCGTGAGAAGGGGCATATTTCTTCCTCATGCACTATCGATATCTCCTCATCCAACCCTATCATTATTGATGATGATTATTCTCTTTGTAAGGATGCGGTTGGCAATGTGTTTGCCAAATTTGTTGGTGATCAATGTGGGTTCAAGAAAAGAACCATTTGGGTTTCCAAGCCTATTGTGACTAACCTCTTAGGACCCAACTTGGTTGGGGACCAACAAGCCAAAACTTGATCAATAGGTGTTGTTGGAGGGCATTGGAGACTTGGCTACATTATGAAGAACTGAGGGATCTTCATCAATTATTATTGTCAAGCCAAGCCATTTGGATTATCATGATTATATTATATTCCTAATGTTCCTCCTTGCGGTAACATATGCTAAACTCTTTACATTGAAAGTTACTCGCCCCCTTGTGCATGTGTTGGTTTTGTATCTTCCATGCTTTTATACATGTTGTGCTTTCCACTTAATTATCTTGAGGTATCAAGCATATTTATGTATGATTAGGTGGCACTCCATGTATGTGTGTTTCTTGTGGTTGAGCCTTTCTTGATTATATTTGATATCTTATTTGGCTCTTGTGAGAAATTAATGGATTATCCCAGTTTGGGGGAGTGTTATGCTTGGGCATTCCACAATCCTAAAAATATGTGTACATGAGGAATACCACCTAGTATTTATATTGGATTATTGTCTAGTCTCTATGTGGTATAAGTCTCATGAGAAATTTAAGTTTATAATGTCCATTAATTATCTCTATTTGTTTCATTTTGCCTCGTGTTGGTTTTATGGTAGTATCACATTATGGGGGAGTCATATGCTTAGTGATTATTACAATCCTAGAAAATGTGAACATTCGAGGTTGTGTCACTTAAAATTGATATTGATAATTATCTAGCTCCTATGTGACACATGTGCTCATACAAGTTCCAATTTGCTTGAATGCCTTTATTGCTCATATTTTGAATCTTGTTTATGAGAGTGCTTCTTGGTATGTGTTTCCTCATATTTAGATATATATATCCGTATGGAAACCATTTGCTTCAAGTTACTCTAATCACTAGTGATTGTGTGACAATTGGAAGCTACCAAGAATCTTGTTCTAAGTATCATGCCTAATTCTTATATTTTGTTATATGCTTCTTGTTGTGACTATGATCTTGGATATCCATGCAAGCTACCTTGGGAAAATTATTCCCAATATTTCTTGTCCTTGGACAATGAGTACTATATTTATGGTAGAATTTATTGATCATATTCACTTTGGCCTTTGCTCAATCTTGTCCTATCTTTGGCCAAGTAAATATTTTGTGTGCTCCCATGTATTCCTTGCTACATTTGGATCCTTTTACTTTTCTTGGTATCCTCTTGTGTTTTATTTATTGTAGGTACTAGTGATGATCCCATTTGTGTGCATTTCGCATTCAAAAGGAAAATCCTATATAATGCACTATCCATGGGGAGCTCTCCTATATTATTTAGAACACTCGTGTTTATGCTTCTTTGTTTGATCCATATCGGGTTTTATGTGCTTGGAACCTCAATCTTTTTGTTTTGGTATTTGTGCCATTATGAGAAGTTTGGGGAGTTTGGTTTCTTGTTGGAACCTTGCTATTTTTTGGAGTTGGTTTTGTCTCACTCCTTGTTTCATGATTTGACCATTTTAGAATGAGATAAATACTTGAGCATTTTTATTTCTATCTATATTTTTCTCTTTTGGCTTTAGCTTAGTTCATTTGTTGAACTTGTGACCTTTCATGTGTTGGATTGGTTATTTGATACAATTTGGAAATCGTTTGTCATGTGACACTCTTGTGTGTGCAATCTCGATTTACTTGGTGTTTTTTGTTCAAATTGTATCTCCGTTTTGGTTCTTGACAGATTTATGCATTCATATTTACTATATGTTTATATTATGGCATGCTTTCTTTCTTTGATCCAATATATAGGGGAAACTCCACCAAATCCCATCGGCTAAGTTGTGCATGAAATTCAATTACATATCAATATGCACATATTTATGTGGAGTCTCTCCTATGTATTGTACTTGCACTAACTACATTGGACCCAATAAGTTTGGGGACCATTTTGTACTTAAATGTGTTTTAGGTACATTGGAGATTGATTGGATGGTTCTCTCTCAATTTTGAAGAAATGATGCATACATGAAAATTGGAGGCAAGCTATAGGATGTTCAACGAATTCATATCCTCTACATCCTACCAATTATATCTCGGTAACAAGTATATCTTTCTCATGCTCATATATCTTGATTCCAACCGTTTGTCGGTTGCCTTCTAGCATGAATTTTTGTTATTGTATTTATTGTTGTATCTATATCCATGGTATTAAGAGAACTCTCTATTGTATATGTGTATAAGTTGAGATGAGTGCATATAATTGGGACTATACAAAATCATGCATGTGATCCATCAATCCCAAATATGTCAATATAGCAATTTTATTTCCTATCTTTTCCTCAACTTCTCTCATGTGCAATAGTGAGATTTTTCTAGTTGTTTATTCCTTGTGTTATTTGTTGCCTTTCTCCATATATTCGAACTTTCTCCTTTTCCCTTTGGTGATAGTTGTAATATATGTAGTGTGTTGGTGTTTGAAGTACATTAATGTACAATAATATATATTTGAGCCTTTGTCCATGCTTTGAAGCAAAAATCTTATTGATATATGTTATGACTTCATTTTTTGCCTTTTATGTGAATTCTTGTATGTATTCTTTATGTGTGCATATTTCTTTGTTGGCATATGTCTTTGTGATGTTTTCCACTTAGAGACATATACACATATGAGAAGATAATTTTAGTTGATTTTTAATCCTTCGAGACCACCTTTCTATTCCTTTTGATTTTAAGGTGGCTTCCAAATTTAATTTCCTATGAGTGCTTGTTCCTCTTGTTTACATCTTTGGGCACTCATATTTATTCTCTCATGCCTTGTATTGTTAAATGAACTTGGATGAGTGAGGATTCCATGATTATGCACCTTGTTCCCTCTCATGCCTTGTATCTTTGGGGAGCTCATCTAATTCATTTAATAATTCTCATTTGTCTTTCCTCTCATTTATTGTGCCTTAAATGTTTATTGTGGAGTGAGGATTCCATATTTGTGCATTTTTGTATTTAATTACAATGATTATAAAGTGTGCACAAATCTTGGGGAGCTTCTCTATTTTATTTAAGCATTTATTTGATCTTTCATTTGTTGTGTTTTAAATGCTTATGGGGGAGCGAGGATTCCATATTTGTGTATTATGTATTCCAATGCATTTATTATTGGGAAGCTTCTCTATTTGTTATTTAAAACACTCTTTTGCTCATATCATAATATCTTGTTGTTTCCTTTTGGACTCATTTGTTGTTTTCAATTAGTTTGTCGGACCTTGTAATTGCTTGCATCATTTGCTGATGCCTCTTCTTTTTTTATTTCTTTTGGCAATCTTTGGGTCCTCGATATAGTCCTACTTCCTCCCAAGTATTCATCATTGGATATGTGTGAATGCACACCTTTGGAGGATTTATCACTATATTGGCCTTCTAGAACTTGTCACCCATTTCGGCAATCGATGCCAATGGGGGAGAAATTTTAGAGGGTTTAAGGGAAATGGTTTATGCTTTGAGTTTGTTCTTAAGCATTTGCCTTTCATGCTCTTGCATCTTTGTTGTTGCTTAGCATGTGGTATATATAGAGGAAACTCCACCAATGATAATGATTGACAATATATGCAATGAAATTCAAGTTCATCACACATGCATAGTATTGTGGGGGAGTTTGCTCTATATATGGTGGTGGTACCAATATCACATACTTATGTAGTACTTGATATTGGTGTTACCATTTTACTCATTAATATTCCTTATATAAACCCTCTTAAAGGGATTGTCATCAATTACCAAAATGGGGGAGATGGAAAGAACATGTGGGCCCCCATGTGTGGTTTTGGTAATTAATGACAATCTTTATGGACTAATGTGTGTATTAAGTTATAATTGTAGGATTTTTCCATTTACATCACTTGGAGCATGTGGTGGCTTCAAGGTCGATGAAATGAGAAGAAGATGCATTGCGCAAGCTCAAAATGCACCATCTATAGAAGATCTCATGTTTGATGCTTGCCATTCTCGGTGATCATGGATCGATGATGAGGAATTAAGAAAGGTGTTCCATCTTGAGAAGGTCAAGATCGTCTACATCGAGATCAAGTGGAATGCTCAAGGCAAAGGTATAATCTTGATAGGTTTTCCCTTTTGCCGGTCTCATACTGTTAGTAGGAGACCGGGTTTAGGATAGATAACCGTACTATCAAGAGGGGCTCTCGAATGAGTAACTCGGTCACATCGTTCGTAGAGAGAGCTCAAACCTTTGCATATTTGCATCATAATATTTGGTTGTTATTTTGTATTATCCATGTGAGGATATAGATCTTGTGGTAATCTCCATAACAAGCTCTTGTTCATCAAAATCGGATCTTCCGTTTGTATCTTGTTGCGATTTTGATCTTGGCGCCTTTTCGCTTTCTCACCAAGTGAGGTATCTCACATTATTATACATGATACATTCTCACTTGGCGATAACCAATATTTTCACCTTTCATAGGGTATCTAATGTCGTTCTTTTTCCAATGCAATTGGAATCGGGTCGATCGGAGTTACCAATCAAAAGTTATAGAAGTTTGAATTTTCCTAGGTACCAAAATGCGGTAGTACCGCATTTTAGTACCTAGCGCGGCAGTAGGTTTTGGCAAGTTGCCAAATACCACTGCCCTCCTAGGTACCAAAATGCAGTAGTACCGCATTTTAGTACCTAGCACGGCAGAAGGTTTTTGAAAAGTTTCCAAAAGCCACTGTTGGGCTAGGTACCAAAAAGCGGTAGTACCGCATTTTAGTACCTCAGCAGAAGGTTTTTTACTTTGTAATTTGGATCTATCCTCACTTGATGTACTATGATGTTACTTTGAGTGATCTTGTAGAGGTTGTTGTCCTCTTCGAAACGAGCCCAAGATCATCAAAATTGGAGTCTGAATGCAAAAGTTATGGTTGTTTTTGTTCTGTGATGACCGGTAGTACCGAACCAGGATCCGGTAGTACCAGGGTCCGGTAGTACCGCATTTTGGTACCGAGGAGCGCATAAAAAATGCGTTTGGATCCCCAGGAACCCCAGGAAATGTCCGGTAGTGCCAGGAAAGTCCGGTAGTACCGGGAAAAAGTCCGGTAGTACCGGTAATTGCGTTTTTGGGCTGCAACGGTTGGATACTGGAGGGACCTATATAAGGGGCCTTCTTCCCCAATGGTTCTTCAACTATTCTTGCAAGTTTTCTCCTCCATTGTTGACCTTCTTGAGCTTGCTTCCTCTCAATCCTTCCTATGATTCTTGTATATTCTTGAGGGATTTGAAAGAGGAGATCTAGATCTACAATCCCACCAATCAATCTCTCCTCTAAGTGAGGGGAACATATTGGGATCTAGATCTTGGAGTCTTTTGTGGATTTCCTCCATTGTTCTTCCTTTCTTATTCCCCCATAAGCTTTTGTAGCTTTGGTGGAATTTGGGAGAGAAGGATTTGAGCACTTCTTGTGTCCTTGCCATTGCATTTGGTGCATCGGTTTGTGTTCTCCTCGGAGGATTTGGTTTGAGTTACTCATTGGAGCTTGTCCCTCTTGGGTTCTTGGAACCCTAGACGGTTTTGTGGCCTTGGTGGCGTTGTGGCCTTGGTGGCGTTTGTTGGGAGCCTCCAATTAAGTTGTGGAGAAGTGTCCCAACCTTGTGAGAGGTTCCGGTTGCCACCGACAAGTGCACCGATAGTGGAAGTGTGGATCGATCCCGTTGGGGTGAGATTCACCAGAGAATAAGGGAGGCCTTTTGTGGCTTTGGTGGTTTGATACCACCCCCTCTCAAAACGATACGTACTCCATGTTGGGAGGAACTCGGTAAAATATCGGTGTCCCCGCGTGCCTCGGTTTTCTCTATACCCGAGCTCTTTACTTATGCACTTTACATTGTGATAGCCTTCATGCTTGAAGTAATATATATCTTGCTATCACTTTGTTGCTTGTATTGCTTAGCATAAGTTGTTGGTGCACATAGGTGAACCTTAGTTCTTCTAGGTTGTGCTTAACAAAGTAAACACTAGTTTTATTCCACCTTTGTTGAGCCACTCTAGGAAAAGTTTTAATCGCCTATTCACCCCCCCCTCTAGGCAACATCTGTATCCTTTCAACTGTATCAATCAAAACTCCAAGTGGAGCAAGGATAGTTTACCAAGCAGATAAACACAGTCATATCATGGTGGATTTGCAGTTCAATTCAATGAAGGAAGTTAAATTAGAAGAGATTCCTATAGTTAATGAGTTCCAAGATGTTTTTTCAACAGAGTTACCAGGAATGCCACCAGACCGGGAGATAGAGTTCACCATTGACTTAATACCTGGTACAACACCAATAGCTCAAGCACCTTATAAAATGGGACCCAAAGAGTTGAAAGAACTCAAGGAGCAAATTGATGAGTTAGCAAGAAAAGGATTTATACAGGAAAGTGTATCCCCATGGGGAACACCAGTAATTTTTGTGGATAAGAGATATGGTGGAAGACGGATGTGTGGTGATTATAGAAATCTGAACAATGTGACTATCAAGAATAAGTATCCTTTTCCAAGAATTCAAGATTTGTTTGATCAAGTGAAAGGAGCCAGAGTATTTTCAAAGATCGATTTAAGATATGGATACCATCAAATAAAAATCAAGCCGGGAGATGTTCCAAAAACAGCATTTGTCTCAAGATATGGACACCATGAGTATCTGGTAGTACCGTTTGGTTTGACCAATGCACCGGCGATATTCATGAATCTGATGAACAAGATCTTCATGCCATATTTGGACAAGTTTGTCATCGTATTTATTGATGATATTCTGATATATTCCAAGGATAAGGAAGAGCATGCTGACCATTTGAGAATAGCATTGCAAACTTTAAGAGAACATAAGCTTTATGGTAAGTTCAGTAAGTGTGATTTTTGGCTAGATGAGGTAGAATTCCTCGGTCATGTGATCAGTAAAGATGGGATTGCTGTGAATCCATCTAAAGTTCAGTCGGTACTAGAGTGGACTGCACCGACCAATATGAAGCAAATTCGAGGTTTCCTAGGAATGGCTGGTTATTATCGGAGATTCATTGAAGGTTTCTCCAAAATAGCTAGACCCATGACCAAATTATTAAGGAAGAATACACCATTTAAGTGGGATGAGAAGTGTGAAGCAAGTTTCCAAGAGTTGAAAACTAGATTAACCACAGCTCCAATCTTAGCAGTTCCTGAAACAGGGAAGGATTTCACCGTATACTGTGATGCATCTAAAGAAGGTTTGGGTTGTGTATTAATGCAAGATCGGAAAGTGATTGCTTATGGTTCAAGACAATTGAAACCACATGAAGTAAACTATCCAACTCATGATTTAGAGTTAGCAGCAGTAGTTTTTGCACTGAAAGGATGGAGGCATTTTCTTTATGGAGCCAGATGTGAGTTATACACTGACCATAAAAGTCTCAAATATTTCTTCACTCAAAAGGAATTGAACATGAGACAGAAGCGTTGGTTGGAATTAATCAAGGATTATGATCTAACAATCAATTACACCCCAGGGAAAGCAAATGTTGTAGCAGATGCTTTAAGCAGAAAGGGTGCAGATATTCAGCCTAGCAACAGAGAGTTACCAAAAGAGTTACAAATGGACTTAGAAAGATTAGAACTTCAATTCATCAGAACAGAGGTTCTTGGAGGATTAGCTACTATGCAGGTAGTTGCAGAGCAGGACAGTGATCTTAAGCAAGAAATTTTGAGACATCAAGAAGAAGATCCTTTTATTGCTGAGGAAATTCGGAGGATATCTCAAGGGCAAAAATCAGTTTTTCGCCTTGGGGATTATGGGTCTTTATGGTTCCAAGACTGTCTATGTGTTCCAGATGTGACCGAGATCAGAAATGTCATACTCAAAGAAGCACATGATACACCATATTCTATACATCCAGGTGTTGGATATATGCCCAAGAGGCAATAATAAAGTGGTTATTATCATATCTTCACACTTATGATAAATGTTTACATACCATGCTATAATTGTATTAACCGGAAACATTAATACTTGTGTGATTTGTAAACTAAAATAAGAGTCCCTAGTAAAGCCTCTTGTTAAACTAGCTTGTTGGTTAATATATGATCATGGTTTCCTGATCATGAATATAGAGATGTTATTAACAACAGGGTCATATCATTAGGAGAATGATGTGATGGACATACTCCTATAGATAAGCGTAGCATAAAGATCAAGTCATTTCATTAGTTCAATTGCTATATGCTTTCTGATACATAGTAACCTAATTCCTTCGACCATGAGATCATGCATATCACCTTTACCGGATGGGTGCTTTGATGACATCAAACACCACACCGTAACTGGGTGGCTATAAAGGTGGCATTGAGTGTTCGGAAAGTATTGGTTGAGACACATGGATCAAGAGTGGGATTTGTCCATCCATATGACGGATAGATATACTCAGGCCCTCTCGGTGGAATGTCATCCAATTGGCTTGCAAGCATGTGACTGGCTCACAAGGGATCACATATCACGGAACGAGAAAAGAGTACTTATCGGTAACGGTTGAACTAGGTATGCAGAGATATCGACGATCATAACCTCGGATAAGTAAACTATCGTGAGATAAAGGGAAATTGGTATCGTATGTAAGTGGTTCATTCGATCGCAAAGTAATCGAGAAATATGTGGGAGCCATATGAATTTCAGATTCCTCTATTGGTTATTGTTCGAGAAGTGTCTCGATCATGTCCGCATAATTCACGAACCGTAGGGGAGACACACTTAAGGATTCGACGTTGTTTGAGTAGTTATGGTATTATGAGAAAGAGACCGAATGTTGTTCAAGTCTCGGATGGGATCCGGATATCACGAGGTGATCCGGAATGGTCCGGAGAATAAGATTCATATAAGGAAAGTCCCGCTGGAGTTCAGGAATGATTCCGGTGTTTTCATCGGGAATGTTCTAGAAGGTTCCATTGTCCCAAGACCGGGGGGAGGGTACATGAATGTTTTATTACATATTGAATGATTGCATCATGTACTAAGTGTTCTTGCTGTTCCAAATAAAGGATTAAATTGAATCCTAAAACAGAAAAGTCAAATGGCCAGTTTAAAAGTCAAACGGCTAAAACAGGAAACTGTGGGAAACAAGCAAGAGGTGGTTGGAACCGACTTGAGGGAGGAGTCCCTCCAAGCCGGCGCTCCAACCAAGGCCGACTTGGGGAGGGACTCCCCTCCCCTTGGCTGCCCCTCCCACCTATAAAAGGAGGGGCAGGGCCTCCTCCTCTAGACACACAAGTTCCTATCCTCTAATCTCCGGTTTAGAGCCGTTTTGGTTTAGAGCTTCTAATTGCCCTAGCCTTCGGTTTAGAGCCTTCTAATTGGTGTGTCTAATCTCTAGACCACTAATAGTTCTCTCTCATACTCCACCATACTCGCCTCCGGCTTAAGGCGAAGCCTGGGATCTCCTCTACTTAGTACACGCCATTGCCGCCGGAATCACGAGGAGAGTGCTACAACCTCCGCCTCTTTGGAACAAGGGAGAGGAAGGTCTTCGTCAATCGAACGTGTGACCGATCATGGAAGCGCTTTAACGCAGCGCCGGAAGGATCGTCTACACGATCTTGAGATCGGGAAGAGTACGACTACATCACCCACGAGAATCTGCTCTCGTTAACCGCTTTGGAATCTTCGAGGGTGAGTTCCTCTATCGACTCGTTGCTACAATCTAGTAGATAGATCTTGGCTTGTTTGTTTGTATGCGATAGAAAATTTTTGTTTTCCATGCTACGAACCCCTACAGTGGTATCAGAGCCGTGTCTATATGTAGATCTGTTGCACGAGTAGAACACAATGGTCATTGTGGGCGTTGATGCTTTTATTGTCGATTGCTTCTTGTGTAC
The DNA here is from genome assembly GCA_030063025.1 of Avena longiglumis. Taxonomy (NCBI): domain Eukaryota; kingdom Viridiplantae; phylum Streptophyta; class Magnoliopsida; order Poales; family Poaceae; genus Avena; species Avena longiglumis. The sequence goes on along the minus strand of CP125978.1, from coordinate 68,167,881 downwards.
TTTGCATCTTGCGGTATGTTGGGATGAAGCGGCCCGGGCTAACCTTACATGACATCGTTCATGAGACTTGCTCCACGCTTGACATGCAACTTGTATTGCATAAGTGGCTTTATGGGTGCCTGCTTTCTCCTAGCATAGTTAAGATTCAATTTACAACGGGTGATTAACAATACTAGTATCAATGTTGTGGTTCATGTTCGTAGTTAGAACGACACTTATTGAAAGCCCCAAACCACGTAAAACATGCAAAGAAAGTAGAGGCGTCTAACTTTGTTTTGGGGGTGTCAAGATGATGTGATATGGCCATGATTGTGATTATATTTGATGTATGCAATGCTCCTTATTGTAAGTTGGCAACCGGCAGGAGCCATATGGTTGTCTTTAATTTATGTTAAGACCCGCGTGTCTATTCAAAGTAGTTGTAATAGTTGAAGCCGGTGGACGACAACCATGGAGAAGCGTCATTGACCTTGATGCAATGCCGGTGATGATGGAGATCATGTTCGTGCTTGAAGATGGAGATCGGAAGCACAAATAAGAAAGGCCATATCATATCACATATTATGAATTGCATGTGATGTTTATCCTTTATGCATCTTGTATTGCTTAGTAGACGACGGTAGCATTATAAGATGATCCCTCATGCACATGAATTTCAAGTCATAAAGTGTTCACCCTTAGTTAGCACCGTTGCTAAAGCTTGTTGTTTCGAAGCACCACGTGATGATCGGGTGTGTTAGATTCCGCAAGTGTATACAACGTGAGCAAGCCAGATTTGCTCATGCAGAAACTAAGGTTTGATCTTGACGAGCCTAGCATGTACATACATGGCCTCAGGAACACGGATTACCGAAAGGTAGAGCATGAGTCATATAGTAGATATGATGAACATGTTGATTGTTCGCCATTGAAGCTATATCAACTCTCGTGATGATCGGTTTTGATGTGGTGGATTTGGTTCGTGTGATCACTAAAACAATGTGAGGGATATTGTTTTGAGTGGGAGTTCACCTAGATTAATTTAATTATTAATTAGAACTCAATTTATCATAAACTAAATCAAAGTGAATTTGCATAGTTGTTGTAGTCATTGGCATCCGTTTACCACCTTGTGCTTAGTTATAATTGAGATGATAGAACTATAGAATTCTGGTTAGTTACTTTACGAACTGGTATCGTATTGTTTTGAAGTGTTAATCTAAAGTTTAAAAGTCCTATTGCAAACTTTTAGTAAGTTCCGGTTACTCCATAAAGTTTAATAATTAGTATTAAATCACGAGTAACAATTCCAAGTGTTAGTATATAAGTATCATGTTTGTCTCCATGATTCTTGATATTCAAAGGATTCTCTTAATATCAAGATTATCTAGGATCTGAAAGAGTTGTTTCAGAAACCATGATGTGTGGAAGATATTGTGATATCTGAAACGAAGTATTGGTTACAACATGATAGAGTATAATATGGCAAAAGTCATGTTCTCATATTTGATGAGAATTTGCAAAAGGTTGGAGACACTAGTTGTCCTAATCCTCCAAAAGGTTTTGGAGAGCAACATTATACTTGCGATTCACCGTTACAAGCTAAAAGTAGCCTGATCATGGATAAATCCATGATGAGGGTGAATATTTGATGTAGGTAAGATGTTTACTACACCAAGAGATTACTAAAGAAAGGAATTTGAAAGAACACGAAACATTTGATGATAGGTGATCTACTTCAAAGTGCAAGTCCAAAGACATTGGTATTTAATTATACACGCTTTGGATTATGTGTCATATGTATGACTCCACTATTGATATTGATAGATTCTTTCAAACAGAAAAGGAAATATTGAAAGAGAATCTCATAAATATATGGCAGAAAATAAAAGACTAGAATTGTTCAGTTTAAGTATATAGATGATATACATGTTATGACTATATTCTTTGCTTATTAAACACTGTGGTTCTTAAGTATTTGATACTGAATTTGTTGGTGTGAATCGTTATACGAAACAACACAATTCATGAACTACAATGGCCTAAGTAATTAGCAAAAGAATATGTGATGATGTTCATCGAGAACAAATAAAGGGTTATTGTGTTGCTCGTTAAAACATCAAAGCTTGCCTTCAAGATTTGTTTTATCAGGTATTATGAGAACAAAAAGGTTGTTCAAATAATTGCCGTAATCCATAAAAGATGGATGATTCACAAATCTCGTTGGAGAAATCACATCCATAAAACTAGTGCTAAAAATGTCGAAAGACAAATTGATTGAAAGATCACTTAGGAAGTGACATCGCCGTTTAAATTATATTGGAAAGAAAACATGAAGAAAATCCATATGGATGGAATTTTGGAGTTTATTTTGATTTTGATCAAATGACGCTTGTGAAACTTTCCTAGAGATAATTAAAACTTCGTTCATAGGCCAAAAGGGAACGAATTACTAGCTTATTGGAACTTGTACATATTGTTGTACGAAATTCATTATGTGTAGTCAAGAGCGATGGATTTCAACTTCATATGCTTTCTCCAAAAATTTGAGTGAATATATGAATATTTACTTAATAAGGATGAAGTGTGAAATATTTGAAAAGTTCAAAGATTTTCAAGATGAAGTGCAAAATCATTGTAACAAGAATATAAACAGTTTATGATAAAGATCATAAAGGAAGATATTTGAGTTACAAAGTTTAGCATAATACCTAAGATTTTTGGAATCGTTCCGTGGATTTGCATTTTCCGAAACACCATAAGAGTATGGAGCGTTCGAGATATGTAATTAAACCTTGTTTGACATGGTAAGATCAAAGGTGTAATTCATAAAACTGCCATAGTATTTGAAAGATTAAAAGCTTTAGAGATTACCGTTTTCCACTGAAAAGAGCTCCATCATAATCCGTTGAAATGACACCATATAAAGTTATGGTTTGGGATAAAACCCAAGTTGTCCTTTCTTAAACATTGGTATGCTATGCATAAGAAAGATGTTTGCAACCAAGTCGGATGAACCTGTCTTTGTATGTTATTTCGAATAACTGTTAAGTAATCCTCCATAACATCGGAGACAAAAGTGTTTGTCACTTAAAACGTCAAGTTTCTTTGAGAAGGAATTTTTCGTGAAAAGTTAAGTGGGAGGACAATAGAACTTTGATAAGGTTAAAAGAACCTTAGTCTGTATGCAGAGTTGCTAGCGCCAAAAAAGTGTTCCGAGGCAAGAATAAAGCTCATGGCTCACGTACCTCAAAGGTTGTGGTCACGGAGATCCAAGTTCCTATTGAAACAAGTAGGTCGGATGAACAATCAAATACCAAGATTTGAGGGTTGAATCATTATTTGAGAATAATGAACCGACTACATGCAAAGAAGCGATGATGGGCCCTGACTCCGTCAAATGGCTTGAAGCCATAAAATCCGTGATAGTTCCATACACGAGAAATCAAGTTTTGAACTTGAAGGACCCTCGAGAAAGGTGTAAGACCTTACAGTTGTGTCTGGATCTATAAAGAAATAGACATGGATGTTTTACATCTATGAAATGGTCGACATATTGGGAAAGAGTTCACAAAATGTTCAAAGGTTGACTATGACAAGATTTGATCTCTCATAGTGATATTTAGTCTAGACGGATTAATGTAGCAACCACTACATATAATTTGTTATATGGTAGTTGAATAAACAAAACAAGTTCTTCTAATAGAATCGTTACCTAGGACATGTGCATAACACGGTCCATAGGGTTTTGTTAATTCAAAGGATGCTAAAAGCATATGCAAACTTCAATGGTTAAAGTGAGCATCGCGGAGTTGGAATCTTCACTGTGATGAAACTGTTAAAGGAGTTTAAAAGTTCATTAGAGACGATGAAGATGCTTGCATTTGCAAGAAATTAAGTGGGAGCGCTAAGACATGTTTCTAATACATTATGTGGAAGACATATTGTTGATTGGAAATAATGTATCTTTTATTAACACATATTAAGAATTTCATCCCGATGAAAGACTTAGGCAAAACCCAAATATTTGGCATCAATAGACGCTAATATGGTTGTGCCGTATACATAGACAAGATATTGAATGAGTTCAATATAGAAACTACAAGAGAGGTTCTTGTCGCACAGAAAGGATTGAATGAGTTCAATGTTGATGATATATTCAAGTGTATTGACGCTTGGTAAGTGAAACAAAGATTCAAGTATAGATTGATACTTGATGTATGAAATCACAAGGAGTATTTATATCAATCATACTTTGATATGTACAAATCCAGATATGTCCTATGCTCTAAATGTTGCAAGCATATACCGTAATGATTCGTAAATGATCATTGGACAATAGTAAGGATATTCTTATGATCTTTTGGAAGAACTAAGAATATATTGTTTGTAGAAGTGACAAATAGATGGTTAGTTCATTGTAAAAGTACTACATTGATACTAGTCTTGTCACAAAGTACAAATTAAGTTTATCTCAATCTAAACTAAGGGTGGCACAATATAATGGAAAGTAAGTTCCATAATGGATTTGGATGAGTTCCAAAGTTAAGACATTGTGACAGATACTACAACAAAAGGCTAAGTATATAACTGCTATTATAGCAGCAAAAGAGGGCATTTGTGTCAAGTAGTTTGTTATCAAACTAGGTGTAGTTCACAGTGGGATAATACTATGAAGATATATTGTGCGACAATATTATCAACATGTTTTAACCCCAAAGAGCTAAAGGTCACACCGAAAGACCAAATTTATACAAAGCCGTCTCATTAGAGAATGAGTGATGCGTAGAGACGCAAAAACATGCAATTACACACGGACCTGGAAGTGTCAGATCCGGAGATCAGTTGACCACTAGCAATCGTGTACATACAACACCGGAAAGCCATAGGTGTTGAATACACAAAGGTTTGAAACTAGATTATTGTCTCTAGTGCAAGTGGGAGACTGTTGGAGATATGCCCAAGAGGCAATAATAAAGTGGTTATTATCATATCTTCACACTTATGATAGATGTTTACATACCATGCTATAATTGTATTAACCGGAAACATTAATACTTGTGTGATTTGTAAACTAAAATAAGAGTCCCTAGTAAAGCCTCTTGTTAAACTAGCTTGTTGGTTAATATATGATCATGGTTTCCTGATCATGAACATAGAGATGTTATTAACAACAGGGTCATATCATTAGGAGAATGATGTGATGGACATACTCCTATAGATAAGCGTAGCATAAAGATCAAGTCATTTCATTAGTTCAATTGCTATATGCTTTCTGATACATAGTAACCTAATTCCTTCGACCATGAGATCATGCATATCACCTTTACCGGATGGGTGCTTTGATGACATCAAACACCACACCGTAACTGGGTGGCTATAAAGGTGGCATTGAGTGTTCGGAAAGTATTGGTTGAGACACATGGATCAAGAGTGGGATTTGTCCATCCATATGACGGATAGATATACTCTGGGCCCTCTCGGTGGAATGTCATCCAATTGGCTTGCAAGCATGTGACTGGCTCACAAGGGATCACATATCACGGGAACGAGAAAAGAGTACTTATCAGTAACGAGGTTGAACTAGGTATGCAGAGATACCGACGATCATAACCTCGGATAAGTAAACTATCGTGAGACAAAGGGAAATTGGTATCATATGTAAGTGGTTCATTCGATCGCAAAGTAATCGAGAAATATGTGGAGCCATATGAATTTCCAGATTCCTCTATTGGTTATTGTTCGAGAAGTGTCTCGATCATGTCCGCATAATTCACGAACCGTAGGGAGACACACTTAAGGATTCTACATTGTTTGAGTAGTTATGGTATTATGAGAAAGAGACCGAATGTTGTTCAAGTCTCGATGGGATCCGGATATCACGAGGTGATCCGGAATGGTCCGGAGAATAAGATTCATATAAGGAAAGTCCCGTTTGAGTTCGGGAATGATTCCGTGTTTTCATCGGGAATGTTCTAGAAGGTTCGGATTGTCCAAGCACTGGGGAGGGTACATGAATGTGTCATTTACATATTGAATGATTGCATCATGTACTAAGTGTTCTTTGTTCCAAATAAAGGATTAAATTGAATCCTAAAACAGAAAAGTCAAATGGCCGCTTTAAAAGTCAAACGGCTAAAACAGAAACTGTGGAAACAAGCAAGAGGTGGTTGAACCGACTTGGGGAGGAGTCCTCCAAGCCGGGCGGCCAACCAAGGCCGACTTGGGAGGGACTCCTCACCTTGGCCGCCCCTCCCACCTATAAAAGGAGGGGCAGGGTCTCCTCCTCTAGACACACAAGTTCCTATCCTCTAATCTCCGGTTTAGAGCCGTTTTGGTTTAGAGCTTCTAATTGCCCTAGCCTTCGGTTTAGAGCCTTCTAATTGGTGTGTCTAATCTCTAGACCACTAATAGTTCTCTCTCATACTCCACCATACTCGCTCCGGCTTAAGGCGAAGCCCTGCGGGATCTCCCCTCTACTTCCGGTACCATGCCGTTGTGCTGCCGGAATCACGAGGAGAGTGCTACAACCTCCGCTGCCTGCTGGAACAAGGGAGAGGAAGGTCTTCGTCGAGTACCGAACGTGTGACCGACTGCGGAAGCGCTGCCGGAACGCAGCGCCGGAAGGATCGTCTACACGATCTTGAGATCGGGAAGAGTACGACTACATCACCCACAAGAATCTGCTCTCGTTAACCGCTTTGGAATCTTCGAGGGTGAGTTCCTCTATCGACTCGTTGCTACAATCTAGTAGATAGATCTTGGCTTGTTTGTTTGTATGCGATAGAAATTTTTTTTTCCATGCTACGAACCCCTACACCAGGAAGTACTAAGATGTATATGGATTTGAAAGAATTATTCTGGTGGAATAACATGAAAAGAGATATTGCTAAATATGTATCTGAATGCCATACTTGTCAAAGGGTGAAAGCTGAACATCAAAATCCAGCAGGACCATTACAACCCTTGGAAATTCCTGAATGGAAGTGGGAGGAAATAGGTATGGACTTCATTACAGGATTACCTATGACACCAAAAAAGAAGGATATGATATGGGTAATTGTGGACCGACTCACTAAGAGTGCACATTTTATTCCAGTGAATCAAAAGGATAATGCCGAGAAGTTAGTTGAAGTATATGTTAGAGATATAGTAAGTAAGCATGGAGTACCCAAAAATATCGTAACTGATAGGGGATCAGTGTTTACTTCAGCATTTTGGAAGCAAATGCATGAAGCACTTGGTTCAAAGTTAGATTTCAGCACGGTATATCATCCTGAGACAGGAGGTCAAACTGAAAGAACAAACCAAATACTAGAAGACATGTTGAGAGCTTGTGCACTAGATTTTGGAGGAACATGGGAAGATCACCTACCATTGGCAGAATTTTCTTATAACAATAGCTATCAGAGTAGTCTGAAGGCAGCTCCATATGAGATTCTGTATGGAAGGAAGTGTAGATCACCAATATGTTGGTATGAACCTGGAAGCAGCAAAGAATTTGCGCCAGATTATATCAAGGAGAGGCAAGACATCATTGATAAGATCAGGGATAGACTGAAAATAGCCCAGAGTAGGCAAAAAAGTTATACGGATCAAAGTCGAAGATCATGGCATCCAGAAGTGGGAGATATGGTCTACTTGAAAGTAAGTCCAATGAAAGGAGTGAAAAGATTCGGAGTTAAAGGGAAATTGAGTCCAAGATATATCGGACCATTCAAGATACAGAGTCAAAACAGAACTATAGCTTTTGCGTTAGAGTTACCATCAAGACTAGCTCAAGTGCATAATGTTTTCCATGTGTCACAACTTCACAAATGTTTGAAGGTTCTAGATGATGCAATAACACACCAAGAGATAGAACTACAAGCAGACCTGACCTATATTGAAAAGCCTTGTAAGATTCTGGAAGAAATCTGGAAAATATTGAGGAATAGAGCAAACAAATATTGCAAGGTACAGTGGGAACATCACCCTGACAGGGAATCCACATGGGAGAAGGAAGAGGATTTAAGAAAAGCTTATCCAGAACTATTCAGGTACATCTCCACAAACTTCGGGACGAAGTTTAATTTAAGGGGGAAAGTCTGTAACATACCAGCATTTAGGAACCTAACGAAGGGTAGATTTAGGAATATGTATTGTTGCATGCATCTATTTGTGAAAATGTGGGTAAAATTTTCGCCAAATAAAACCTTAAGTGATCAATGTTTCTTTCTTACTTTAAGATTAGGTTTAGACTTAAAGGAGGATTGCTATAAACTTTTATGTGATCTTAAAGGAATTATGTGTGTTTTGAAATGGGTTTGAATTTAAAAACTTAAGTGTTTGAATAATAATTTAAATGATTTAGATATAAGATTTGAATCTTAAATTAATTAAGAGATAGGTATTATAAATTAAATCTCAAAACAATAGAAACTATGAAATTCATTTTCATATTATAAAGACATAAACAAGTTACAACAGAATAAAGAATAAGAATATTCTTTATTAATAATAATATAATCTTTATTACAACTGAATAAAATAAAGATTTCAAGAATTACAAAAGAATAAGAAAATTACATCTACTAACTATCCTATATCTAAAATCTACACTAAATCTTCATCCTTATCTTTGAACCTGCAAAACAAAGATTAAACAGAAACAAAATAAGATTAGTGTTAGTATATTTCTCTCAGATATGTCAGTGAGATGCACTTGACAAACTCATCATTGAGAAATGTTATAAAGGGGCAAGTTTCACCAATATGAAAGATTTCATCTTTCATAAATTCACAACCAGAATGCAAATGACAGCCAAAAGGGATCAATTCACCTGCCGGGTGAAAGTAAGCTAGTAATAGTAAGTTCAAATTTTCTGAACCTATCCACAAGTGCATAGCAGGCACACAAGCTGGACACACACCAGCATGCAAAGGGTGTGATGTCGACTTCACAAGCACATCTAGATCAAACAAAACCACAACACAACCGTGGGGGAAGCACTAGTGCATCACTCCACTACACATCACACTAGAACAGCCAGTGTAGAACAACAACCAAACCAAGAAGAGCAGCCAAACCAAATCATCCAGATCAACCCAAACTTCACCTGGAAGGTGACATAAGGAGAGGCATGAATCTGGTGGACAGCAAGGTCAAGCCCAAGAGCTAGGAGGAGTAGGCAATCTCAAGAGCAAGCTCAGGAGCCCAGCAAAAGCATATCAAGATCAAGATCAAGATCATCATCAATCTACTACACCAACATGAAATTTTGTGGTGAGCCTCATAAAACCATCACATGATTTCATCATATTATCTAAACAAAAGCATGTGTTGCTTTATGAAGTGATCTCTCAATAATCACCCAGAGGAGGTGAATCTATCCTAGAGATTTCAAGTATAAGATAAGAAATCAAGCTCAACCACAAGCACTGAACTCTCAGACCAACATCACTGAGTTTAGTGTTACTTTTGCAACTTAGATCATTCATTTGATCTTATCAGATCAGGGCACATCTCTCAAAGAGAGTAGCACCTCTAATCCTATAATTTTCAAACAAACTATTGCCCAACTAACTAGGAATTAAATCCTAGAGCCTCAGACCAACATCATAGGCAGGAAAGATAAGAAAGCTTTCATATCATCTTATCAGTTTAAATCACAAGCATGATCAAGCTAAGCCAGAAATAAAAACCCAATCACTTGTGTGCCAGAATACAATGGTATCACAAGGATAAGTTCTTAAGGAACTAAAACCAATCTTTACTTAGTTCCCACATAAAAAGGGACAAACCACTACACATCATTTTCCTTAAGCCAAGTGCCAGGAATTAACATTAAATTCATCTATAGATCCATAAAAATCATTACATGTAATGATTTGGTTCAGTGTGTATAATCTTATACAAGCCAACACTATAATTACAGTAAGCAACCACTAAAAGAAACTACTGTCAGTATGAGCATTCTGACAGTAGAGTAAACTCTCAGATCAACATCATAATCCAATCAAGGATTCCATTGAAACACTAGCATGGATCATAGTGCATTAACACTAGAATAAATCTGACAGGCAACTAGCATCATTAAAGCCACTACCAATCATTAACCACTGCAGACAATCATTTCCCATGATCAACACTAGATCTAAAGCATCATAGATATGATCAACAGGGGGTGATGAACCCTAATCAGAGCAAGAACCCTAATCCAGAGATTAACCCAATCAGCACATAGTCACTCGGCATGAGAAGCCTCTAGATACACACAGATATAATCATGGTAGTAGCATGGACAAACACCACCGAGACAATTTACCCGAGGTCCTCGCTGACGAATCGAAGAGGAAGGAGAGTGGTCGACGAACCGCGGCGGCACAGGGAGCACCTAGAAGGGCGCAGAATCGCACTGCCACACGGCATCAGAAAAGACACGATCCCAAAGACACCACAGCGGGATCGCGGCGGCGACAACACCTTTCCTAACCCTAGGGTTCGGGAACGAGGTAACCTAGCCACGGGGAAGCCCCGGAGTCAAATCCAATTGGACAGAACGAACGAGCGTCATCGACAACCCCAACTCGCACCATGGCGGCGGCCAGAATGTCCGACGACGGCGGGGAACGACGGTGGCGGCATCGCCGGCCACGGGGTCGCAGAGGAGGAGAGGTTAGGGTCGAGGGAGAGAGGAGGCAGAGAGTGGGCTAGGTGGGCCAAAAACCCCTCGGGGGAATGTTTTGACTCTGCCCTACTGGGCCACACTGGCCCAATAAGCCCAAAAGGCCAGCCCAAGTTGTTTAAATAAACTATTTTGATCGATTGGAAAAGACCAAAATGCCCCTGACCTAAATAAAATTCTAGAAAATAAAATATAAGTCCAAAAATTATAAATCAAATATTTTTGGATTCACAATAATACACTATATCCAAATAAAATAAAATATAAAATTTTGGACATTTAAATTTTTATAAGAATTTTGTAGTTTATATATTCTTCATGGAATTTTACAAAATTATTGAAAGGTGATAAAAATAAATAAAAATCACTTTCATCGTTTATTAATATTATAGTATTTTAAAAAAATACTAAATAAATATTTAATAATAAATTTAATGTATAATTAATAATTCCTAAAAGAATTATTAAATCAATAAAAGTCTAATAAAAAGGGAAATGATTCAACAAGTGCAATAAATATAAAAATAATATTTATAAATACTTTATTAGAAGGCACCTTATATAGGGAAAATGCATATAGAATTAAATAATGCATTACATTACTTGCATAATCATTTTGCTTCTTTAAATATTGTCCTTACCGGGCAATAATGATGTTTTTATAGAACTAGAAGCTCAAGGTCCAGTGCAAGCATCAGACTTCACTACCTTGCCATCACAAGGCAAGTTCATCACTTTCTCATGTCCTTTGAAGAGTCTTTATCAAAGTATTTGCAAATTGTGTGTTATCACATATGCTATAAAAGAAAGAAAATATTATTTTCATAAATAAAGAAATGATAGATATCATCCTAAGTGGTGATATAACGGAGCAATAGAACTTAGGGTTCTACTTGCAACAATGATGATCAAGTAGGGACTTAATAACCCCTGACATCAGTGATTCTAGTGTCGTATATTACGCGTTAGCCATGAGATTTGGAATGGGACAGATAAGTCAGCTGTATCTTCTTCCTCACGTATGAAGCCGGATGTGCAGGTCATGGCTGTTATCCTCGTAGCATGCATATTGATTGGTAATTCATAGAGGATATGCAGCATAGTGGTGGGAACCCTCATCGTCCCATGATAGTTCTGGCATCTAACGGTTTGTACAAACCATTGCCGTAATTCATTATGTGGGCATGGTGTACACCAAGGAGGCATGCGGGGTCGCGAAGGGGGCAGTGATTGGCTTGGACCAACTACTGGGCACCACATCATGGAATTGTGGACGGGAAAGTATGCCCGGTTGTGCAACAAGGAGTTGATCTCTCATGGGTAAAGTAACACACCTCTGCAGAGTGTAAGAACTGTAACTTGTTACTCCCTGTTCCGGGAAGGAGCTACAAACGCGGCAGGAAAGGAACTCCATGAAAGTTCTAGTCAACCTGTGAAGGCTGATTGTCATAGTTTTTCAGAATAAAATCAATCTTTGAAGAAAGATTTACAAAAACTGCATGGTACCAAGGATTTATGATCCGCGGTGGTAGTTAGAAGCATCAAACTTCCCACCTTGCATATAATGAACTTGTTGGGTAATGTTGTTACTCATTCTTTCCTTTGATCCCTTGCTTAGACTCTGAGGATCCCAAAGAAGTGCCAATGTATGCAGTTGAATGCCAAGAAGACGTGTTCTACAAGGAACATGATCTATCCGGAGGAGTTGAAGGAGTGGATTACGATATCCGCTACGGTGTCGATGAGAACAAGACCAACTAAGCACCTAGTTAGTAGTAACCATCGGAGCCGAGCAGCATGAACTCTATAGAATAAGCTGTTGAGCCCCATTCCTAGTCGGAGTTGTTACTTTTAAATTTCCGCTGAACACTTTATATTTTGGTTTGTAAGTTGGATCTTTGGAAGTCTTGAACTTCGGGTATTGTAATAATAATAATGTGTGTACTTTTGTAATATGGACCCACAATGTTTCTATTGTACACTCTGAGGGATGTGATATTTACGGAACGGTGTTCTGTGGATGTCATGTCAACGAATATAGTGTACTACACATGCAGTGGTATGCTGGGTCACCGCATTCAGATCCCCCCGATCTAGGGACGATGGTGGTGGCGGCTATAGACGGTTTCGTGGATTTCTGATCGGGTGCCGAGAGTTTCTGTATCAGGGGCTTCTTATAAGCGAAGGGGCGAGTCCGGGAGGCGACTAGGGTCGCCAAACCCTACCCAGGCGCGGGTCCACCTAACCCCGCGCCTAGGGTGGGTCTGGCCCCCCTGGCCAGCCCCTCCGGCTCTCCTCTGGACTTCTTGTTTCCCACGGAAAGTTATTGACTTTGGCGTTCGTCCCGTCCAATTCCGAGAATATTTCTTTACTAACTTTTCTGAAACCAAAAACAGCGTAAAAGGCATCCGACATCACATAACTTGTTAATAGGGTAGTACCAGAAAACATGTAAAAATCACCTCAAAGTGTAGACAAGTAAAGCAAAGTAGATACAAAACAAGCATGGAGCATCAAAAATTATAGATACGTTTCCAACGTATCAGTAAGCGACGCGGGGCCTCCTCCAGTACTCAGCCAGCCAAAAAGAGCAAGGCTACTCCTGCTGCTGCCACGCTGGCTGAGACTCGCAAAGCTGCTGGGCGCCGAGTCACACGTCGCCCACCGCGTGATCCGACCGTCATCGGGTAAGCTTTCGTGATCTGCTTACTTCGCATTTTTCCTTCTCATGTTCTGTTCTTGCTTTCTCATGAGCACTTTGTTGTTTTTAGCGTCGCACCCTTGTCGTCCACCCAGGATGCTCCTAGCATTGCCTCGCCACTGAGGCTTGCGCCTCCTCCAGCTGATTCTACGGTCTGAAGCCATGTCCGAGTCGAGGCTCCCACTGTCGAGGCTCATGCTTCTCAGTGTCAGTCAGACCCGGTGGCGCACCCGGCGGAGGAGACTCGGCCCAGTACCCCTAATGCCGGCCAAGAATAACTTCCCGATCTTGGTGCTAGCAATGCTAGCGCCGAGAAAACCTTCGCCACCAGTTCCTCTGGCACCAGCCCACAAGTTGGTGTGCATGAACAACTTCTTGATCTTGGTGTCAGCAATACTGCTGAGCCCAGTCAGTTGGCTCCAATTTCACCTCCAAATATACCTGCTCACTCTCCTACTCTGTCAAAGAACCAGACTCGGCCTACTGCTCCTGGTCCGGCTCGCTCTTCATATGGCAAGACGACTCTGGTCTGTGCCCCAGGCGCTGCTCCTTGGATCCGGCCTACAACACCAACCATGATGCTCGTTCCAGCGGTCAAGCCTAGCGGATCCACAGTCGCCGAGTCAGGTGGCAGCTCTAAAGTTGTTACTCTGCACACCAGTGTCGCGGCAACCCACGCCAATGTGGGAACTACCCTGAAGAAGGGGCAAGTTCTCACTCGGACGCTCAGCGGGAATGGTCTTGGTGCCGCTGAGCCCTATGCTGTGGCGTGGAATGCAGCTGGCAAGCAAGAGGTTAGCTCCCGTGCTGGCAAGAAGATAAAGCTGGGTCCCAAGGCCATCTCCGATATGACCTAGCAGGCCATCACCTTAATGGCTCGCGCGTATGAAGTGAACGAGGTAAATAACCTTCTTACTCTTTTGTGTTATTGAGCATCTCTGTTATACATATCACCTAGTCCCCGAGGTTACTGCCGAGTGAGGAACTTATTAGGTTGTAAGCTCTAAGCAATAACTTAGGTTTTATTTCCTCATGCCAAGTTCGCATGTTAGACTTTCGATCCCTAGTCCCCGAGGTTACTGCCGAGTGAGGAACTTACTCGATTGTAAGCTCTAGAATAAGAATCACTCTTTATTCGGCTTGGAGCTTGACTTTTCCGTTTACTCACTATCCTTTTCCTCATGTAGCTTACGCATAATGAGCGCACCAAGGTGCATCAAGCTCTCCTCTTGGAGCATCGCAAGCTCGAACTTGCTCATGAGAAGCTGCAAATCGAGACTCAAGGCCAAGGTAATCTTCTTACTCGCCATATCTTTATCCGGTGTATCTTTCTTTGCTTCATTTTCTTAGTCTTTTCTTGCTGTTTTCCCACAGCTTCTCCCTAGTCCACCATCGACGCGCTCCACTCACAGATCAGCGAGACGGAGAGTAAGTTCTTAGCCCTCCTTGTGTTGCTTTGTGTTCATGCCATTCTCTTGCCTTGTCATCCTGACGGATCAAGATAGTTCTATTGCTGCTGACGAGTAATTTGTTCCGAATAAGCAGAGAAGCATCAAGCCGAACTCCAGAAGGAGCGAGACGAGGTGACCCGGCTAAAAAAGCTGATGGCCGACATGGAGCAGAACCATCTAGCCGACATGAAGGGGATGAAGGAGGAGCTTGCCGAGAAAGACGCCCAACACACCGCCAGCACCGAGAAACCAGGGAGCTGCTCAAGGAGGCTGAGTCGGCAGTTGATTCGGCTAACATGGATCTCGACGCCCTCCGAGCCAAGGCCAAGACTTGGCAGAGCAAGCTTGGTGCCATCAACTCTTTTCTCGGTAGTGAGTTCTTACTCTTTTTTGCACTGTACGTTTTGCTCTTGAATTTTTCATATCCTTTTGTTACTTTTCTAATGTTCTATTTTGCTTGCAGTGAATTTTCCCGAGGCCAATATGTTCGCCATTCGGGCCATGAAGAGAGTGAGAGCCGAGTCTGGTGCTCCAGCCGATGGCGAGGTGACTAACGACGAGCATCTCGAAGCATTGTAGGAGCGCGTCAAGACCCTCAAGTCCTGTGGCGTGGACTTGATCAAATCAGCGATTCATGCGTTCCGCATGCTCTGGCCGGATGAAGATGCACCCACACTCGTCGAGCCCCTTGTTGAAAGGCTTCTTCAGACCAAAGACAGGCTGGATTAGTGGCATGAGTCGGACGGCCAAGCTGCAGCGGACAAGGCCCCTTCCTTCATGCTTTTATGGTACGAGGACATAAATCTTGATGTTCTCGCATGCATAAGGGGGGACGGTAAGTGGCTGGATGATACTGAGTTGATCAGGAGACGCCAGGAGCGATCCTACGCCATGATCGAGTATACTATGGTGCACGCTTGGTGTGATGGGCCCAGCTTCCTCGACCTCGGCGAACCACTTGCCGAAGTTGCTAACGAGGAGGGTGCTGACAGCAAGGCCACCGAGTCGGACGACCCTGAAGATTCGGCGACTGATTCCCCTGACTCGGCAGATGCTCCAAGCGATGCTCCTAGCACCAAGACTGCTCCTCTGAGTCCTCCTGCTTCTTAGACTGAGTAGGAAAAATACTTGAACTTTGATGAGATTCCCGGTATTTCGGGTACAAATGTAATATACATTGCACCTATGTTTGGTTGTGTGCCTTTCGATAAGGCTTAAACATCTTATTATGTTTTGAATGTGAATCATCCAAGGGAAAGTCCCCGAGTCTCATTTTGCCTTTTCACCTTTCCTTAACTTTGGCTCTTGTCTACCTTTTTCGGTGTTCGACATTAGAGTCTCAAAGTACTAAGGATTTAGTTAGCGGGTATGAAACTTCGACCACTTGGCCGAGGATCATTCAACACACAATGCGATATAACCTGCAGTGGGTTAGAAAAAACACAGGGTCGACTCGCGTTTCTCCTTGTACTTATCCGGTATTCACGTTTACTCGTCTTGCATCCTTTCCTCTTGCTTGCCATGAAGCTGTGTTTTTGGACAACAACATAGTCGAAGAGTTGATTTTTTCCGAGTAAACGCTACTTGTTCCGAGATAAGCTTTAGGTGTTACGCCAGCCGACATAAAATAATTGAAAGGATAAACATAAGGGGCAGTCCCCGAGTCAGTTTTTCGAGTCATGCCATTTTATTATTAGCACATAGCCGGCACAAACGTTTGACGTATGAGAGTTCGAGTGATACATGCACTACTTCTCCTAAGTGTAGAAGGGGCGAAGTTGTGCCATATTCCATGGTCTTTTGAACTCATCACCTGCTCTGGCCGCCTTATTCTTTTGTGCTTCACGGGCATCTATTAGATAATATGAATCATTGTGCAATGCTTTGCTTACAATGAATGGACCTTCCCATGGGGGTGATAACTTATGCATTCCAACTGTGCGCTGCACTAGTCTGAGCACCATATCCCCTTCGCGAAAAACACGAGGTTGAACTTTCCGGCTGTGATAGCGTCAGATATTTTGCTGATATATAGCAGATCTGGACAATGCCAATTCCCTTTCTTCCTTGAGTAAGTCAACTCCATCTTCTCGGGCCTCTTTTACCTTGGCTTCCGATTATTGCCTTACTCTTGGCGAGTCATACCCTATGTCGGCATGCAAAACTGCTTATGCCCCATACACAAGGAAAAATGGCGTATAGCATGTTGATCGATTCGGAGTTGTCCTGAGACTCCATAGCACTGAGGGTAGTTCCTCTATCCAGCAACCAGGTGATCTCTGGAGTGGTTCCATCAAACGGGGTTTTATCCCGGATAAAATGAATCCATTAGCTCGTTCTACTTGTCCATTTGATTCTGGATGAGCGACTGATGCTACGTCAAGTCTTATTCGGTTTTTTTCGCAGAATCGAGCAAAAGCTCCTTCAGCAAAGTTTGTGCCATTATGTGTGATTACACTGTGTGGGTAACCATACCTCAAGATTATGTCCCTTAGGAATGTGACAGCTGTTTTGTCGTCCAATTTTTTGATGGGCTACACTTCTATCCATTTGGTGAACTTATCAATCATTACCAATATATGAGTCATGGCTCCCCTTGCTGGCTTGAATGGTCCTACCATATCCAGGCACCATACTGCGAATGGCCAAGTGATTGTTTGTCGTGGTGGTGGCACGGCAGATGCCATGGGTAGGCTAAAGTTTGGGGCCAATGGATGCTAGTGGGATCTGGGGAGGGAAGATGCAACTGTTTCTACACTCAAGCTGCCAAAGTGATGAACTTTATTTCTCTCTTAGTGGATTACAAATGCTCCTTGAGCTGTATACAGTGTGACAAGAAGAATCTCCCCAGCCTAACGGTGCTCAAAGAGTCGATCCCTCCCTTAGGGTCCAAACCTCTCCTTATAAAGGGTGCACAGGGTGCCCTTAGGGTCGAGGCAAGCATATTCGTGGAATATGCTTGTCCCAATATAGTAGTTCGGCGGCCTCCTTTCCCTGTCGCCCTTCTAATGACGGCAAGGTTCCAGTGGCCCCCTCCTGCATGCCTCGGGCTCCAGGACTGTCACCTCCGTGACCTCCTTCTCCTCCGATGTGCATCCTTGTCTCTTGTGCTTGGCCCTACGATTCCTTCCTTCTAGCAGCTATAGTTTGACCTTGGGCTTCTCCTTCTCCGCAAGCTTCGTATAACTCGGCCCTACCTTGTGTTACTCGGCTGCCTCACCTGCTGAAGATCATTTGGGTAACCCGCCGATTCTCTCATTGACTCGGCGGGTAACCACTTGATACATATACGTGGGCTTCTTGCCCGTTCATCGGCCGACATATCCATGATTCGACCGACCTAGGCGTAACTCGAAACCAGGGGACAGTACCTCTGTCTTTCCCGTCTCGACCTACCCGAGGTTAACCCGCGACATTAGTCCCCGCTGGTGTGGCCCTGTCAATAGCTTTGGCGGGTTATATCAGCTTCAACACTTTCTTGATCTTGTTTACGAGCTATGGCCTCGTCCGAGGTTTCCTCGTTCCTTCCTCGTCGCCACGCGTCCTCGTGTCACCCCATCATTGTTCTTCTAGTTTTAGGTCCTTCTAGGTGTTTGGCGACAAACTACGTGAACCACACTGCTTTGCGCGCTGACGCGCCTCGTGTGCCGCTCCTTGGGATTGTAACAACCTTTCTTCGTGTGGCGTTGGTGTGGCTCCACTCCGTCGTGCGTTCGTGCTGTTCCCACGATCTACACGGGTAACTGCCACACCCACGATCCCACTCCCCTGTTCATGGCTTGACTATAAAGAGGGGAAACGCGCCCGCAGGATTCACTTTTCCCCTTATCGCTCGCCTCCGTTCTCCTTCTTCCTTTCGCCTGCGTGTTCTCTTGCCGCTCCGCCGCTCACCAGAGCCTCCGGCGAGATTCCGCGTCATTACGCCTTTCGCCCGCTCTGCGGCTGTGGCTCCGCCGCCAGTGAGTCCTCTCTGACCATCTTGCCCTGATCTTGTCTTAGATCCATCTGCTCCGTTTTCGTGCTCGGGCGACGGTTCCTCCGCTCTTCGCCATTGTCTTCGTGCAAAGTTCCGACGGGGCCTTGTAGCTCTAAGCTCCCCTCCGCCGCCAGTTTTTCCTCCGGCGATCTCTCCGGCGCACCTATGTCTAGTTCGTTTAGCGGCGCTCTTGTTGAGGACGATGACGCTGGCTCCGGGCCCGAGCGAGGCTCGTGGCAAGGCTCTTCAGTCACGCGCCGTGAGATTGAGTGGCTCATCCGGACTCGATGGATTCCTGCCGAGGTTTCCTGCCGTTTACCGGCCGAATCCTCTCCGATTATCGAGAGAGGCGAGTATGTGGTTTTCATGTCTCACTTTGCCCGCGGCTTCGGTCTTCCTCTTAGTGATTTCGCTAGAGAATTCCTCGATTACTTCGGCCTTCAGCCGCATCACCTTCCTGTGAACGCCATAGCTTCTCTTTCTGCTTTCATCTCCGCTTCGGAGGGTTACTTGACTATGGCCGTCGGTGCATGTCGGTCGAAGTTCTTCCAGATCCTCAACGTTGTCCCGACAAATCTCGCATCCTTCCGAGAAGTTGCTTACCCAATGTGGGGCGTCTATTACACCTCGGAGGAAATCCGTGTCCCCGTGTCCTTTGGGTTGGAGTCGTGCAAGAAGTGGCACAAGTCATTCTTCTATGTCAAGAATAGAGGCGGAAGACAAGATTCGCTCCTCCATTCTCAATTGGCCCACCTTCCAAAGTGAACTGGCTCTATAATCCGAGGAAAACTCACGCCTTGGCCGAGGCCTTGAGATTCGGCTAAAAGTTGATCCGGGCGGGTTGTCTTGGAAGACCTGATGGCAACTTTTATTAGTAGCCGGATCTGCCCCTTCCAGCAGCGGACCCACAAGCTATGCTACATGAGTGGTCCTCTTGACCCTAACCGAGTCTCGACCGTGGAGCTGGATAATTATCTTATTCATAAGCGCGTCCGAGCTATCTTCAAGACTGAGATGCCTGAAGATTGGTCTTGGGGGTTAAAGCCATTCACCCGCGACCGTCCGCCTCCCGAGGTAAGCCTAATCTCCATTACTCTATTATTCCACAGTTTTTAGAGACTGGTTTACATGATTTTCTTTCTCCTTGTCTTGCAGAGGTTCGCAGAGCAGAAGAACGAGGACGCCGAAGTTCTGCAGCTCCCTTGGCCCGCAGACAGGAGTACCCCGGATACTGGCGAGCCGGACTCCGAGGAGTTCGTCCCTAAGTCGGATCCTTCTCCGGCTCGAGCTCGCGGCAAAACTTCAACGCAAGAGGAGGAAGGTGATTCGGACGAGGTCCAAATTCTTGAGGTAGTTGCCGCCATGCCTATTTCTTATGCATTTCCGGCTTCTACTTTCCCAGATAATCCGGCCGGTCAGGTTCACGACGCCGAACCTATTGCTTCCCGGCCTCCGTTACCTCGGGAAGCACGGGCTCTGCTAGTGCCTCGGGCGGTTCCTAAAGCGAATAAAGAAATCCGCTCGAATCCTCCCAGCGCAAGACTATGCCGGGTCTGGGTAAGTTCTTTTGCCTATATTTCTTGTTTCTCTCTTTCATTTCTCATCTTGTGAATCTTCTTTCTTATTTTTGCAGCTCCTCTGCATTAAACCCGGCGGTCCTAGTATGACTAGCCGTCCGATTCGCCGCCATCTCCTCCTCCCGTTGATGACACCAGGATTCCTAGTCCTATTCGTCTGCTTCTCCCCAGCTCGAATCGCCGCTTTGTCGTCGCGATGTCCCGAGACTTCTTCCATTGACTGGATCCGATCCGGCCCTCCGAAGTTTTCGTTGAGCCTGCCGTCCCTTCTATGGGCCCCAGCGCTACTCGAGCCTCCATCTACTCCGCAGTTTCTCGGTCATCCCGACCTCGGAAAAGGTCGTTGCCCGCGCCCTCTGCGACCTTATCCTCCTGCTCCTAAGGACTTCGTCCCCACTTCGGAGGCGCAACTTCCTGCTGATGCCTCTTCTAAGGCGAAAAGAGCTATTGTCGTCAAGACTTCTTCTCAGAAAGGTCTTGCCGGCTCTTCTCAGCCGAGTATTGCTGACGTGCTGCGTAAGGGAGCTGCACCTGCCAAAGTCCTGTTACCTCGGCCCGTGACGACTTGCTCTTCATAAGAGCCCTGCCGTGGTCGGACCGCTGCCCGAGGTAAAGTTTTAACTCGGACTAGCGGAACGACCTTGGGCGCTGGTTGAGTATGCCAATAATCGGAATCTTTGATCGGTTTGAGGGTAATCCAACCAACCAACCTTTCGACTTTTCGACATCGGTCGTTTGACCATGCTGCCCAGTTCATCATTGATACCAACAAGATGAATGCGGTAATTGTTTTTATCTCTGAGTCTTAAATTATTCTCCAGATGTTACCATATTCTCTAGTCCCCGAAACTTGCAAGGAAATAACTTGTTGTATGCTTGGAAGTTTGACTTAAATTTATTTCTAAGGTTCGTTAGTCCGGCCATCTAGTTCGGAGTTTATTCGGACTTGGTTTAGCTTTGAATATCCAGCCACCTAGAGCCGAGTTAAGTCTTGCTTGACTCGGATCTAATTTTAGCTTTGAATATCCAGCGACCTAGATCTGAATTAAGCTTCGTTTGATTTGGATCTAATTTAGCTTTGAATATCCAGCCATCTAGATCCGAGTTAACTCTTGCTTGACTCGGATCTGGTTTAGCTTTGAATATCCAGCCACCTAGATCTGAGTCAAGTCCTTCTTGACTCGGATCTGGTATAGCTTTGAATATCCAGCCACCTAGAGCCGAATTAAGCTTTGCTTGATTCGAATCTAGTTTAGCTTTGAATATCCAGCCACCTAGATCGGAGTCAAGTCCTTCTTGACTCGGATCTGGTATAGCTTTGAATATCCAGCCACCTAGAGCTGAATTAAGCTTTGCTTGATTCTGATCTAGTTTAGCTTTGAATATCCAGCCACCTAGAGCCGAATTAAGCTTTGCTTGATTCGGATCTAGTTTAGCTTTGAATATCCAGCCACCTAGATCTGAGTCAAGTCCTTCTTGACTCGGATCTGGTATAGCTTAATATCCAGCCACCTAGAGCCGAATTAAGCTTTGCTTGATTCGGATCTAGTTTAGCTTTGAATATCCAGCCACCTAGAACCGAATTAAGCTTTTCTTGATTCGGATCTAATGTAGCTTTTACTTGTTGTTTTATCATTTTGCCTCACTACTCAGGTTGCACATGACCGACGGACCGCCGAGTTCCAGAGGTTGCTTTTTTCGCACCGCAAGCTGGAAGAGAAGTACGAGAAAGTTATGCCCGTGGCAAAGAAGGCCGGTATGTCAATAGTTCCTTTTCCTTACTCCCAACTTTCTCATGTATTCGTCCGCGGAATGACGGCTTACTTCTTGTTGAATAGGTAATATCAATAACCTCAATATCCGCCTTGAAAAGAAGATCAAGAACTTGGAAGGTTAGTTTCCTTTCTATTTTACTCCTTCTCCTTTTAATATCTATGCTAAGTTTCCTTATTGCGTTTGGCTGTGGTAAAGCCGAGTTGCAAGACTTTGCAGAGTCGCAACAAGATTGCGTGCCCATGCCTGACGTGATGCTGCATTTTTTAGAACAAAGTGCAGTTCATTCAGCGCAATTACAAGAAAAAGATGATGAGATAGCTCGCCTGCGATCCGAGGTGAATACCATCAAGCTCTCTCAGAAGTCCGAGCTAAAAAAGGTCGACCAAGAATTTTCCGAGGAAAAGAATCGGCTGACTCTGGATCTGCAGAAGAACAAAGAACTTCTCGAAGCTGCCGAACTTAAAACCCGCGGTTTTGAGCGAGGAAATTGCTCGTTCGAGAAGAGTAAAGCTGATTGGGCCAAAGACCTTAGATAATGATGAGCTACATTCATCGTAAGTTATTTGGCATGGCGAACTATATTTTTCTTTGTCGTCCCTGCTACCCTTTGACATGTCCATGTTTTATGCAGATCACTTCCCGAGGCCAAACCCGTGAGTTCTAAAGCTGTTCTTGCAGCTCATGTATCGAGGTGAACCGGTTCTTTATTGACTTTGAATATTCGATGGAGGATTACTTGGTTCTTTGTTGGTGCTGCAGTTGGTCCGATGAAAATTATGGGCCGGGACTTGGTGCAGGCCGCTATCCGAGCTTACCATGTACTCTGGCCGAATACCTCAGGGACTCCTGATATCAACGAAGTCAAGTTATTGGTGACAAGGCTGATGGCATATGAGAGGCAGTTGAGTCTTTGGAGAGAATCTGCTGCGCGTGCCGGTGCCGACATGGCCCTTACTGTAATCATGTCATGGTATGAAGACATCTCTCTTGACATTCTGAGGAATTTGCGCACTGGCTCCCGCTGGGTTGAAGATCCCACCTTTGTTGCTCTTCGGCAAGCTCGGGCTTTCCAGCTCGTCGAGTATGCCGACGTGCACACTTGGAATGAAGGGCCGAGTTTTCTCCGGATCCGGATCGAGGTCGCGGTGAGGTGCGTCGGGTGATGATTCAGTGAGCATGGGAAGCTGAAGATGATTCGGCCACATCCGATAGCTCCAGCTCAAGCTCGGATAGCAACGGTGATGCGCGGTCCTCCTCCAAAGGCACCGGGCATTCTACCGCACGTACTGACGCTCCTGAACAACCCCGGGCTACCGCCGAAGTTGCACCTGGGTCGGCGGAGGGCGAGGCGACCTCAGTCGAAGTTCCTCCTACTTCGGAGTGCCCCGCACCTGAGCAAGTAGCTGCCCCTCCAACAAACAATGCCTAGGTTATTTGTGATCCCTGGTATGCCGGGCGTATAATGTAGACGAAAAATTTGTCAACTCGTTGTATGATTTGAATTTCTTTTGCTATGTATTGTTGAGACTCTTGGTTAAGTGGATGCTCGTCCGAATTCTTGCCTTGCTGGCTCGTAATTTCTTGATCTTTTTAGGGCTTAACTTTGCCGTTATTTTGATGATCTTATCCAGGCATTAGCGCTGAATATCTACGCTATTGACCTGTTTTGAACATAAGTTAACTATTCCGTTGTGGAAACAAGCAACAATCGCTGGATCGTTGTTTACTGTCCGAAACTCCCTTATATAAATCAAGTTTCGGAGGTAGTATAAAACTGATATGATTGCGTTCAGCATAAGTTTGAGGTATCATACGGTAGTCCCCGAGTCGCTGCTTTAGATGCCGAAGTTTAAGTGTCAATACGAAATTGACATATCATATGATAGTCCCCGAGTCATTGCTCTGGGCACCAAGGTTCATATTCGTAACATGAAAGGAATACAACATACGGCAGTCCCCGAGTCACCGCTCTGGTCACCAATGTTCAAGTATGTAACGCGAAAGAAATAAATATACCATATGGCAGTCCCCGAGTCATTGCTCTGGGTGCCGAGGTTCAAACATATAATACGAAATAATCATTACATATGGCAGTCCCCGAGTAACTGCTCTGGGTGCCGAGGTTTGAATACATGATATGAAAGAAATAAATATATCCTACGGCAGTCCCCGAGTCACTGCTCTGGGTGCCGAGATTCAAATACATCATTGAATTTTGACCTTGAGATATAATGCTACGAGTAAAATGGCCGAAGTAAAGCCACATTCCAGGGGCGCTTCGTTTCTTCAACTTTATGCCTTGTTCTCTCCAGGGGACTGAGCATCGATCAGATAATATGCATCGTTGTGCAATGCTTTGCTCACGATAAATGGTCCTTCCCACGGGGGTGACAATTTGTGCATGCCGGCCGTGCGATGCACTAACCGGAGGACCAAATCTCCTTCTTTGAATACTCTTGGATTCACTTTCTTGCTGTGATACCGCCATAATTTCTGTTGATAAATAGCCGATCGTGATAATGTCAACTCTCTGGCTTCTTCTAACAGGTCTACGGCGTCTTGCCGAGCTATCTCATTTGTCTCTGCGGTTGTGTACTGAACAACTCTTGGCGAGTCATATATTATGTCGGCTGGGAGTACGGCCTCTGCCCCGTACACCAGAAAGAATGGAGTGTAACCTGTTGATCTATTCGGAGTAGTCCGAAGGCTCCATAACACGGATGGGATTTCTTCGATCCAACATCCTGCCGACCTTTGCAAAGGTTCAACAAGTCGTGGTTTTATTCCTGATAGCACCAGTCCATTAGACCTTTCCACTTGTCCATTGGATGCTGGGTGAGCCACCGAGGCAATATCTAGTCTTATGTGCTTCTCTTGGCAAAATCTAGCGAAAGCTCCTTCTGCGAAGTTTGTGCCATTATCCGTAATAATACTATGTGGGTAACCGTATCTCAAGATGATATCCTTGAGAAATTTCACTGCTGTGTGCCCATCACACTTTTTAATCGGTTTTACTTCAATCCATTTTGTGAACTTGTCTACCATAACCAACATGTGGGTCATTCCTCCTCTCGCCGGCTTGAACGGTCCCACCATATCTAGACCCCATACAGAAAATGGCCAAGTGATGGGTATTGTTTTTAACTCGGCCGACGGCATATGTATTCTGGTTGCGTATCTCTGACACCCATTGCATTTCTTAACTAATTCCTCCGCTTCTTTTAACGCCGTTGGCCAGTAAAATCCATGCCTAAATGCTTTGGCTACTAAAGCGCGAGATGAGGCATGGTGCCCACATTCTCCTTGGTGTATGTCTAGAAGGATTTCTTGACCTTCTGTGGAACTCACGCACTTCTGCAACACGTTTGTGACGCTTCTCTTATATAACTCATTGTTTATGATTGTATAGGCTTTTGCTCTTCTTATGGTTTGTCTAGCTAATACCTCACTACTCGGCAATATCGCGTCTTTTAGGTAAGAAAATATGGGTTGCGCCCATATCGGTGTTACTCTTTATGCAGTGATCTCACTGTCTATCTCCATGTTCTCTGCCGACGTATATACCTCGGCTCTTTCCATGATTGTTATTACCTCGGCTGTCCCACTCTTCAAGGGTTCCGAATCTTTCTGCGGATCTACCTCCATTGGAATGTGATTTTCTGCAGAACTTGCTGGGATAAAGATTGATTCGGATTCTGGTGATGGGTTTATTGATGGTTTCCTGAGGTGCTCGATGCAATACACGCGGAATTGATCGGGTTGATCCTAATTTTGACAATGTGTCAGCAGCGTCATTTTCTGCTCGTGGTATGTGGTGGAATTCACATCCTTCAAAGTGTCCACTGATCTTTTGCACATGGAATCTGTATAAAGCCATATTAGCATCTAATGCGTCCCAACTGCCCGATACTTGTCAGACCACAAGATCCGAATCACCGTAGCATAGGATTGGCGATACCAATTTCTTTTGCCACTTTTAATCCATGAACTAGTGCTTCATATTCAGCTACATTGTTGGATGCAGCAAAATGTATTTGCGACATATTTCAATTGATCTTTTTAGGCGAGGTTAGCACTATTCCTGCTCCCAAACCATTCCTTAGTTTGGAACCATCAAAATGCATTGTCCAAGAATTTGGATCCGCAATGGTGGCTCATACTGCACCTCGGCCCAGTCTACGAGAAAGTCGGCGACAGCCTGAGACTTGATTGCATCTCTTCTATCAAATTGCGGAGCATATGGTGATAACTCGATCGCCCATTTTGCTATTCGGCCACTTGCATCTTTGTTGTTCAATATGTCGGCTATAGGTGCCTCACATATTACTTTGATGGGGTGCTCTTCAAAGTAATGCTTAAGCTTTTTTGCCGACATATATACTCCATAAGCCATCTTCTGATAGTGCGGATAATTTTGCTTTGAAGTGGATAATACTTCACTTAGATAATACACCGGCCTCTGTACTGACTTACCATCTTCAAGTCGTTCCACTACGACCACAGTACTAACTACTCGATTGGTAGCCGCTACATAGAGTAGCATAGGTTCTTTTGATAATGGAGAAGCTAAAATGGGTGATGTAACTAGCATCTTTTTCAACTCATGAAATGCAAGGTCCGCCTGCGGAGTCCAACTGAATTTGTCTGACTTTCTCATCAGCTGATAAAGTGGCAGTGCCTTTTCTCCTAGCCGACATACGAACCGACTAAGCGAGGCCAGGCAGCCCGTGAATTTTTGTA
Organism: Avena longiglumis; assembly: GCA_030063025.1. Taxonomy (NCBI): domain Eukaryota; kingdom Viridiplantae; phylum Streptophyta; class Magnoliopsida; order Poales; family Poaceae; genus Avena; species Avena longiglumis. The sequence continues at coordinate 68,141,014 of CP125978.1, read as the reverse complement.
CATCGTTCAAACATCTCGGCAATTCCATTCTTTCTATTGCTCTTATCTTAGTTGGATTAGCCTCGATACCTCGGCTGGACACAAGGAAACCGAGTAGTTTTCTGCAAGACGCCAAATGTGCATTTCTGATTAAGTTTCATTGAACCTTCTCGGGTTCGCGAAAGTTTGCCGATATCTTCTAGCAAGGTTTTTCTCCTTAGTTTTGATGACTACGTCATCCACATACACTTGTACATTTTTCCTATCCGATCATGTAGGCATTTTGCATGCATCTTTGATATGTTGCTCTGCATTTCGCAGGCGAATGGCATTGTGCGATAACAATAAGCCTGACGGGTAATAAATGCAGTCTTTATTTGATCGGCGGATTTAGCGATTCGGTGGAAACCAGAATACGCGTCTACAAATGATAACAGCTCACAGCCAGCGGTCGAGTCAATGACTTGGTCTATTCTAGGCAATGGAAAAGGATCTTTCGGACACGCCTTGTTCAGGTTAGTGTAGTCGATACACATTCTCCACACAATGGCTACATTGGGGTCATCTTTTTTCTTTTCTACTAGCACCGGATTTGATAACCAATCCGGATATAGCACCTCCATGATGAACCCGGCTGCGAGGAGCCGAGCTATTTCATCCCCTATTACTTTTCTCCTGTCTTCGGCGAAGCGGCGGAGAGGTTGCTTCACCGGCCTTGCTCGGCCCGACGTTTAAAGAGTGCTCAGCCAACTCCCTCGGAACACCTTGCAGATCTTGAGTTGACCATGCAAATATGTCCCGATTCTCACGGAGGAAGTTGGTGAGCTCGCCTTCCTATTTAGCGTCAAGGCCTGCACCAATAGTAACAGTGCGCTCTGGGAATTGCTCATCAATCTGAAATTTCTTCGTCTCTTTGGTTGGCTGAAAAGAAACACTGCCATGAGGGTTGGCAAGTGCCGGCATGCTTAACTGTGCTGACTGAGCGAGGGCTGCTACCTCCTAAATCCTTTTCTTTTCTCTTGCTATAACCAATGACTCGGCCAAATTTGACCCGGCCGAAGCACACTCCATTGACTTCTTGTAATCCTCGAATCTGTTATCACCCCTTGTGGTCCGGGTAACTTCATCTTTAGATAACTTATATGACAGCTGCTCATGAATTTGGCCAGTGCGGGCCGTCCGAGTAGAGCATGATAACAACTTTCCAGATCCACCACTTCAAATTCTAAGTTTTCTGCTCTGCAATTATCTCTTGTACCGAATAGCACGTCGACTCGGACTTTACCGATGGGATCACATGAAAGCCCTGGCACTATCCCATGGAAAGTTGTCCTCGTGGATCGCAGATATTCGTGATATTCCGAGCTTATGCATGGTATCTTTGTACATGATGTTGATACTGCTTCCATTGTCAATGAGTACTTTTGAAAATTTCACATTGATGCTTGGTCCCACAAACGTCGGATCCAACACAAGTGCATATGATCCTGGACTCGGCATTATTCTGGGGTGGTCTTTCATGCTCCAGGTCACTTCCTGATCAGACCATGGCTGGTATCTCGACCGCCGTATAACCGCATTCACTTCCATATGCCGGGCCGCACACTGCTTGTCCTCTTGTTACATTGTGAACACACAATAAGACCGGTGATGTTCCTGTAATCATTACGTCCGATATTTGCGGATTCATCCTTCCGCCCCGCCTGGTTCATTACTTGATGCACTGCATCCCTCCGATCCGAGTTATCGTACCTCGGGGGGCGGTAGCATCGATTCTGTATTTGCTCCGATTAATCTGCGGTGATCTTTGCTTTGCACTGATGGGGAGCTCGAACCCTCTTTGGGTTCCCCATCGCATTTTTCATCCAGGCGCATTGCCGGGTTGTATGATGGGCTGATCTGGATGGGTTTGATGTGTGAAATTTGCACGGCTGATCTAACATGGATTCGAACGTATACTTCGGCCTCTCTTGCCATTGCTTCTTTTGCTCTGGGGTCCATTGCCTCTTTCCCTCATTTCTTGATGTCCACTGTTGAGGTCCATTTTTCTGTCGTTGAGTTGCTCCGTGACTCGGCTGATCTTGTGCTACAGCCGCCACCTGGGCCGAATTATATCTATAATCCGGCCTCTCCTCTCTTCTTCCTCTGAAATCACGCCTGGATGATCCGGCCAATTCTCTCGCGTACTGGTCCTGTTGCTCACGATGATCTGCCGACATTAACTCCGGTTGGGTTGGGTCACCCAATGCATAGGAGTCTGCTATTCTGATAGTTTCTGCCAGTGTGGTTGGCATATCTCTTTGCAGGCGTTGCCACAACACGCTTGGCATAACGGCAGCCTCTTGCGAACCAAGCGATTGCTTGCGATTCGATAACTCCTCACATGAGTTTCTCGGTTACACCATCGTTAAAAATCTCTATCCGTTTCATTCGGCCTCGCTTGCACATGGCTAGTTGTTGTGGTCTATTTGGTCTCTTGTATGTCTTTGGTAAAGTTGCTAACGAACATTTCTTGAAATCTAACCAGCGTTGATACCGCCACCTGGTTGGTTATTCAACCATACCGGCTGGTCCTTCCAACATCTGTGGGACATACCGCTGCCCATCTTAGGCGCCACCCGCTATCTTCACAGCGGTGGCATAATCAATCAACCAGTCTTGTGGCTTGGTACTTCCATTGTATGCTTTTGTGCCTCTTGCCAACGAAAATTAAATCACTGGTGGTTCGCCCATGATCCATGGTCCAAAACGTCGGACTGGTGGACCTTGCTCTTCCAACAGCTCGGACCGGTATAGCCGATCCAACTTTACTCTTGCATCATTTGTCGGCAAATCAGACAGATTCTATCCGCATCCCATAGTGATTGTTTCCACCTGGTTTTGATTCTACCTCGGAATATCCATCATTATACCTTTCATTCATCCGATTGTGGCGAGCTGGCCTCACTTCTCTTTCTCGCCGAGGCTCATGTCTTGGTTGCGGTTGGTGGCACTTCTCTCCTTACTTTGGCCGGGTTTGGTTTTCATGATTGTCTCTTGCGGTTCTCTCTGCCGAGCTCCCCATTACCTCGGCCGCCGTCCTTTTCCATACGGCCGTGGTTTCTCTCCCACTATTACCTCGGCTTGCATTGCCTCATTCTCATTTGCCTTTCCGGCTTATTGTCGGGTCATCTGGAACAATTTGCTTGTTCCTCTTCCCCGAGGTTATCGCTTTTCTAGCGTTGTTTCGGGTGAAGATGCATTGCCGCAGCAGGTGCTGCCCTGCCGAATGAACCATCCGTGAAGCCCTGGTCTTGCCGGTTAGCTCGAGCATTTCCTCATTTTGCTGGTTCGCGATGCGCACCAGCTCATTCACTCTTTCTTGTTGTTTCTGAGCTTCCCGTTAACCCTCTAATTCCAATGCTGCGGCATTTGCCGCTCTCGTGTTTTCGCCGCATCAGTACCTCGGCAAACCCAAATCACCTGATTCGGCTCTGTGAGCTTCATGCTCTTTGTTAATGTCATTCATGAGGTTCTTCCCTCTTAATCTTAGTTCGTCCACCCGCTCGGGTGCGATATCAAGCTTATTAGCTTTTGCATATTCTCTGAGGGTCCTGTTCAAGGATTCCCGCAAGGCTGATACTTTTTTGGCCTCTACCAGCACCTTTTGCCTGGTTTCCTCTAACTCTGCCTGAGCATTTGCCGGATCGAGTATCGGCGCTACAGGTGTGGTTAAGTTTTCTATAGTTGCCTGAAGAATGTTCTCTGGTCTCTCCAGAGGTGGCCCTCTCACTCTTGGTGCCTTTGGGGTGGTATCATGCAGCTCGGCCGGGTTTGTCACTGGCGGAATTACCTCGGCGGTTTGCAGTGTGATCTGCTTGGGCGGACTCTGTGCGCCTGCGGCGGGTTCTCTGCTTGACACGGCTAATGTTGCTCCCGCTGGAGCTCCTGCTGCGACCATCACCTCGACGCTGCCTGCAAGATGCTCTCCTGATGGACAGCTCACCGCGCTTCGAGGTGGTTCTCCTGCAACAACAACCTGGTGAGGATAAATGTCGGTGATGTCGACGCCGACGTAGATCCTGTGCTCGCCCAGGCCGATGAAGATCCCGTTGCGCGGGGGGTTTTCCCCCTGAAGCTTCCTGCATTGTCTCTGACGTAGTCGCAGAGACCAAATCTCTGGACCAAGCCAGAAACAACGTGCTCGCCTGTGTTGATGAAGTTTCCCGTCCGGATCACAACTCCAGCTAGCACCGCTGGCCCCACTGGGCGCCAACGTCGTGGTGGTGGCACGGCAGATGCCATGGGTAGGCTAAAGTTCGGGGCCAATGGATGCTAGTGGGATGCGGGGAGGAAGATGCAACTGCTTCTACACTCAAGCCGCCAAAGTGATGAACTTTATTTCTCTTAGTGGATTACAAATGCTCCTTGATCTGTCACAGTGTGACAAGAAGAATCTCCCCACCTAACGGTGCTCAAAGAGTCGATCCTCCCTTAGGGTCCAAACCTCTCCTTATAAAGGGGTGCACAGGGTGCCCTTAGGTCGACGAGGCAAGCATATTCGTGGAATATGCTTGTCCCAATATAGTAGTTCGTGGCCTCCTTTCCTGTCGCCCTTCTAATGACGGCAAGGTTCCAGTGGCCCCTGCATGCCTCGGGCTCCGGGGATGTCACCTCCGTGACCTCCTTCCGCCTCCGACTGTGCATCCTTGTCTCTTGTGCTTGGCCTGCTCGATTCCTTCTAGCCTGCAGCTATAGTTTGACCTTGGGCTTCTCCTTCTCCTGCAAGCTTCGTATAACTCGGCCCTACCTTGTGTTACTCGGCTCGTTCCTCACCTGCCTGAAGATCATTTGGGTAACCCAGCCGATTCTCTCATTGACTCGGCCGGGTAACCACTTGATACATATACGTGGGCTTCTTGCCTCCGTTCATCGGCCGACATATCCATGATTCGGCCGACCTAGGCCGTAACTCGGAAACCAGGCGGGGACAGTACCTCTGTCTTTCCCCGTCTCTGACCTACCCGAGGTTAACCCCCCGACATTGTTATAGTCTTCAATTCAGATGCTAGTAAGTATGACTTGGATGCATAATGCTGGCAACCGTTGCACTTTCTGACTAACTCTTGTGCTTCTGCCAGTGCGCTTGGGCAGTAAAATCCATGTCGAAATGCTTTGGACACTAATGCCCTTGATAATGCATGGTGCTCACATTCTCCTTGGTGAATATCTAATAAGATTACTCGGCCTTTTTCTGAACTGATGCAACGTTGCAGTACACACGTCACACTCCTCTTGTACAGCTCTTTGTTGATTATAGTGTATGCTTTTGCCCTTCTTTCTGTTTGCCTTGCCAATATCTCATCATCCGACAAAGTTCCATCTTTTAAGTAGTTGAATATTGGCTGCTCCCAAGTTGGTATCAGTGGTGCCGGATCTGTTTCCCCATCAATTTCCATTGGTTCAGCCAACATATGTTCTGCCGGCATGACCTGGGGAGTCCCCGAGTATGATTCGGCTACCCCTAAGTTGAGAAAATCAGTCCCCGAGTGACTCGAACCTGCCCCTAAGTCAATATCCATTGGAACAACGTCTGGCCCTTGTGTTTTCGGGATGAATATTGACTCGGATTCTGGTGAGGGCTTGATTGATGGTTTCCTGAGATGTTCCAACGCGATTCCTGGTGGTATTTCTTGCCGAGATGAGCCTAACTTGGATAGTACATCTGCTGCCTCATTCTATGCTCTTGGTATGTGATGGAACTCACACCCGTCAAAGTATCCCGAAATTTGTTGCATATGGAAACGATATAGTGCCATGTTTGCGTCCAACACGTCCCAATGCCCAGACACTTGCTGAATCACCAAAACCGAATCACCAAATCCGAATCACCAAAACACATGGTCCTTTTGATGCCAATCTCTTTGGCTACTTTGACGTCGTGGACAAGTGATTCGTACTCGGCAACGTTGTTGGAAGCAGCAAAATGGATCTGTAATACATACTTGAGCTGATCTCTCTTTGGCGATGTGAGCACTATCTCGGCGCCCAAACCCATTTTCGTCTTAGACCCGTCAAAATGCATCTTCCAGTAATTCAGATCTGGCAGTGGTGGTTCGTATTGCATTTCCATCCAATCTACGAAGAAATCTGCGACGGCTTGAGATTTAATTGTATCTCGCATATCATATTGTGGAGTATATGGTGCTAGCTCTATGGCCCATTTTGCGACTCGGCCACTGGCATCTTTACTGCCTAATATATCCGAGATAGGCGCCTCACATATTACCCGGATTGGGTGTTCTTGAAAATAATGTTTCAGCTTCTTTGCTGCTATATACACCGCATATGTCATTTTCTGATAATGAGGGTAATTCTGCTTTGATATAGAGAGCACTTCGCTCAAGTAATAAACTGGCCTTTGGACTGATTTGCCCTGTTCTTCGCGCTCAACCACTATTACTGCACTTACAATTATGTTGGTTGCGGCGACATAGATCAACATTGGCTCTCTGGATATGGTGATGCTAATATTGGTGTTGTTGCCAACATTTTCTTTAGTTCATGGAAAGCGCTATCAGCTTGCTGTGTCCATGTGAACTTGTCTGATTTTTTCATCAGTTGATATAGTGGTAGGGCTTTTTCACCCAGCCGACTAATAAATCTACTCAACGAGGCCAGGCATCATGTGAACTTCTGGACATCGTTGAGGGTTTTTGGCAATTCCATTCTTTCGATGGCCCTGATCTTTGTCGGGTTAGCCTCAATTTCTCGGCTGGATACAAGGAATCCGAGTAACTTGCCAGCCGGGACACCAAATGTGCATTTTTTCCGGGTTAAGTTTCATTCGGAATCTTCTTAAGTTTGCTAATGTTTGATGCAGGTCCTCAATTATAGTATGACTTTGCTTGGTTTTTATCACCACGTATCGACGTATACTTGAACATTTTTGTCCAATTGATCTTGCAAGCATTTTTGCATGCATCTTTGATATGTTGCACCTGCATTTCTCAATCCGAATGGCATGGTACAATAGCAATAAGCCTCATACGGGGTGATAAAAGCCGTTTCTATTTGATCATTCGGATTCAGTGGTATCTGATGGAATCCAAAATATGCGTCCACAAATGACAACAACTCACACCCGGCAGTATAATCTATGACTTGATCGATCCGTGGTAGGGGGAATGGATCTTTGGACATGCCTTATTGAGGTTCGCGTAATCAATACACATGCGCCACACCACTGCCACGTTCGGGTCATCCTTTTTCTTCTCGACCAAGACTGGATTTGATAACCAATCTGGGGGCAGTACTTCCATGATGAATCCAGCGGCTAAGAGCCTGGCTATCTCGGCCGCTATCACTTTCCTCCTATATTCCGCGAAGCGGCTGAGGGGTTGCTTCACCGGCTTGGCATCTGGCCTTACATGAAGAGAGTGCTCAGCCAGCTCCCTCGGAACTCCTTGCAAATTCTGTGTGGACCATGCAAAGATATCATGATTCTCACGAAGGAAGCTGGTGAGCTCGCTTTCCTATTTGTCAGTGAGCCCAACCCCAATGGTAACTGTATGCTCCGGGAAAGTCTCATCCACTTGTATTTTCTTGGTCTCTTTGGTAGCTTGAAATGATACATTGCCATGCGGGTTAATGAGTGTCGGCATGGACATTTGAGATGCCTTGGACAATGATGCCACCTCCAACATTTGATGCTTTTCTTGTGCTATGACCAGTGACTCGGCCAGTGAGGATCCGACTGAGGCACAAGCGATAGATCTTTTGTAATCTCCTTCAACTGTGATCACCCCACATGGGCCTGGCAGCTTCATCTTCAAGTAAGCAATGTGAGGAGTAGCCATAAAATTTGCCATAGACAGCCTGCCGAGTAAGGCGTGATATGAGCTGATCAGGTCGACCACCTCGAACTCTATGGCTTCGGTACGACAATTTTTTCTGTTGCCGAATAAGACGTCGACCCAGATCTTTCCAATTGGCTCACAGGACAATCCCGGCACAATGACATGGAAAGTTGTCTTAGTCGGCTCCAGCATGTTCATGGTAATGCCTAACTTGAGCATGGTATCCTTGTACATGATGTTGATGCTACTGCCATTATCAATCAGTACCTTGGAAAACTTCACATTAATATCAGGGCCCATGAAAGTTGGATCTAAGACTAGAGCATAACCTCCTGGGGTTGGCATGATCTTGGGGTGATCCTTTATGCTCCAAGTTATTTCTTGCTTAGACCAATGCATGTACTTTGGAATTGTCGGCATCGTGGCATTCACTTCCATCATTCTTCTTTGCTGGCTCTTTTTGTCATTCGGCTCTGTGACGAAGACGACATAGCTCTGGTGATGTTCTATGTACTCATTTATAGTTCTGTGGCCGACATGAGTGTCGTCACCTCTTGGATTGTGCACCTGGTGCACATCTTCCCTTCTCTCTTGATTATGATACCTCGGCTGCCTGTTTTCATATCGGTTATCAGCTCCAACAGCTTGAGCATTTCCTCCAGTGAGTGGTGTAGGGGGAGGTGGTGGTAGTTGCTTATTCGGCGAATTCACTCTATCTCCTTTCTGAAACCAAGTGCATTGTCTTGTTGTGTTATTTGCTGGCTTACTCGGACTAGGCGTGTGAAATTTACACGGCTGGTCCAACATCATCTCATAGGTATACTTTCGTCTGTCCTGATACTGCTTTATTTCTTCATATGGCTTTTTGCCGTCATTCTTTGGTATCCATTGTTGTTGTCCATTTGTCCTTTGACGTTGGCTACTTCCAGCATCTGGATGATCCTGACTCATGGCCGCAACCTGAGTCGAACCATATCTGTAGTCTGGCCTTTCATCTCTTCTTTTGATTCTATATTCGGGTCTTTCCTGACGCCTTTGCGACCCGGCAGCATCATAGATCTGAGTCTTAGTCATCCCGTTTGCCGACATGAGCAGCGGCTGAGTAGGATCTCCTAACGCATACGAGTCAACAATCCTTATTGTTTCTGCCAAGCTTGCCGGCATATCCCTTTGTAACCTTTGCCACAACACACTTCTGTGTCTGCATCCTTGAGCAAACCAAGCAATTGCCTGTGACTCGATTACCCCTTCGCAAGAGTTGCGCATTGTGCACCATCTTGTGAGGAATTCTCTATCTGTCTCATTCGGCCTTTGCTTGCACATTGCTAGCTGTTGTGGGCGATTCGGCCTCTTGTAGGTGCTTGTGAAATTGCTCACAAAAGCGTCCTGAAAATCGATCCAGCTATTGATGCTTCCAGGTGGCAAATTTTTCAGCCATTCCCGTGTTGGTCCTTCTAACATTTGTGGTACATATCGTACTGCCCTTCTCAAATTTCCCTGCGCGATTTCACAACAGTTCCATAATCTATGAGCCAGTCTTCTGGGTTTGTGCTTCCATCGTAAGTTTTTGTTCCTCTGGCTAGCTGGAAATTTGGTACAGGTGGCTCCTTCATGATCCTTGGGCCAAAGCATGGTGGACCTTGTGGACCTTGCGACTCGATCAGCTCTGCCATCTTTATTCGGTCAAGCTTCAGCCTTGCATCATCCGGCTGAAGGTTTCTGCCTCCGAGTCTGGCTCCCATCGCCTGGTATGCGTGATCCGGCAATTCATACCCGTCGTTCACCATTGTCGATTAACCATAATTGTACCTGTTCGCGTTTGGGTCAGCGGGCTGTTGTACTGCTTTTCCCGCGCTTTGTTGTCTTCTTTCGGGTTGAGCTGGAGCATTATTCGGTGCTGGATTTCCTCCTCCTGCCGAGTGAGTTCCACGCCTAGGTTGAGGCGCAAAATTTTGCCCTCCATTGTCATTCCTTTGCCCTGCTTGCCTCTTTCGACCTGCATTTTCCTGGTTCTCATTTCCCTAGGCATTATTCCTTCTCGTTTGTAGCATCCCAGTTGTCTAACATCTGTAATGCTACTTGATCTAGTAATAAAAGGACCACTTCCTACATATAATTGTTGCATCATCATCCTATCATGCTCATGTCATCATGCCACCTTGCATTTGAGCATCATATAAAACCCCTTCTTGTTTGGTTCTTATCTCATGTGCATTATTAATTGTAGTTGCCTCTTGATATTGTATTTGGTTCTTGATATATTGTTAAATGCCCAAGTTGATTTGGGGGCATATCTCTTATTAACTCCACCACCTTTCTTTCACCACCTTATAATTCCACCATCCAACTAAATATGAGCTTGGCATTTATGGGTTTTACTTCTAGCTCATGTGGGTTGGGATGGATCCAATTCTTTTCCACATGTTCTCATCTTGGCATCATTCTGTTTTCACATTATTGATACATGAGAGCCACATGGCCACCTTTGCATGCCTTGTGAGTGGGACCCCTTTTCCCTAGTCTCCATATGGGTTGTTTTGGGGGTTATTATCATGTTGGGATATTTGGGACTATAAAATATCTAGTGGCACATACACACTAGCATGTCCCTTTTTTAATTCAAACATGTTTTCCCTCATCCACTCCACATGGACCTTTCCTTATTTTCTTTTGCTTGGGCCTACTCCATCTTGTGAGGATGCAAATAGTGAGTGCCTTGCTTATTATTTTTGTTCCACAAGGATGAGGCATGGCTTTTAATGCTTTGCATGGCACATGCAAGTATCACCTTTGCTTGTCTTTTGGTTTATTTTGGTGTTTGCTTGGATCATTTGTTTTTCTCCCCATCTCTCTCCCTCCTTTGGCTTGATCTTGCTTGTTTTTGCTTAAAAACCTAATCAAACCCTAAACCTCCCCTCTCTCTCTAATCCTCTATCTAGCTCCCTCTCTCACCTACTCCATCATCACATACCCCCATACCCCATCCTAGCTAAACCCTAAAACCCACCTAATCTAAACCAAACCCTAAGTTTTCTTCCCTCTTCTCTCCCTCTAGCTAACCTAGCTCGACCCTAGCTAACATGTCCCTCTCTCGGCCTCTCCTCTCTCTCAAGCGCAGCCCCTCCCTAGCTACCAACCACCCCATGCCGAAGCTGCCCCCCTCCTATCCAAACCCCAACCCGAGCCACCTCCCTGCCTAACCCTAGACCGAACCATGCCCCTTCCTCTCTCTTCTCCCTCTCCCCTAGCTGCCCCACACCGCGCATCCTCCATCCTAGCCTAGCCGACCCCACCTGGCAGCCTCCTCCTCCCCATGTGCCTGCCCGACCCATGCACGTGAGGAGAGAAAGGTGGCACCGAAGCCACCTTCCCCTCTCCCACGCAAGCCCCCACCTGCCCCGTTCTTATCTACCCCCCTCGCCCTCTAGCCGTCCCCAGATCCACCCAGAGGCTCTGCCTCGTTCCCCTCCTCTGCCCCCTCTTTCTCCACCGCAGCCTCACCCCGACGCCGGCCACACCGTCGGTCTCTCTAGTGCACACGATCCAGGAGGCGGGCGCGGAGCTGAGGTTGTCGAGGAAGCTCCGGAGGTCCTCTGCGTCGCCCCCGTACTCAGCAGCGAGGAGGAGGAGCCCCCAGGAACCCTGCACGTCGGTGCCGCCCCGACAAACCCTAGCTCGAGTCCGTCAGCCTCGCCGTCGTTCACGACCGTCCCCTCGAACCGCCACATCGACACACCGCGTGAGCCCCCTTCCTCCCGCACAACCTCCCGATCCTCGTTTCTGTGCGCCACGCCACGGGAACACCCTCGGCGCCGCCGCTGTTCGCCCACTACGGCGCGCAGCAGCCTATCTAGCCACGCCCCCCTCCAACAAAGAACACGCTGGCCGCAGCGGTAGCCGTCTCCGCTGGCGCGCCAGAGGGCGCGGGTTCGATCCCCACCTCGTCACCCTGTCGCTCGACGCGGATAGGAAGAAAAACAGTGCACGCCGGCCACTTTGCACAAACCCCCCCCCCAAACCTTTTTCTCAACCCGCACTCCCTCTAGGCCCACCTGTCTGTGCCCCATGGTGTTTTGCAAAAAGGCTCCCGTGGTTTCCAGGAATTAACCCGCGGTCCCCCTTGTTTTCCTGTGAGCGTGCGTGGCGTCCAGTCAGCCTAGCCCCACCCGTCAGCGCCTGTGGCTAGGTTCTGGCTGGTAACAAAAACTTTTCTGAGCATCTGTTTAAATTCAAACCTATTTAAATTTAATTCGAATTCAAATATAATTCTGTTTTAAATAACTTTTCAATTATAAATCCAAATAATGCAAATGTTATATGTTTTTGAATCAGAAAAATGTGAGGATTTCCAATATGCTATTCAAATTTCCTTTTGCTCATTTAAAATTCCAAGTTGAGTTAAATTACAACAAATGCCACTGGAACTCAAATAATTAATAACTTTTGATTTATAATTCCAAATTTAACAAATGATATGTCTAAAATGATCAGCTCGACGAGACCTTTCTGTTTATGCTATCCATGACTTCAATTGCAGCATGCATCATATAAAAATATAGTGTACAGCAACTAATATGACAACAAATGTGATCCAGAACCCCATTAAAATGTTATTTCTTGTCTTCCACACCTCACCCATGCCCTGCTACTTTATTGCCATGCAACTTGTGCATCATTCATCATGGCATGATTGTTTGCTTGACGCATTTTATTCCCATGCTTGTGCACTTTATTTATGTGGCCCTTGCTTGTTTGGTTCTTCTTTCGAATAGACGCTGAGCAGGGGATATATCAAGAGAACCAGGAGCACTACCCAGATCCGTCTCTCGCTTCAACTGAGTTGCCAGGCAAGCACTTCCACATGCTTGCATCCATACAGTACCTATTGCCTCTATCTTATTCTTGCATCATTGAGTCGCGATTGCATTAAATTGAATCCCAAGTATTGCATAGCCTTTACTTTAAACCCCACCAAGCTTGTTCCTCCATCCCGTGAGCCATTACTACAGGAGTTGTTTGAGCCATGCGAGTCGTAGAACAGCATGTGTAGGGTATGTGAGAGTCTGATGGATAACGAGGTACCTAAACAACTTAACCTGAGTAGTAATGGGATAACTAATGAAAGTGGCACCGGTGAGCAACATCTGCTATTTGGTTTTTCCTGCTCACTTGTGTCCCGTAAGACCCCGAGTACTTGATTCTGTTCCAAGATTTATTCGCTATCCACATCCGGAGGCTTATGGGACCCCCGAGCCGAGCTTGATTCGATCTTATTTCTTGGGGCCACAAACTAGTTTGAGGTTTTATTTACTATCTGTACTTATGCCATGCTACTTATGTATTACGATTGTGCGAGGAGCACACTGCATTGTTAGGAATTGTGACCCGTTACGCTGTATCGACAAGCCCAGCTTTTGGGTTCCCGATCGCTTCTGACCCCACAAACCTCGGGTCCGTCTCAAGTCAGCTAACTTCGCTATGGTACTCAAGGGTGGCCTCGAAATATTTCTGAATCCTGTGATTGCTTTGTCGTGAAGGCCTCGTTGGGTTTTGATTTGGTTTTTCCGAGGTTGATCGAGCGTGTGTTGCTATTGGTGCACCCCGGCCGGGTAAAAACTTTCTGAAAGCCGTGTCCGCGGTCATGGACGACTTGGAGCACAGTTTCTCGATCATAGACAAGCATAACTAAAGTACCGCTTTAATCTGACTAAGAAATTTGACTAGTAATTAGTGCAACACTCCTGGAATGGTTAATAAAATTGCCAACGGATGGGGGGTTGTTCGTCTGCTTCCTCGTTGGTAAGCGGGGAGGAGGATGGATCTGTTGAAATTCCTATTATAACTGTTGTCATTAATTCACGGACATCCGTCTATCATTGGTTAGGCGGATGGTTAGCGGTTATCTGTAGAACTGCTAGGGTTTATCTTTTGCTGCAATTGCGTCACCCCAGGTTGTGTCCCCTTTAGAGGCATTAAGACTTGCTGAGTACCCTTAGGGTCTCACACGATAAATTATTGGTTCAGATGAACAGGTACCCTCGCAGGACGGATACTGGGTGGAAGAGGCTGATGATGTGGGCAACGATCGTTCGGTGTAGAGATTCCGGGAACGGGGATCCGTGAGATCTGTGGGCGGGATGTGCTTATTTCTATGGCATCTTATGCCGATTTGCTTCTTATCCGTACTCGGACTTTGTTTTGCCGCTTCCGCGTGATACTCTGATGTGTGATGTATGAGGAATTATCCTAAAATATTAGATCTATCTAGGTCATTTGAATCTTGCCGTATGGCGTTGCTATATTTTCCTTTCTTTCTAGATGGTATGGCTCTGATGTACTCTTGTATGGTGGCTTGCATACATACTCATTTGTGTATGTATTTGATCCCTTCGCCTGCCGATTACGCCGCCCGTACAGGTCCCGATGAATTGGAAGTGGTTGGGACGGCCGAAAGGTCTACCCGTGAGTGGCTTTTGGGGCCCCACCGTACTATTTCAACCACTACCGTTCATCCAGGCTTGTAGCTAGGAGCGTAATTCACCGAGGTAGTTACATCGTTTCCTGTGCATTCGCTGGGTTTTCCTAAGCAATTGTCGGGTCATAGGTGATCATTTGCTTGTTCCTCCCTGAATCCACACTCTTTTCTTTTCTCTATCTCGGCGTCGTTCCTGGTGAGGATGCCGTATGACTTGCTGATCGTGCTAGGACAGGAGTTGCCGAATGAACTAGCCGTGACCTCCCTGCTATACCCGGATTTGCCCTGTAGTATGCTTTGTTTAGCATGCTAGCTGCTCTTACCAGTTCATTGACTCGCTCTAGTTGTATTTTCTTTGCTTCACCCGTCAAATGGGGTAGCTCTGGCATTGCTGCTTCTACGCCTCGCAGGTTAGCTGCTGTTGTATTATACGTCAGCCGCATAGCTGTTTCATTGCTGTTCTTTGGCGTTATTTTTGACGTTGCATCCACCAGCTCCTCATTGAGGTTTCTTCCTCTTAATCTGGTTGCATCAAGCCGGGTCTTTGCGCCCTTGACTCGATTTGCCGAGTTCAGCTCTCGGATTGTGATATCCACATCTTGTTGTAACTGTGCTAACTCCTTTGCTTTCTCCAGAACCTTTATCCTGGCTTCCTCCAAGTCGGCTTGCACACGTGCCGGATCAGCTTCTTGTGCCACTGGCTCTGCCAACTTGTCTATCGCGTCTTGCAGCTCTTTTGACCTCTTATTCATAGCTATGTTTTCTGGCTTTTCTAGCGGTGCCTTTGCTGTTCTTGCATCCCTCGGTGTCTCCTCTTGATTCCCTCCCTCGGCATTCTCAATCACTACGGTAGCTACTGGAGGAGCTGCTGGGTTAGGGGATGCCATCATTACCTCAACGGAGACGAGCTGGTGAAGTTTCCCTGCGACAGGCCGCGGGTGGATCCGTCGCCTGGACGACGCTCTCCGGATACGCGAGCTCCACACGCACGGTGACATAGACTTGGTGCTCGCCAAACTTGATGAAGCGACCGCCCCTAGGGAACGGCTTTGTCCCGAAGCATCCGCGTTGTCGCTGACGAAGTTGAGCGCTCCAAACATCTGGATGAGGCCGGAGTAGATGCAATCGCCGGTCTTGGCGATGATGTTTCCCGTCCGGATGAAGACTCCATCAAGCACCTACTTGGGCCCCACGGTAGGCGCCAACTGTCGTGGTGGTGTCACGGCAGATGCCATGGGTAGGCTTAAGTTGGGGGCCGAATGGGTGCTTGTGGTCATCGGGAAGGGAGTGCACGGTATTGCCATGCACGAAGAACAAGAAGAACTCTCCACACTTAGGAATTTTATTGATGCTATAGGTTTACAAGTGCTCCTTGAGCTGTATCAACTTGTGTTCTGAGCACTAGCTCCATACTTGGTCCAACTTCCTTCTACTACTGCTATGCCCCTCCCTATATAGGCGGTGCTAGCTAGGTTACGCCCCTTTGGATTCTAGGGCTACTGTTTGGATCTTGGTTCTTACTATACGGGCCGGGTCATGGGCTTCTACTGAGCCCAATGGACCAATCCATAAAGCTAGACAGCCAACGGTCTTCACGTACGTCGTCTTTGCTTCCTTTGGCGTCATGTTGTAACTTTGTACGTCAGCCCTTAGTTTAGGTGTCACATGGCTCCTTTTATGTCACTCGGCGTCGCCCTTCTCTTTTGACCACGCTTTACTATGGTCCCTCCTGAACCTCACTCGAAAATGTGTCACGCGTCCTATCTAACTCGGCCCCTCCTTGGGAGACTCGGCTTGTTCGTTCCTGCAAGGTTAACGTCTTTGTCCTATACGGACCGACATAGTTTCTATGTCGGCCGCATACGATCCTCTTACCTGGCCGTACTTACTCGGTCTGGTTCTTTCTTCACTCGGCGTAAGTCAAGCTGGGCTATGTTTTACCCCTTGTGACCCTACCGGGGTCATCCCCCGACAATAATGTTTGTGAACCAGTGTCTGTTCTGAAGCCAAATGGTTTCGACGCCAGCAGCAGCATCATATGTGCTTCTGATGGAGTTCGGAAAACCTAAGAGAGGAAAATTTCGTGTTTCATGACTAGTCGTTTGACCTGGTAGAGAGTGATAAACAACGTGGAGGTTAAAGGCGAAACACTGAGCAAATATCCAAAGACTAGATTTTGTGTATGTAATACGAATCCAGCATTGTGATGTCGGTTGTAATGTAATACTCCCTCTCTTTTAAAATATAAGATGTTTCAGGTTTATGAATAAAATGTATCTAGACTTCTTTTAGTGTGTTAGATTTACTCCAAATACGAGTGAACCAAGATACTAAAAGTAGTCTAAATACATTTGCTTTATAAAGTTAAAACATCTTATATTTTAAAACGAAGGGAGTATAAGTGTATCCAGCATTGTGTATTGGAGATTTTGTGCACATGGGCACTAGTGCTCCTTTCGTTTTGAAAAAATAAAATGAAAAAAGGTACTACCTCTGTTCCACAATGTAAGCATTTTTAGCAAGCTAAAATTACTTGCTAAAAAGTCTTATATTGTGGAACGGAGGGAATAGTACTTTTCGGTTTCAAACCAATATTTTAAAAATCTCGGGGTATACATATACATGTTCCAAATATTTGTGCAAAATTTCAGTAAAAAATCATTTTATTTTAGGCTATAGGGAAAAGAAAAATTTCTAGATACATTTCATTCACAAAGTTAAAACATCTTATATTTTGAAATGGAGGAAGTATTTTCTAATCTTATTCATAATAAGATTAGAAAATGAACCTATTATTAAAAAAAGTCTAAATATATTTTATTCACAAATCTAAAACATCTTATATTTTAAAACAGAGGGAGTACGTATCTTTTTTCCTAAAATTTGTCTTATTTGTGTAGACATACAAAATACTTATATATTTCTTTTCGAAATTTTTAGAGACCTAAAAGTATATGTTTTTTTTAAGGAGCACGGGTGCCCATATACCAAAGACACTTTCCGTGTATAAGTGTTTTTTTACTTGCATGTATAAGTGCTTATACAGCAAAATAACAAGTTTTGTGTCATGATGTCACGCTGTGGGTGGATGAGGGCAATGGCCAAGGCCAACGGTATGCTCGGATGCCACGGTAGAAGAAAGACGGTCGCTTGCAGAGCCTAGGTGCTGCCTCCTACATGCCTCCTCCTCTGAAAAAGCAAACTTTACAGTAGAAAGTAAGGAAAGATGAGAGCACAAGGCCGCATGGGGAAGAAGACGACCAAGAGGAAAGGGATATGATCGGAAAAGGATGCGGAGGTGGGCCATAGAGAGTGCTGCTTCTGTTGCATGCTTGTGCCTTTCAGTAGATGGTCCGTTTGATGTTTACCTATGTGGATCATGAGGAAGTGGCATACATCTGCTCCGATAAATCGTGCTACGAGAGCATCTCCAGTCGTTCCTCATACGGGCTCTGGTGGAAGCATTTAGCCCGTTTGAGAGGGCGCCAGCCCCATACCCCCCCCCCACCCCCCCACCCCCCCACCCCCCCACCCCCCTCCCAACGGGCCCCTTTTGGCCCATGTCATAAAACAAACCTACATTTGGAAGTTTGATTTCCCATCACCAAAAAATGCGGTGAGTTCATCAGTTTCTCTCCTAGATTGTTGCGAGTTCATCAGTTTCTCACCCAGATCGCCGCTAGTTAAAAAAGCCCCAAGTCTGGCCACTACTTACTATTACATAGCCACGAAAATCAAATAGAGATATAGTTCCGGGTCATTTTATCTCCGAATGTAGACATCGTGAATTTGAGCTTGCTGAATTTTTCTTCAATGTTTTGATTGCGTACAGTTTCTTCAATTGATTCTCGACGGCGATGTCGGTGCTGGTATCGATTATGAGGACATTGTGCATGATCATTGCCTTCATCATCATCTCCGCGGTCACCGTACCGGTTCTCCATTTCTTTGTTGATGTGCTTGGTTTGGAGGGGGTGGTGGAGGACCTTGTTGATGACGCCAATTGTCTTCTTGGCGATGTTGTTCTTGTGGACTGACAATTTGACATTCTTGGTCTTCATTTCTTGGATGTTGTACTTTGTTTTTGCGACATAGTTGAGCATTATAAGCTCCATGATTTGGTGGAGGATCTTCTTCTTGTCGCAGTTGACGCTCTTGGATTGGTTCTCGTGGGTGCTCTGGTTATTGTTAGTTTCTTGGCATATCTTGTCTTGCCTCACGCCTTTGACAGGCTTATTCTTCATCCATATTTTGGTGGTGTGGGCCTTGATTTTTGCTCAATTCAAGGCTTGAGCATGATATTGAAGAATTGCCAGAGCGACTTGAGCTTGACGAGCTTGAACGACCTCAAGCCATGTTTGTAATGAGTTTTTCTAGGTGATTCAAGCACTGGTCAAATCATTTATTCACTTCGGCAAAGTGAATGTTGGTTTTCACTTGAAATTGTTGCACTCTGCTTTCATAGCCATTGAAGCGATCTTGTATTGCTCGACGAAGTCCAAAGTATTCATCATGTGTGAAAAATGGACCTTCGTGCGGTTATTTTGTCATTTATCCTTCATCATCTCTAACCATTATTTCACAAGACAAGAGTTATATAGCACAAGTGATATATTTCACGTTACCATGCTTACCTTGTGGATAGTATTATGTCAAGTTGAATGGCCAAAAGTGAATCAATAAATAGTAGACAAAGTTGCTCGTAATTTGAGGACCAATAAGAAAACTCAATGCACACGCTTTAGTGGGTGGATATGTTAGAAAAGTGAAAAGCAAATGAAAATACCAAATAAAAAGGCTATGTCAAAAATGGGTAAAATCCAAAAAGGAAACAATATCAAATAAAAAGGTCAAAAGAGTAACAATAACCTACGATTGAACTCAGATAAATGGGGTTAACACAACTATAGAGATGAGCTATAAACAAAGGGCCACCACCCTGCACATGTACATCACTATGCAACCGTCGCCAAGATCCTATTGCACCACGCTGCCGAGACCCGCCGTTGGCAACGCAGTATATGGAACACTGTTCCACCAGCTGACCCTTTCCAGGCATGTCAAGCTCCAAAACGATGCCCTCAAGAGGGTGAACGACAGTGAAAGTGTTGTCATCGTCCGATTTGAGAAGAACCCTTGGCTTCTATGCCCATCACTCTCCTTCTTTCCACCACACGAGTGTGATCTATGTACTCCTCCAACAATGGAGATCAATGAATGAAGCGATCATGGCTGCATATCAGTCTAAGTACCGTGCTGCAACTACAGGATCAGTCTTTAGAAATGCAAGGCGGTCCATCTCGACTCGTTCACCAAAGTCACCAAAAGGAATAGCCATAAAAACTATTCCTGCCATTTCCTTGGACTTGAACTCCCTAATACTAGTTATTTCTTCCATCGTCGCTATTTCGAACGCTACATCTGAACTGTGTGCTTATCCATAGGGTAAAATGACATTGTGTCCTAACACATATGGAATTTATATTGCTACCCGGTGTTTTGTCAAGATACATCAGTTAAAGTATGAAAATACTATCACTAAGATATTGAGCGAACAATCAAAAGTTATCACAAGATGACATACGATATTTGTCCATTCACCCCGATACTCATCCAACTTTGACTCATGTAACACCCCGGCCTCTCTGGACCGGCGGCTTCATCCCTGGTGGCTTATTAGGATCTCTAGACTAGCCCCACATAGCAACACTAGTCTTTTCTGCGTATTTTTTCCTCGCTCATGAGCATTCAGGAACAACTTCTCGGTCAGTCACCCATCCTCAAATTTTCTAGACCAAGCACCCTTAACCTCAGAGTTTTTTTAGATGAGCTTCCGGAAAATAAGTTGCAAATTGTTGGTATTGAGTATCTATCAATCCTATTAAGTCATGCGTTAGGGTCTCACATGCACCTACCCTTAGAAGATCGATGCCATTGAAAGTACAAAGGAAGTCGCCTAGAGGGGGGTGAATAGGCTTTTAAAATTATTACGGTTTAGGCTCAAGTAAATGCGGAATAAAACTAACGTTTAATTTATTGAGCACAAAACCTAGCCACTAAGTTCACCTAGGTGCACCAACAACCTATGCTAAGCAATACAAGCAACAAGGTGATAGCAAGGTATAAATACTTCAAGCACGATGGCTATCACAATGTAAAGTGCATAAGTAAAGAGTTCGGTTGAGAGATAACCGATAGACGTGGAGACGAAGATTTGTTTCCCGAAGTTCACTTCCAAAGAAGCTACGTCTCCGTTGGAGAGGTGCGATGGCGCAATGCTCTCCGAACGCCACAAATGGCTCACCTCGAGGTGTGGTGGCTCGATGCTCACCCAACGCCACACAAGGCCTCACCCCGGGTGCGGAAGCACACAACTCACTGACGCCACAAAAGGCTCACCCTATTCTCCCAAGTGCGCACCACAAAAGGCGGGCACTTGCTCCACTATGGGACGCTTGAGGGCGGTCACCGAACCCGTACAAGATTGGGGCTAACTCCACAACTCAATTGGAGGCTCCCAACAACAAAGCCACAACAGGCCAACAATGCCACAAAAGGCCAACAACGCCACAAAAGGCTACAAGACCACAAAAGGTCAACAATCCAACCACACAACTGTCTAGGGTTCCAAGGAACCCAAGAGAAACAAGCTCACAAGCTTGAACTCGCCGAATCTCCGAGGAGAACTCAAACCTATGCACCAAATGCAAGGGCAAGTCCTTCTCCCCCAAATTCCAACAAAGCTACAAAAGCTATTGGGGAATAAGGGAGGAAGAACACAAGAGTAGAACTCAAACCTATGCACCAAATGCAAGGGCAAGTCCTTCTCTCCCAAATTCCAACAAAGCTACAAAAGCTATTGGGGGAATAAGGGAGGAAGAACACAAGAGGAGAACAAAACTCTCCAAGATCTAGATCCCAATGATTCCTTCACAAAGAAGGGATTTTACTTGGGGATTGTAGATCTAGATCTCCTCTCTCAAAACCCTCAAAAGATGCAAGAATCATAGGAGGGAAAGGAGAGGAAAGCTTCTTCAAGGTTGACAATGGAGAGAGAGAGAAAGCCAAGAACCAAGAAGAAAAGCTAGTGCCCACGAAGGGAAGAGGAGCCCCTTTTAAAGGGCTCCCAGATCTGCGCGTTATGGGCATTCGCAACACCTGGCCGGAACTTCCGGTGGGAGGCCGGAAGTTCCGGTGGCACCCAGCCATCGGTCGAAAATCTGAGCGAGAAAAAAAGCGAATCATGGCCGGAACTTCCGGCTCTGGGCAGAAGTTCCGCCCAGCCTGGCTCCAACGGTCATCAGACCGTTGATGCCCGCTCCAGAAGCGCAACCGGAAGTTCCGGTCAAAATAGACCGGAAGTTCCGGTGAACTTCCGATGCAAGTTTCGACAAAGTTCCGGCAGATAGAACGCTTCAAAACAGAAGGTTACCGAGCGTGAGCGGAAGAAGACCCGGAACTTCCACCGGAACTTTCGGCGGCAAAGATGCCCTAGCGGAACTTCCGGTCAGGGAAATTCCAGAAACCAGAAAAGCAGAAACGCAATAACTTTTGCATCCGAACTCCAAACGGGATGAAACCAATTTTGTTGGAATGATAACGACGAATAGAATGTGAGAAAATATCATGAATATATATGTTATCTATCCCCCAAGGTGTGGATCCGGAAAACTCGCAAGATCAAAAACCGCAATAAGATATGCAAGTGAAATCCTTAGATGATGAGCTAGAGCTTGTTATGATGGTGACCACAAGCTCTAGATCCTCTCATGGACAAGAACCAAATAATAACCAAGAAAGATGATGATATGAATGCAAAGGTTTGAGCTCTCTCCGAACGATGCAAACGAGACACCCGCTTGAGAGCCCCTCTTGATAGTACGGCTATCTATCCTAAACCCGGTCTCCCAACTAACAACACGAGCCCGGCAAAAGAGAAGCCCTATCAACATACCTTTGCCTTGAGCGTCCCACTTGAACTTGATGTAGACCGTCTTGTTCTTCTATAGTGGGAACACCTTTCTTGTTTGCTCTTGCTTGATGAAGACTTGCAAAATGCTCCCCCATACTCCATGGGGAAGCCTCTTCTTTGAACTTGTCTTCATCATTCCATGAGCACGAGGATGGCAAGCTTCAAGCATGAGATCTTCTAGAGATGGCGCATCTTGAGCTCGTCCTTCTTCATCCTTACTTGAGGTTGATCCATCTTGATGCAACTCTTTGCACATGCCTTGATCGACCTTCAAGCTCCTTCTTTCTTCATGATTCCAATGGGCACAAAGGCCTTGGACATTTCTTCATCTTCCAACCTTGAGACCAACACATGGCCCAAGCGATGCCAATGGACAAACCTACAAGTGAAACTCAATTTACACATTAGTCCATAGAGATTGTCATTAATTACCAAAACCACACATGGGGCATACATGCCCTTTCAATCTCCCCCATTTTGGTAATTGATGACAATCCCTTAGCGAGGGTTTAAATATGACAATTAACGACCAAAGCGGTTGCCCCAACATCAAATACTACACAAGTATGTGATGTTGGTACAACCACAATATATAGAGCAAACTCCCCCACAATCTATGCATGTGTGATGAACTTGAATTTCATTGCATAGATTGCCAACCGTTACAGTTGGTTGAGTTTCCTCTATATATTCAACATGCAAAGCAAACACAAAGATGCAAGAGCATGAGAGGCAAATGCTTAAGAACACACTCAAAGCAAAGGCCAACTTCCCTTAAACCCTCCAAAACTTCTCCCCCATTGGCATCGATTGCCAAAATGGGTGAAAAGTTCTAGACGGCCAACATAGTGAGAATTCCTCCAAACGTGTGCATATGCACAAGGCAAATGATGAGAACTAGGGAGGAAGTAAAACTATATTGAGGAACCAAAGAAAGCAAAAAGAAAAGGGCTTCAACAAATGAAGCGAGCAATCAAAAGATCTAAAAGAAACAAATGAAACACCATCAAATGATGTCAAAAGGAAACAACAACCAAAAGAGTGTTTAAATAAAAATAGAGAAGCTCCCCAAACTTTGTGCAAAGATTAGAATACTTGTATTGAATACAATATGCAAAAATATGGAATCCTTGCTCCCCCATAAGCATTTAAACCACAAGAAACGAGAAAGAAGTAACATGTGCATCATTAAATGAATTATAGAAGCTCCCCAAAGATTGTGCACAAATTATAGTAATTATATTTGGAAACAATATGCACAACCATGGAATCCTCAATCCTTCAAAACCATTTAGCAATGCACACAAAATACAATAATTTGGAAACCACCGAAGAATCAAAATGAAGTAAGAGGTGATTTCCAAGAAATGCAAAAACAACCAAATATTGATCATTCTCTTGTGTGTATAAATTTTTAGGTGGAAAATATCACAAAGACATATAACCACAAAGAAACATGCGCACACAAATAGATACTCAAGAAAGCACATGAAGACCCAAAAAGAAGTCATAGAATATACCAATAAGATGTTTTGCTTGAAAGCATGCCCAAGGGCTCAAATATATCTTATTGTACATCAATGAGCTTCAAACACCAACATACCCCATACAACACAACTATTCTCAAGGGAAGAAGAGGATAGAAGGAATATATGGAGAAAGACAACAAGTATCACAAGATAGAAATCAACTTGGCAAAAATACTCACTATTTCACATGGGAGATATTGAGGAAACGATATGCAACAAAATTGCTAGATTGACATATTTGGGATTAGTGAATCATGAGCATGATTTAGTATAGTCCCCATTATATGCACTCATCTCAACATACACATATTTGCAATAAAGAGAACTCTTCAAAGCCAAAACAAGAAATCCTACATATGAAAGAACACAAATTCATGCCAACAAGCAACCTACACAAGGTTGGGAACAAGATATGTATGCATGAGATAGAGAAATACTTGTTACCGAGATATAATTGGTAGGATGAAGAAGATATGAATTCGTTGATCATCCTAGCATTTGTACGAACATTTGTGCTACTTTTGGAGAAGTATTTGCTAAATATAACTTATAAGAGTTGTGCAAGGTTGAATTTTGTAATTCTATGCAAGGTTGAACTTGCCTGATAACTCTAAGATAATGTAGTTCGAAGATTCGAGTTGACCCTTGACCTCGGTTTATGTAAAAAACAATCATTGTCTGATAAAGACAATGCTTTAAAAAACAATATGCTTTTAATGCAACTACATGTTATGCAATATTCAGTCAATTTTTAAATCCTTTTGCTTTGAATTGATGTGATTTTAGATGAATTTCCCTTTTTTAGGGTTTTGTTTGAATTTCACTTTAGAATTTTCATATATCTATATTAGATAAAAAAATTAAATTAAAATTTATGATTTTTTTGGTTTGAACTAAGGGCCTGTTTGTTTGGACTGTGGTTGACTGTGGTCATGGTCATTGCAGGAGAAAAGCTTTGTCTTGAAAGCTACTTTTCTGAGTTTAACCGTTTATCAATTTGGCTGACTGTCTGGCTGTATGCTAAGGAATTGTGTGTAATGTCAGTGTAATTCATATAACACGTATACTTTATTATTGAAGTGCATAAACACATGTTATTATTAAATACTCTCTTTGATCCAAATTAGTTGACTTAGTTTTGCCTAGATTTAGGTGTATCTAGCACTAAAACAAGTCTAGATACATCCCAATTTAGACAAATTTGAGTTAAATAATTTGGATCGGAGGAAGTACCATACACAAATAAGATAGCACCATGCTTCAAAAATTGCCAGAAGTTAACAACTGTACAAAAATCTCATATTTGTATATCACATGCTTCACAAATCCAAGGTCACCATTACATTACAAATAGGTACTTCACCAAATTTACAAGACAAACTGCAGGCGATACATGCAGTGTTCCAGCAAATCCTGCTCACCATGTCCTACGCAAGGTTTCTCTGCACGATCCGAAGACGGCAGCATCCAGACGCGCGAACACGCGTTCTTGGGGATTCTTCTAGTGGACGCGCCACGCGATGGCCTCCACCAAGGACGGCTTCGCGGCGGTGTGTAGCCAGTGGCGCAGCGTGTCTTCATATCTATCGAAGAAGAGCTCGAGATCCAGGTACTCTGTGTTGAGCGTGTCCCGCTGGAGCTCGGCGGCAGGGAAAGGTATGGCGGCAGGGAAAGGTATGGCGGCGGAATCTCTGGCGGCGGGGAAGAGGTCGGGCAAGGAGTGGTCGAGCGGTGAAGGAAGCTGTGGCGACGGGGAGCTCTGCCTCGAATCCAAGGACTGGGTCAGGCGTCGGGTGGGAAGGAAGGATTGGTCTAGTCGTGGGAGATAATGTTTTTTTTTATTTACTTTTGCCACCGTGGAGGGCTAGTCGCTAGCACTGCCGTTGGGTGGCAGTTCGATAGGAAATTTGGACAAACGATATGTCCAAAGAAAATAAAACGCTTCGCTGATCACGGGAAGCTGCGGGAAGCATCTTTAGACGTGCTTCCCGGGATTGCCTATTTCGTCTGCCACTTCGGCCGAAGCCCACAGCGCAGATGTGCCGTTTGGTCCATTTTTCTGGCTTTTTTTACAGGAAAGCCACCAAAAGCCCAAACAAACACCCCCTAATACTCGCTCATTTTTAGGAATATTGTTTAGACTTATAAGAATTTTTGAGTACTTTTACTCATTTTTAAGATATTTAGTTAAGTCGAATCACTCACTTGGAATTTATATCCTATCAAAAATATTTTAAATAATTCTGGGAAAATAGGATTTAGAATCCTTGTTTTGTTCCATAATTGTAACTATTTTTACTTTATTTTAATAAAATGTCCATGGTTATTTTTCGTTAAAGAAGCATTTAAAGTAGTTGCAAAATTACTCTTTTGGCCCCGGTCCCATTGGTCATACACAAAGGGTCAAAACCAAACGACACAGTTCGGTTGAACCGAACCGGCCTACTCCTCTCTCTCTCTCTCGCACTCGTGCTCACCCTCTCCCTCGCGCGCTCCCTCTCTGGAGACTGCATATCGACGCCTCTGCGTCGCTCGATTCCGGTCGATCTAGGCTGCCTCGGTTTTCGCCATGGCTCGCAGTCCAACCATTGTCCATTTCTCCACCTTTCTACTACTCAGATTCAACTAGATCTCCTTCTTGCGACCCTGCACTACCCTAACCTTAAACCTAGGGTTTCAGCTTCATGTCGTCGTGTTCCCTTGTCGTGGAGATGGTGCTAGACTACATCCTGGGCATCTACTTTGTGCTACTTAGGTAGGTGCAAGTCAAGTTATCCCCTTCTGGGTGATCCATGTGCCACCGCGGTGTTCATCGTTCTCCTCTCCAGACCCGGTGAGCTCGGATCTCGTTTGGTCAAAGGTAGGTGATACTTCTCTCCCGTATATTCCTTTCGTTGCCTCTACCCTTTTTCTACTGATAGTAAACCCTACTATTCTAGCTATGTCAATGGGGACTCTAGGTTTCTACTATGTTCTGGAAGCTTCTAGTATCTTCTCCTTTGTTTCTTAGGCTACTGATACTCTACTTGATCTTGGTTTGCTTGCTAGATTGATTCTACTTAGCTATGTAGACAGTGCATATGTTACAGTACACATGTTCATGTTAATTACTTCTAGCAATTGTTTAGTGGTTGATTAGGGTTTGCTTGGTTGCTTAGCTTACTCAGTCTGCTTGGTACTGATCACTACAATTCTATGAGCAATACCATTACTGATACTTAGTTAACTTTGTTATTGTGTTGGCCGTGAGTGGCTAGTTTGTTGCTAGTGTGGTAATTGTGTTCTTGTGATTAGTGTAGTAAAATTCACAACTTAACTACTCTACTGAAGCTTAACTGTGTTTTCTTGATAAGATTTGTTAGTTGATTACTCATAGTATCCATTACTATTACTCTAATTATAGCTTGTATTCTAAAGTTTGTTTTCATTATGTATGATTACTGTTTGTTACTTTCTATCTTTGAACCTTTGATTTAGTGTTAAATGTAAGTATGTTGATTAGTATGATTTATTTTTCTATGTAGGCTTAATATATTCAGAGCTACTTCTCTATAATCAAAATTTTCATCCTTAGGTGAATCTTAGGATCAAACCTAGGGATGTTGGGATTGATTATAAGATTTAGTTCTTAATTGGTTTATTAATGTATTCTAGTTTGTGCCAACTATCTTAGTGGCATGGCTATGTGGTGTTATCCAATCATGGAGATGAATAGAAGTTATCCCTAGCTAGTCTAGGTGCTACCTAATCACTACTCTCTCTCTCTCTGCCTAATTATATTCTAAATTTCAGCTATAAACCTTTGAAGACTCAAAAATACTTTTAAATGGAGTGCCAGGACAGAACTTTACTTGCAAAAGGGGTGTTAGGCAAGGAGACCCTCTTTCACCTCTCTTATATGTCCTAGGAGGAGAATTGTTATAGAATCTGGTAAATAAGGCTTACATAGATGGAAATTTGCAACTGCCGATTCCAATGGAAGGGGATTATCCCATTGTGCAATATGCAGATGATACCCTAATCATTTTGCCTACAGAGGGAAATCAGTTGAAAGTCTTCAAAGATTTGTTGATACAATATGCTAAGTTTACTGGTCTAAAGGTTAACTTTCACAAATCTTCAATGATTCCAATCAACTTATCTGAAGAGGAAGCTAGACATATGGCTACTATTTTTGAGTGCCAGCTTGCTGCAATGCCTTTTACCTACCTTGGATTACCCATGGGCACAACTAAACCCACAATTAAGGACTTCTCACCTTTAATTGATAGGGTTGAAAGAAGGTTAAATGCAACAGTTTCTTTTCTTTCATATGGGGATAGTCTTATTCTGGTAAACTCTGTTCTTTCTTCCTTGCCCACATACATTATGTGTTCATTGCAAATCCCTCAAGGGGTCATTGACATTGTGGATAAGGCAAGAAGGAGATGCCTTTGGAGGATAAAAATCAGGAGAAGGTAAATTCTTTGGCTGCATGGCCGATGATTTGTAAACCCAAGGACAAAGGAGGACCTGGAGTAATTGATTTAAAGGTTCAGAATAAAGCCTTAATGATTAAGCATCTGGATAAATTCTATAATAATGCAGACCTGCCATGGGTAAGATTAGTCCGGGATACTTATTATCATGAATTTGTTCCTCATGTTGTTACTGTTTGTGGTTCTTTCTGGTGGAGAGGAATATTAAAATTTGTGGATGAATGGAGGTCCATTTCCAAATGCATTGTGGGATCTGGATTTAGCATCCTTTCCTGGAATGATCTTTGGCATGAGGAATTACTTGTCAATAAATTTCCAAGGTTATACTCTTTTGCTAGAGACAAGATGGCATCTGTCAGAGATATGGGTACATTGAGTAATTTGCATGATGCTTTCCATTTGCCTATGTCTATTGAGGCATTTCAGGAATACACAAAACTACAGGAAATTATTGGCTCACTGGGTTTTACTCAAGAGGATGACAAGTGGATTTGTACTTTAAGTAAAGAGGTCTATAAGTCTTAGGTGTTTTATAAACATTGTTTTTCATTGATGCCCACTAATCTAATTTCAAAAATTATTTGGGAGAGAAGATGCATGTCCAAGCACGGATTCTTTGCTTGGTTATTGTTCCATGACAGATTGAATATAAAGGATATGCTTCTTAGAAGGAACTGGAAGGTTATAGAAAACCATGGTTGTGTTCTATGCCCTACTGGAGTCATTGAGGATTGGAAACATATATTCTTTCAGTGCAATTTTAGCACTAGAGTGTGGAATTATCTTCAGATACTATGGATACATACATCCCAGAGGGAAAGTTTTTGTCAAGCATTCAGATCTTTTCAGGGGCCCTGCTTCTTAGAGGTTGCAATTATTACGTGTTGGAATATCTGGAAGCAATGGAATGACTGGGTTTTCAATAACATAAAACCAACTTTCAAAGGATGGAAGGTTGGTTTTGTTTATGATACTACTTTGCTTCTTCATAGGTTAAAGGAGAGACATAGGGATATACTGTCATTATGGCTTGACGGTCTATCCTAGTTCTGATAGTCTTAGTTTATCTTTTCTTGTACATATGTTTGTAACTAAACTCTGAACTATTTTTTTGTCCTCTATTTTTTAATCAATAAAGGGCTGTGGGGGACTCCCCTGCAGTATAAAATTTCAAAAAAAAATGTTTGAGTAAGATCTAATTCAGTTCTTCCGTCTTTTGGCTCATGTTCTTGCTTCTTTCTCCTCTCTAGATCTCCCACTCTCTCTAGTGAGTGTGGAAAGATGTTTTTCCTCTCTCTCAACCTCTAGTCTGAGAGTGTTTCTTATGAGCTTTGCTCTGAGAATTGTGATCTTTGGGGCTGGGTCTAGGGTGCTATTGATTATCTAGGGTTCATCTTGTGTTGACACCTCAGTACATGCAATCTATGACTAAGCTGCTTATACCGCCTCTCTAGCTTAACTTTTAGTGCTCTAATCGTCTTATGTCATATGCTAAATAAGGCATGTCGGCTAAGGGTTATTTTGGTAATTTTGCCTTGGTCAATTGGGCAAAACACATAATTTTCAGTTGATGTTTTTGTCACTGTCTCCTAGGATTTAAGTGATCATGTTTTTAATAGTTTAGATAATTCCAGTTCATCTTTTTTCGGATAAGCTATTTATGTAGCTTGATGAACTACATGTGTTCATTAGCTGCATTTGATTCGTTAGAAGAATCCTAAGTTTGACATGTGTTTTATTTGTTGTTCTTTTTATTCTATTATTACTATTGTTCCTAGGTTTTACTATTGAATCTATTTTGGTGGCTTGTACTATATGCTATTGTTGGTAAGGTTACTGGTTTACTTAGTTCTATATACTATTGATTTTTTGCTACTGTCATCTAGTTCTCCACTGATCTATATTGACTATTGTCTTGTGTGGTTGGTCCTGACTGTTATGCACTACTATTCCTAATGTATATACTTCTCTATTATGGCTTCTTGATACGTTGGTATATGATTTATTGTTATTCCTTTGGTTCATTTTCTACAAAATCTCAAACTGATGAGATTTAGGGCAAGTTCTTGAATCTTACAATCTGGATTCTAAATCAAATGGTTTTGCCTTAGGGGAGAACCAACATTTTAATCATAACAAATGGTTCTTACTGTGTGTTTGTGCTGCAGGTCAAGATATACTAGAAAAGCAAGAGCAAGAATTTGGATAAGAATATAGTTTAGGTTTTTTACTTTTCTTCCTTTTTGTAGTTTGTAATAGGTTTACTTCACTTTGTAATAATATTTTGTAAAGATCAGCATCAATATTGCTATCAATAAAGATCTCCCTTTTATCAACATTGTCCCCTTTACTTTGCATTTATATGAATTCTTTTGAATTTGTTTGTGAATATAATTCAAGTTTGTATTATTCAAACCTCAATTTTGAACTCAATAGCCACTATTACTTCTTAAGTGATCATAATGTATGCATGTGCTGATTTGAGAAATCCACTCAATATATGATGAAAAATCATTTTAAAATCCTAATTTTTTGGATATCACAAGTTCACTTTGAAATCTAAATTCAAATCCTAGTGTTGACCTAAGTAAAACTTCAACACTAGAGTTCAATCTTAATCACTTGTAACCTTTAAAAGAAAGTTTTAAAATTTTCACACTTTTCAAAATGCATGCTATGCAAAAACACTCATCACACCTATAGCCAGAGTCATGAACGTCGTCGACCGTAGCTACACGGGATGGCACCACCTAGAAGGGATCCCCAACAACCGCCGTATGTGCTGAGATTGCCGCCAGAGATCCACAACACCGCGCCACCGAAACCTACTTCCCACCTGCCGCTGCCACCCGAGAAGGGCCCCGTCGTTGTCCGCTGCATGGGCTTTTCCCTGCAACCTCCTCCAGCGGCAGCGAGGAAGGAGATGGTGTAACACCCTCAGAATCGGACCTATGCAAGTTTGAGCAAGATTCGCCAAACCCGCATAGAAACGATTCAAAGGTGCCCACCAGGCACTTTCGTGCGGGTGGAAAACGAAGTAATAGCATTACACAACAGTCCTCGATGGGACCCATGAGCAGATATATATAAATGACTCGAGAGTCAAGAATACGATATATTATACAAAGATCCAAATCACCTTGAAAATGATAGGCGTCAGTCTACGGACAAGATGCAAATGGGGCTAAGAGCCACGAAGAATAACCAATGGCGTCCATAACCCCGCCAAGCCGGAAGGGTAACCACTAACGACGTCGATCTCAAAACACCTTAACAAAAGGGGTGCCGCAGAGGGCAAAGGAAAAAGAAAGGCGTCGATCGAGGCGATGCAGCGAGGCTAGAATTGGCGGTCCTCCTACATAGGTATGGTGGATCAAGCGGCAAAGATGCACTAAACAACCTATAGAGACTCGATACAACTGGCGGCAATCAGAGAGGGATACGAAAGTCCTATTCGGAGATAACCTGATACTACCATCAAACAAACCCATCCTGGTGTTTCCCCCTCGATACCAAACGAGGAAGTCAACCGAGGAACTCACACAGTTGGCAGTTTTACTTAGTCAGTTATCGTTGCAGTAATTACTAGTCAGAAATAGATATTCATCCTGATAAAATAAGCAGTGGGCAATTTTAGTTAACCATTCCGTTATAGTTGCAACACTTACTAGTCAGATACAATTAGCATGAGATAATCCCTAAACCCAGCAGTTGTTGGTACTTATATACGGCCATTCCGTTGTGGTTGCCAGATTTACTAGTCAGGTACAATGGTCGCAAGCGACAATCCAAACAAGCAATTGTGGGCAGTATTATTAGCCATTCCGTTATAGTGAAGCTGATTACTAGTCATTATAAGTCAAATTTATAGCAATAAACTTTAGTTATGCTTGTCTATGATCGAGATACTGTGCTCCAAGTCGTCCATATCCGCGGACACGGCTTTCAGAAAGTTTTACCCGGCGGTGCACCAATAGCAACACGCTCGATCAACCTCGGAAAAACCAACTCAAACCCCAACGAGGCTTTCACGATTGAACAATCACGATTCAGAAATATTTCAGGGGCCACCCTTGGAGTAGATCCATAGCGGGTAAGCAAGCTCGAGACGGACTCAAGGTTTGCGTCAATGGCCGTGGCGACGGGAACCCGAAAGTGTGGCTGGGCTTGTCGATACCGTAATCACTCCGCTTACCTAAGCGATCAGTGTGCTCCTCGCACAATTTAAATACGAAAGTAGCATGGCATAAGTACAGGATCGTAAATAAAACCTCAAACTAGTTTGTGGCCCCAAGAAATAAGACCGAATCAAGCTCGCTCGGGGTCCCATATACCTCCCGGATGTGGATAGCGCGATAAATCAAGGAACAGGTATCAAGTACTCGGGGTCTTACGGGACACAAGTGGGCGTTCGGAAACCAAATATTTTCTATCACCCACCGATGCCTCTGCTTATTTCAATTTTAGTTGTTAAACAGAAATTAAAGTGACGATAAGTAAAACTAGAATCATCTCCATCATCAACATGCGGCAATACATCAGCAACTGTGGCACTTGACGACACGCAACAACACTTAAGCAGGGACTACGACGCGCAAGTCCAACTATCTACCAAACAACAGGTAATAGGATGTGTCCAAGGCAAAAATAAGGCTGCAAGGGATATTCGGGCACGGAAACTAGAGCATCGCAACACAGATAGCAATAGATCAACAGGAGGGAAGTAAAGACTATAAAAGTAAGATAGGTAGAAAGGGGGAGATGCTCGCCTGAAAACATTGTCGAAGGGTTCAACCGAAGATCGGGACGAAGCTCACATCAACTCAACGGCCTTATCCGCGAAGAAGCAAAACACTAGAAGAAACACCGGATGCAATATTTAATACAACGGCAGAGGATCGGCATGATGCATGCATGATGCAAGACATGGCAAGGTGCGGTGCAGTTAGGTCATATTAAGCGGAACCGGGGTCCCGACAATTAATTAAATGGTTCGAGTTGTTTAGAACCCCCGCAATTTAAATGTTGTTTTAGCATGTCAAAAGATAGCACTGGTTCGCTACACAAGTTTAAATGGGACCAATATGAGACTAGATTTGCCCGCATATGGGCCCCATATTTAATTATGAGTTGAATCAGCATAAGGCCCCAAAACCACTGATATGCATGCAAGATGAATGACAATTTAATATGCGACAAGGTTGTGTTTCATTTATAAAAATAGGGTTTGCGGGAAGGGGTTCACACATTAGGGGTCTCGACGATCTTGGTGTTCCGGGGTCGGGGTCGGTCTCAGGGTTCGGGGTTCGACGGTTCGGTCTCGGCGGAAGCGTTATCGGATATCGGGGGTCGATCTTGTCGAATCCGGTAAGCCGGACTTGGTTTGGTGTCGGGGGCGAAACGGGTGCTTCCGGGTCGGTGTCGTTCTTGTCGTCGGCCAGATCTTGCCGGGTCCCACGGGGGCGTTCTTGCCGTTGCGAGGGTCTCGTCGGGCTCGCGCCATCCCATCGGTCTTGACGTCCGGGATGAAGAACTTGGCGGGTTGAGGTTCGGGGTGTCGAGGCTTGGGCTCCGGGGCGGGGAAGAAGCGCTTGGCGTTCCGAGATGGCGTTGTTCGATCATCGGATCCGAGGCGGGGTACTTGTGGTTCGGGCTCCAAGGGTCCGTGGCGAGCTTGTTCGGCGCCGGCGGCCTCCCGACTACCTTGGCAGCGAACTCGTCACAGCTACACGCAGATGAGGTCGACGCCACTGGGGCTGCAAGCAAGAGGCCGACGAGGTGCGGGCGCTGGCATCGGGGTCGCAGACGTGCGCTGCCGGGCCTGCACGGGGCGAGGAAACCGAGGCAGAGCGACGGAGGCGGATCCTTCACGGGCCTGGGTGTAACACCCTCAGAATCGGACCTATGCAAGTTTGGGCAAAATTCACCAAACCCGCATAGAAACGATTCAAAGGTGCCCACCAGGCACTTTCGTGCGGGTGGAAAACGAAGTAATAACATTACACAACAGTCCTCGATGGGACCCACAGATCAGATATATATAACAGCGACTCAAAGAGTCAAGAATACAGATATAATATACAAAGATCCAAATCACCTTGAAAACGATAGAGCGTCCAGCTACGGACAAGATACAAATGGGGCTAAGAGCCCTGAAGAATAACCAATGGCGTCCATAACCTGCCTGGGCCAAGCCGGAAGAGTAACCCGCTAACGTCGATCTCAAAACCCTTAAACAAAAGGGGCCGACAAGGGCAAAGGAAAAAGAAGGAGGCGTCGATCTTGAGGCCAAGACGCAGCGAGGCTAGAATTGGCGGTCCTCGCCTACATAGGTATGGTGGATGAAGCGGCAGCAACATGCACTAAACATCCTATAGAGACTCGAAACAATGGCGGTTATCGAGAGGGTAAGAATGACCTATCCGGATCCAACACGAAGCTAACACCAAACAAACCCATCACGCATTTCCCTCGAGACCAAACGAGGAAGTCAACCGAGGAACTCACACGGTTGGCGCTTTATTTATTCGATTATAGTTGCGGCACTTTACTAGTCAAGTTTAGATAATCGTCACGATAAAGTAAGCGATGGGCACTTTTAGTTAATCATTCCGTTATAGTTGCAGCAATTACTAATCGAATCTGAGATAGCATAATATAATCCCAAAACCCGGTTGTTGGTACTTTTATTCACCAATTCGTTGTAGTTGCAATACTTACTAGTCGATACAATGGTATGGCGACAATCCAAACAAGCAATTGTGGGCAGTATTAATTAGCCATTCCGTTATAGTGGAGCTGTTTACTAGTCATTATAAGTCAAGTTGATAGCATAAACTTTAGTTATGCTTGTCTATGATCGAGAATCGTGCTCCAAGTCGTCCATATCCGCGACACGGCTTTGAAAGTTTTACCCGCCGGGGTGCACCAATAGCAACACACGCTCGATCAACCTCGGAAAAACCAAATCAAAACCCAACGAGGCTTTCACGACGAACAATCACGAGATTGAGAAATATTTGGGGCCACCCTTTGAGTAGAACCATAGCAGTAGACAAGCTCGAGACGGCCTCAAGGTTGCGCCAATGGTCATGAAGCGACCGGGAACCCGAAAGTGTGGCTGGGCTTGTCGATACGTAAACACTCGCATACCTAACAAGATTAATGCAGTACCTCGACAATCGTAAATAAAGCGATAAAACATGGCATAAGTGCAGGATCGTAATAAAACCTCAAACTAGTTTGTGGCCCCAAGAAATAAGAATGAATCAAGCTACGGTTCGGGGGTCCCATATACCTCCCGGATGTGGATAGCGCGCAAAATCAAGGAACAGGTATCAAGTACTCGGGGTCTTACGGGACACAAGTGGGCGTTCGGAAACCAAATATTATCTATCACCCACCGATGCCTCTGCTTATTCAATTTTAGTTGTTAAACAGAAAGTAAAGTGAACAATAGGTAAAACTAGGATCATCTTCAACATCAACAAGCGGCAATACATCAGCAACTGTGGCATATGACGACACACATCGGCACTTGAGCAAGCAACTACGACGCGCAAGTCCAACTATCTACCAAACAACAGGTCATAGGATGTGTCCAAGGCAATATACGGCTGCAGGGAAATATCACGGGTACGGAAGCTAAAGCATCGCAACACAGATAGCAATAGATCAACAGGAGGAAATAAAGCACTATAAAAGTAAGATAGGTAGAAAGGGGGAGATGCTCGCCTGAAAACATTGTCGAAAGGTTCATCCGAAGATCGGGGCGAAGCTCACATCAACTCAACGGCCTTATCCGCGAAGAAGCAAGACACTAGCAGAAAACCGGATGCACTATTTAATACAACGGCAGAAGATCGGCATGATGCATGCATGATGGATGACATGGCAAAGGTGCAATGCAATTAGGTCAGATTAAGCGGAACCGGGGTCCCGACAAATAGTTAGGTGGTTCATGTTATTTAGAAGACCCGCAATTTAAATGTGGTTTAGCAAGGCACAGGTGGAACCGGTTCGCTACACATGTTTAGATGAGGCCAATATGAGACTAGATTTGCCCGCATATGGGCCCCATATTTAATTATTAGGTGAATCGGCATAAGGCCCCCAAACCACATGATATGCATGCGAGATGAATGATTTGATGTGCAACAATTGTATTATATTATGAAATTAGGGTTTCGGAAGAGGTTCACACATTTAGGGTTCGGCGATCTTGTTAGGGTTCGACGAACTTGGGGTTCCGAGGGTTCCGGGGTTCGACAGGGTCCAGGGTCCGGTCTCGGGGTCCAGGGTTCAACGGTTCGGGCTCGGCGGGATCGTTCTCTCGCTCTCGGTCACGAGGCAGGTCTTGCGTTCCGGGGAGAAGTACTTGGCGTATAGTGTTGATCTTGTTGATTCCATGGCGGAGGCCTTGGCGCTTCGGATCGGCCTTTGGATCGGGGCTTCGGGGTCTTGGGGTTCCACCTGGATTATCGGGGACGAACTTGGGGCTCGACGCCGGGGTCTCCAGGGTCCGTGCCGGAGTACTTGTCGTTCCATGAAGAAGATCTTGCGTCTAGGGTCTCGGCGAACTTGGCGGTTCTGAGGGTTCGGTTCGTAGATCTTGGTGTTCCATGGCGAAGGGCTTGGTTTTTGGGGGATGCGTTCTCGGGTGGGGTCGGTGAAGAACTTGGGATTTAACGCTGAGGTCGTCGAACGGTGCCATGTACCCTCTTTGGAATCCTTGGCGTCGGGCCGATCTTGTCGGTCTTGGTTTATCATGTCGGCGGTCGTGGCATTCGGGATGAAGCACTTGTCGTTCTGCGTCGGTGCTGTTCTTATCGTCCGGGTTCGGAAACGGTCTTCAGGGTTCGCCATCGGGTCCGCGGATCAGGGTCTTCGGATTCCGTGAGGACGAGCTTGTAGTTCCAGGGTCTTCGGATTCCGTGAAGGAGGCCTTGGCGTCGAAGTCGATACTTAGCCCGCATGTGGTCTTAGGGTTCGATGGCGATGATCTTGTTGTCGAGAGAACTTGTCGGGTTCGTATGCTTGGTCGTCTTGGCGTTCCGACCATCTTGATCTTCGGATCCGAGAGGTTCGGGCCTTGACGGGGTTCGTCTTGTGGGATCGATCTTGACACAGGGTGGATCTTGGGGTTTCAGTGGACGTTCTTGGCGTTGGAGAGTTACACCGAACCGTGGCGCGTGAGGCAGCTCTTGTGGGTCCCTGTTGGAGGCCTTCGGTGACGTCTTGGCACAGACACACTAGGGAGGCCAAGGCGGAGTTGACCGGACGATGGAGAGGCAGTGGCGGGGCTCGGTACTACGCAGCAGTACGGAGGCCCACAGGTGGGGTCCGCGGTGGCGCCGAAGAGCAGGCTCCACGGGTCCAGGGGTGCAGTGGTTGGCGGGAGGCGGCCGGTGCGCCGGAGGGGCGAGGATGGCCTTGTGGCGGCTTCAGAGCGGCGGCCTTGCCAGCCAGCTGGAGGCGGCGAGGTAGGCGGCTCGGTGGAGGTAGCTCGAGAGGGGCGGCTCGGGGTCTGCGGCGGAGGAGGCGGCGGTGTGAGCAGGGGGCTCGCCTGCGTCGAGGGGGCCTCAGGCGAGGTCTGGCCGGACTTGGGGAGAGCGAAGTGCGGGGCGGGAAGTCTGCGACGGAGGTCTGGAGCTCGCGGAGAGCTTGAGGCGGCGGGCAGGCGTGGAAGGGTGACCGTGGCGCTGGCCTTCGCGTCAGCAGGGAGGCGCAGCTGGGGAACGCCGCCTGGGCGGCTCGAACTGGGAGGGGTCTTGGCCAGGGAAGACGACAGGTGAGGGGGAGGCGCGGTGGCGTGAGTCTTGGTGCGCGTGTGGGCCAGGTGGGGCCAAGGCGGGTCCCGCGGTTGGTGGGTGGGCGGCTGAGGCGTGCGTGCGTTGCGTGTGAGTGGGGGTTGTGTCTTGGGTGAGAGGCAGGTGGAGGGAGTGGGATATGGGGTAGGCTTAGGTGGCAGAACTTGGTTGGTTGGGAGAAGGGAGAGGGGTGAGGTGGCAGCGCGTGATAGGTAGGAGTGATGTGGCAGGGATGGTTTGGGTAGGTTTCTGGGTAGGCATAGGATTTAGAGGGGCAGGTAGGTGGACCGTTTGTAAAATCTGGGGCGGTCGTTCGGGTCGCTTCGGCCCGTTCGACTGCCCCGCTAAAATAAATAAATATTTTTATTTATCTTTAGCAGACCGTTTGCACAACATTTATATTTAAAACAAAATATTCCGGGACCGGGCTTTACAGTCGAATTAAGATGGGGCGGTTGGAAAACAAAGACGGGTTTTGCAACATAGTTTTAGCAAACAATGCATGATGATGACGATGCAATGCACAAATACAACGCGATTTTCTAGTAGTGGTTTTGCGGGATGCCACACTGGGGCTCCGGCGGACGGCGATGTGGGACCCCGGGGCGGGGAAGAAGCGAGGTGGTGGGGCGACGGACGCGGCGACGGGCGGTCTGGCGGCTGGGAGACGGCGGAGGTGCAGGGCCGAGCTCGGGCGGCTCGAGGAGGCTCGAGGCGGTGCTGGGCGACGGCCGGGAGGCGGAGGTGGAGGCTCGCTCGGCCTCGGTCGCGGCGGGCGCCAGGCCGGGCGGCGCGGCAGGCGAGCAGCGCGTTGCGGGAGGAGGCCGCGGGCTCCGGGAGAGGAGGCTTGGGGCGGCGGCGCTGGAGACGGGCGGACGAGGACGCAAGTGGCGCCCGGGAGGAGAGGCGGTGGCGCTGGGAGCTTGAGGTCGGCGGAGAGAGGCTCGGTTGGCGGGGTGCCCGTTGGGCTGAGCTTCATGAGGCGAGTGGGGAGAGGGGAGCTCGGGGGCGGGCTAGCCTTGGGCTCGGGGGCTCGTGGGAGGAGGCAGAGCGGCGGCCGGGCAGTCGCCGGAGGAGGAGGCGAGAGCGGTCCCAGGGAGGGCGGCGTTGCAGGCGCAGTGAGGAGGGAGGTGCACGCGCTGGGGAAGAAGATGAACAGGGAGGAGGAGGAGGCGCAGTTGGTGGGTGGGGCCTTGGTGGGACCCGGTGTCGGGCCTTGTATGGCGTGTGGCGTGCGTGTGTGCCCAGCGGGGTGGTCGGCTGGTGTCGTGGGAATGACCACGGCAGATCTGTCAGCGTGATAGTAGAAACGAAGGGCAAGGCGGCCAGCCATCTGGTGCGAGATGAGGGAAGGACACAGGTTTACCTGTGTTCGGCCCCGGAGGGTAAAGACCTACTCTGCTAGATTGTATTATGGAGGTGTTTATTGGGGCGAACTCGGCGACTAGGCGAGTTGCTTGGGTGTATGAGGAACGTATCTCTACTCACCCCTTAGGGAGGTTTATATAAGCTTACCTCCCCTAGGGTTTACATATCTCAACCGATTCGGTTACAACTTTGTCAATCGTTTAACTTTCAGACCGGGGCTATCTACTGCTCGGGCCTTCGGCGTCCGATGCTGGTACCGATGGGCTTTGATCCACTCGCTTCTGCAGGCCCACTCGCCAGCCCTTGGGCCGGTCGGAACGTCCGGCGAGATACCCCAGTAGGCATATCCCCATCAGTAGTCCCCGAGGCCGTCGTTGATTAGGCGCGGGTGGCTGCTGGCAGTCGGAGTATACGGCTTCAAGTTGGCATCCAGTCGAATCGTCGGCGGGCTCCTGCACGAAGGGAAAAAATCCGGCGAACCGAGTTGCGTCTTGGGTGAATCGAACCAACGGGTCGCGGCCTCGGCGAGTAACTCAGCGAGCCGGGTGGCAGGAGGCGGACCGTCGGGCGTGGTCAAACTAGCCGTTAAGGTAACTTAACGGTAACTTTCGGCGTAATCATCGCGCGGTAACGGCCCCCTAATTTGGCGGGCAGCTTCCGCTATATAAGAGGAATGGTAGGCTATCGGAAAGCCAACCGCCCACCATTTCTTCCGAGTACGCACATCTTTCGCCCGTTGATCTCGCGATCTGACCGACCCGCAATCCTCCGACCTCCAAGCAAATCCTCAGCCATGGCCCTCTCCACCGAACCTTGGGGTAGATCCAAGTGCACCAGGCGCAACCGCCTCCTTCGAGGAGGCCGGAATCCTGGGCGGCCGGGCGAATCCTCGCCGAGAAACGACCCCAACCCGCGAGAGAGTTCATCTGCTTCACTAGTCACCTCGGCGGGGCTTAGGGTTTCCCACTTCTGTTCTTCCCGCTGCAAGGCCTACCACGGATCCAGCCCTCGGATCCGGGTCCCCATAGTATCGAAAGCTCGCCATCTTTGTATGCTCATGAGTGTTACTTGGGCCGCCCTATTTTCCTTGTGGCAAGATACATTCCACAGACGGATCAGCCGCCGCTAAGAAGCGGGCCCAATGCTAGCCGCGGGCGGCCTAACCTTCCAACTCAAATCCAAAGCCTCCTCCTTCGACATGATGCTGCCGGCCAAAGCAACGAGCGACTGGAAAAAGTCTTGGTTTTGTGTGACCGAGGCGACCCCGAAGGACGAGGCGGCGATCCCGCTTACTCGCCAACTGCTCCGAGCCATGCAATCTCCGTGTCGTCAAGCTCCCCGACGACCAAAGGATGGTTGTTGACGATGCTGCACCATTCATGGTCTCAAGAAGAAGGGGCTCAGACGGTGAACTTGTACAACTGCTGGCTTGGGCGGTTGTTCCACTCGCCCAACGCGAGCACTATATGTACCAAGACACGGCGAGAAGACTCGACGAAGGCCTCGCCGAGTGGAAGCCGGAGGACTACCTCGGCGTCAAGAGGATCACCCAGCGGCATACGGATCGCGGGCGGGCTCCTCCATACACATGAGCGTCCGGCTCAACGGTAATAATTTGATCTTGTTCGCGATCGCAGCATGCGATCGCGGTAATTCTAACTTTGTTCCATGTTCAACGCAGCTATTTCAAGTAGTGGAAGGGTGGCTACCACCCTCCGATGAGCTCCGGGCCATCCTCCAGGACACAAGCGAGTCGCCTCCGCCAAGGGTAATGAGGCGACGAGGACGAATCCGAAGAGGAGATCGCCCTGGTCCGAAAGACCCGCAGCGTCGGCGCGAACTCGGCGAGCGAGCCTCGAGCGTCATGACGATGACGAGGAACTCCGGAGACCACCTCGCTCCGTCAGCCACTCCCGCCAAGAAGAAGAAGGAGAAAGAGGCGAGGCCCCCCAAGAGAGGAGGACAAGCCGCCAAGATGGCCTCACCACGCTCGGAGC
Organism: Avena longiglumis; assembly: GCA_030063025.1. Classification (NCBI taxonomy): domain Eukaryota; kingdom Viridiplantae; phylum Streptophyta; class Magnoliopsida; order Poales; family Poaceae; genus Avena; species Avena longiglumis. The sequence continues at coordinate 68,099,569 of CP125978.1, read as the reverse complement.
AGCTCCGATGCCACAGCTCGGCGGTGACGGGCGGCCCGCAACAACCGCGCTAGATGCACCATCCATGGAGGCACCGCTGGCCTCGATGCCTCCGCCTTGCGCGGTCTCCGGCTAGGAAGGCTCCGGAGGCGACCGCCGCAAAGGTCGGCGTGGCGGTCTCGCCGCAAGGAGGCTCCGATTGCAGCTCCTTGCAAGGAAACCTCCGCCGGCGCCTGAGGCGCCAACCGCTACCTCAACATCAAAGAAACCGTCCGTATCCACCTGGGCTGGGCGCCCAGGCTCGATCGCCGGCAGCGAGCTGGAGAAACCGGCCCGCCGCAGGGCTGCGTTTCATTCCAGTCGCCAAGTGAGTGTACTCGCTTTCCTTTCTCTCTTAGTATTTTGAATGTTTTCTGAATTGTCTCGTCGTGGGACCGGAGTGAAGAAGATGGGCCACCGGCGGTGGTCAAGGTGCCCTCGCCATTAGCGAGGAGGACCCTTCCGTAAGAGGAAGGTGGACGGTCGCCGCTTCCACGGAAGGCAGCAAGAAGGCCAAGCGATGACATCGTCAACATCTCTGATGACACGGCAGTCGCGCCGGCTGGGCCCGCTGTGGAAGCAACCGCGTCCACGAAGGGAGGCATTTCGTTGCCTAGACCGGAAGAAGCGAGCTCCTTTGGGGCGGGTGCGACAATCGCTACCTTCCCCCGCTTCATGACCAAGGCGGCCACGGCGAGTGAGGCTGCGACTCCGAACCCCGCTCCAGAGACCGCCGACGCTGAGATTGACCAACGTCGCGGGCACACACCGGCGCTGCTTGCGTCCGTGGACGCCAGCGCAATCGGCAACATGCTTGGCGCGCCATCCGTACCTCCGGTCCCGAGGATCAGGTCGGTGCTTGCGGCCTGATTCTTTATAGTTACTTGTTTTGTGCGTTGAGTCCAGTCCGATGCGCTTTTCGCTAAATTGTAGCGGGTGGGCGAGTGATTTTCGAGCCGCCAGTCCCGAGTGCGCACGCTAAATTGTAGCGGGTGGGCACCGCGTAATATTCGAGCCGGTCCCTCGAGTGCGCACCCGCTAAATGTAGCGGGTGGGCACCGGTAGTTTTCGAGCCCAGTCCCAGTGCGCACCGCTAAATTGTAGTGGGCACCGAGTTTCGTGTGTCGACTTTGAAAATTTGCAGGTTTACAAATCGAGTCGGCAGCGATTGGCGCGGCAGCGTCTTTGAAAGGTTAGGCGCTCTCCAAAGTAAACAGGAGCTTGGGCAATTCTTCTGTGCGAGGCAGGTGGCTCGCCAGAGCTTGTCCCTGCTGGCGGTGACGGCGAGATCTGCGTTAAGCACTTTGAACAAAGGATCGCCGACCTCGGCGCGCTGCGGAGGCGAAAAGAAGAAGCGAGCTCGTGACAGGCGAGCTAAGGCCCGTTCTTGCCGCGGAAGAAGACCGGAAGGTGTCGGAAGCCCTCATCGTTGGGCTTCAGGACGATAAAACGTCGCTTCAAAGCTTCATCACGGGGCTCGCCCGCCCGTTGCTCGGTGAGTGCGTCTTCCCAGTCTTGTAGTTATATTGTTTGTGGTTTCCGTGGTGCTCACAACTGTTTCCGTCTAGCAGGCCATGTGATTGGTAGCCATGAAGAAGCGAGTTCTCTTGATGCGAGGGAGTGCGTGAGCATGCTCGTCGACTCGGCGACGCTGTCGGCGACTTGCATCCGCCTACCTTCAAGAGATGTCGCCCACGGAGGTTATTCCAGTGACCTCGTTGAGGTGTGGGAGTACTTGGAGAAGCGCCCGCGATCGTGGAGTTCATGGCGGTCGGCGTTTCGACGCGGAGCGCCGACGGCTCGAGCACAGGACTCGCCCACTTCGAAGACTTCGACCTCGGCGATGTGACGAGTGGTTATCCTTCATCGCCCCGCGGTGGATCTGCGAAGTTCTTAAGCTGCGAGGCGTCGCCGCGTACTCGAGCGTGTTTGGGCGATGGGCGACCTTCTTCCGTACCAGAAGCGGTCGTCGCCCGAACGACCCGCCGCCGCATCGCGACTTCAAGGTCGAGCAGCCCTTCCGCGGCGATGGCGGCGGTGACGACTTATCCATCGAACCCGTACCACGCATTCATCCGGAGCGCCGGGCTGGTGCATCATCGTCAAGCTGCGGAATAGTGTTAGCAGATTCTGCCGAGTAGGCATATTTTGTAATGTAAGACAATGTGATATGCGATTGAATGGAGCGTTGTGTTCATTTTGCTATTTGTTTGCGTGTTTTGGATTGATTTTGGGTGAGTCCCGGCGTCCGCCCTTTTGCGGGGTTCACCTTAGATATGATGTTTTGTTGTTTATCATGTGTGTTGTTGGTTGAGTCGACCGCCCGAGCTCGGAGAGCCGATCGCAAGCGACTCCTCGAGTGCTCTGCTTTACCGTTTTCCCGTCGCGAACGGGCGGGTGGCCGAGTCCCCGGCGTGGTACTTGGTAGTTCAAGCGCGACTCGAGGGTGGTTGAGGACTGAGCGTTGGTGTGCGCGTCACTCCTGCTGGCCCGGTGGGTCGATCGGCGTGGCGAGTCTGAGCACGCTCTCTTGGGCGTTTTCCCGTCCGATCGAGACGAATGGTATTCAGTCCCGGCGTGGTACTTAACCCGTTAAGTCGCTATGCCGAGGATGCGGAGGACCAGGTCATGTGGGAAGCGAGGACAGATGTCTTGGTTCGTAAAACCCGGTCGAGCTAAGCGACTCGATGGGAGCTCGGATTGGCGTTTTTGGGCGATGCAAGACCTGAAATGACTCGGTGCTCTTACATCGCACTACTTAGCCGTCGTCATTGTACCAAGGGTTGACTTCGTATTTTAGCATGACATTAATTACGGTCGAGTGGCACAAGGCATGGAGAGTAGACGAATTTTGCGAGAACTGTTTCTTTTATTCATAGCATTGGAGAGTACATATGTGGGGTTCTAGGTATAGAACTTCCGAGGAGATTTACATTCCACGGCCGCTGACGTCCGTTCACCGTCCCCGGACGTCGACGAGGTAGTAGCGCTGCCGAGTCTGCCGATAGCGACGGGCCTTCCACGGAGGAGAGCTTGTGCATGCCCTTCTTGTCTGGATGAGGCGTAACACCAAGTCGCCTTCCTAGAAGGTCGGGTTTTCACCGTCGGCTGTGGTAGCGACGAGCCCTTGCGATAGATAGCGGTCGCGATCGGGCGAGTCGCGGCCGTGCCGAGTTGTCGAGCCCATCTTGGCGGGCGATTCGTTTGACCTCCGTATAGTGGACGATCCGCGGCGAAGTCGTGTTCGAGGTCGGTTGGCATGACAGCTTCAGCGCCGTAGACCATGAAGAAGGGGTGAATCCGTCGACCTGCTGACCGGTGCGGATTCCCGGATGATGGAGGAAGCTCTTCGACCCAGCATCCAGTGCGCTCGAGTGGTACTTGAGTCGCGGCAGCCGTGGAGGATGCTTTGGTTGGCTCGTTCCGCTGGCCGTTGGATTCGGGTGTCGACGACGCGAGGTCGAGCGGATGTGGTGCTCCTCGCAGAACTCGCCATTGCTCCCTTGGCGAAGTTTGTGTCGTTGTCCGTGATGATCTTTGTTGGGAAACCGTGGCGGTATATGAGCTCGTAGGAACTTAGTGGCGATCTTCCGTCGCATTTCGGACTGGCTTTCTATCCACTTTGTGAATTTGTCGGCGACCAGCGGTGGGTGTAGCGGAGGGGCCTTCTTGAAGGGCCTACCATGTCCATGCCCCACACGGCGAATGGCGGTGATGGGGATTGTTTTGAGCGCCCGAACTTGGGCGGCGTCGGTTGGCGATTGCCGGCACCGGCGCATCGATATCGTCGGCGGCGTCGGCATGTCGCGGTGGGCCAGAGAAGCCGTGTCGCATGGCTTTGGCGACCAGGAGCGTGGCGGCGTGGTGGCCTGATCGCTGAGTGGATGTCGTGTAAGATTTTGCGTCCTTCACGGTTGGACGCAGCGTTGAACACGCCGGTGACGCTGCGCTTGTGTAGCTCGCCGTCGATGATGGTGTAGGACTTGCATCGGCGATCATTCTAGCGCTTGTCTCGTCTGCGGGCAGGTTGCCTCTCGGGTAGGCGATGTAGGGCTTGGTCCCGGTCGTCGGCTCGGTGACGAGTCGACCAAGGTTGCCTCTGGTTGAGCGGGACTCAATGTCGATCTCCTTCGGGGAGAGGCGATGGCGTGAAGATGGTGTCGAGGAACACGCGGGTGGTGTGCGGTCGAGCCGACCCGATGCGAGAGGCGTCGGCCTCCTCGTTCTTCCTCTGTCGATCCACTCGGCGAGTAGCCGATGAAGTGGCCGCCCACCTTGTCCACCTCTTGGCGGTATGCCGCCATGGTAGGGAGACGGCGTCGCGGCGCGACTTGACCCGCAACGAGGTCGGAGTCTCCGTAGCATCGAAGGCGATTGACGCTCATCTCCTGCGGCTCGCATGCCGTGGAGTAGGGCCTCGTGTTGCCATGTTGTTGGTGCAGGCGTGAATTGAGGCGGAGGATGTAGCGGAGCTTGTCGCCTTTGGTGAGGTCGGCACTATCCCGCTCCTCGCCGTCGCGTTCTTGGACCCGTCGAAGTGCGAGCTCGATGGTGGAGGTACGGCGGCTTCTACATGCTGGGCCTCCTCCCGTCGGCGAGGAAGTCGGCGGTGCCTGCGACTTAATCGCCTGCGTGGCTCGTGCTTAATGTTGTGGACGCCGATCTCGACAGCCCACTTGGCGACCCGCCCGTCGCCTCGCGATTCGGATGATGTCTTGTAGTGGAGCCGAGACGACCGTGATGGGGTGCTCACGGAAGTAGTCACGGCAGCGCCACTGAGCTCAAGACCGCGTATACCAGCTTTTGGTATTGTGGGTATTTGGCGCGACTCGGTTAGGACCTCGCTGATGTAGTATACCGGCCGGCCGGTGGCGCTCTTTTCCTTCCTCCGGTCGCTCGACGACCATTACAGCGTTGACGACGCTCGGACGCCGCGACGTAAACCAGCATGGGCTCCTTGTCGTGGTGCGGCGAGTAGTGGTCGGCGAGTAGCACCTTTTGAGGTCGCGAGCGCGTCGTCCGCCTCCTTGTCCCACCGGAAGGTGGGATTCTGGCATCAGGCGGTATAGGGGCATCGCCTTTTCGCCCGGGGGATGAAGCGGAGAGCCGCTACGCCCGCCAGCCACGGGCGTCGCAGCACTCGGGTTTGCCGAGCAGGCGATCGTGTCGATCTTCGTTGGGTTTGCCTCGATCCCTCGTTTGGAGCAGCGTACCCTAGTAATTGCTCGGGTACACCAAAGGTGCACTTGCTGGGTTGAGCTTTATCTTGTACCTCCGCAGGTTGGCGAAGGTCTCTGCGAGGTCGGCCAGTAGGTCGCCTTGGCGGCGGATTTTACGACCACGCCGTCGATGTAGACGTGGATGTTGCGGCCAATTTGGCTCGCGAGGCATTCTTGCATGCACCGCTGATACGTTGCTCGGCGTTCTTGAGGCCGAAGGTCATGGCGGTGTAGCGAAGGCTCGAATGGCGTGATGAACGCCGTCTTCTCCTCGCCCTCGACAGCCATTTTGATCTGGTTATACCCAGTAGGCGTCGAGGAAACAACGACTCGAGCCCGCGGTGGAGTCGATTATCTGATCGATCCGCGGGAGAACTGCTCCTTTGGGCGGCCTTTGCTCGAGTTTGTGTAGTCGATACACATTCTCCGTGTCCCGTTCTTCTTCTCGACCGGACTGGGTTTGCCAGCCACTTGGAGTATTTAATTGGCGGATGAAGCCGGCGGTAGACGCTGCACTTCCTCGGCGATTGCCCGACGGCGTTCTTCGTTGAATGGCCGTAGCGCTGACCGGGTCGCACTTTGGGGTCGGCGTTTAATTTGTGCTCAGCGAGCTCCCTAGGGACACCAGGCATGTCGGAGGGTTTCCATGCGAAGATGTCCCTGTTCTCACGGAGGAACTCGATGAGCGCGCCTTCCTATGCTGGGCTCATGCCTGTCCCGATCGTCACCGTCTGGCTGGGGTCGCCTGGGACCAGCTCGACGGTGCGGGTGTGCGTCGTGGCCTCAAAGGTTGAGGTGTTTGTGCCCTCTGAGTTGGGCTTCTTGAGTATTGTGGGGTCGTCATTGTTGACCCCGCTCGCGTATTTGGCGAGCTCATCGGCGTGACTAGCTTCCGCCGCGATGACGGCATCGGCGAGTTCGGCTCCTTTGGCCTCGCATTCGGCGGCCATGTCGGGGTCGCCGTTAATGGTGATGACGCCGCACGGCCCGGGGAGCTTCATCGCACTGTACGCGTAATGGGGTGCCGCCATGAATTTGGCGAACGCCTGGCGCCCCAGGACGCAATGGTAAGGGCTATCGAAGGGCACCAGCTCGAAGACGATCCGCTCGGTGCGGAAGTTTGCCGGAGTGCCGAAGGTGACGGGTAGCGTGATCTTGCCGATCGGGTACGCCTTCCGACCGGGGACGATGCCGTGGAACGTGGTGTGGGTTGTCTCGATCATCGACTGCGGGAGTCGCAGTCGCCTGAAGGTGTCGAGGTAGAGGATGTTGATGGAGCTGCCGCCGTCCATCAGAGTCTTGGGGAGCCGATGTCGCCGACCTTGGCTTGACCACCAGGCGACTCGTCCCGGATACTCGATGCGTGGCGAGTGGTCTTGCGGCTCGGTGATGGGCTGCTCCGACCAGTTCGAGGCGGGGACGTCTGTCTGGGCCACGCGTTGTGGCGGCATGGCGGGCGATGACCTTCTTCGCGCCGTGTTGAAGCCGGTGAAGGTGTGGGCGAGCGGCTACTTTGCGAATTTTCCGCCATTTTGCGGGTCGTTGTCGGTGTCCTCCCGCGTCGTGCCTTCTCGATCTCCCCGAGGGTGTGGCGATCGGCGGTGGTGTGCGTGGCGGGCTTTCCTTCCTCTTTGAAGCACATGGTTGGTTAAGGAGGGCCGCGGGATCGAACCTTGGCTTGCTCTTGTAGTTCCCGCCGTCGCGTCGTTGCCCTCCGTCGCGGCGATAGCTCTTGGGGTCGCGTTGTGCGTGTCCAGCATTGGCGACGAAGTCGACTCGCCCATCGTTGCGGCGCTTGCCTGTGAGGCGAGTGCCTCTGTAGCGTAGGTCGGTTCGGCGGCCGCCGTTGCCGCCTGCGTCGCTGCCCTCCGGACTCGTCGTCGTCTTGGTTGGGATCTTCCTCGGCGCACCGTTTGGCGATCTCGAGGAGGTCGGGATGTTGTCGAGTGTGCGGCGTGTCGCTTGAGCTTGGCGACTAGAGGCTCGTGGCGGCACGAGGTCTTGAAGCAATGGATCGCGGTGTCGGGTGGATGCCGACGCGTTATGCGAGCTCTTGCCACCGTTGGACCCGATTCGGGTCGACTCGGGTCCCCGGACGCATCGTTCAGGTCCTCGATGGTGGTGGCGCGGTGTAGGAGCACTCGAAGTGCACGACGGCGTCTCGCATTTCCTCCCGAGTCGATCTGTCACGGGGGCGTGTTGATCCATTGCCTGCGTCCCTCCATCATTAGTGGGAGGTAGGCGGCGAGTAGGTCGGTGTGACCCGCGATCCCCATTGCCATGAGGTATGTGTCGAGCCGACGGCGGGGTCGTCGAGGAGTCGTATTTTCGATCTCCTTTGGCGCCTTGAAGTTGGGTGGGTACTTTTCGCCTCGGATCATTGGTCCGGGCACTTGGGCCCTAGTCGTTGGCGATCCCATAGGCTCGCCATCGCGGCAGTAGTTAGGTGCCGCAAGTCGTCGGGCTGGCGCGCTTTTGATTGTTGTTGATGATGTGAGTCGCGGCGTCGATTGGCTCTCCATTAGCGGCGGCGGTTGGTCGCCGCCTGGGATCGTTGGTGGAGAGTGCGCATTCGGGTCGTCGTTGAGCTGCGTGGCTCTGGCGGCAATTGAGGGTGTTTGCCCGCTGGGCGGCGCTTGAGGCCGCCACCTTCCCGAGGAGCGAGTACACTCGCCTGCGAGTCGGCGCCGCTTTGCTGTTCCACGGCCTTCGAGTAGGGCCTGACGTCTTGGATCGTAAGGCGCCGTCGCGGTCGCCGTGATCTTTGTCGGCAGCGGCTCGGCTGCCACGAGGTTGTCCATCGGGGTGGAGAAACGGTGGAAGGCCGTTCGCATCTCGCTCCGTGAGGAGACGACTATCCGGCTGGTCCACAGGAGGGTGCGGTTGGGTGGTGGTGGGTCACCCATCGCCGTTGATCTGGCGGGGTCGGCGCTTCGGTGGCGCGTTCTCGCAGATCGCTCGGCTATCTGGCCGGTCGTTCGTCGTCGAAGTTCGTGCCACGAACGGTGGGGTTCAGCGTGACCTGATCCGCTGCTGGTGGTAGCGTGGCGATTCTGTATCACCGCTCGAGGCGAAATTTTCGCCGCTCGCTTCCTTGCGTCGCCTCCGCCATTTGGCGGAGTTCCTCGACCTCCGTCGCCGTGGCGTTAGGAGGGATCGAGTGGAGAAAGGGTCCTCCGGCGGATCGGTGCCGGTGGCCATGTAGGTCGGCGTGGCGGTTCCGTCGTGGAGGTCGGCGGAGTTTTCCGACCAGTCGAAGTCGAAGATCCAGGATGGAGGGTCCTCGAAATCTCAGCGTTGGAGACCCGAGTGATGGAGCCAGCGGTGGGCGCCTTGTCGTGGGAATGACCACGGCAGATGCCTGTCGGCAGTAGTAGAACGAAGGGCAGGCGGCCACCATCTGCGGTCGAGATGAGGGAAGGACACAGGTTTTACCGAGTTCGGCCCGGAGGTAAAGACCTACTCTGCTAGATTGTATTATGGAGGTGTTTATAGGCGAACTCGGCGACTAGGCGTGAGTTGCTTGGGTGTATGAGGGAACGTATCTCTACTCACCCTTAGGGAGGTTTATATAAGCTTACCTCCCTAGGGTTTACATATCTCAACCGATTGATTTACAACTTTGTCAATCGTTTAACTTTCGACCCGGGCCTATCTACTCGCCTGGGCCTTGACGTCCGATGCTGGTACCTGATGGGCTTTGATCCACTCGCGTTCATGCAGCCCACTCGCCACCCTTGGGCGATCGGAACGTCCCCGAGGATACCCCAAGAGGCATATCCCCATCACCGGGGCTGGGATGTGGGGTGAGCGTGGGCAGCGTCGGTGGGTGGGTTTGGTGAGGGAGAGTGGTGAGAGAGAGAGGAGAGGGACAAGTGGCAGAGTGTGAGTGGGGGAGGGAGGGAGAGAGATGAGGTGGCGTTCTGTGATTGGGTGGGGTGAGGTGGCCAGGGGGTGTGGGTAGGATAGTGGGTAGCTCTAGGATTTTTACAGGGCGGTTAGTGGACCGTTTTAAAAACAGGGGTGGTCGTTCGGGTCTACTCGGCCCGTTATCGCCCGCTAAAATGAAATAAATTTTATTTGTTTTAATAACACCGTTTGCAAACCGATAGCGGCCAATAAAATAATCCGAGACCCGGTTTTGCATTTGAATTAAGATGGGGCGTTTGGAAAATAAACCGGGGTTTGCGAAATAGTTTTGGCAAACAATGCATGATGATGACGATGCAATGCACAAATTCAACGCAATTTTCTAGTAGTGGTTTTGCGGGATGCCACAGATGGGGAGGGTGGCGTCTAGGGCAATTAGGGGATCGGGAGGGGGAGTGGGACGTGGACAAGGCAAAACCTGGACGGTTTACATTACATTTAAAACACCCTGGACGCAGAACGATAGAAAACCTTTAAGCACCATCACAATATAAAGATGAATCGATCACTTCAATTTTTGATTGAAACGAAGTAGAATCGGTTCGAGAAACATGACTAGGAGACGTCTTTGGCTCCCGAGATTCTGTGCTCCTTCGTTTAAAAAAATAAAAATTATATTTATAACTAAAAAAAACCAGGCTCCCAAAGTCCCAATATAGATCAGTGGAGAACTAGAGACGGGCCTTCTGAATTCAATATTGGGTTTTCTTTAGTTGGAATTCCTCCTAATGCAGTTTGGCCCGTCTCTGTGGGAGTCGTCTACCGTCCATATTCGGCTAAAGTTCAGCTTGGAATTTGATACGACCATCTGCTTTCTCACTTTTTTCCAGCTTCAGTCTTCCAGTCTCCAGTTGGCCTAAAATAGGTACTAACACACTCGGCAACGAAAATTCTGATAGACCTCACTTTAGGAGGTTTAGCTTAGCTATACTGGAACTTGTTGAATGGCTCGTCTGAATGGTTTCAGTTATAAAGCCCAGTGAGTAGGTTTTCTCGTGCATTCTGACTGATAATGGTAGTTAACTATATAAACATCCACCAAATGTCACGCACCAATAGCTGTTAGGCCTCCCTTGAGCGGATAGAAGTTCATGGTGTACCAAATTTTTTATTTGCACTTAGATTGAACTGCAGAAAAGAAATTTGTTTACATTTACTAACAGTATGACTTTGCCATGATATATAGGTGGATGCCTCTTCAGTCAGGGCATGAGGTCAGACAAGAAAGCGATGCCCTTTGAAAAGAAAGACCTCGAGTCTGATCATACCTTGTGGTCCTTGTACAATCGGTGGTTGCGCTACTTCAATCAGAAGTGAGGATTTGTTTGCATTGATGAGCTCTGCCCCCCAACACGTTTCCGTCGCCGTTAGTAATGAAGGATCTCCATGAACTCTGCGGGGACTTGGCCAGCAAGTTGGAACTCCAGAGTCAGTCTTTCTGGGGACTAATCCCTTGTCTTGTGTTTGCGAACATAGCTCTTGATGTTTTGTGGTGCTGAGCAAATGAGAACAGAATGGGTTTCATGAAAGTCCTGCCAAGTAATGGATGTGGTGCAATGGTCCATTTGTTATAAGCTGCCGCTGGCCTGCTGCCCAGGAAATTTACACATGAACAAAAAGGGCACAGCATACAAATGCATTTGGATTGTAGAAACGTAAAATCACAGCACAACCAACAATTATCACAGCAGATCTTCTCGATCTTCATATCACAGCATTCCATATATAATGAAAGAAGTAATTTATTGAAAAGATAGTTTTGAACGCAAGACCAGACCCAAACAGACCATATATGATGTTTTTAACTGACTCGACACAGAACCAGCCAACAAATCGAAGTGTTCAAAGACCAACGCAGACACCTGAGACTTCAAATACGGATCCAAAGACTACGACTGACACTTATGGAACACCATCAGAAGACACGCTTAAGACAAGCAGTAGGTGGTAGAAAGGAGCATAGAGCGGGAGCAAGCAGGTACAGCCTCTCACTCCTCGTCGGATTCGGCACTCTGGAGCCACTCCACGACCGGCTTGGCCTTCTCCACGACCTCCGAGTTCTTGCCAGCAGCAACAGCTTCATTGTACCACTGCACAATGGTCTCTTCCTCGAGGACGTCTCCATCGTAGAGGTACTTCAGGACAACAGGCACCTCCTTCAGGGCCTCGGCGCTGCACTTGCCACAGAAGGCCTCAATGGCCTGGAGCAGGAACATCTGGCCAGCCTCATCAGGCACAGCAGCAGCAAGGTACTTCTTGTTCTTCGCAACGTCCTTCGCAAACCCCTTGGCAGCACCATGGAAGAGCGCCTCAAACAGAGCACCCATCACTTCCTTCGGGGGTAGGGTAGAGGAGGATAGCACACCCTTGAGCTGAGCTGCTGTGGCAGCGTTGCCCAGGCTTGCCTTGATCTCTGCAACCAGTTCATCGAAAGGAGTGGTTTTGGCCACAGCATGATTACCATTGGTGGATTTATCTTCACTCTTGGCTGTCCCATTGGCACTACCCTCCTCCTTGTGTGCAGCCTGTTTCTTCTTCTTCTCTGTCTCTTCAGTGGCAAGCATAACCATCTCAGCAGTTGCTGCACTCAGCTGCTCCTGCATGCGCTTCCTCGCAGCCTCTGCTGATGTGTCAGTCTGCCACTCCACATCATCATCATCATCCTCGTCATCGTCTGCAGCAACTATGAAGTCCGCATCTTGGCTGTGAGTTGGTGAGGTTGCATGTTCTTCATCAGATCCTCCACCAGAACCCTTCTTCTTTGAACCTTTAGCAGTGCTCTCCTTGGACGAACCACCTTTCTTCTTTGCATCCTTCTTAATTTTCTTCATCTCCTCATCAGCAGCCTCACCTTCTTTCAGCCGCTCCTTCTCAGCTCTGCGCATAGCTTTCTTATCTTTGCCTCCCTTCTTTGCTTCTGGTGGGTTCTTCAGGATGAATGTAGTGAGCTTGTCCCTCATGTCAACATCCGAGAGGAAGCCACATGCAGCACATTTCAGAGTTATCATCTCTTTCTTGGAGATCAGAACCTCAGTCTCAGGATTGCCACATCCATAGCACTGGACATACTTCTTGATGAAGTTCTCAAGAAGACCAGCCAGCTTTGAAGTGTCATGGGCACCATTAACCAAGGAGATTCCTGTCTTCTCATCAAATTTTGATTGTGCCCCAAGCTCACATCCAAAGTACTTAGTTGTGTATGAAGCAGGCCTGGCAAGTGCTTTTGCTATATCAACCATGTTGACGATATTTGTCTTGATGCCATTACCACGGCCTTCTATCTTGGTCAACATTCTGGGCATCTTGTACCTGTAGAAGGCATCATCCTTGTTGGAAGCACCAATGTTTTGGAGCGCCATACTGACCGAGCTTTCTGCAGCAGATGGTATCAGATGTGGCAAAATTCAGAAGCAGGAGTAGCTGCTGGTCCCTGAAGAAAACTGAGCTGGCTTTGAGCACAGGCAGTGGCAGGTGAACTCTCAGAACCAGAGAACCCAGCAGTCTCTTGATGCATACAGGGGAGCACAAACTTGTGCCTTTTTCTCGTTGTACGAGAATACTCTCCCAGCAATCCAACTGATCCCAAATAAACCGATGTTTGTTCAGACATAAAAGAAGCTTCACCTTCCAAGAACTCCACTTTGTCAGATTGCAGCAAAACAGATGCTGCTTCCTGGATTAAAACAAGTCAAAGATCAGACATTAGTGATCCTCCACGCAAGGTTACAATAATGGACACAAAGTGAATGATAGGTAATGCCATCAACGCAGAGTACATTATTGAAGTATCAATTTATTTATCACCAGTCACTGGTTGTATTAAACATCATTGCAGAGATGGGGCTACCAAATTACAAAACATACACCAGCAGCCAAATAAACATAGCAACTAACATCATTGAAGAAAGGGAGCTAGCAAATTACACCACCAAATCAGCAACTAATATCATCAATGAAGAAAGGGTACTACATTATTGAAGTATCAATTCATGAACATCATTGCAGAAAAAGGTGCTATTGAATGGCTCAAACCTAACAACAACCGAATGACAGACTAATTAAACATCATTGAAGAAACGGAGCTAGCAAATCACATGAAAAAATCAGCAGCTAAGTGAACATTCTAGGCAGCACATGCGCAAACCAACAAACAAAAATCAAATATAAAAACAAATCCAGTATACAGCGTTATAGAAAAAAATAAGCACATGCTTCCACCTTTCTATGCATGGACAAATGACTCAATCAAAAGCATCCTCACTATTACATCCATTCAACTTTTAATGAATGGAACAGTACACACGATTAATCATGCTCAGAACAATCTACTTAACTTACACCTGAGCCACCCAACACACAAAAGGTACCATGTGTAACTAGTGCAGCCACAACAGATAGACTAGCTGACAACAAAATAAAGACGGAAGATATTCATTGAAGAAAGGAAACTACACCACAAAATCAGCAGCTAAATAAACATTCTAGAAGAACATGTGTGAACATAACAAAATCAATCAAATATACTAAGCCATCATGGGAATAGTGTGAAGTTTTCATTTGGGGTTTCTAGAATATAAGATGTTGTCAGTTCCTTATGCAAGATATCCAATCAATTAGAATTCAAGTACAGGGTATATGCAACTAGACACTTGCATTCACTTGTTCGCAGATAGATAAATGATTCAACCAAAAGCATCACCATCATCAGTGAACATGTTGAATCATGCTAGGAACGATCTACTCAACTAGTTGGTTTACATCTAAGCGCACCAACAAAACTAAGAGTGCAGCCACAACTGATTGACTCTAGCTGACAACAAAATAAACGAAATAATGACACATTCATACATTGGCCCCTTAATCTTATTTTGATTCACGCTATTACTCAAAACGGACAGAGCTGAATCATATACTCAGAACTTCCATCCACCGAGATCAAAACACGAAACATGACATAACTAAGCAGAGGTAGTCGAATTCAACCGATACAGTACCACGATTTTTTACCCCAAAACAGAAACAACAAGTCAACAACACCATTAGAATCCAAATCGAGAACCGAGCACTAATGTCGAGCACAGATTCACCCCAAACCCTAGTTCACGGCGCGTCCACAGCTACCAGCGGCAAGCTGGAACCAAATCGATGCCTAGGAGCGCGCGCACATCTAGATCGGATCCTCCTACCAAACCAAAGCGATGGACGCGCGGGTTTCGATCGAATCGAGACTGGCGACGGATCGAGACCGGAGAAAACCTTGAGGAATGGGCGGAGGAGGGACGCGAGTTCTCACCTCGGCTGGGGGGGATTCGGCGGGATCGAATCGTCGGGCAGGAAGCGGTCGCTGGCGGTGGCGGCGAGGCGACGGAGTGGTTGGGAGGAAGAGGGCGAGCGGGTGGGTTTTATAGGCCAGGGCCAGAGAAGTAAAGGAGGCTCCTAGGGCTGCCGTCCTCCCTTCTCCCACCGCTTCTATTTTATTTTATTTTATTTATTTTCTGCATCGTGTCATGCTCTGGCTTTTCGTCCGCTTCCTGAACGGCTTTCCGCGTACACAGAAAAATAGGATAAACGATAGAAAAGTACTCGCCACGAAACGATCGAAACAAAAATCGTCATCAGAATTCGTGTGGACGTACTGCTGCGTGGAAATATCTTCCTTCTTTTAACCATTTGGGCAAACCTCATTTTTTTCAACCATTTGACACACTATACTTTGAAATTTAATCAATTTATTAATCATTCTGCCATGGTATATAATCATATTGCAAAGGCAAATAATAAAATCTGACACACTCTCTTGACTTGGTCCTTCTTTCTTTCACGCGGTCATGCCTTCTTCACTTCACGACTTCGCAGGTAACGACATGTAACGACGTACTCCCATCTTCGGTGTAGAGGTGGCAAGTTCATCCATGTGGGTTGTTTCGGCGGAAATTTATCTCCACCCTCCATTCTTTGTCGTGTCTTTTGTTACACCCATTTATGATATTGGTCTTGCCAATCCCCTTCTCAACGTCCTCTTCGTTAGAGAATGAAAAAAAATCCTCCGACCCACTCATTGAACGCTTCCTGGATTTACACCAAAATTAAAACAAATATCATTCTTTCACCCCGATACCCTAAATCTGCCTCTCTTGATTCCAAGATGGTGGCGGTGCCAAAGTTGACAAAAAGAGAGGGACGGTATTTGTCATGCTTCCCCTTCACCTCCCCTTATCCAACATGAAATACGGTATTAGCGACGTGAGCTCGCCATCGACAGGGACATCAACAACACGAGCTCGGTGGCAGTAACGCCACAATGACCCCCATCTCCAAGTTGATGGGTCGGGTTGAGTTTGTGGTCACGTAGAAACACGTTTGAAGTTTACTCTCCCCCATTTGGCGTCCACTCACGAGACGTGTGGACCTTACATGTAGGCCCTACCGGTCATAAATCGGGGAAAATGTTAAATGGTGTAAGACACGACACCCTGTTGCAACTAGATAGTAAAATATGGTAGGGTATTTTAATTCAGAGCATATCCACAAGTGCACGGCAAGTACATAGACAGGACACACACCAAATTGCATGGTGTGTGTTGTCAGCACCTTAGCGACAACCCAGCAACACAAAACTGCTCAGCACAGCCGTGGAGAGACACTAGTGCATCTCTTCACTGCTCACACACACAAGAACAACTATCTTAGCCAGAGCCAAATAAACCAGACACACCATCTCACATCAGCTCAAGCCACATATCACCTGATGGTGACATAAGGAGGAGAAGGATCGGGTGAATAGCAAGGCCAAGCTCATAGGAGCTAGGAGGAGCAGAGTCCCTCAAGGCCAAGCACAAGCATCAAGGGAATACAAGAACAACATCAAGGAAGAATTTGGATCGACCGACAACACCAAAGACATCAATCCATCACCAACATAGTTTTTGTGGTAAGCATCATAAACAACCATGTGATCTGTTTATCTTAGCCCAAGCAAAGTATTTATGCTAATGCATAAGGCAACCTCTCAATAATCACCAAGTGGGGTGAAGCTATCCTAGAGGTTTTAAACATAAAGATCAAGATCAAACTCTTTTCTAAACACCAAATTCTTAGACCAACCTCACAGAATTGGTGATACCAAAGGCAACCTTTATATTCTATCAAATGATCTTACAAAATCTAGGCACATCTCCAAGAGGGAGTAGCACCTCAGATTTTATAAACCATAAACAAAACCATATATATTCACCAACTAGGATCTAAGATCTAGTAAGAAGTTGATGTCTTAACCAAATTGGAGAAATGACTGCAACATAGAAGCTTAGTTCCTAGAGCCTCAGACCAGCATCATTGGCTAGATCAAACAATAAGTTCCCAACTTATCTATCAACATCCATCAAGTTCCAGAAATGACTATAAGTAAAGTCAGTAACCAGATCTACTTATGTACCATCCTAAGAAGGTTTCATAAGCACTGACCTTATCACAAAGACAATCAAATAGTCCAACCCTCACAAATCATTTACCAAATCATCTCCCTGGAATTAGAAACAGGGATCATATCCTAATTATTCATCTATGATCAAAGAATCATTTGATTCTACTGAATAAGATTCAGAACAAGCATCATATGGCAAGCCATCAATAACTAGGTCAATAAATTCTCACTGACTAGATCATTGTCAGTATCAAGATACTAACAATAGATAAACACATCAATTCACTAGAGTACCAGCCAGAGGCAATAATATGCAACTCTAACATTTAATCCAACCTTCATCACACATCAACAATAGCATCACACAATCACATGGTGGTGATCACTAACAATGAGGTGCAGAGCATCCCAAATTCCCATTCAACATCACAACCAGATCATAGGAGCATCTTACAAGTATCAGACATGAACCCTAAATGGAATAAATCATCTTAAATCAGGACAAGGAAGTAACCAGAGAGATCACTACCAACATCTAGCATAGGACGAGCAAGCACAGAGAGCACAAGGGGGAGAGGAAAAGAACTCACCAAAGGTCCTCACTGGAGACTAGAAGAGGAAGCAGAGGTGGCCGACGACCATGGCAGCACGGGGAGCACCCCTAGGAGGGGCGCTGCGACCCATACATTGCCACAACGGCGACCAAAGCCACGCCTAGAGGCGAGGTGAATCACCACGGCACACGACAACAGCGGCAGCACCAGGATCCACGCCAACCCCAAACCCTAGGGTTTAGGACGACATCGATCTGTCGCAGGAGAGCTCCATGCCCAAATCCAGTTGGACAGGAGGAGAGGGCGTAGTCGACAACCTCCTCCTGCACCACAGCGGCGACTAGAACGGTCCACAACGGCGGGAATCGTCGGCGACGACATCATCGACCACGGGGTCGGGGATAGAGGAGGAGAGGAGGGAGCTCGAGGGTGAGAGACAACGAGTGAGTGGGCTAAGTTGGGCCAGACCCCTTCGGGGTTGCTATTTTGACTAAGCCTAATGGGCCACAAGGGCCAATAAGATCAAGCCAGCCCAAAAAAACTTTAAGGCATGTTTTAATAAATAGGAAAAGACCAAAATGCCCCTGAACTTAATAAAACTCTAGAAAATAAAATAAAAGTCCAAAAATTATAAATAAAATATTTTTGGATTCACAAAAATCCAAACTATCCAAATAAATTAAGATATAAAATTTTAGACATTTAAATTTTATTAAGAATTTTGTAATTTATATATTCCTTATGGAATTTTACAAAATTATTGAAAGATGATAAGAATAAATAAAAATCACTTTCATTATATCTTAATATTGTAGTATTTTTAAAAAATACTAAATAAATATTTAATAACAATTTTTAATATTTAAGTGATAATTCTTAAAAGAATTATTAAAATAATAAAAGTCAAATAAATGGGAAATAAAGTAAATACAATATATATTATAAATATTAACAAGTAATATTTATAAATCCTTTATTATTAAAAAGAATTTTATTAATAATAGGGAGAATGCATATCAAATTAAATGATGCATTACATTACTTTGCATAATCATTTTGATTCTTTAAATATTGTCCTTACCGGGCAATAATGATGTTTTATAGACATAGAAGCTCAAGGTCCAGTGCAAGCATCAGACTTCACTACCTTGCCATCACAACGCAAGTTCATCACTTGCTCATATCCTTTGAAGAGTCTTTATCGGAGTATTTGCAAATTGTGTTGTAACTACCTCGGTGAATTACGCTCCTAGATACAAGTCTGGATGAGTGGTAGTGGTTGAAATAGTACGGTGGGGCCCCAAAAGCCACTCACTGGTAGTCCTTTCAGACGTCCCAACCACTACCCTCTCAACGGGACTGCAGGTGTCGGCGGCGAAGGGATCAACTACGTACACAAGTGGGTATGTCATAAGCCACCATACAAGAGTACATCGAGCCATACCATCTAGAAAGAAAGAAAATATAGCAACGCCATACGGCAAGATTCAAATGACCTAATAGATCTATATTTTAGGATACCTCCTCATACACACATCAGTATCATGCGGGCGGCAAACAAAATCCAGTACGGATAAGAAGCAAATCGGCATAAGATGCCATAGAAATAAGCACATCCCAACTACAGGTCTCACGGATCCCGTTCCGGAATCTCTACACGAACGATCGTTGCCCACATCTTGACTTCTTCCACCCAA
Source organism: Avena longiglumis (assembly GCA_030063025.1). Lineage (NCBI taxonomy): Eukaryota > Viridiplantae > Streptophyta > Magnoliopsida > Poales > Poaceae > Avena > Avena longiglumis. The sequence goes on along the minus strand of CP125978.1, from coordinate 68,080,728 downwards.
GATCCATCCCGGAGGTACCGTCCATCTGAACCAATAATTTATCGTGTGAGACCCTAAGGGTACTTTTCGAAGTCTTAATGCCTCTAAAGGGACACAACACAGGGTGACGAATTGCGTGAAAGATAAACCCTAGCAGTTATACAGATAAACGCTAACCATCCGCCTAACCAATGATAGCGGATGTCCGTGAATTAAGAACAACAGTTATAATGGTAATCTCATCAGATCCATCCTCCTCCCTGCTTACCAACAAGGAAGCGGACGAACAACCCCATCGTTGGCAATTTTATTAACCATTCCATGAGTGTTGCACTAGTTACTAGTCAAATTACTTAGTCGATTAAAAGCGGTACTTTAGTTATGCTTGTCTATGATCAAGCGTGCTCCAAGTCGTCCATATCCGGACACGGCTTTGAGAAAGTTTTACCCGGGGTGCACCAATAGCAACACACGCTCGATCAACCTCGGAAAAACCAAATCAAAACCCAACGAGGCTTTCACGGTGAACAATCGAATTGAAATATTTGAGGGGCCACCTTGAGTAGATCCATAGCAGTAAGCAAGCTCGAGACGGACTCAAGGTTAGCGCCAATGGAAGCATTTGGGAACCCAAAGTGTGGTGGGCTTGTCGATACCGCGTAATCACTCCGCCTTCCTAAACGATGCAAGGTGCTCCTCGCACAATTTAAATGAAAGTAGCATGGCATAAGTACATGATCGTAAATAAAACCTCAAACTAGTTTGTGGCCCCAAGAAATAAGACGGAATCAAGCTCCGTGGGGGTCCCATATACCTCCCGGATGTGGATAGCGATAAATCAAGGAACAGGAATCAAGTACTCGGGGTCTTACGGGACACAAGTGAGCAGGAAAAACCAAATAGCAGATGTTGCTCACCGGTGCCACTTTCTTTAGTTATCCCAGAACTACGCAGGTTAAGTTGTTTAGGTACCTCATTATCCAACAGACGCTCACATATCCTACACATGCTGTTCTACGACTCGCATGGCTCAAACAACTCCTATAGTAATGGCTCATGGAATTGAGGAACAAGCTTGGTGGAGTTTGAAAGTAAAGGCTATGCATACTTGGGATTCAATTTAATGCAATCGCGACTCAATGATGCAAGAATAAGATAGAGGCAATAGGTACTGTATGTATGCAAGCATGTGGAAGTGCTTGCCTGTCAACTCAGTTGAAGCGAGGGACGGATGGGTAGTGCTCTGGTTCTCTTGATATAACCCACCTGGTGTCTATCAGAAAAACCAAACAAACAAGGCCAACATGAATATAGAGCACAAGCATATGAATAAGATGCGTCAAGCAAACAATCATGCCATGATGAATGATGCACAATTTACATGGCAATAAGGTAGCATGGCATGGTGAGGTGTGGAGGACAAGTAATAACATTTTAATGGGGTTTTGGAATCACATTTGTTGCCATAACAGTTGCTGTACACTATATTTTTACATGATGCATGCTGCAATGGTAGTTATGGATGGCATAAACAGAAAGGTCTCGTCGATCTGATCATTTTAGACATATCATTTGCTAAATTTGGAATTATAAAACAAAAGTTATTAATTATTGAAATTCCAGTGGCAATTGGGTAATTTAAATAAACTTGGAATTTTAATTGTGCAAAAGGCAAATTGGATGTCATATTTGAAATCCTCTCATTTTTCTGATATCCAAACATATATCATTTGTGTTATTTGGAATAATATATGAAAAGTTGTTTGAATCTGAAAAAATATTTGAATTTGAATATTCAGAAAAAGATTTGAATAAATAAACAGACCCAGACAAACTTTTTACACCCAACCTATTCTAGCCCAGTCAGCGAAGGTGGACAATGCGCACTGGACCCACATGCCGGCTAGGAGGAAGGACATGGTTGATATCTGCAAAGCGGACCCTTTTTATAAAACAACAATCGACGACAGTGGGCTCAGGACCGCGGGTTGGGGCAAAAGGGGCAGGGGTTTGTGCAAAGTGTACAACGACACTGTTTTCTTCCTGAATCGAAGGCGTGCGCGTCGATGCTTCAGCATGCAACGGGGGGTTCGAACCAGCGCCGTCTGGCGCGCTGGGTGGCTACATTGCGGCGGTGCGTGGTTGTTGACGAGGAACGCAGGGGCTAGGTAAGCGTTGCGTCTTGCACCGGTGAGTGGCATACGGCGGCAAACGCACGAGGGTGCTCGACAAAAGATCGGCGACGCCAGGAAGCAACGAGGAGAGGATGTCTGGAGGTGAGGCGCTTACGCGAACTCGACGGTGGGCTCGGATCTGGTCGGGCGCGGCGGGGCGACGGGAGGCGAGGCCCAGCGTGCTAGGGTTTTCGACGAGCGGCGTCGTTCTGGCGGGCTGGTCCTTCTCCTCCTTTGAGCACAGGCATGGCGAGCAGCTTGGGATCTCCTCGACACCGCGATAGCTTGCCTCTGGTTCGACAATGACGAGGGAGGCCGACGGCGTCGGCGAGGCAGTGGTGAGGAGGAAAAGGGGAGAGGCGGCCTCGGGGATGGATCTGGGCGAGGCGGAGGGTGAGGAGAGGATAAGCGAGGCGAGGTGGGGCTTGCGTGGGGAGGGCGGTCGGCTCGACCACTTTGCACCCTCCTTCACGTGATCGCCATGGGGTCAGGGGGTGGCAGGGGCTGGGGTGTCTTCCGGTGGGGTGGCGAGGCCGGGAGGCAGGCGGTGTACAGGTCGTGGGCAAGTGAGGCTAGAGGTAGAAAGAGGGGAGGGAGAGGGCTCGGGCTAGGGCTAGGGTTGGGGTCCTTGGACGTGTGGGGTGGTAGGGTAGCTGGTAGAGGGTGCTGGGGTGGGGCCTGCATGGAAGAGAGGGCGAGCTAGGGTAGGGCATGGTGATCATGCTAGGAAAGCTAGAAAGGGAGAAGAGAGGTACTTAGGGTTTTACTTAGGGAAGATGTAGATTAGAGGGGCAAGGGTGGCTTAGGGTTTAGGTTTAGCTAGTATGGGGTTTGGGGTAGATGGAGAGGGTTAGATAGATGGAGGTGGGGTTAACTTGATCATGCCTCACAAGCACACAAGATCAAGACAAGGAGAAAAAGAGAGAAAAAGAGAGAGATGATTAAGGGGTGATGGGGTTTTCCTTTGGTCCATGCATGCTCCAAAATGACCAAGCAAGAACCAAGAGAAGAGGTGGGTTTAGGTTTGGCATGCCACATTAGCACATGTGTGTGCATGGAGCAAGGGATAGAGGTTTAGATGATTTGGGTGAAGAAAACTACTAGCCAACACAAGATTTAACACAAGGAAGAATGATTCATGCAAGCAAAACCAATATCACTCCAAGATCAAGAAAAAGGTGGCACTTGCATGGCCCATGCAAGCAATAATGGCCATGTTATTATATTGTGAGAACAACATGAATTTATGTGGCCTTATTCCTTTCATTCCCAAAAGGTGGGCAAGGCCAAGCAAAAGGTTAAGGGGTGGAACCCAACCAACCAACATGAGCCAGAGATAAATCAACAAAATGCCAAGCTCAGATTAGTTGGATGGTGGAATTATAAGGTGGTGAAAGAAAAGGTGGTGGAGTCAATAAGAGAGATGCCCTCAACTCAACTTGGGCATATAACAATATATCAAGAGCCAAATACAATATCAAGAGGCAAATACAATTAATCATGCACATGAGATAAGAACCAAACAAGAAAGGGTTTTATATGATGCTCAAATGCAAGGTGGTATGATGGTATAAGCATGATATGATGATGCAACAATTATATGTTGGAAGTGGCCCATTTTATTATTATAACATGTAGCATTACAGGTGTTAGACAACTGAGATGCTACAACTCTCCCACTAAACAGGAATCTCGCCCGAGATTCTAGGAAGAAGAAGAAGATACAAAGAGAAGGATGGTTGGCACGGAGTTCATCTTCACGCTCCCATGTGGCTTCATCAGCAGAATCGTGTGACCACTTGCACCTTGCAAAACATGATGGACTTGTTGAGTCCTTAGATTCTGCATGGTCTCAAGGATTTTGGTGGGGTGTTCTTGATAAGAAGATCTTCTTGAAGGTCGATTAGCTCATGATCCACGGTCTTGCGGGGTCTTTGAAGCACTTCTTGAGAGAGATGTGGAAAACATCATGGACTTTGAGTTTTAGGAGCTCTAGTGCATAAGCAACTTCTCCTCTTCTACCACGTATCTTGAAAGGACCGATGTATCTAGGAGCCAACTTTCCTTTGATCACAAGGCGGTGTGTTCCTCTCATGGGAGTGACACGAAGGTACGAGATCACCAGGGGCATATACCATATCCGTGTGCTTCTGTCATAGTTGCTCTTCGGCGACTACGAGCAATCTTGAGTTCTCGAATGATATGCACCTTCTCCTCTGCTTGGGTTACAATGTCGAGGGGCCAAAGATTCTTTCTCCGCACTGACCAACCAATTGGAGTTACGCACTTACGACCATAGAGAGCCTCGAATGGTGCCATCTTGAGACTCTTGGAAGCTGTTGTTGTAGGAGAATTCAGCATATGGAAGGCATTCCTCCCACTTCATGCCAAGCGAGATGACGCAAGTTCGAAGCATATCCTCGAATCGATTGATTCTTTCCACTTGTCCTTGAGGCCGAGGGTGGTAGCGATCTTTGAAGTTCAACTTTGTCCCCAAAGCTTTTGGAAACTCTCCCGAACTTTGAGGTGAAGATGCTTCCACGATGCGAACTGATTTCAAGTGGAACCCCATACAGAGACAATTACGTTGATATAGAGCTCAATAGCTGAATTCGAAATTGTTTCTTTGGGGAAGAAATGAGCCACTTTAGAAAGCACATCGATGACAACAAAAATTGCATTGTTGCCCTTCTGCGACCTTGGAAAGCCAGTGATGAAGTCCATCTCCACTTTCTCCCATTTCCATTCTGGAGGTTTCAATGGCTGTAGAAGACCAAATGGTTTCTGATGGACAGCCTTGACTCTGCGACAGACATCACATTCTGAGACATACTTGGCACAATACCGTTTCAACCCAGGCCACCAGTATTGTGTTTTCAAGTCCATGTACATCTTTGTGCTGCCAGGATGGATAGAGAGAACCGAATCATGTGCCTCCTTGAGAACTTGGTCTCTCAGACCCGGGTAGTTTGGAACAAACATCCGGTGTTCAAAGAAGAGCGTGCCTTGATCATCAACATGGAAGGACTCGTACTTCGGAAGGTCAAGCTTAGCGATGAGCTTTTTGGTGTGCGGATCACCAAGCTGACGAGAGCGAATCTGTTCTTCCAATAGAGGAGTAGCGGAAGGTTCGAGAGATGCCCTTGTTCCACAATTTCGAGGTTGGTGGCCGGAATTCCTCGCACAAGAGGTTCTGCTCTTCCACCATGAGGTTGTTGACATAAGCTTTACGGACTAAGCGCATACGCCATTACATTTGCTTTGCTGGTGTAGTTGATGGTCACATCAAAGTCATTGATTGCTGATCCATCTCCTCTGCGAAGGTTGAGATCCTGAGTGAAGATATACTTCAAACTCTTGTGGTCGAGAAGATCTCTAGCAGTTACCAAGCAAGTAGTGCCTCCATAGCTTCAAAGCAAAGACAAGCTGCTGCTAGCTCGAGGTCATGTGTGGGATAGTTGATCTCATGCGTCTTCAATGACGAGAGGCATAAGCAACCACTGTCTCTCTTGCATAAGGACCGCCCAATCCTTGCAAAGAGGCGTCATGAGAATATCTGGAAAGGCTTAGATGTATCTGGAGGAACCAAGACTGGTGTGGAAGTGAGCTTCTCTTTGAGTGTCTCAAAACTTTCTTGACAAGCGAGGAGTCCACAGTACTTCTTGCCTTTCTTGAGGAGATAGGTAAGAGGCTTTGCTATCTTGAAGTTCTGCACACCGGCAGCAATAGCTAGCCAAGAAAACTCCGCACTTCCTTGACATTAGCAGGAGGAAGCCATTCAACTATTGTCTTCACGGTTTCGGGTTGACGCAATGCCCTTGGCGAGATAACATGACCCAAGTATGTTACTTGAGCAGCCAAAACTCACACTTAGAGAACTTTGCATACAAGCGGTTCTCACGAAGCTTGTTCAGACACACCGCAGTGTTCCTCATGCTCCTCCTTAGACTTGGAATAGACCAGAATGTCGTCCGGATATACCACAACAAACTTGTCCGGTACTCCATGAAAGCGGAGTTCATCGACCTCGAGAAGGTAGCAGTGCGTTGGTGAGGCGAAAGACATGACCGTGTACTCATACAGGCCATAGCGGGTGGTGAAAGCTTTTGGGCACATCTTCTTTGAATTTTGATTTGGTGATAACCACTTCTCAAGTCCACTTAGAGAACACCACAGCTCTGCCGGTGATCAAAAGATCATTTATCCGTGGGAGAGGATATTTGTTCTTGATGGTTTTAGCGTTAATGAGGTAGTCAACACATAGCCTATCGGTTATGTCACGCTTCTTCACAAAGATTGTTGGGCTACCCCAAGAAGAAGTCTTGTGTTGAATGAAACCCAACTTCTCTTGTTCATCAAGTTGTCGTTTGAGTTCACCAACTCGGAAGGACCCATTTTGTATGGCCTCTTGGAGATAGGAGCCGTTCGAGTTCAAGCTCAATCACGAATTCAACCTCGCGATCAGGAGGCATACACAGCAACTCTTCAGAAAGACATCGGGAACTCACGGACCCTTTGGTACCCTCTGAATAGCTTCCATAGCATCATCATTCGAGTTGCCAAGGAAAAGAGTTGACGGCGAGTCGGACTTGGAGAAAAGACTATATGGCCTTGAGGAATCTTGAGACAACGGCGTTCGGCACAATCAATCACTGCATTTGTCATCAACAATCCATGCCGGGATGACATCAATGTCGAGTTGCGAACAATTAAAGAAGCCAAGAAGGAAGAACCCTCAATCTCAACTTGATTGCCATGGATTTGAGCGGTTTGCCATTGTTGCTCGGAGAAAGAACCATTAACCGCTTTTGAAGAGGAACCAAGACTAACTCATTCGTATGCAAACTTGTGCGACACAAAAGAATGCGATGCACGAATCAAAGAGAACTCGTGCGGTGAGTTAGCGAAAGCATACCCATCACAACTCGAGTGCGAGCTCGGCTTGAGGCGTTAGCGCTTGATTAGCACGCACAACCGCAGACCCGGGCTTAGTGTTGATGTTGAGCCAGGCGGTGGTGCACGAACCGAAGGAGAGCTTGTTGCGAATCTTGGCGGGGTGGAGGAGAGCTTTGTTCTTCATTGGGCGGTTCAGTTGGGATGTCCATGATCTCCACATGTGAAACAAGCACCATGAGGACGTGGAGCACGAGAGCGAGGACTCCGCCAGCGCTCGAGGTAGTGGTGGTTGTAGCCCAGGAGCGCGATGGTGAAGTTTGGTGGCCTTGACGAAAGCCGGGTCTTAGTGGGCGGGAGGCGGCGGTGGGGTATTAGGAACCCGGACACGCCGCTTAGAAGGAGCTGCCATAAGCTGCGAGCTTGATGCATCCTGTTGTGTTTCTTGGACTCCTCGAACACTTGCCTTGCCTCCTCTTGCAGTCTTGTGTCTTTGTAGTTCGGAAGGTTGCGGTCTTGCATGTGTGATTGCATACTTGATCGACGCATTGAGCCCTTGCACAACCTTTTACTTTCTTCTTGTCATCGATACCTCATCACCACCATAACAGGATAGATTCATGAAGTTCTGATATAGGTGTCGACGTTATCATTTCCTGCTTGAGTTGAGGAAAACCTCCTTCATCCTTTCCATCACAATCTCTGAGAAACTGCTCCTTGAAAGCTGCGTGAACCTCTCCCAAGTTGGCTGGAACCCGGTCACTTGCCTTCAAGTAGTTTTCCACCAAAGCTGCGTCTCCTTGAGAAGGTGAGTAGCACACTTTACCCACTCTGTTGTGGAACATCGCAGTCTCGAGCAACCTTGAGATCTCGTGACCAATCATCCGCGTCAGGTCGGTCGGACACATCAAACGACGAGGTTGAACTTGAGGAAGCTCTTGATGTCACCACGCTTGGGAGGTGGAGGAAGTGGAGCAAACTCGTTTCTTCGACGCTCTCCTCAAAGCTTCTTGGTTCTCTTGCATGGCCAAAGCATTTGCAATGTTTGACGGTATTGAGCCCGATTCGGGAGGTATGTCCTCCTCGATTCGTGGGGAGCCATCCTCATTGATATAAAACTCAAGTCAAGATACTATGATGGAGAATGATAATAATCCAAAATAGTACCAAGATGGAATTAACCAAGATTAAAGGATACAATTTACTAAGATGATATTAAAATATCAACAAAGTTCATAGCACCTAAAAGATATTAAGCATATCGCACATTGAAAAGGAGTGTGGTACACAAATATATCAAAGAAAAAATTTCCACAAATTTGGCATTAAAATACCAATAGATCATAAAATTACTTAACGAATCAAGATTAGTGACTCTACCGATTCAATATACAAAAGCGAATGATAAAAGTAGTGGTATGGTCGCGACTCCATCCCACTCAAATCATTACTCAAGACATGAACAAGTGGAACACATATCCTAACCCCTTCTTCTCACGTGAAACCTAAAGATTGGTAGCTACTAAACGAACACCCCAAACAAGATAGCGTCGGATACAAAGAGGAAGATAGATTGCGTCGGTTTGCAAAAGCACAGCGGTATGGAATGTACCAACAGTTGATAACCAAAAGCGGATAAGATAACAACTTGGATGCAACAGATAGACAAGGATTACACACACACACACAACCTATGGTACTACGAGCCGAACACGTGAATCCTAGTTTGAACTTGAGAAGAGAATTGGAAGCGTTGCACTTCCTTACGAGAAAAGGGTGGGTGGTAGGGTAAGAAGAAAAGTGGAAGCATCCTACTCTCGTTTTTTTTCCCTAATATACATAACTACCAAAATATTTGCTAGACTAACAACCGTTTGCTGAAACCACGAAGGTCGGGATGGCTCGATACCAATTGTAACTACCTCGGTGAATTACGCTCCTAGATACAAGCCTGGATGAGTGGTAGTGGTTGAAATAGTGCGGTGGGGCCCCAAAGCCACTCCTTTGGTAGTCCTTTCGGACGTCCCAACCACTACCCTCTCAACGGGACTGTCTGCAGGCGTGTCGGCGAAGGATCAACTACGTACACAAGTGGGTATGTCAAGCCACCATACAAGAGTACATCGAGCCATACCATCTAGAAAGAAAGGAATATAGCAACGCCATATACCAAGATTCAAATGACCTAATAGATCTATATTTTAGGATACCTCCTCATACAACACATCGAGTATCATGCGGGCGGCAAACAAAATCCGAGACGGATAAGAAGAAAATCGGCATAAGATGCCATAGAAATAAGCACATCCCAACTACAGGTCTCACGGATCCCGTTCCGGAATCTCTACACGAGCGATCGTTGCCCACATCTTGGCTTCTTCCACCCAGTATCCATCCTGCGAGGTACTGTCCATCTGAACCAATAATTTATCGTGTGAGACCCTAAGAATTTTCGGCAAGTCTTAATGCCTCTAAAGGGGACACAACACAGGGTGGCAATTGCGTGAAAGATAAACCCTAGCAGTTCTGAGATAACGCTAACCATCCGCCTAACCAATGATAGGCGGATGTCCGTGAATTAAGAACAGATTATAATGGTAATCTCATCCGATCCATCCTCCTCCACCTACCAACAAGGAAGCGGACGAACAACCCCATCCGTTGGCAATTTTATTAACCATTCCATGAGTGTTGCACTAGTTACTAGTCAAATTACTTAGTCGATTAAAAGCGGTACTTTAGTTATGCTTGTCTATGATCAAGAAAACGTGCTCCAAGTCGTCCATATCCGGACACGGCTTTGAAAGTTTTACCCGGGGTGCACCAATAGCAACACACGCCGATCAACCTCGGAAAAACCAAATCAAAACCCAACGAGGCTTTCACGGTGAACAATCACGAATTGAGAAATATTTGAGGCCACCCTTTGAGTAGATCCCAGCGGAGTAAGCAAGCTCGAGACGGACTCAAGGTTAGCGCCAATGGTCATGGCGGTAGGAACCCGAAAGTGTGGCTGGCTTGTCGATGCAGCGTAATCACTCCGCCTTCCTAAGCGATGCAGTGTGCTCCTCGCACAATTTAAATCTGAAAGTAGCATGGCATAAGTACAAGATCGTAAATAAAACCTCAAACTAGTTTGTGGCCCCAAGAAATAAGACGGAATCAAGCTCGCTCGGGGTCCCATATACCTCCGGATGTGGATAGCGCGATAAATCAAGGAACAGGAATCAAGTACTCGGGGTCTTCACGGGACACAAGTGAGCAGGAAAAACCAAATAGCAGATGTTGCTCACGGTGCCACTTTCTTTAGTTATCCCAGAACTACGAGTTAAGTTGTTTAGGTACCTCATTATCCAATGACGCTCACATACCCTACATCTTTGTTCTACGACTCGCATGGCTCAAACAACTCCTATAGTAATGGCTCATGGGATTGAGGAACAAGCTTGGTGGAGTTTGAAAGTAAAGGCTATGCATACTTGGGATTCAATTTAATGCAATCGCGACTCAATGATGCAAGAATAAGATAGAGGCAATAGGTCTTGTATGTATGCAAGCATGTGGAAGTGCTTGCTGTCAACTCGATTGAAGCGAGGGACGGATCTGGGTAGTGCTCTGGTTCTCTTGATATAACCCACCTTTCGGTCTATCCGAGAAAACCAAACAAACAAGGCCAACATGAATATAGAGCACAAGCATATGAATAAGATGCGTCAAGCAAACAATCATGCCATGATGAATGATGCACAATTTACATGGCAATAAGGTAGCATGGCATGGTGAGGTGTGGAGGACAAGTAATAACATTTTAATGGGGTTTTGGAATCACATTTGTTGCCATAACAGTTGCTGTACACTATATTTTTACATGATGCATGTTGCAATGGTAGTTATGGATGGCATAAACAGAAAGGTCTCGTCGAGCTGATCATTTTAGACATATCATTTGCTAAATTTGGAATTATAAAACAAAAGTTATTAATTATTGAAATTCCAGTGACAATTGGGTAATTTAAATAAATTTGGAATTTTAATTGTGCAAAAGGCAAATTGGATGTCATATTTGAAATCCTCTCATTTTTCTGATATCCAAACATATATCATTTGTGTTATTTGGAATAATATATGAAAAGTTGTTTGAATCTGAAAAAATATTTGAATTTGAATATTCAGAAAAAGATTTGAATAAATAAACAGACCCAGACAAACTTTTTACACCCAACCTATTCTAGCCCTGGTCACTGACAGGTGGGGACAGGCGCACCTGGACCCACATGCCGTGACTGGAGGGGGAAAGGACAGCGGGTTGATATCAAAAGCGGGACCCTTTATAAAACAAAACAATCGACGGCGATGGCTCGAGGACCACGGGTTGGGGCAAAAGGGGCCGGGGGTTTGTGCAAAGTGTACAACGACTGTTTTCTTCCTCGAACTGACTGGAAGCGTGCGCGTCAAGGCCTTGCATGTGACCATGACAATCTGTAGGGTTCGCAACATAGAAAACAAAAATTTTCCTCGATGTGAACTATATACCAAGATCTATTTATACTAGATACAAACAAGGCGGATGTATATCCGTAGAGAACATACCCTTGAAGACCGACAAAGCTTAACGAAGTTCAACTCGTGGTTGATGTAAACGATCTCTTGCCGATCTCAAGATCGAGAGAAGTCCTAGCCGCAAATCAAGAGCGCATCCGTTGCTCGACACACGTTCGAGGCATCGAGCCTCCGCCTCCTCGCTCCCGATGCAGCGAAGCACAACTCTTTCTTGCCGAATAGCCACGGGAACATGTATCTCGCTAGTCCGAGACCATGGGGATAAATTCTAGAGGGAGAGATCCTTCACGAGGTGTGAGTGAGAAGTGAGAGGAGGGGCTCCTTTTATAGGATGAGGGGAACCCCAAGGGGTGTGGCGCATGGGGGCCTGCCCTCCCTCTTCATGTGGGTGGACACTCCACTCACAAAACTCCTCCAAATTCCCTCCACTCAAAAGTCCACTCAAAAATCGCATTAAATTTCCACCAAATTTAATGCAATCTCTCATTAAATAAAACTCTTTTATTTTATTCAGAATTTTGTCAATTACTTTAATGACAAACATTCACAAATAACCCCTTGCTAGAATTCTATTTCACATGCATAACCACTTTATGCAATTTCACCCGAAAACCTTTGACGGTATCTAGTGAAAGAAATTCCTGCGCTTGTGTATTCTTTCGGCATGAAAACATTTGCTCCATTTGGATTTCGGTGTCTCTTAAGTGTGTCACCCTACGGTTCGTGAATAATGCGGACATGATCGAGACCCCTCTCAGATCAATAATCAGAAGCGGGATCTGGAGACCCATACTGACTCCAACACATTCAACGATGACTTTCTTGTGATCGTCAGAACCTTTTACGCTAGTATCTTAATCCCTTTGTCTCACGATATATTACATGTCCGAGATTCGATCATCGGTATCTCCATACCTAGTTTGATCTCAATATCGACATGCACTCTTTCTCGTTCATTGATATAACATTCTAGTGATCAAATCACTTGCTTGCAAGCTAATCAATGTGATATCACCGAGAGGCCTGAGTATATCTATCCGTCATCGGGATGAACAAATTCCACTCTCGATCCATGAGCCTCAACATAACACTTTATTAGTTCTGAATCCATCTTTATAATCACCCTGTTACGGTGTGACGTTTGATGTTATCAAGAAACTCTTCCGGTGTTAGTGATTGACATGATCTCATGGTCTAAGGATTAGGATCACTTCGTAAGTTGTTATAGCAATATAAACTCAATGACTTTGATCGTAATGCTATACTTCGGATGAATGTTCATCACATCATTACACTAATGTTGTGACCCCGTTATTAACAACATCCAATGTCCATGATCAGGAAACTTTGATCATCTTGTTAATCAACGAGCTAGTTTATGAGAGAGGCTTAACTAGGAACTTTCTGTTTGTTTATTAAACACACATGTATTAACGTTTCCGTATTAATACAATTATAGCATGCAAAATAAACATCTATCATATACTTGGAATACACATAATAAACAATTTATTATTGCCTCTCAGGCCATATTCCTTGATCTCCCACTTGCACTAGAGACAATAATCTAGTTACATAGTGATATATCTAACACCCATTGAGTTCGGTGTTGATCATGTTTTGCTCTAGGGAGAGTTTTAGTCAACGGATCGCTACATTGAGATCCGTATGTACTTCTAAATCTTTATATCTCCATCCTTGACATGCTCATGGATGGAGTGAAACCGGCGCTTAATATGCTTGGAATGCTTGTGAGACCTTGGCTCTTTGGCATTGGCAATGGCACCATTGTTGTCACAATAGATCACCATTGGGTCCAACGCGTTTGCCACAACTCCTAGTTCGGATATGAACTCCTTCATCCAACCGCTTCTGCCGCTCGGAAAGCGACAACATATTCGCCTCCGTTGTTGATCCCGCTACCACAGGTTGTTTGGAGCTCCTCCAACTAACCGCTCCGCCATTCATGAGAAATACGATCCGGATTGAGACTTAGAGTCATCCGGATCGGTGTCAAAGCTAGCGTCGACATAACACTTAGCGACGAGCTCTTCTTCACCTCGTATACAAGAAACATATCCTTAGTTCTTCTTAAGTACTTAAGGATATTCTTGACCGCTATCGATGTTCCGAACCTGGATCCGATTGGTACCTACTAGTCAAACTAATAGCATGTTCCACATCTGGTTTTGTACATAGCATGGTGTACATTATAGAGCCTATGGCTGAAGCATAGGGGACTTTGTCCATTATCTCTCTTTCTTCCGCCGTAGCCGGAATTTGAGTCTTACTCAATGTATTGCCTTGCAACGTAGGTAAGAACCCCTTCTTACTTCTGTCCATTTTAAACTTCTTTAAAATCTTATCAAGGTATGTACTTTGTGATAGCCTTATTAGGCGCCTAGATCTATCTCTATAGATCTTTATGCCTAATATGTATGACGCTTCACCTAGGTCCTTCATTGAAAATTTGTTGTTTAGCTAACTTTTAACACTGTTTAAAAGATCTATATCATTTCCGATCAATAATATGTCATCCACATATAATATCAGAAATGCCACATTGCTCCCACTCACTTTCTTGTAAATACAAGCCTCTCCATAAGTTTGGACAAATCCAAACTCTTTGATCACCTCATCAAAGTGGAGATTCCAACTGCGATGCTTGCTTCAATCCATAGATGGATCGCTGAAGCTTGCACACCTTGTTAGCATCCTTAGGATCGATTAAAACCCTTTGGTTGTATCATATACAACTCTTCTTCAATATTACCATTGAGAAACGGTTTTGACATCCATCTCGCCATATTTCATAATCGAAATATGCAAAGAATTGCTAACATAATCCTAATCGACTTTAGCATCACTACGGGAGAGAAAGTCTCATCGTAGTCAACTCCTTGAATTTGTCGAAACCCCTTTGCGACAAGTCGAGCTTTATAGATGGTCACATTACCATCAACATCGCTTTCCTTTTGAAAATCCATTTGTTCTCCACGGCCTTTCGGTCGTGAGGTAATTCCACCAAGTTCCAAACTTGATTTTCATACATGGATTCCATCTCGGATTTCATGGCTTCTAACCATTTGTTGGAATCCGGGCTCATCATCGCTTCTTCATACGTCGCAGGTCATTATTTTCATCAACCATGAAATTTATGACAGATTTCCGTCTGACGCCGCACTGCTGTTGACTGCGAGGTTCGCAGTACTCTCTTCGGAGTTTCATGATCATTATCATTAGTTCCTCTTCAATAGTGGAGCCAACTCGAACAACTTCCGGCGTGCGCTACTCGCCATACTTTGAAGAGAATGTTCCACAACCTCTTGAGTTCTACCTTCCGACTACTCACACCTTTCGAGAAACTCTTTCTCTAGAAAGGATCCATTCTTAACAACAAAACCTTGCCCTCGGATGCGTGATAGAAGGAATACCCAATAGTTTCTTTAGGGTATCCTATGAAGACGCATTTTTCCGCTTTGGGTTCGAGTTTATCCGGTTGAAGTTTCTTCACATAAACATCGCAACCCCAAACTTTAAGAAATGGCTTAGGTTTGTTTCCAAACCACAATTCATCTGGTGTCTTTTCAACGGATTTAGATGGTGCCCGATTTAAAGTGAATGCAGGTTTAGTGCATAACCCCAAAATGACAATGGCAAGTCCGTCGGAGACATCATAGATCGAACCATATCTAATAAAGTACGATTACGACGTTCCGACACACCATTTATTTGTGGTGTTCCTACAGTGTGAGTTGTGAAACAATTCCACACTCTTTCATGTGAGTGCTAAACTCGTAACTTAGATACTCACCTCCACGGTCGCATCGTAGAAATTTGATCTTTCTATTACGATGATTTTCCACTTCATTCGAAATTCCTTGAACTTTTCAAAGGTTTCAGACTTGTGTTTCATCAAGTAGATATAACCATATCTACTCAAATCATCCGTGAAAGTAACAAAATAACGATATCCACCTCGCCGACACACTCATTGGACCACATACATCGAATGTATGATTTCCAATAAATCGCCTGCTCCATTGAACCGAAAACGGCGTTCTAGTCATCTTGCCCATAAGGCATGGCTCACATGTATCAAATGATTCATAATCAAGTGATTCCAAAAGTCCATCCGAATGGAGTTTCTTCATGCGTTTAATGCCAATATGACCTAGACGGCGATTACCACATATATGCGGATATATCATCATTAAGTTTAATCCTTTTAGCATCAACATTATGAATATGTGTAACATTATCATTGAGATCTAACGAAATAAACCATTCATCATCGGTGCATGACCATAAAAGATTTCATTCATATAAATGGAACAACCATTGTTCTCGATTTAAATGAATAACCACTTTGCATCAAACATGATCCAGATACAATATTCATGCTCAAAGGTGCACGGATAACATTTATTTAAGTTTATGACTAATCCCGACGAAGTGGAGAGGCAGCTCGACGGCGATCACATCAACGTTTGATCCATTGAAACACGCATCTTGACCTCACCCTTGCTAGCGGTCATTGTTCCGCACGATTCGAGTTACAAATATTAGCAATGACCGTATCAAATACCGGTGCTCATGCGAGCACTAGTCAAGTACACATCAATAACATGTATATCATATATACCTTTGTTTGCCTTGCCGGCCTTCTTGTCCGCCAGATACTTGGGGCGATGCGCTTTCAATGGGTCCCCTTACAATAGTAGCACTTTGGTATCGGACTTAGGTCCAACTCGGGTTTTTTCAAAGCGGCAACAGGCTTGCCGCCCTTACTCCCTTCCGTTTCCCTTCTTGTCTTTCTTGAAACCGGTTCCTATTGATCATCAACACTTGATGTTCCTTTTGATCTCCACTTCAGCTTTTAAGCATCGATGTAAGCTCGGGAGAGACTTCTTCATGCCTTGCATATTATAGTTCATCACGAAGCTCTTATAGCTAGGTGGCGTAGACCGCAGAACACGATGGATGCCTAAGTCAATGGGAATCGTTATTCCCAAGGACACAAGCTTATCTACAGTAATCCGACATCTTGAGTACATGCTCACTAACTGAGTCGTGCTCTTCCATCATGCGCCTAAAGAACTTTTCAAGCATTGTAGCTCTCACAGCAGATGTGTGTCGAAAATCATTTTCAACTCACCCATTGTATCAAATGCATTGCCGCTTTTCAAACGCCGAAGTTCGGCTCTAGCCCATACAATATGCATAATGAACTAAGTTGTGGTCCTCCGACGAGTCGATAGACATTCTTCTCCTCGTCGGGGCATCATCAAAAGGTGGGGCCTAACGGCTTCTAGCACATATTGCTTTTGTGCAGAGAGGAGAATCCTCAAATTCATGGCCCATTCAAGAAAGTTGCTACCGCTTGTTGCTAGTTTCTCTTTCTCCATGAACGCATTGAAATTAAAAGGTGTGGTGCCATCTACAATGTAATTTGTAAAGTTTAGACTAAGTGTATGATAGATTGAGTTCAACTAATCTATATTACTTAATGAACTCCCACTCAAAAGCGACATCCCTCGTGTCCTTTTGGTGATTACATGAACCAAATCCACTACACCAAGTCCGATCATCACGTGAGTTGGTATAGCTTCAAAGGCGAGCATCAAATGGGCATCATATCAACTATATGACTCATGCTTAACCTTTCGATGCGTGTTCGAGGCCATGTACATACATGCTAGGCTCGCCAAGTTAGAACCTAGTATTTGCGTGTAATCGCTTTTACACCCGAAGTATGGTCGTGGATCCAAGAACACCCGATCATCACGTGATGTCTTGGAGCGACGAAAACATAATCGGTGCATACTAAAGGAAGAACACATTCTTATCTTGATATTTAAATGAGGGATCATCTTATTATGCTTAACAAAGCGCTAAACAAGCAATATAAGATGTAATCAAACATCATATGTTTATTAGTGAAATTATATGGTTCCCGCAGATGATCTCTATCATGTGCATCGTGGTATGATCACTATCATACCTATATGTGTAAATCCAAAGTCTATGGATTTTACGCTATGTGTGTTGTAAGAGTATCATCTCATACTTCTACTTACAACACTACCATATCATAACACTAGCCCAAAGAACAATCTAAACTAGACGCCTCTAATTTATCCATTGCAAGTTTTACGTGGCTTAGGGCTTCGAGATAGAACCGTTCTTACCTACGAACATGAACCACAACGAGGATAATCAAATTGTTGACAACTCGCCAAAATAGATATTGACTATAGTAGGAGAGACACCGCTAGCCACTTATGCAAACTAGTTGCATGTCAAGCGTGGAACAGGTCTCATGTGCGAGGACATGTAAAGTTTGTCCGGGCCGCTTCATCCCACTATGCCACCAATATCCAAAATCACAAGAAAGGAGCAACAACATGATCATCATCGCCCACATACTCATATGTGTACTACCCGTGTAAAGTATCTACGCATAGATCCGGCTCTGATACCACTGTAGGGTTCGCAACATAGAAAACAAAAATTTTCCTACGATGTGAACTATATACCAAGATCTATTTATACTAGATACAAACAACGGGCGGATGTATATCCGTAGAGAACATACCCTTGAAGACCGACAAAGCTTAACGAGTTCAACTCGTGGTTGATGTAGACGATCTCTTGCCGATCTCAAGATCGAGAGGAAGTCCTAGCGCCGCAAAATAGCAGCCGCATCGTTTCGCACACGCTCGAGGCACCGAGCAACCTCCGCCTCCTCGCTCCAGCGATGCGGGAAGCACAACTCTTTCTTGCCGAATAGCCACGGGAACATGTATCTCGCTAGTCCGAGACCATGGGGGATAAATTCTAGAGGAGAGAGATCCTTCACGAGGAGGTGTGAGTGAGAAGTGAGAGGAGGCTCCTTTATAGGAGGAGGGGGAGAACCCCAAGGTGGCGGCGCATGGGGCTGCCCCTTGCCCTCCCTCTTCATGTGGGTGGACACTCCACTCACAAAACTCCTCCAAATTCCTCCACTCAAAAGTCCACTCAAAATCCCATTAAATTTCCACCAAATTTAATGCAATCTCTCATTAAATAAAACTCTTTATTTTATTCAGAATTTTGTCAATTACTTTAATGACAAACATTCACAAATAACCTTGCTAGAATTCTATTTCACATGCATAACCACTTTATGCAATTTCACCAAAACCTGTTTCGGTATCTAGTGAAATAAATTCCTGCGCTTGTTCATTCTTTCGGCATGAAACATTTGCTCCAATTGGATGTCGGTGTCTCTTAAGTGTGTCACCCTACGGTTCGTGAATAATGCGTACATGATCGAGACCCCTCTCAGATCAATAATCAGAAGCGGGATCTGGAGACCCATACTGACTCCCACACATTCAACGATGACTTTCTTGTGATCGTCGGAACCTTTTACGCTATGTGGCATCCCGCAAAACCACTACTAGAAAATCGCGTTGAATTTGTGCATTGCATCGTCATCATCGCATGTTGTTTGTCAAAACTATTTTGCAAACCCCGATTTGTTTTCCAAACGCCCCATCCTTATTCAAACGCAAAACCCTGGTTCGCCGGATTATTTTGTTTTGGCCGCGAACGGTTTGCAAACGGTCCAATTAAATAAATAAAGTTTTATTTTATTTAGTTAGCAATGAAGCAGGTAAACGACCCAACGACCGCCCAGCTTTTTCTAAATCGCCAACCCGCACCCCATCTAAACCTAAACCCACCTAAAATCCTACCCACCCCTAGCTCCACATCACCCCAACCTATCCCACGCCGCCACCTCACCACCAAACCCTCCACCAATCACCATCGCCACCTACCCCTCTCTCTCACCAAACCCTCCCACCCCCACGCACTCCACTCAACCACCCAGGCCACACACACTACACGCACACCTGCAACGCACGCCACGCCCAGCCCCTCCCTGGGCCCCAGACCGCCCCACCCCCACTGCCCTGCCCCTCTCCCTCCTCCTCCCCGCCTCACTCCCCACCTCCCGCCTGCTCCCGGCCGCCCGCCCAAGACCAAGCCACCCACATCGGACCCGCCTCACCCCTCACGGCCTGTGACCAACCTCCACCCCACGGCCACCACCACTCAGGAACCACTGGCGTCACACTGCCATGACCGCCTCTTCCCAGGCAAGCCTGCTCGCCGCCTCCTCCCTCTATCCCTCCGCGAGCTCCGAGCCGCTGGCACAGCCCTTCCGCCTCACAGGGCCATTCGCTGCGGCCGGCCCACCCCGGCCAGCCCCGCCGCTTCTGGCCCGCCTCGCCTGGCTCCACCGTCATGTAGTAGCGCCCTCTCGCCTCGGGCCATCATGGTCTCTTCCTCCTACCGGCTTCATCTGCTTGCTTGCCTTCTTCAGGATCTCATGGCTCGGAAGCGCCGAGCCTCGCCGTGCTTTGTCTCGAGCTCGCCAACACCTTTCACCGAGAGCCGGTACCGGAGAACAACAGGAACCCGACAAGATCTCCGACGTTGGGGTACACCGAAGACGACCGGAAGAAACCAACGACAAGTGCTACCTCATGGAAACGAGAACTTCATCGCCATCCGGTAGGAGACCGTGTATCGACGCCAAGATCTCGCCACGCGAGTTAAAGGTCGCGAACGCCAAGCTCTTCCGCAGAACCCCGATGCCCCGACGCCAAAGCCAAGTACTCCTTCATGGAACGCCGAGACCCAACCCGAGACGATCCTGCATTCAAGGCCGCCAAGATCGCCACCAAACGCAAGTCCTTCTCCCTAACTCAAGATCGCCTGCTATCATGAAGCGAGAGAACGACTTCAGTAACCCTCGACCCCGAGACCCCGACCTCGGACTGTTGTACCAACCCGGAAACCTCAAGATCCGAACCCCTCCGATGTGTGACCCTTTTCCTCGATACCCTAATTGATAACATAATAACAACTTGTGCATATTTAATCATTCATCTCGCATGCATATCTCGTGGTTTGGGGGCCTTATGCCGATTCACCTAATAACTAAATATGGGGCCCATATGCGGCAAATCTAGTCTCATATCGGCCTCATTTAAATTTGTGTAATAACCGGTACTATCTTTTGCCTTGTTAAACAACATTTAAATTATGGGGTAGATAAATAACATGAACCACCTAATTAATTGTCGGGACCCGGTTCCACTTAATCGACCTAATTGCACCGCACCTTTGCCATGCCATACATCATGCATGCATCATGCCGATCTTCCGCCGTGTATTAAATGTTGCATCCGTGTTTCTTCTAGTGTTTTGCTTCTTCATGATAAGGCCGTTGAGTTGATGTGAGTCACCGATCTCCGGTTGAACCCTTGACAATGTTTTCGCGAGCATCTCCCCTTTCTACCTATCTTACTTTTATAGTATTTACTTCCCTCCTGTGATCTATTGCTATCTCTGTTGCGTTGCTCTAGTTTTGTACCGTGATATCCTCGGCACCATATATAGCCTTGGACACATCCTATTACCGTTGTTTGGTAGATAGATGGACCTCGTGTCGTAGTCGCTTGCTCAAGTGTTTTGCTTGTCGTCAAGGACCACCTTGTTGGAGAATTGCCGCATGTTGACGTTGGAGATGATCGTGGTTTACTTATTGTTTCACTTTAAATTCGTTTAACAACTAAAATTGAATTAAGCAGGCATCGGTGGGTGATAGGTAAGATTTGGTTTCGATCACCACTTGTGTCCCGTAGGACCCGAGTTCTTGACACTGCTCCAGATCGAGCGCTAACCACAAGTGGGGAGATATGGGCCCCCATTGATAATTACCGATTCCAAAGTATTGTCTTGGGGCCAAACTAGTTTGGGGTTTTATTACTATCCTGCACTTATGCCATGCTTCGCTTTATTTACGATTGTGTGAGGAGCACGCATCTTTAGGAAGCGAGTGTTTACGCTGTATCAGTCCCCGCTTGGGGGCATAAGTCTATACCATTGGCGCAACCCTAAGTCCGTCTCGAGACCGCCGACTTCAATGGTGTACTTAGTGGTGGCCCCCTGCTTGCTTTGTGCGGGAACGTCGTGACTTAGGCCCCGCCGACATACCGATGGGTGTATGTTAACCGATCCGCAAAAGGGTCAAGTGCTGTGGATACTTTGGTGCACCCCGCAGGTTAAATCTTTTCGAGAAGCCGTGTCCGCGGTTATGGACGACTTGGAGCACAAAGGTTCCGATCATAGACAACTATAACTAAAGTTTATCGTTTTAAAATGACCGCTTCCGATATGATTAGTAATCGCCTTCACTACAGCAGAATGGCTAAGTAAAAGTATCAACAATTGCTGGGTTTTGGGGTTACCTCATGATAATTGCATCGACTAGTAAGTGTTGCCACTATAACGGAATGATTAACTAAAACGCCACTTGCTACCTTATCGTGACGATTACCTAAACCGGAGTAAAGTGCCACAACTATAATCAATAATTAAACCGCCAATGTGAGTTCCTCGGTTGACTTCCTCGTTTGGTCTCGAGGGAAAGCCAGACGGGTTTGTTTGATGCTAGTACTGTGTTGGATCCGAATAGGTCGTTCTCACCCTCTCGATAGCCGCCATTTGTATCGAGTCTCTATAGGTTGTTTAGTGCATCTTGCCGCCGATCCACATACCTATGTAGGCGAGGACCGCCATTCTAGCCTCGCTGCATCGCCTCAAGATCGACGCCTCCTTCTTTTCCTTTGCCCTTTCGGCACCCCTTTTTGTTTAAGGTGTTTTGAGATCGACGCCGTTAGCAGGTGGTTACCCTTCCGCTTGGCTCGTGGTTATGGACGCCATTGGTTATTCTTCAGGGCACTTAGCCCCATTTGCATCTTGTCCGTAGTCGGACGCTCCTTCTTTTCAAGGTGATTTGGATCTTGTACCGTATATTTGTATTCTTGACTCTTTGAGTCGCAGTTGTATATATATCTGTTCTGTGGGTCCCATCGAGGCATTGTGTAATGTTATTACTTTGCTTTCCACCCGCACGAAAGTGCCTGGTGGGCACCTTCGAATCGTTTCTATGCGGGTTTGGCGAATTTTGCTAAAACTTGCATAGGGCCGATTCTGAGGGTGTTACACGCTAGTATCTTAATCCCTTTGTCTCACGATATATTACATGTCCGAGATTCGATCATCGGTATCTCCATACCTAGTTTGATCTCGTTACCGACATGCACTCTTTTCTCGTTCCCGTGATATAACATTCTAGTGATCAAATCACTTGCTTGCAAGCTAATCAATGTGATATCACCGAGAGGGCCCAGAGTATATCTATCCGTCATCGGGATGAACAAATTCCACTCTCGATCCATGAGCCTCAACATAACACTTTATTAGTTAATCCATCTTTATAATCACCACATTACGGTGTGACGTTTGATGTTATCAAGAAACTCTTCGGTGTTAGTGATTGACATGATCTCATGGTCTAAGGATTAGGATCACTTAAAGTTGTTATAGCAATATAAACTCAATGACTTTGATCGTAATGCTATACTGGATGAATGTTCATCACATCATTACACTAATGTTGTGACCCGTTATTAACAACATCCAATGTCCATGATCAGGAAACTTTGATCATCTTGTTAATCAACGAGCTAGTTTATGAGAGAGGCTTAACTAGGAACTTTCTGCTTGTTTATTAAACACACATGTATTAACGCTTCAGTATTAATACAATTATAGCATGCAAAATAAACATCTATCATATACTTGGAATACACATAATAAACAATTTATTATTGCCTCTCGGGGCATATTCCTTGAACGTGGGGTTCGAACCAGCGCCCTGAAGCGGGCCATCAGCCGGCTGCGGCGTGCGTGGTTGTTGACGAACGCAAGGGCTAGGTAAACGTTGCGTCTTGCACCAATGAGTGGCATACGCTGGCGACGGACGCACCGAGGTGCTCGACAAAAGATCGGACGCCAGGAAGCAACGGTGCGGAGAGGATGTCCGGGAGGGTGAGGCGCCATCGCGAACTTCGACGGTGGGCTCGGATCTGGTCGGGCGCAGCAGACGACGGGAGGCGAGGCCCGCGCTAGGGTTTTGACGAGCGGCGTCGGTCTGGCGAGCTGGTCCTTCTCCTCCTTCTGCTGGGCACGGGCGACCTTGAGCATCAGCTCGGATCTCCCTCGACACCGCAGATCGCGCTTGCCTCCTGGTTCGGCCACGACGAGGAGGCCGACGACGGCCGAGGCGACGGTGGCGAGGGGGAAAAGGGAGGCGAGGCCTCGGGATGGATCTGGGGCAGACGAGGGTGAGGGAGAGGATAAGAACGAGGGCGGTGGGGCTTGCGTGGGAGGGGCAGGCTCGACCACTTTTGCACCCTCCTTCACGTGATCGCCATGGGGTCCAGGGGTCGCGCTGGTGGGGTGTCTTCTGTGGGGTAGGCGAGGCTGGGAGGCAGGTGGCCCCAGGGTCGCAAGGTGAGGCTGGGTAGAGAAAAGAGGGGAGGAGAGGGCTACTGCTAGGGCTAGGGTTGGGGTCCTTGGACGTGTGGGGTGGTAGGGTAGCTGGTAGAGGGTGCTGGGGTGGGGCCTGCATGGAAGAGAGGGCGAGCTAGGGTAGGGCGTGGTGATCATGCTAGGAAAGCTATAAAGGGAGAAGAGAGGTACTTAGGGTTTTACTTAGGGAAGATGTATATTAGAGGGGCAAGGGTGGCTTAGGGTTTAGGTTTAGCTAGTATGGGGTTTGGGGTAGATGGAGAGGGGTAGATAGATGGAGGTGGGGTTAACTTGATCATGCCTTACAAGCACACAAGATCAAGACAAGGAGAAAAATAGAGAAAAAGAGAGAGATGATTAAGGGGTGATGGGGTTTTCCTTTGGTCCATGCATGCTCCAAAATGACCAAGCAAGAACCAAGAGAAGAGGTGGGTTTAGGTTTGGCATGCCACATTAGCACATGTGTGTGCATGGAGCAAGGGATAGAGGTTTAGATGATTTGGGTGAAGAAAACTACTAGCCAACACAAGATTTAACACAAGGAAGAATGATTCATGCAAGCAAAACCAATATCACTCCAAGATCAAGAAAAAGGTGGCACTTGCATGGCCCATGCAAGCAATAATGGCCATGTTATTATATTGTGAGAACAACATGAATTTATGTGGCCTTATTCCTTGCATTCCCAAAAGGTGGGCAAGGCCAAGCAAAAGGTTAAGGGGTGGAACCCAACCAACCAACATGAGCCAGAGATAAATCAACAAAATGCCAAGCTCAGATTAGTTGGATGGTGGAATTATAAGGTGGTGAAAGAAAAGGTGGTGGAGTCAATAAGAGAGATGCCCTCAACTCAACTTGGGCATATAACAATATATCAAGATCCAAATACAATATCAAGAGGCAAATACAATTAATCATGCACATGAGATAAGAACCAAACAAGAAAGGGTTTTATATGATGCTCAAATGCAAGGTGGTATGATGGTATGAGCATGATATGATGATGATGCAACAATTATATGTTGGAAGTGGCCCTTTTTATTACTATAACATGTAGCGTTACAGGTGTTAGACAACTGGGATGCTACATGTGTGTTATCATATATACTCCAACGAAAGGAAATATTATTTTCACAAATAAAGAAATCATTGTGGCACCCCGCCAAAACCACTACTAGAAAATCGCGTTGTTTTTGTGCATTGCATCATCATGACCTCATGCTCATGTCATCATGCCACATTGCATTTGAGCATGGTCATCATCATGCATTTGTTTGTCTGAAACTATTTTCGAAAAACATATTTTGTTTTCTAAATACCCCGCCTTTATTTCAAATCCAAAACCCGGGTCTCCGGAATATTTTGCTTTGTCTACCAACGGTTTTCAAAAGCCCCATTTTTAAATATTAAAATATTTATTTTATTTTTTAGGGGCAGCCGTACCGGGCCGATCCGACCCAGTCGGCCACCCCCAGTACAAAAACCAGACTACCTAAACCCTTTTCCTACCCCAACCTAATCTACCCAGCCCCCTCCACCTCACCCCCTCCAATCCCATGTCGACGCCTCACCTCTCCCTCTCCCCCATCCAATCCCAGCCCACCACCTCAGCCGGCCGCCCCAACACCACCTGGCTAGCCCCACCTGCCGCCTCGACCCACTTCCCCTGGACCAACCGACCACCCCGGTCCCACCTCCCCATCTCCTGCACGCGAGCCCCGCACCGACGCCACCTACCCCTGCCTCCGCTCGATCCCAGAGCCTCACCACCGCCATGATTCCCCCGTGCCTCCCGACCTCGCCGATTCCCCTCGTCGACCTGGTCGTAGCCTACCCGGCCCGCGCGGCCCGCGCTTGCACTCAGCCTCAAGCTCGAGCCCCGACGTCTTCCTCTTCAGCGCCGCCGCCGCCCTTGATACCTCACCGTGCGCCTCCCTCTCTGGCGCGCCGAGCAGCGCCAGCCTCCACCCTCCTCTCCCTGGGCCTCTCTGCCTTTCCTTCGCGAGCCTCGCAGTGGCGCCCAATTCTCGTCTTCGGATCGCCTCTGCCATTGGTTCACCTCGCCGTGGCACCCCATGAGCGTCGCCGCCCCTTCACCCACGTCGTCGGTGCCTCCCTGCCTCCTCTACGCTGCCGGCTTCGCCCGTCCTCGACCGCGCCTGAACCCGAGCTTCCTCGCCTACCGACGCTGGTGACCCCTCCCTCGATCTCTTCTGACCCTATCCTCCGCGAACTCCCGGAACGCCCTATTCATCACCGACAACCAGGAGGGGCCCGTGGTGCTCCGTTGTTGACTCCCTTCCGGCCGTGCCCCTGCCCTCTCTGCCGGCCATCATCGACCCACCCGCCGCCTGCTCGCGCCTTCCGAGACCAAGCTCGCCACCGCAGGCCCACTTCATGTACGACGGCTACCTCACGCGGACGCGCGCACGGTGCTCTAGAATCTAGGGGCATCCTGGTGTGATGTGAAGAGAGTTGATGGACAACCCCGATGGCAAGTCGTGTACCATGGTGGCGTTAGTGTACATGCATCCATATGTGTTTGTGCGATGTTCCCCAAAACACCCGAGTCCAATACAAGATCGACATCGGCAAACCAAGAGGGAACCCCAAGATCTTCGAGAGAAACTTCGACTTTAGATCCAAGTTCGCCGACCACCCAGGGAACCAGAATGCGAAGACCGAACCCGAATCCGTTGAACCCCTCGCGGTGAACATCAAGATCTTCGCCCCAATGTGTGACACCCTTTATCCGAGCCCTTTTATAATTGATATCTATATGAATTGTTACATATTAAATTGTACATGCTTGCATACATATCATGTGGTTTGGGGGCCTTATGCCGATTCACCTAAATTAAACATGGAGGCCATATGCGGGCTATTCTAGTCTTAGTTTGTCTCCATTTAAATTTGTGTAGCGAACCGGTGATACTTTTTGCCATGTTAAGACAACATTTAAATTGCAGGGTATCTAAACAACATGAACCTATTAATTAATTGTCGGGGCCTCGGTTCCGCTTAATATGATCTAATTGCATCGCACCTTTTCCATGTCATACATCATACATGCATCATGCCCGATTTTCTACCGTAGTATTAAATAGTCCATCCGGTGATTCTTCTAGTGCTTTGCTTCTTCACGGATTAGGCCGATGAGTTGATGCGAGTGTCGACCCGACCTTCAGATGAACCTTCGGCAATGTTTTTCAGGCGAGCATCTCCCCTTTTCTACCTATCTTACTTTTATAGTATTTATTCCCTCCTGTTGATCTATTGCTATCTGTGTTGCGATGCTCTAGTTTTCGTGCCCGTGATATTCCTTACAGCCTTATATTGCCTTGGACACATCCTATTACCTGTTGTTTGGTAGATAGTTGGACTTGCGCGTCGTAGTCGCCTGCTCAAGTGCTGTTGCGTGTCGTCCAGTACCACAGATGTTGGAAGGCTGCCTTATGCTTTATGTTGGAGATGATCATGGCTTTAATTATTGTTTAATAACTAAAATTGAAGTAGGTAAATGCAGAGGCACCGGTGGGTAATAGACAATATTTGGACTTTAAGCTCCACGGTGTCCGTAGGACCCGAGTTCTTGACACTGCTAGAGATCGAGCGCTAACCACATGTGGGGTGTGTGGGCACCCCCATCGATTTAGTACCGATTCAAATCTTGTCTTTGGGGCCACAAGTAGTTTGGAGCTTTATTACTATTCGTACTTATGCCATGCTTTATTGCTTTATTTAAGATTGTGCGAGAGCACTACTGCTTAGGTAAGCGGAGTGTTTTCGTATCGACAAGCCAGTCACATTTGGGTTCCCGATCGTTTCTACCAGCAGCGCAAACTACGGGTCCGTTCGAGCCGGCCAACTTCGTTCGGGTAGCTTAGTGGGGTGGCCCCGTGCTTGCTTTGGGTCAGGAAGCGTCGTGTCGAAACCCGTCGACATACCGTTGGGTGTATGTTTTGTGATCTTGTACCTACGATCGACAACAAGGGTGTAGGTGCGTGTGGAAACTTTGGTGCACCCTGCGGTTAAATCTTTTAGAAGCCGTGTCGCGGTTATGGACGA
Organism: Avena longiglumis; assembly: GCA_030063025.1. Lineage (NCBI taxonomy): Eukaryota > Viridiplantae > Streptophyta > Magnoliopsida > Poales > Poaceae > Avena > Avena longiglumis. The sequence continues at coordinate 68,052,619 of CP125978.1, read as the reverse complement.
CTTGGAGCACAGTTCTTGATCATAGACAACCATAACTAAAGTTCATCGTTATAATTTGATCGTATCCGATATGACTAGTAATCAGCTCCTTGCAACGGAATGGCTAAATAAAAGTACCAACAAGCTTTGGGTTTGGGGATCTCTCATGCTAATTGTATCGACTAGTAAGTGTTGCAACTACAATGGAATGGTTAACTAAAAGCGCCTTTGCTTGTTATGTCGGGATGACTATCTATACGACTAGTAATTCTGCAACAATAAGCGAATAAATAAAGCGCCAACGGTGTGAGTTCCTCGGTTGACTTCCTCGTTTGGTCTCGAGGGGGAAACACCAAGATGGGTTTGTTTGGTGGTAGTATCAGGTTGGTTCCGAATAGTTCTTTCTTACCCCTCTCTAGCCGCTAGTTGTATCGAGTCTCTATAGGTTGTTTAGTGCATCTTTGCTGCCGCTTGATCCACCATACCTATGTAGGCGAGGACCGCGAATTCTAGTCTCGCTGTGTCGGCCTCGATCTTGACCGCTCTCTTTTTCCTTTGCCCTTTGTCGGCACCCCTTTTTGTTTAAGCAGGTTTGAGATCGACGTCGTTAGCAGGGTTACCCTTCCGGCTTGGCCTGGGCAGGGTTATGGACGCCATGGGTTATTCTTCAGGGCTCTTAGCTCAATTTGCATCTTGTCCGTACTCGGACGCTATATCGTTTTCCAGGTGATTTGGATCTTTGTATTATATATCTGTATTCTCGACTCTTTGAGTCGATGTTGTATATATGTGTTTGGTGGGTTCCATCGAGGACTATTGTGTAATGATATTACTTCGTTTTCCACCCGCACGAAAGTGCCTGGTGGGCACCTTTGAATCATTTCTATGCGGGTTTGGCGGGAAGCGCTAAAACTTGCATAGGGCCGATTTTGAGGGTGTTACAATAGATATCATCCTAAGTGATGATATGTTGGAGCAATAGAACTTAGGGTTCTGATTGCAATCATGATGATCAATTAGGGACTTAATACCCCCTGACATCAGTGATTCTAGCGTCGTATTACGCGTTAGCCATGCGATTTGGAATAGGACAGAGAAGTTAGCTGTATCTTCTTCCTCTCGCATGAAGCCGGATGTGCAGGTTGTGGCTGTTATCCTCGTAGCGTGCATATTAATTGGTAATTCGTAGAGGATATGCATCATATGGGTGGAAACCCTCGTCGTCCCATGATAGTTCTGGCATCTAACGGTTTGTACAAACCATTGTCGTAATTCATTATGTGGGCATGGTGTACACCAAGGAGGCATGCGAGGTCGCTGAAGGCGGTGATTGCTTGGACCAACTACTGGGCCCCACATCATGGAATTGTGGACGGAAAAGTACGCCCGGTTGTGCAACAAGGAGTTGATCTCTCATGGGTAAAGTAACGCACCTCTGCAGAGTGTAATATTGTAACTTGTTACTCCCTGTTCCGGGAAGGAGCTACGAACGCGGTAGAAAAGAAACTCCATGAAAGTTCTGGTCAACCTGTGAAGTCTGATGGTCATAGATTTTCATAATAAAATCAATCTTTAAAGAAAGATTTACAAAAATTGCATAGTGCCAAGGATTTATAGTCCGAGGTGGCAGTTAGAGCATCAAACTTCCCACCTTGCATATAATAAACTTGTTGGGTAACGCTGTTACTCATCTTTTCCTTTGATCCTTTGCTTAGACTCTGAGGATTCCCAAGACGTGCCAATGTATGCAGCTGAATGTCAAGAAGACGTGTTCTACGAGGAGCCTGTCCTGTCAGGAGGTGTTGAAGAAGTGGAATACGAAATCCGCTATGGTGTCGACGATAATGAATCCAACTAAGGGATTGTTTGATTCATAGGATAGGAAAAATATAGGAATAGGAAAGACATAGAATTAAGATGTCATGCCAACTTAAATCCTATGGGAATAGGAATTTTGTTTGATGTAGCAAATGAATTTTTCCATGAGCTATGATCTAATGTTTCTTTCCTATAGAAATTGCACTACAAGATTCCTATAGGATTAATTCCTATAGGATATGTTCCTATGAATCAAACAATAACATAGGAAAAATTCCCATAGGATTCAAATCCTACATAATTCCTATGCAATTCCTATGAATCAAACAAGCCCTAAGTATTCTAGTTAGTAGTAAGCAACGGAGCCGGGCAACATGAACTCTATAGAATAAGCTGCTGAACTCAACTCCTAGTCGGAGTTGCTACTTTTAAATTCCGCTGAAACACTTTATATTTTGGTTTGTAAGTTGAAACCTTTTGAAGTCTTGAACTTCTGGTATTATAATAATAATGAAGTGTGAATGTTTGTAATATGGACCTGCAATGTTTCTGTTGTACCACTCTGAGGGATGTGATATTTACGGAACGGTGTTCTATGAGTGTCATGTCAACGACTATAGTATACTACACATACGGTGGTATGCTGGGTCACCGCATAAAAGTACAAACAAGAGATAAAAAAAATTAAACTATTTCTTTTAGTTGGTGTTTTTTTGGGTCTGATTTTGAGATTAGACATGGGCCCTCCTAGTTGGACCTTAATTGTTGTACCAGGCTGAACCAGTGAATGGGCTTTAGATGTACACTATATCAAGAAGGAATCCTAGAAAGAAACATAAAATGGGCCCTTCTACTTGGACCTTGATTTTGCACCTCCAGGCTGAACTAGTAGTAAACGAGTCTGTTCCCCTAAAAAAAAAAGCAAACGAGTCTGTAGCGCAAGCAAACACACGGTGACACGCAGTTCTGCTCCACGCTGCGCCTGCCGCCTGCTCAAAAGGAAGAAAACGCTCCACAATACGCAGTGCTGCTCCAGTCACACTACGCAGAAACTCCACCAAACCCCACTAGCGCCAGTGCTGCTCCAGTCAGCAGCAACGCCCGATCGGAAGAAAGGAGGGGGCGCCGCGATCTCGCCGGCGATCTCACGCTCTGGTCTCCGGCAGTGACAGACACTTCGTCTCCCTCGGTCGACTCGATGTGAGCTCTCTGCCTTCCCCTTCTCTCCCAATTTATTTTCGTTCCATTTCTTCCACTCGTACTAAATCCTATCTACATTTTACTCGCTGGCCAGCTGTCAGCGGCGAGATCCATTATTCCGCCTCCCGATTCTCCAACTGACGAATCCGGCCGAGATTCCCCAACTGAATGGATCCTGCCGAGACCCCCCAACGGTAAGATCCGCTATCCCTCTCTCGATTCTCTCCCCCAAAACGGCGAGATCCACGATGTCCTCCATTCCATTCCAAGATGGATGGATGCGTGTTCCAAAAATGAGCCGCCGATTAACTGTTTCGCGTGCCACATTGGAGAATTCACTCCACTGCTTTTGACCCCGATCTGCCTTCGTTCGTCACTGTCGATTTTGCAGGGTCGATCGCGGGAAGGATCCGTGCGCGGATGGCGAGACCGAGACAGAGACACAGCCGCATCCGCCGCTGCCGATCTCCGTGTCCAAGGTGATCGACGACGACAACCTGCTCCCGCTGATAATCGTGCGGGTCGGCTTCCCCACCAGCCTCCTCCGCGCCGCGCTCGTCTGCAAGCGCTGGCTCGGCATCGCCTCCGACCGCGCCTTCCTCCGCGACTTCCGCAAGCAGAACCCGCCCGGCCTCCTCGGGTTCTGCGCCGACACGCTCACCGTCGACGTGCCCTACCAGTCCATCCGCGCGCGCTTCGTGCCGGTGCTGCCGCAGCCCGCGGAGCTCGCCGTGGTCGCGCGCCACCTGGAGGCCTACGACAAAGAGCAGCGAGACACCCCGCGGAGCGCCGACGGCTTCATCACGGGCTTCTGGAGCGGCATATCCACGGAGAGGGGCACGGCCGGCGCCTTGCCGCCTCCGGCCCCGAACGACCAGGACCAGTTCGACGGCTCCTTCCTCTCCTCCTTCTTCATCTGCCTGCACTCCGACGGCGAAATCCACGGCCTCTCGCACGTGTACTCCTCCGTGGAGGCCAACAGGAGGAAGCGCAGATTCTGTACCATGAACATGTACACCTTGCAGGATGGCTCCTGGCGCATGCGTGCCTCGGCCGCCACGCAGCTCAGTTACACGACACTGGACATAGAGCCTCTGCTCGTCGACGGCAAGATCTACATGAGGAGGGTCGACGAGGGCGACATCCTTGTCTTGGATCTCACGGACTCGGGTTTTTCCACGATTCCGCTTCCGGAAGGAGTGGAGTATCTCCATGAGAACACGATGCTGTTGCGGGCCGATGATTGTAAGGTTCATCTCATGCATCTGAAGAACCTTCAGCTCCGCATCTGGCTTCACAATGGAGACCATTGGTTGCTTGTGGATACCATATGTTTGCGCCAGTTGTGCGATATTCCGAGCATGTCAGATGAAACGGATGAGGATGGGCATAATGCTATTATCAGGGTAAGCCAGTTGGGGGACAATGATGAGTATGTGTTCTTGATGATTGGTCAGTCTGCACTCTACATGGACATTAAGCGCAGAGCGCTGCGTAAAGTGTATGAGGTGACGGAAGAGAATCAACGTCTGTGTTATATCCATCCTTTTAGGATGATCTGGCCTCCCATATTTCCCGCCCTCAAGGATGATCCTGCAAGGTTTGTCTCTGCCCTTTGAATGTTGTCTGTGTAGTGTTGTTTTCAAAGAGTTACAAAATCCTGCGATTTGTGTGCATTATGTTAATCTCTTACCTTATCTGTGGCTGAAATTCAAAGTAATTGATTAATTTTGAAATAGTTGCCATTGCTTGCTTAATGGTGATGCTCCATCGCGTTTGCTTATTATAGCTTTGGAGTGGTGTTAGGTGTATGATAGATTCCTTAGGTCATTTTGACAATACTAGTTAAACGGTATTTGAGAACTCTTGCCACAAAATGATTTCGAAGAACCTTTGTACTGTAATGGCGATAATATAAGATATTTGCTTGTAGTCATACTAGGGGACACTCAATTCTAAGAATAGCAACTTGTATTCCGCGAGGCATAGATTAGCATATATATATATATATATATATAGTATGGTAAATATGCATGATTTGTATGTGCAATGAAAACATTCCTTTAGTATGACACAAATGAATAATCTAAGCTAGCAGTAGTTCAATTTATCTTACATGTCATTTGTCTTCTATCATGGGAGGTTTGTTTTACTGGAGTGCAAATTCTATAATGGAAATATGCCTGTCTTAAATATGAAGGCATTTAAACTGTATCCATGCAGCTTTTAAGAGAACTTTGTTGGAACAGATGCATTACTTCGACTTTTAAAAAGGTTGACCAACGGGGAAAGGATCCATTTGATATTTAACTACCGCTGTATGAGCCACTTGTATTCTTAATTGATCCATTTGATATTCTAATGCTGAATTATCTCTGTCCTGATCTTTTCTCTCTTCCTTGAAACAGGAGTGCCATGTGAAGAACAAGGATTAGCAGCCCTGCTGACACTGGTGATACCCTGCTTGATTGGTGGCTCAAGGCCAGACATGAAACTCCCAGGACGTTGAAGAAGGAGCTCGCCAGCACCTTTCTGCTTACCTTGTGGATGTTGTGAAAGCACCACAACGATTATACCTTCAATTGTGCTCGGCCGAACCTGCTCAGGTTGTTGGGTTTAATCAGGGATGAGGCATGTCAGTGGTCTCGCGCAGGTGCGTTGGGTATGTGTGTTGTAGTTCCATCAGTTTGGGTTTGTACATTAACGACCTATGTGTTATACTCTGGCCTCCGGGCTGAACTACAATTTCTTCCTTTTTAATACAACTAGATGCAAGCTGTTTTGCATTTTCTTAGAAGAAAGATAAAGGATTTGAGGAACCTCTTGTATGATATCTACGCCATCAGTGACCAGGGCATCAAGAATAGTAACGAGCTGCATTTCCTTAGTTCTTATAGCAGTTCTAACTGCCCTTGTTGTAACTTTTAGTATAGATTAATTCATTAGGCATTATAATTCTATTTAACTGGAGATACTCCTACATATCCTATGGTACCATTATAATCAGATGTTCGGTTCATATGCTTGTTACTTGTGGAATTTGTTGAAGTGTTTTCCTGTTCACCGTTGCAGAATCAGTTACAATTAGCGATGTGTAGGTCTAATACGAAAGTAAAACCGAGATATTTCTTTGGAGCCTCATTCTGTGTTACTGCAGATAGACGATGGCTATGTTAGATAATCTAGTTGTTCTTGTGATGGTTCGGTAAGGAGTTGATTACCGCTGCTGGTGCCCATTGTGTAGGATCTGCTAAGGGCTTGAAGTGTTGATGAACTCGGTAGTAAGAATACTAGGAAATATATATGCATCTAGTAGTTACGTTGAATAAGGAAACTATTGCTTATGATTTGCTGCCCCAAGATATGGACGACCGGGTAGCTCATATACTTGAGCTCAATGCTGTTCCTAAGATACACAGCTCATGTCAGAGACAGAATGAGTAGTTCAGGTGGAAAGGACAGCATTTCGTCTACCAGTTGAAAGGTTGAGGAAAAGAAACATAGTACTGCCGTGTTCATCAATAGCACAATATCATAAAATTTGGTGTTACATGGATGTTGAGACGTGTGTCCACACATTGGGCCAGTGTCACATCTGAATGTTAGGCGACTCGGCGGCTGAAGAGCAAGAGGAGAAAAAGGCAGGCGTCATTTTCGTTCACGGGAGTAGATGCTTCCGTTACGGAAAACACATTTTGAAGTGTTATAAAGATTTTCAAAAAAAAAATCTTGATGAAATCTCATCACGAGCACTCGATCAAACAAGAAAAGTAGCACGGGTGAGATTCAAGGCTGTGGAGTCGCCGGTTTGCAGACATGTGGCACAACTATGGAAAATGCAGATGATGAGAAGCAATGAGTGAAGCTACAAAATGCTCATCATGTAACGCTGCTGGTTTATTTTGGGCAAAGTAAAGGCATCAACGCACTGTGCTATGAACCATGGATGGCTAAGTCAGCATGGACACTGCTCTCTTCTGGGTTGCAGTACATGGTGTTACACTTGCACTAAACTACAGTGTGAGCTATACCCGGTTTTATCCACTGAAGCTGAACTCATTATTGTATTATAAGTTGTGCTAAAAAAAGTATCAGTGTCTCGTCAGGGCAAAATGAACACGTCAACAGGAGATAGGACATCTGCTAATCTGAAACACATAGCTAGATAAATAAAACTGGGAATAGAAGCAGTGTTTATGATAAATCCATGTTAGTTCTGCATCTTCTGTTTTATGCACAACGACAGATCGCATTCAAATACTTGTTCGTTTGAGTGGAGCGTAGGAGACAAAATGACGAGACATCATATGTCAGTCGGAACCACGAAAAAATTCATTCCCTGTCTGTTGTCACCGTCACCACAGCAACGAGCAACTTGCTTTCGTGTCAGTTTTCATGCTATCCTGGGCACACTAGCTAGAGTGGGTAACAGGAGACGCCCTACAAGCTTCTGTAGTCAATGGCAGTGACTTCTTCCGAAAAAGCATCAAGATCGTTGTAACTGCGAGCAGGATCGGAAACAGGTTACCAGAAACTCATGGAATGGAATGTTAAAGTGCAGTGTGGAAATATATTCAATACTTTTTTTTACAGAAAAAATTGCTTTCCACAAGAGTGAGAAATAAAACAAAATGATGACAGTTCCTCATCCCTATAATAAAAATGCATGATGCCAAACAAGTACAGAGTAGAAAGTCTGATGAATGCAGAATGATAGGCGGCTATAGATGCAAACATACAAGGGCGAAGAGAAAACTAATCATATCATCAGAGAGTAATTACATGTAACGCCAAGCCCTTCAGTAAATTTTTTGGATTCTTATCTAATCCTTGAGAATGTACATAAAACAGAAAAAAGTTACTACCAGCTTACAGAACTTAGTAGGACAGAGGAACAATAGAGGAGTATTACTGACCTTCGAAAACGACGAGGGTCATGCGGAAAATGCGGATACATGGGCATCATTGGTCCCGGCAACAAAGGTTTCTTCATAGGCCGAGCACCATTTGGTCTTGGAGGTCTTTGCCCTCGCATCATTTGAATGGGCATACCAGGTGGCGCAGGAACAAATGGACCCAATGGGCTAAAACAAGGGCAGCCAACATTAGTGTTCGGCTGGACTTTGTGACTAAACTACTAGCTAACTTGCATAACATAACCTACCCAGCACCAGGCAAAGGGATTAGTAGTGGTGGAGGGGGGAATTCAGGGACAAATGGGGCATTTGGGCCCTGTACGTCAGTAGCGCCTACTATCTGCTCATCAGGCATTCGCCTCATTCTGTTGATGTCCTGCATATAGAAGTGGCGGCGTTAATAAAGATGTTGAAACTTCAGGTTTATCACTTTAATAAAAATCACTGCTGCTTTAGATGTAAATTCCCTGGGGCAACAAGGCGAAAATGGCAATGCAAAAAAAAACGAAATTAGGATTGTGACGACGCCTGATATTATATTATCACGAGACACGAGACATCAAAATCCTTGCAGGAAGTAATATGTAATTTTTGTATGGCATCAGATTAACTAATTATTTATATTTTATACTATAATAAAAACTGATACCAGTAAACTTTGAGTAACTGGAAGTAGGAGGCTGTTTTCTTTTCTTTGGTATATTTTCTTATTTTGAAATTTGAAAAGGAGGAATGGAAGTATAATATCTTCTTTAATTTATATATGCCAACAGAAAGCGTCTTATTATTGTATACCAAGAAAATCTGAATAAATAGCTATGTTTACTAAGGCAATAAATCAATAGCATGTGCATATACACCCCGCGAAAAAAGCAAGTGTATATACACATATACATACTAAGTATTAATAACACAAAAACAGAGAACAATGATTGGCCTAGCTTGTCGTCTAAAACGTGGAAACAAATAGTTACAAGATGTATGACAAAGACTTGACCAAGATCTAACTTATCATCATCCATGGATAATTTTTACTAACCCATAGAAAATATCCTATTGCAGATAACGAGGATACAACAAAAGAAAAAAGAAAAAGTCTATGAGGAAACGTTTTGTGGAAGGAATGGACAGTTTGCAAACATGTAATCATGCAGCTTGTTTTTAGAGTTTATGCAGACAAGCATCAAAGTTTTCTCGCTCCATTGGCCGCCATAGAAACAAGAGAATATTACGAAGCATATCGGTCAAAAAGAAAAAACTGAAAGACACAAATATTCTTACTTGTTCAGGTCGCTGCATAACTGGTATTCCACCTGGGGCATTTGGATCACTGCAACAAAAAGTAATAAGAGGAGAACGTTACATTTTGAGGCATTTAAAAATGGAATAATTGTAATTCTATCTGGTTATACTGATACATACTTCATGTAATTTTGGCAATAGATATCATCTTGAACTCTCAAAGTCAACACGGAGACCAAGTCCGGATGCTTGAGTTTTAGATGCTTGTGAACAAACTCAGGAGCATGGAAAACTTTTGCACATCCCTTGGCTCCACACCCATACTTACAGCCGTAATTATCATCCTTAATCTTTTGGACATAAGGGTCCAGAGTTTCAAGCGTTGCAACATCAATTTTGTCATTGGCAGTCAATACAACTAGAGGATCCTCGCCATTCACCAGTCTTTCGTGCCAGAAGGAATCCAGTTTTTTCTCCCAATCAGCAGCACTGATGTTAAATGCACTGGCAGTTTTCTTGTCAGCTCTCACATGACGAAAACCTTCTGGGTCTTCCATTTCAGACATGCCATAGTAATCAACACCATGTATACGCCATAAGTAAGTGAGGAGAGTGTCAAGGAGCTCAACGCCATCAAGGCCCTTAACAGTAGTTAAGCCGCGGATGATAACGATAGGCCCTGTGGATCCAACATTTGATCTGTCAACATCTGCATTGCCATGATCACCACCACTTGACAGAATGTTTCCAACAATACCCTTCTCTGCGTCAAGCTTTCGCACTAAAGCTAGAGTTTGATCTATGTCAGTTTGAATCCGTCGATACTTTGAACTGACCGGATGAGCTTTTGGAGCAGTTGAAACTGGTCCAGATTCTTTTGGGTGACCTCTTCCCTTCTTTATTCTCTTGTTACCATAATCTTCACCATTCCCATAGCTTCCATTGTTATTATTTCCTAATTCGCTTGCTCCACCAGCAGTCATTCCAGGACCACTACACCAAGAAAAATAAGGATATCAGCAAAACCAACATATTACTACTCTACTTAAAACAAAATTAAATAGGATTAGAAATGCATCTCACATGTCCAAAGTTCCACTTTGCAAATCAAGAATTAAATTCTTCGCTGCAGCCTTACAAAACTCATTCCTCCTGTGTTAACAAAATAAGACATCCCAATGATCAGCAAAGTTCAAGTATAGCAACAAAAAAAGCTAAACTTCAGCAAGTGGAAAGCAGACACAATAAGAAACAAAAGAATGTAACACATATAGCTGTTGCATCTAGTTATGATGTTTTACCATCACCATCGATGCTATTCAATACAAATCTGAATACCAAAATTTGTGACGGTAAGCAAAGTATTTACAGAATGAGAGGTAGCAAATGTTTCACCTTTCAATAACGGATAATAAATTTGTCGGGTGGTACTTCTCTTTCAACCTGCAAATACAGTCAAACAAACTAAAATGAAGAAAACCAAACCAATACTTCCTTGAGAGCGTAAAGCTACCACCTCTATATGAAAACATTTTAACATACCAAGTTTCATCCTTATGGAGATCAAAATAGGCACGTTTCTGTGTAGCAATGAATTCTGTCTTGTATTCTCGGTACCTAATTAACCATGGAAAATGAGGTATAGTCAACCAACTAGGTGGTTCTGAACTGAAATGGGAGTCTAGTACCAATCGGTCAAACTGAACTTGATTACCTGCTGCCAGCTTCAGCTGGTGAAACATCATCTTCAAGAACTTGGATAAACTGTTTGTACGTCATTAATCCTTTCCTGAAAATATTCAGAATCATATACAATCACATGCAGTGCAAGTATATCATCTAATCAGGATTCAAAAGATAACATATATGAAGAGAAAGAGAGAAAGATTAACAAAATACACATGGCTTGCGGACTTAGGAGCTAACAGCAAATTAACACTGAGCAGATCAAACCTATTCGTTTTGAAGCAACGATGTGTATACCTTTGGTTTGTATCTTGACCATTACTGGAAGCACCACAGCCAACGTCAGGCCCATCTGAAATAACAGCAAGTAAACATCAAAACTTCTGAAATGCAAGCTTTTGTTATACATGGTCTGGAAACGCATGAAACTTGTCAGCTAACACTAGCTGTTGTTTCCTTCTGCATAAGCAGGCTAGTAGTAGGACAGATAAATTTCTCCTGTTTGAAACTATAGGTAAACCAAGAAAAAACAGAAACTAATGTTGACACCACATATCTCCCATCTTACTTTAACAAGTAGTGATGTTGACTCAAACTTATCAGACGCTTTGGAGCCAATTATCATATTCTTGATTGATGGAGCAGTTGTGCAACCTAGGATGCCACAACTCGAGCTTCAGTTACAATAGATAGTGTGTAATGTAGAGCACGAGACTGACGAGCTGGCAAACTGTGCAATCACATCAGATAGCCACATACAAGCTTAAACCCTCACAAGACAAGCTTAAACCTCCACAAGACAAGCTTAAACCCCCACAAGACAAGCTTAAACCTCCACAAGACAAGGTTAAACCCCCACAAGACAAGCTTAAACCCCACAAGACAAGCTTAAACCCCCACAGAGCGAGAACCCTCAGACCACTGCTCCTCTGTCGTCAAGAGCAGCTACAGAAGCTAAACTAACAACCAAATCCAACATGATAAATACAGACCTTTTGGCACAAGAGTGACAGATGGTACACAACTTCGACCTCGAAAGCAAACCGGCATATATCGAGGTGGCCGTGGATCAGCAAAGAGTGACAACTTGGTTTCAATCAAGTTTATCCGAAAACATACCACAAGCTCAAGAGTAAACCGGCATATATCGAGGTGGCCGTGGATCAGCAAAGAGTGACAACTTGGTTTCAATCAAGTTTATCCCCAAACTTACCGCAAACCCCCACAGAGCGAGAACCCTCAAAACTCTGTTCCGCTGTCGTCAATTGTGCGAACTGGTTTACACGGTAAGAACGGAATTGTGTTTGGACATGCATGTGACCAAAACAAAACGTGAAGAAGGTGGCTCATCAGAGTCGGTCGGCTCACCTGGAGCGCGATGCCCGGTAGACCTGCCGCCGCCTCCACCCTGCCAGTACCTGCAGCAAGCGATGCCCAGAGACAGCCAAAATTAAGCGTGCACATTAGCTCGGCAGAAGCCGGAAAACGAATGCCGGAAAAATGAACCCGAAAGGTCCCGACGAAGACTCTCACCTCCCGCGGCTGCGTCCTCGGCCAGCTCCGTCGTCCCCGCGCTGCCGCTTCGGCGGGCCGGGAGACGGCGACCTCCGCGGCGGGGAGTGGCGCCGCCGCTTCTTCCCGTCGTTCGATCGCGAGCTCGGCGGGCGCGGCTGCTCCAGGATGGCGCTGGGGCTGGAGCTCCTGCTCCTCCCGGAGCCGGAGCGCGGCGAGTCGGACTCCAGGCGGTAGACTACGCGCTCGGGGCGGAGCGGGGCAGCGGGCGGGGGCGGCACGCGCGCGTTCTCGAGGGACGTCGTCCTCCCGCGCTCGCGTGGCGAGTCGCGCCGCGCGCCCCCCTGGGCGTCGCCACCTCCGGGGCTGTAGCGGTCGAGGAAGAGGCGGTCGGGGCGGGAGGAGCCGAGCGGGGGCGGGGGAGGGAGCGCCTCCGCCGCGCCCTCCCAGCGGTCGAGGAAGGCGACGCGCTCGCCGCGCGGCGGGGGCGGAGGGAGCGGGAGCTCGTCCTCCTCCCGCGAGCCCCCGCGTGGTCCGCGCCCCGCGTGACGATCGTCGGGCGTCGGCGAGAAGAGCGCGCGGTCCGACATTGCGACGGAGGAGGGGGCAGAGGCAGGGGAGGAAAAGCAGGGCGCCTCCCAGGCCCAGGGGTTTAGGTGGGAGCGGGGCTCGTACGGAGAGCGTGGGGCGAGAGAGAGAAGGAGGAGGCGTGGGGAGGAAGAAGAGGAGGAAGTAAATGGAAGCGTAGTGGTTGAGAGAGAGGGAGGGAAAAGGCTGCAGAAACTGCAGAGGTGATCAGAGCCGGAGGAGTAGCACGCACGCCGCGGGCGCGGCGCGGCTGTGCAGTGTTGCTTCTGGGAACTCGTGCGGAGCGCGCGCTGAGCTTGGGCTTGGGCTGGGCCCGGGACAGAAACCTCAATGGGCCGGCTGACGGCAGCCATAATAAAAAACAACCAACCATGGTTGTAATGGTGCACTACAGCAGCGTTAGTGCTATCTCAAAAAAAAAAAAACTACAGCACTAGTGCAGTACAGGATAAAGAAAACAGGCCAGTGAATGCAATACAAAGCCACCAGAGGCTGTGGAAACACGATTTGGGATATCAGATGCCATAAACGCTGATGCGTGAAAAGAACAGCAGGGGATCGGCTGGAGTCATTGGAGGGGATCTGCATCGTACTCAGAAATAAGTAGGGCAAGATCAACAACTACCGAGTAGTGAATACATGAACCTTGAGCTGAATATACCAGACTACTAGGGGGCAGTGCAAGTGCTCCTCCTTCCAGAGCATATATACATTTCATTCAGCGCTAGTCTCTGATGGTATGGCCATATAATGTTTCTCGACAGGAGAAACAACAAACCGTGATGATTGACAGTGTGTAGATGTACATGAGGATTCAGGAGGGAAACCGCTACGATGGCGACCAAAGGGTTCGGAACCTGGCAGCGGGAGCCGCGTGCACTCACGAGCAGTCAAGCTCGGAGCTCGCCAGCCTCCGCTTCAGGGACTCGTTCTCCTTGCGCACCTTCATGACCTTCTGCTTCAGCGCCTCCACGTGCTGGACCGACACCGAGTCCCTCTGCTGCTCTGCCTGCTTAATCTTCAGAACCCTCACTGGATCAGAACATGAAAATGCAGTCAAGATGTTTTCAACTGATACTACGTATGACCATGCATGAACCAACAACTGAAAACTGTTTAAAGTCTGCTGTGGTGGTTTGCGTAGACTTGTTTCTTCGGTTCACTGGTTCAGATCGATTAGACTTACACTCATTTTCTGCGCTCTTGAGCTTCCTTTGCATGTCGTTTTTCTCCTCCTGCTCGACCATGATCACATCGTTCAAGTCCTGGATATCGTTTTTATCTGTACCAGGGGCAAGGAGGTGTGTCCATCGTCAGATATAAGAGGCAGTAATCCAAACGACGAACACTTCCTCGGCGTGGAACAGAAGTTCAGAACATTACACTGCATATGCACTTCAGCAGTGACCTGCTCCAACCTGCCACCTAACATGTCGATGTGAGCCTTATGAGCTCCCAGGTCCGACTTGAGTTGTCCTATCGTAGCTTCATCGGTGGCTTGCTGAGCAAGAGCGCAGCTGGTTGTGGTGAAAGTTAGCGCTTTCAGTTTTCACAAAACAGTCAACAGGATAATTTTGTCCTAATCTCCTGATTCACCCTACGGTAATCTGTAACCTCCCGTGAAAGGCTTCCTTTTTTACCTCAGCCTGCTCTCCAGGGCATTGCAGCTCATTTCATTGTCATGCTTAAGTTGTTCGACTTCCCTCTTATGCTCCTGTTTGAAATGAACACTTGTTAGATTGATTTCATTGGTTAGCACTTAGCAGGATGCTTGGGAAGCAATTAACTACCTCTTCCATGGATACCAATCTGCTCTTTGCATTTCCTAGTTCTTCCTTCAGACTTTGAGATTCTTTGTGAAATTTCACCTGAACAACAGCAAGGGCATCAGAAATAGTGCAGAGTTCGGACGGCATGATTATGCTGCATATAAAACCCAGCACTTGTCTATCATTGAACTTGATCTATTATCAGCTTTCAAGCTACAAGCAGAAAAAATACAGACCAAGTGGAACAAAGCAGAACTTAATACAGAATGGAAGGGAGCCACAGTCAACAGCTCCAAAGCACTTGTTCAAGCTATATCCACGGGAAAAATAGTACACTGGAGTCCATGGTGTCAAAACATAAGAAACTACAGTCCTACCATGATCCTATCTACTTTTTCTCACAAGTGTGAAGGGCAGCATAGAACTCAAGCTGAGATCATCAACTTAAGTGATTTCATCTACATCAAGTAGTTACTGTCGGACGATGACAATCAATTTAGTTATGCCGTAATCTTAACATAGAATGGAAGGGAGCAACAGTCAACAGCTCCAAAGCACTTGTTCAAACTGTTACACGAAAACAATAGTAAACTGGAATTTGTGGTTTCAAAACATACGAAACTAAAGTCCTCCCGTCCACTCAGTCTGACAAGTGTAGAGGACACAGAACTCAAGACAGTCAACAACTGATTTTGGACACCGACAACCAATTCATTTATGTAATCATCTTAGTATTAGACATTCAGCAGCCTTCATGTACCCACATAGTATTATAGTAGTAAGTAGCAACCTTACCTGGTTGGTGAACTTGAATAAAGTTTCAGTGTACAGCTTTCTTAATCGCTCATTATCTGCACAACACAAAAAATCTAACTCAGTTATTCTTCCAACCTCAGGAAGCTATGAAAATCATCACCTATTGCACGATTTAACAGGAAAGCAACAAACAGAAGCCAAATAGCAGAAGAATAAAGCTGAAATTTCAGTTTAAACCTCTCTTGAGATCTGTGATATGTGACTCAAGAGCTTCACGCTTCTTGGATTCAGAACTGCAGTTCACTCTTAAAGCCTGGGCCTCCATTATTGCATCTTTATACCCCTGCTTGAAACAAGGAACCAGTGAACAACAGAAGATCAACAGCGGAGGAAATAAATACTTGGATATAGGTCAGTTTCCTTAAGCAATGAAAACAGGTAAATTGGACAACTGTGGCAACACTCGAGCTCTGGAAAACAATAAAAATACACATAGCAATCCCTGTCCCGCGGAGTATCCTGCGTACATTCCAGCTTGCTGGCCACTTGTGCATTGGGATAACATCTCACTTTCTAGGAATCAATTACAGCATGTTCGAGTTCACTAGAGATAATCGAGCACTGGGATTCAACTACGCTGAAATTTCCTCTGCACGGCGACATCTCTGCATTATCGATAGCACGAGACCTTCTTCAGCATAGCCAATCAACCACCACAGTCCGCAGCATTGGCCAAACATGGAACCAACTGGAAGCTGCTACCAACATAGTAGCAAATACGGCGACCTGCTCTACTCCCCAGACGCGAAACGATCAAGGTTCTACCAGTCCCGTTGAAGATTAATCTACTCGACGCTCGCCCTCTCGTAGGCATTTCATCCAACACCTGAGCGTGCGTGCGTGCGTTGGCGTTGGCCCCGGAAGGTTGAGGGGTGGACTGCTACGACGGCTCGAGTTCTGCGGCGCTTCGACGCGGCGGAGGCGTCGACCCGAATACATAAGAAAACCGCGACGAACTGGGTGCGAGCAGAGGGCGAACCAGCCGGAGCGGAACGGCGATGGGGCGGGGTGGCGCGGGGCTGGCGACTGACCTGGGAGAAGCGATGGAAGTTTCGGAGCAGGGACTCCAGCTCCTCGTCCCCCGCCGCCGCCGCCGCCATTTCCACGCTTTGCCTGGCCTCCCCCGCGCTGCTCTTGCTCTGGTCCTGGTGGTGGTAGTGGGACGCGGCGGCGAGCGACGAACGCGCGTGACTGCGTGAGGTGGCCGGACAGGGGAGGAGGACGTGGCAGCTACGGTGATACTAGAATATAGAACATTCCAAGGGGCTTTTCAGAATCTTTACTCGGCAGAATTTTAGTGAAATATCCTTCTAAAAATATAATTTTACTCAAATACGAAGGGTTCTATTTCTTATATTTTCTTTTATATAGGGCTTTTTGCAACACTTAAAACTTTTTTAAGTAATAAAGCGCTATTTATCAGGAAATGGGCCTTGTTTGGTTTATACGACTAGAAATAATACCGTAGAATTTTGTCCTATAGTCCATTCAGTTGCAATTTCAAAGAAAAAAGCACTGAATCTAATCATAGGAAAACAATTGTTTTCATGGAAACTATGACATGCAAATAATCCACTAGGGCATCTTTGATTGATCAAACTATTTCCCTTGCCAAATTTTCTATGTGAGTTATTTGATTTTTAGGAATAGATTTTCTGTACATATCTCTTCGACAATATGTTGACACAAAAACTCCATTTATTCAAAGCTCTTCGAGAAAAATCATTTGTTTTCATTTGGTAGAATCAAATAACCTTTGGTACCAATTCCATCTGTAAGGATTCAAGTGGGACAGCATGGCAACTAGGGCTGCAAAATAAACCTCGAACTACTCGAGATCGACTCATTTGTAGCTCAACTCTGAAAGAAATGAGGTATATATAATAGTTAAGTTCAATAATAACAAGCTCGCTCGTTTATAATAGTTGGGGTGAGCTTAGTCTATATGTTCAAACTCAATCTTTCGCACTCCTAATTGGAACCAAGGCTTTTTATGGGGTTTTGAAACATGCTAATCAAAAGGTTAAGGAAAGCTCGTGTGTTCATCTTGTCTTGCATCCGAACAAATTTTATTACATTTTTTTAATAAAAAATGGAGGCTTCTTCCCTCATGTAGCTAGATGATACAGCCATAAAATTCAGCTTCCCAAACCCGGTAAATAGTTATAGTTGCTAAAATTTAAAGGTAAACACACTCTTCATGCCACTGGAAGCTCAAGTTGCAACAATGAAGACACTATGTCACCGCCCATGTTGGAAAAATAGGCACTCTCCGGTTGTGCGCATGCCAAATTCATGGACTCTTGATTTTCATGACGTTGAAGAGTAGATCCAAGTATGGAGCCATTGTGTACACAAGGACACAACCTAGTGAGGGGAGTTATTATTCCTTTTATAAAGAAAACAATGCCAGTACCTCTAAGCCACAGTGGCCAAAATAGAGAAAAAAACAAAACCAAAGTGGGGAACCTATTAAAAAACTCCAACCAATTACAGAACATTTTAGTAACGAGATAGGTTATATGCAACTTGGACTATGTGCCACATAGCTCTAGCAAAATGGCGTTCGAAGAGTAGAAGTTGGATTAATTCATCCTTAAAAAATAGATGTTCAAGGAAATTAGCTTTAGTTTGTATGTGTGTGCATATACCACATGAAAATCTTGATTTTGATGGGATCTTTGTTTTCCAAAGTTTATTGATTGTAACCAAGTAGCAGCCAGGCAGTGGCTCCTTCACCAAAAGTAAGAACTGGCCAAAGACTCAAAGGTAAGCCAGCGCCACGCTCTACCTACATACTAAACCAAGTCTAGATTCATTTTCTTCACAAACCTAAAACGTCTTATATTTTGAAACGGAGGGAGTACAATAGTGCAGCACCACCTGTTGAGCTGTTCGTCAGAATCGACATGAAAAAAAGGCGACGGGTTACATTTGGCAGTGGTAACTGAACGATTCCACACTCGTCCATGGAGTGACACTACGATCACCACCATGGCTGGTACTTGGTATGCTTGTAGCCGAGTTTAACTCTGGCGCCTTTCTGTATGGAGTGCTGTCGATGCGTGAGGCGTTGCTGCCCTTGTGTATGGTAAAATTTTACCAATTCAAGGTATTCTTGGACTGCTGGAGCTTCGCACTATAAGCGCTTTCCAGTTCCTCCTGCGAGATTACACGGTAAAAACTGGTGTTCAGCCTTACGAAATGACAGGACCACAAGATAGCCAAATGTTGATTCCGTGTAAGCAAATAGAAAACCACTACAGGGGTAAATTAATCTGGGTTTTTTCAAAGTTCAGTGGGCTAGGTAAGCCAACAAACAAACTTCAGAGGCATATCCAGACAAACAGCATACTTGCATGTAGTCAATATTATAGATTGTTTTCTGAGCACATACATAACGCTAAGAAATGACGGTGAAATGGTCCTTTCAGTTTAGAGCATGGAAAAGAGCTTGAGTGAAACTAAACGAGCTTTTCAATTTTCAGGAGACGTCATATTAATACAGTGATGCTTCCAATCAGCCCAGTATGAAGAAGATTATCCCATGATTGGCCTGGCTTTTACTGTATTGCCTATAGGTATCATGTTGATCAACTAGAAATTTTGCATGGCTCAAACTGTTGAACAGGTATGCCTTTTGATGGTGATATGATAGTACAAACATAGCAGCAAAGAATACATACCTTGCAAGCTTTCAGCATTGGTTGCAGAAAAGATGTTCTGAAAAATCTGATGGATTTCTCAAGGGATGTTCTCTCCCAATCTGCAATTCAAAATAGGATAATGAGGAGTGCCCAAGGTAAGGTTGCATGGCACAAACATGTCATTTCAAGTTCTCTAGAATGATGCACTTCAACAAAGCCCAGAAGGTGCGAGTTTGTAGATAACCTACCGCTCTCAGAATCCATCTGCATACCAGCAGCATTTAGCTCTCCTAACAGCTGGGCACGTATGGTAGATTCAGCAAGTCAGGATTGGATCATCACGCATCGAAAGGCAAAAATAAAATTTTAGCACGGAATATGTTTTCTGTTTGCTTCTATGGACAATACCTGTGATAGAGTTGGAACAGCCGAAGGATCAAAATCTTCACAATTGTTGGGATCAATCGGAACACAAACACGTCCTGCAGAAACATTAGAATGGTTGTTAGAACTAAATGAGGTGACCAAATTTTCATCCATACAGTTGTACAAAGTGAGCAGTCAACTCTGAAAAGCAGAAGTGAATCCATATTATGTTAAAAGTGTGCATCATTCAGAACAGTCATAGCAGAAACTTCTAATGGATAACAAGCTCCATGCTGTGCAATTGTGCCACCTAATTAAATTAGTAAACTAAATCAGAAGTCTATTCGGTTTTTACCTGTCTTTGGATGTATGCAGAAGGGGGCTTTCAGTAAATGATTCATGTGTTTTGACACCTGATATGCAACACCAAATCCCATTAGTAGACAGAAAAAAACAATAATTCACTTGCTAAGAACATGTATTGGTGATGATATATCTTTTACCTCCATATCAAGTCTAGGATACGTGTATGAGAAGACAATCTCTTCTACACATCTGCGAAGCCCCTGTGTCTGAGACATACAAATAATTTATAAGAGTTATTCATCCTACATTTCAACACCTAAGTTGAATCACAAGATGCAACTGTAATTTGCAAGTCAGAAGGGTGAATACTGCACATAACATCCTGTTGAACCCTCAGGAAATTGATAAGTGGCACAGAAGCAATATAAGTGAATAGGACTGCAGGAGATTAAACACTAACCTTATGTTTTCCTGACTGCAAGGTCGTCTTTAACTGCTCCCATCTTGATGCATTCACATCTTCCTTTGAAATAGAGGACCGTCTATTTCCTTGCCATCTGTCATGGATTTCACTAGCAACATCTAGAAATGGCACACAGTTCAGGATGATGTTGAACACATTTTCTACTTGATGAACAAGAATGTGCCAAAAGCAGTGATACTCAAAGAACATTGTCTCGGCATGTTAAGATTTTGCTTACTTTCATCAGGAATAAGTTCGAGTATCTTCTGGCATCTCTCTTCTGATGCCAATAGTTGCTGGCTATGTAATAGTTTGTCTTCGAAGAAGGATTTCAGAACATCGGTGTATGACCGTCTGCAGGAGCATGAAGTTTCAATATAACCTATTTGTGACAGATACTGCACGACAGATGGTTATGTTTAGGACATACGCAAGGAAAGGGTGGAGGACAGGCCCAGTCAACGACACCTTCTTCAATGAATTCTCACCACCCTGAGAAAAGGTAATGCAGATCAATAGATGTGAGAGAAAAAGGCATGGAGAGGAGTCAAGAGTTATGAATCAAGAAGTACCACCTTATAGACACGGAAGTAGTCAGCAATTGCAGACCTTTGTTCATTGGTGAGCCTAGCAGGAGAACAGAGATAAATTTCACAATGTACCAAACCAAGGAAACAAAGAAAATATTTTCTTCAGCTAAAACAGGGTTCTCTTAAACATACTTTCTTGCTCTACTATCACAAACCCAGCAATGGACACCACGGCGACCACTATATACCCACAGTATGTGATTGAAACCAAAATCGCCTGCAAATACATCTATCAGCAATTTAAAGGAGGCAGAACAAGTAAAAGACTGCAATTCAAGTCAATTATCCAGAAATTTCATGTGTGCTTAAAGTAGCAAAACAGCATACCTCTAAGTGAAGCATCCAGGATTTTGATAACGATGGTCATTAATGGCCAGCAATCCAGACAGGTGTCGGCTCCAGAGCAGCAGTACCGAACATCATCATAATCAGAGATATCCTGGGAACATAGAAAACATTCACAGTTAGCAACAGTTGAATAAAGATAACACAGCACACAGTCTAATGATGGAAAATAAAAACATGCCGTGTTTCTTACAATATCAAAAATGAGTTCTCTCTCCACTGGTACAAAGACATTGTTGCCAGACTGGGCATAGGCGTGTCGCTTTGCAGGCTACAAGAAAAAAATTCATTGAGCAAAATAGCAGCACACAGACAGCGCATAATATAGATAACCGAATCAAGTTAAATCATAGTCGAGTTCAATAATGCCATATCATACATCTACGCTGTAGACAGGTCCAATGTCAATCTTGAAAGGGCACTTCTCTTTGATAGAGCTCTCCAGTTCAGCTGCGCTGTCAAAGGACTGGAACCGCAGATAGATGTCGTTCTCCAGCGTAAACGAAAGCTCTCGACGCCCAATGTATGACTGGTCACATCCTGGATGCTTTGCATCTACAGAAAAAAAGATTCAGTCAACACATAGCAAGACAACTTGTACCTAAACCAAAGTAGTAAAGTGTGTGACCACAGACCATTTCCATAGGAAAGCCACTTGAAGAAATCACCATATGGGAAGAGCTTCGCTGCAATTGTGACATAATTATCATCAGTGAGTGTGAACCTAAGCACAAGAACCTTATTTTGCATTCATCTATAAATTATTTTTTGCAAGAAAGCAAACACTAGAAATTAGTGGGGAAGAACTCCTGGTGGTGAGAGTTTTCAGCAAACTGCTTCCACATTTTCAGGCATAAAGGCACAGCGATAGCAACAACCACCCGAACTAAAATATATGCTGCAAAGCTAAAGCTTCGCGTGGAATCTTACACCATGCTTTCGCATTTCTGTAACAGAGGTAGTGCAAGGGATACAGATCTGCTTCTCATTTCAGCTTCCTTTACCCCTTCAGCTCCACGCATTATGATATACTTAGGATGGGGAAAAATGGCTGCATCACTTACCGTAGTAGATTCGGAGGTAATCGGTGTTGAAGCCGTCGGGCACAGCAGCGTCGACTCCTTGCTGCTGCTGCTGCTGCTGCCCGTCAACCTCCATGGTGTCAGACATCTTATCCTCTCCGTATCAGAGGATGACTAGATCGATTGTGCGTACTGCACAAGAAGAAGAAACTAATCAGATAGTGGACAGGATATTAGGTTAGAAGGTACCACACAGCAAGCAAATCGGCATCTAACTGCGAGAGGAGAAGAGGCGCGCAGCACAGGGGAGGCGACGGAAGGGGGCGCCACGGGAGAGGGGCGGGGGAGAGGCGCTGCTACGTAAGCGCGCGGGGGCAGGGAGAGAGGGGAGATTGGGGGCGAAAATCACCTGCGCCGCCGTCGGTGTCGCCGAGGGATCCCGCCTGCAGCGGAGAGCGGAGAGAGGTGGAGGCGGCTTGGGGCAGAGGGGATGGCGGGAAATGGGAGCAGTTTCGCGCCAATCGGTGGGGAAGGACCAAAAGAGTAGGTACGGGAGGGAGGAGGGTGATAATACGGAACCAAAAACAAACAAAAAAATTGAAGGGCACCTTGGAACGTTACCATTCTTGCTAAATTTTTTAAAATAATATATTTTTTTATTCAATTTCATAAACAATACATGAAATTCAAAAATTGTAAATCTAACGGACCGTCGTCCGTTGAAAAGACGAAGGTGCTGGTTCGTCCGTTTAAAAGACGAACGTGGTGACTGGAACAGGTTCATTCACACCTACGTTCGTCTTTTGAACGGACGAATCACCCCCTTTGTCTTTTGAACGGATGAGTCACCACCTTCGTCTTTTCAAGGACGACGGTCCGTAAGATTTGCAATTTTTGGATTTCGTGTATTATTTGTGAAATTGAATAAAAGAATGTATTATTTAAAAAAATTAGCTTCTTCCCCTTTCGTTTTAAAATATAATTAGCCATATTGGCTTTCACTCAAAAAAAATATAAGATATTTTAGATTTGTAAAAAAAATATCTAAACTTATTTTATTATGTAGATTCACTTTAAATCTAAGTGAATTTATATATTAAAAAAAATCTAGATACATTTGGTTTAAAAAGCTAAAACATCTTATATTTTAAAACGGAGGGAGTAGAACTAGGCTAGAGATGGAGGACGTGCGTTGTGATTTTCTTTAATGTTTCTCCTTTCTCTTTGGGAGCAATTAAGTGGTACTCCCTCCGTTTTAAAATATAAGATGTTTTAGATTTATAAAGAAAATGTATCTAGACTTGTTTTAGTGTGTAGATTCATTCAAAACATGAGTGAACCTATATACTAAAACTAGTCTAGATACATTTGCTTCACAAAGCTAAAACGTCTTATATTTTAGAACGGAGGGAGTAGTTTTAACTTTCTATCCGAGGAAGAGTGTATACCGTATTTGAGAGTGCTGCACTGAAATTCGCAAAAAAAAATCCGGTTAAGAGAAAGAGCAAAACTCATATGCAAACTAAGGACGTGAGACTTTTTAGCAGTTTAACTGTTTAAGGCTTACATTTAGAAACAGAGGTAATAACAATTTTGGAGGATGGGTGTTTATCCCTTTGTCCTAGACAGTAT
This sequence comes from Avena longiglumis, assembly GCA_030063025.1. Lineage (NCBI taxonomy): Eukaryota > Viridiplantae > Streptophyta > Magnoliopsida > Poales > Poaceae > Avena > Avena longiglumis. Next base: position 68,028,722 of record CP125978.1, on the reverse strand, counting down.
TATATTACAAAAAAAATAATCCATAGGAATCATGTCCTCCAAAATTCCTATCTTTCAGTGGTTTACAAGAAAAACCACTTACATAGAAAACAAATGTTGGTCAGGTAATATTCTACGAATATAAGAAATTTTATAAGCTCAAGTTAAATTCAGTTTCTGTTTTCGGCCAGTTCCCTGGTTAATTCTCTATGCGTCTCTCCCCCCGGTTGTTCTTCATCTTAGGGTATGAAAAGGAAAACAAATTCATACTAGTGGTAGAAAAATAAGCCCAGCAAGTTATAGTGGCTAAGGAGTTTTCACCGTAACTAAGCTTCACCAGATATTTTCTGTGAAAACGGCTAGCTAATTAACTGGGATTAAGAAAACTTTATTGTTTTTCACATTTCTGTATATATTTCTGTGAACTTTACATTCTCAAAATAAACCACACTGAGTTTACGCGGATAATAAGGAAACATTGACCGCCACGTCGGTGTGTCAACTTCTTCATGTAGCCAATTGAGCCGCTACATTACAAACCAAAAATACAGGAGAGGATACATAATTATCTGGTAATACATATTCTTGTATAGTTAACAAAAAAATTGGTATCCTCAAGTCATTTGGCTATCAGGCGCCAGCATCAACATCAGACTATTTTAAAACGGGAAAAGCGACCATACAAGAGAGGATGTTGGTGTCGCTAACAGCACCATTTGTGAAAGATTCAAATGTCTGACCTAGACTATTATCTACACTTGTAGCAAGAAGGTAAGTTCATCCGTACGTCCATAAGATGCCTATGGCAAGCCTCCAGTTCTACGACCATATGCAGCGTACTACTGAAGAAACCATCACTTGATGGCTATGAATCATGGCCATCATGGCCATTGGCATCAGGAGCAGGATCTGGTGGTGGTGCCTCTAGTGCCAGAGTTTCCTGCTCGGCAATTGGTGCTTCGGCAGTTCCATTCTGCTGCAGGGTACGAGATTTAGTTTCAATAAATGAACAGGTCAAAATTTAGAAAGAGACTCGTTATATGGAAAATTAAGTGTTTACACTAGCATTATAGCACTAATTTTGATAGGAACATGTATATTCGTTGTAGTCTCATTTAAGTGTTTACACTAGAACTTCCTAGCAGTTCAAAAAAAAATGGTATTGCACAACTCCAATTTCAGGTCATGAATATATGGAAAAGGTGATTTTGTATATTAACTCTGATAAGGAAGGCAGGATGTCAATCTAATGAAAGCAGAGATTCAGTGACTTACAGCGTCATTGGTTGCTGGTGGCACTACTTGCAAAGGCGCATGAGGATTTTTCGAGACATCTCTCAAGAAACCCTAGGAAGGTCAAACACATTGGAGAAGATACATTAACATCACAGTATCCAAATTACAAAGACAGGCATGAAGTACGCTAAAATTGTGAGGATTTCTGCTGTACAATGTCATTTAGCTGAAGTAATAACCATGAAAAAAAGGCATATATACAATAGCATAATGTGAAGCTGAAAACCCATGCCCTTTCTAACTGCCACATACAGCATTAGTCTGCAAGGTAAGGATCTCAAACTTCAAAACCCAACTATTAGGCAGATGGAAGCTTTTGGGAGGCATTAAAATTTCATGATTACCTATACTCGGTGCTTCAAGATGGGAAGTACAGGTGGGCTAAGATCAGAGATGTATAGCCAGTTGTTCACATAATTTTTTTCAAAACAAAATGTCATCCAAAAAAATCTCCCTATAGCTCACATTACCAACCAGATTATAGCTGGAAACAAATTGACAACATGCATCTTATCACTTAGTATACGAGGAAAAACAACAAATACACTGTTATCAATAAGCAATAAAGCTAACAAACATGTTAGAGAGTGTGAGAGCATTAGCATCTAACATAACAGATCATACAGAAGAATATTTTATAACAGCCAGGCTCTAGACAACTAAGAGATAGCCTCTTATTAATGTTAAAATAGACAAGGCCTCTTTACAATATAGGTTGTGCAACAACACAACCTGCTGTTGATATTGGTACAAGCACTAAGATCTAATCCCGCTGTCCCATAATATAAGATGTTATTACAACCAATATATGGGACATAGGGAGTAAAAACATACTAACACAATACCCTCGAGCATTTAATTACCTTGTTTGCCCACATTAGTCCGCATGCATTGCACAAAGTCCTTGGTCCATTCGGTCCTTTACGCATCATAGGTGTCAATGTTGAACTAATACCACAATGCTGACATCTGAAAGAATTGGAAGAACTATTACCGTTTTGTATTCTGAAGCGGAGTTGTAGCATCAAATAAGTAGTGACATGTACAAGCAAAGGTGTGCAGGAAACATCTACTGTCATCCAATGATCAGAAGTACTTCAAACAACACCAAATAATTTTTCAACGAGCAACAATCAATTACGCAAGAAAGAATGAGATAGAAGAGCTAGACTTAGTAACAGTGAGCGATGCATGTCTTTAAGTCTGCACTTATGATTCACTAAATTCAGTTCTATGTATCATGAGAGGGTGTAATAACCTTGTAGAGACACAAGAGTATGAGATAGTGGGTATGGATGCGACGTGAAGCCAGGCAACTAACAACATTAGACCAACCAGTAAACCATAAAGTTTATTTCGTTTGTCATACCACCAGCAAACTCCTGGCTATCCTATATGGGCATATGAGACAACACACCAAAGCTAACTTCCAACAACACCTTCCTTCTCAAATTACGGAATCCAGAAAAAAAATCCTCAGGCACCTATATATGCACTAATAGGGAGTATCAAACATATAAACAGTGCAACAGTTTGCAGACTTACACAGAAGCAGATGGAGGCCGATCTTCCACTGCACCCCAATTTGCTGAACCATCTGAAGCAGCTCCAGCGGCTTTGGCTTCTTCAGCCTTTGCTTTGGAGGATGTAAACTGACCTTTATGACGCTGCATCCTGTAAATGTGAACAAAAAAACGTATGACATTATAACACAGTATGCAAAGGGAAAAGAGCTCACTTTCATGTTACCAAGCAAGCACTGACCTGTGTGCAACTTCCTTCCTGACAGAATACCGGATCTTCTTATCGAAGTTCCTCTCCTTGCGCTTCTGGCGGAACCTGATCAGTGACTCCATACGGTGTGAAAAATTCATTGCCTAGATCAGAGAACACGCACGGTAACATCAGCACCACATGGTTTGAAAGCTTCTCAATGGATGAATGACACGGCTCACCAAGAGAGGTCTAAACCTTACTGTATGATGATGACGATGAAGAAGGCCCCGGGACCGATCCCGGGGGAAGCTCCTTTCCTCCGAGCAACAAGAGCACCGCTTGCACCTAGGGAATTATCGAATTCAGAACAATCTAAGCACATAGGGGGTGGGGGGGAGGAGGAGGATCAGAGGAGCGATAAGGCACCTTCTCGGCTGACACGTTCTCGAAGACGAACACCTCGCCCTGGAACGACAGCGTGAGCTGCCCGTGCGGCAGAGGTTGCTGCACGCCGCCCGCCATCGCCATCGCCCCGTGCTGCGCGTGCTCCGCCGCGGCCGCCGCCTCCGCGTCCATCGGGACGGCCTCACCGGTGCCGTACTCGTACCCGTACTCGATCCCTTCCTCTCCCTCCTCCTCCACCTCTTCCTCCTCCTCCTCCTCCTCTCCTTCCTCCTCGTGCTCCAGATGCGGCTCGTACTGCTCCATCGCACCCGGCTCCGGCTCGGCAATCGCCGCCCCAGCCGCCTCCTGGTCGTCCGCCGGCTGCTCCGGCGGGGGGCGCTCCGGCCCACGGCGGGGCTGGTAGGGCTTGGTGGCGTCGTGGTGGCCGCTCATGGTGGGGGACGGGATCGGATCGGACGATGGGGGTGGAACCCTAGGTAGGAGCCTCGGATCTATTTGGCGCAGAGCGTGGACGGTGCCGAGCGGGTGGTTTTTCTGGCCGTAGGATGCGTACCGCTTTTCGCGGCTTGGTTTTCAGATATAATAAGCCTAGAAAATTTAGGGTGGGCGTGAGATAATATTTTCTTGTTTTTTCGTTTCAGATGTATGCTGAGAATTCATTGTGCGACATGAGATAAAACTTCCTCTACCACCAATCATATCATGAATTCTCAATGCACGGTTAAAAAGAAGAGTAATATTTTGCAAAAAAAGAGTAATCATGAAAAAAAATAAAGATTGAACATGCACCTAATGCCGCAATAGACTTTTATGACATGATCAAAGTCATTGTCCCGAAAATCACCTAAAACCGTGAGAAACACCTAAATATGCTCGTCAAACACTTTATATAGCATAGAAGCATATCCCAAGTTTTTAAAGGCCCACCATGGCTGCCCTACAGAACTAAAGTGCAAGAAGCCGCATACTCCTCAACATTTAACTAGATTCGGAGAAGGAATGATGGCGCCTACACTCTGCCAGCACAAGGGTACACATCATGGAATGGCTCGGAGCGGTGAGGACTTATTCTGCTACAAGAACACCGCCACCACCTAGTCATCCCCACGTAGAAAACCTAACCTACATACAAAAGGACTTCCCATGAACAGGATTTGATGGCTCTATTTGCACAGTTGCACGAGGACAACCTACCCCTGTTTAAGCTTAATTTTGTTGTGGTCACCTTGCTGCCTAAAAAAGAAAATGTTGTACGAATACAACAATATAGACTCATTTGCTTACTTAATGTAAGTTTTATAATTTTCACTAAGGTTGCGGCAAACCGTATAACTGTCATTGCTCGCAAAATTATTAGACCCAAGCAAACAACTTTTATGCCTGGACGGCATATTGTAACGTCCCATCATTAGAGCTTAGAAATAAGCTGAACTTAGAATTGTGCATTGCATTCATGCATAGAAAATCCGAATAATTTCCGTGTTTTTGAATAAAACTTGTCAAAATGATTGAAGCTTCTCTCAACTTGATGGAATTGAAGTAGATCATCAAGTTGACTGCGATAAGTTTCAATATGACCTTTGTTAAAATCTTATTTTGAGTAATGATGATTTAATCTAAGGATAAATAAAATATAATAAAACTAAACCACCAACACATTACTTAATAGTTGATACCTGATCTTTAAGAGATCATATCAGAGTATTCGTTACAACAACTCTTGAATACCAGGTTAAGAATATAACTCGGGTAATAATAATTTAATAACTAAATCTTGATATATCTTATTCTTATCCCTTCCTACCATGAGCATTATGGTGGTTCTTAAATATTAATTCATTAGCACCTATTGAGTAAGAAGGAAAACAAGTCAAGACCATTCACCACATATCCTAATATTGTATTAAGATATGACATTCTTATTTAACCAACTCCTAGTGTCAATTGATCATTAATATTGAGTGATCAATTCAGGACCTATAACTTTTTAATCTTTAGCCTTGACTTATTGTATTGACCTTCCAAAGTATTAAAATAAATTATCAGAAGAAGGAACTGGTTGTGGTAAAGAGTGCCATCATTAATGGAATGTGATCCTTAGTGGAGATCAAACCATCTGATGTTGAAGGAGATAACTCACTCATAAGTTAACTACAAGAAGTATCTGAAAGGATACGGATGTCGCCTAGAGGGGGGTGAATAGGCGATTAAAACTTTTCCTAGAGTGGCTCAACAAAGGCGGAATAAAACTAGTGTTTACTTTGTTAAGCACAACCTAGAACAACTAAGATTCACCTATGTGCACCAACAACTTATGCTAAGCAATACAAGCAACAAAGTGATAGCAAGATATTCAAGCACGAATGCTATCACAATGTAAAGTGCATAAGTAAAGAGCTCAGGTATAGAGATAACCGAGGCACGCGGGGACACCGATATTTTACCGAGTTCCTACCAACATGGAGTACGTCTCGTTTGGAGAGGGGGTGGTATCAAACCACCAACGCCACAAAAGGCCTCCCTTATTCTCTGGTGAATCTCACCCCAACGGGATCGATCCACGCTTCCACTATCGGTGCACTTGTCGGTGGCAACCGGAACCTCTCACAAGGTTGGGGCACTTCTCCACAACTTAATTGGAGGCTCCCAACAAATGCCACAATGCCACCAACGCCATAAAACCGTCTAGGGTTCCAAGAACCCAAGAGGGACAAGCTCCAATGAGTCACTCAAACCAAATCCTCCGAGGAGAACACAAACCGATGCACCAAATGCAAATGGCAAGAACACCATAAAGATGTTCAAATCCTTCTCTCCCAAATTCCACCAAAGATACAAAAGCTTATGGGGGAATAAGAGAGGAAGAACAATGGAGGAAATCCACAAAAGACTCCAAGATCTAGATCCCAATATGTTCCCCTCACTTAGAGGAGAGATTGATTGGTGGGATTATAGATCTAGATCTCCTCTTTCAAATCCCTCAAGAATATGCAAGAATCATCGGAGGGATTGAGAGAAAGCAAGCTCAAGAAGGTCAACAATGGAGGGGAAAACTTGCAAGAATGTTTAAGGAACCATTGGGGAAGAAGGCCCCTTATATAGGTCCCTCCAAAATCCAACCGTTGCAGCCCAAAAACGCGATTCCCGGTACTACCGGACTTTTTACCGGTACTACCGGACTTTCCCGGCACTACCGAACATTTCCTGGGGGTTCCTGGGGCTCCAAACGCATTTTTTCTCTGCGCTCCCCGGTACCAAAATGCGGTACTACCGGATCCTGGTCCGGTACTACCGGTCATCACAGAACGAAAAGAACCATAACTTTTGCATCCGGACTCCGATTTCGATGATCTTGGGATCGTTTCGAAGAGGACAACAACCTCTACAAGATCATGCAAAGAAACATCATAGTACAGCAAGGGAGGATAGATCCAAATGATGAAGTAAAAAACCTTCTGTCGTGCTAGGTACTAAAATGCGGTACTACCGCTTTTTGGTACCTAGCTCGGTAGTGGGTTTTGGAAACTTGTCAAAAACCTTCTGCCGTGCTAGGTACCAAAATGCGGTACTACCGCATTTTGGTACCTAGGAGGGCAGTGGCATTTGGCAACTTGCCAAAACCTACTGCCGCGCCAGGTACTAAAATGCGGTACTACCGCATTATCGCATTTTAGTACCTAGGAAAATTCAAACCTCTATAACTTTTGATTAGTAACTCCGATCGACCCGATTCCAATTGCGTTGGAAAAAGTACGACATGGGCTACCCTATGAAAGGTGAAAATATTGGTTATCACCAAGTGAGAATGTATCATGTATAATAATGTGAGATACCTCACTTGGTGAGAAACCAAAAAGCTGCCAAGATCAAAATTGCAACAAGATACAAACGGAAGATCTGGTTTTGATGAAAAAGAGCTCGTTATGGAGATTACCACAAGCTCTATATCCTCACATGGATAAGACCAAATAACAACCAAATATGATGATGCAAATATGCAAAGGTTTGAGCTCTCTCCAAACGAAGTGAACGAGTTACTCATTTGAGAGCCCCTCCTGATAGTACGGTTGTCTATCCTAAACCCGGTATCCCACACACAACATGAGACCGGCAAAAGGGAAAACCTATCAAGATTATACATTTGCATTGAGCATTCCACTTGAGCTCTGTAGGGGTTCGTAGCATGGAAAACAAAAAATTTCTACCGCATACAAACAAACAAGCCAAGATCTATCTACTAGATTGTAGCAACGAGTCGATAGAGGAACTCACCCTCGAAGATTCCAAAGCGGTTAACGAGAGCAGATTCTCGTGGGTGATGTAGTCGTACACTTCCGATCTCAAGATCGCGTAGACGATCCTTCCGGCATTGCTCCTAGCGCTCCGCAGTCGGTCACGCTCGCAGATTCGACGAAGACCTTCCTCTCCCTTGTTCCAAAGAAAATGGAGGTTGTAGCACTCTCCTCGATTCCAAGAAAGATGACGTGGTACCGGAAGTAGAGGGAGATCTCGCAGGCTTCGCCTTAAGCCGAGCGAGTATGGTGGACTATGAGAGAGCCTTGGTGATCTAGGGTTTAGACACACCAATTAGAAGGGGCTAAACCAGCTAGGGCAATTAGAAGCTCTAACTCGGTGGGGAGAAATCCCTAGGCTGTGGCTAGGGTTTAGGTTTAGAGGGAGGCAACTTGTGTGTCTAGGAGGGGAGCCCTGCCCCTCCTTATATAGGTGGAGGGAGGCGCGCCTGGGGAGGGGAGTCCCTCCCCAACTCGGACCCAAGGTGGGCCGACGGTGGGAGGAGGAACTCCTCCCCCAAGTCGGTTTCAAATCTCCTTCTCCTCTTTCCCAAAACTAGTCGTTTGACTTTCAAACTAGCCGTTTGACTTTTCAAACTAGGATTTGAATAAACCCTCTATTTGGTACAGCGATGACACCAAGTACATAATGTAATCATATCAACTTGATATAACACATTCATGTACCCTTCCTCCTGAGTCTGGGACATTCCGAACCTTCTAGAACATTCCTGATGAAAACACCGGAACCATTCCCCAACTCCGAAACAGGACTTTCCTTATATGAATCTTATTCTCCGGACCATTCCGGATCTCCTCGTGATATCCCGGATCCCATCCGAGACTCCGAACAACATTCGGTCTCTTACTCATCATTCCATAACTACTCAACAACATTGAATCCTTAAGTGTGTCTCCCTACGGTTCGTGAATTATGCGGACATGATTGAGACACTTCTCTGAACAATAACCAATAGAGGAATCTGGAAATTCATATGGCTCCCACATATTTCTACGATTACTTTGCGATCGAATGAACCACTTACACACGATACCAATTTCCCTTTGTCTTACGATAGTTTACTTATCCGAGGTTATGATCGTCGGTATCTCTGCATACCTAGTTCAACCTCGTTATTGATAAGTACTTTTTTCTCGTTCCCGTGGTATGTGATCCCTTGTGAGCCAGTCACATGCTTGCAAGCTAATTGGATGACATTCCACCGAGAGGGCCCAGAGTATATCTATCAGTCATATGGATGGACAAATCCCACTCTTGATCCATGTGTCTCAACCAATACTTTCCGAACACTCAATGCCACCTTTATAGCCACCCAGTTACAGTGTGGTGTTTGATGCTATCAAAGCATTCTTCCGGTGAAGGTGATATGCATGATCTCATGGTCGAAGGAATTAGGTTACTATGTATCAGAAAGCATATAGCAATTGAACTATTAAAATGACTTGATATTTATGCTACGCTTATCTATAGGAGTATGTCCATCACATCATTCTCCTAATGATATGACCCTGTTGTTAATAACATCTCTATGTTCATGATCAGGAAAACATGATCATATATTAATCAACAAGCTAGTTTAACAAAGAGGCTTTACTAGGGACTCTTTTATGTTTACAAATCACACAAGTATTAATGTTTCCTGTTAATACAATTATAGCATGGTATGTAAACATTTATCATAAGTATGAAGATATGATAATAACCACTTTATTATTGCCTCTTGGGCATATCTCCAACAGTCTCCCACTTGCACTAGAGTCAATAATCTAGTTTCAAACCTTTGTGTATTCAACACCTATGGCTTTCCGGTGTTGTATGTACACGATTGCTAGTGGTTAACCAATCTCCGGATCTGACACTTCCAGGTCCGTGTGTAATTGCATGTCTTTGCGTCTCTACACATCACTCATTCTCTAATAAGATGGCTTTGTATAAATTTGGTCCTTTGGTGAGACCTTTAGTTCTTTGGGGTTAAAACATGTTGATAATATTGCCGTACAATATATCTTCATAGTATTATCCCTGCTGTGAACTACACCTAGTTTGATAACAAACTACTTGACACAAATGCCCTCTTTACCTGCTATTATAGCAGTCATATACTTAGCCCTTTGTTGTAGTATCTGTCACAATGTCTCAATTTTGGAACTCATCCAAATTCATTATGAAAATTACTTTCCATTATATTGTGCCACCCTTAGTTTAGATTGAGATAAACTTAATTTGTACTTTGCGACAAAACTAGTATCAATGTAGTACTTTTACAATGACCTAACCATCTATTTGTCACTTCTACAAATAATATACTCTTAGTTCTTCCAAAAGATCATAAGAATATCTTTACTATTGTCCAATGATCATCTTATGAATCATTCTGGTATATGCTCACAACATTTAGAGCATAGGACATATCTGGATTTGTACATATCACAGTATGATTGATATAAATACTCTTTGTGATCAAGTATCAATCTATACTTGAATCTTTGTTTCACTTACCCAGTGTCAATACACTTGAATATATCATCAATATTGAACTTATTCAGTCCTTTCTGTGTGACAAGAACCTTTCTTGTAGTTTCTATATTGAACTCATTCAATACATCATCTATGTACTTTCGGCACAACCATATTAGCGTCTATTGATGCCAAATATTTGGGTTTTGCCTAAGTCTTTTATCGGGATGAAATTCTTAATATGTGTTAATAAAAGATACATCATTTCCAATCAACAATATGTCTTCCACATAATGTATTAGAAATATGTCTTAGCGCTCCCACTTAATTTCTTGCAAACGCAAGCATCTTCATCGTCTCTGATGAATTTAAACTCTTTTAACAATTTCATCATTGTGAAGATTCCAACTCCGTGATGCTTACTTCAACCATTGAAGTTTGCATATACATTTAGCATCCTTTGAATTAACAAAACCCTATGGACTGTGTCATGCACACGTCCTAGGTAACAATTCTATTAGAAGAACTTGTTTTGTTTATTCAACTACCATATAACAAAATTATATGTAGTGGTTGCTACATTAATCCGTATAGACTAAATATCGCTATGAAAGATCAAATCTTGTCATATACAACCTTTGAACATTGTTGTGAATACTTTCCCAACATGTCGACTATTTCATAGATGTGAAACATCCATGTCTTATTTCTTTTATAGATCCAAACACAACTGTAAGGTCTTACACCTTTCTCGAGGGTCCGTCAAGTTCAAAACTTGATTTCTCGTGTATGGAACTATCACGGATTTTATGGCTTCAAGCCATTTTACGGAGTCAGGGCCCATCATCGCTTCTTTGCATGTAGTACGTTCATTATTATCAAATAATGATTCAACACTCAAATCTTGGTATTTGATTGTTTACTCGACCTACTTGGTTCAACAGAAACTTTGACCTTCGTAACCACAACCTTTGAGGCACGTGAGCCATGAGCATTGTTGCTGCCTCCGGAACACTTTTCGGTGCTGCGCAACTTTGCACATATAGCTAAGGTTCTTTTTAACCTTATCAAAGTTCTATTGTCCTCCCACTTATCTTTTCACGAAAAAATCCTTCTCAAAGAAACTTGACGTTCTAAGTGACAAACACTTTTGTCTCCGATGTTATGGAGGAATAGTTATTCGAAATAACATACAAAGACAGGTTCATCCGACTTTGGTTGCAAACATCTTTCTTATGCATAGCACACCAATGTTTTAAGAAAGGACAACTTGGATTTAATCCCAAACCATAACTTTATATGGTGTCATTTCAACGGATTATGATGGAGCTCTTTTTAGTGGAAAAACGGTAATCTCTAAAGCTTTTAATCTTTAAAATATAATGGCAGTTTTATGAATTACACCTTCGATCTTACCATGTCAAACAAGGTTTAATTACATATCTCGAATGCTCCATACTCTTATGGTGTTTCAGGACATGCAAATCCATGGAACGATTCCTTAAATCTTAGGTATTATGCTAAACTTGTAACTCAAATATCTTCCTTTATGATCTTCTCATAAACTATTTATATTCTTGTTACAATGATCTTGCACTTCATCTTGAAAGTCTTTGAACTTTTCAAATGTTTCATACTTTATCCTTATTAAGTAAATATTCATATATTCACTCAAATTTTCAGAGAAAGCATATGAAGTTGAAATCCATCGCTCTTGACTACACATAATGGACTTCGTACAACAATATGTACAAGTTCCAATAAGCTAGTCATTCATTCCCTTTTGGCCTATGAACGAAGTTTTAATTATCTTTAGGAAAGTTTCACAAGCGTCAAAAATCAAAAGACTCCAAAATTCCATCCACATGGAGTTTCTTCATGTTTTCTTTCCAATATAATTTAAACGGCGATGTCACTTCCGAAGTGATATTTCAATCAATTTGTCTTTCGACATTTTTAGGACTAGTTTTATGGATGTGATTTCTCCAACGAGATTTGTGAAGCATCCATCTTTTATGGATTACGGCAATTATTTGAACAACCCTTTTGTTCTCATAATACGTGATAAAACAAATCTTGAAGGCAAGCTTTGATGTTTAACGAGCAACACAATAACCCTTTATTTGTTCTCTATGAACATCATCACATATTCTTTTGCTAGTTACTTAGGCTATTGTAGTTCATGAATTCTGTTGTTTCGTATGACGATTCATACCAACAAATTCAATATCAAATACTTAAGAACCACTTTGTTTAATAAGCAAAGAATATAGCCATAACACGTATATCCTTTATATACCTAAACTGAACAATTCTAGTCTTTTCTTTTCTGCCATATATTTATGAGATTCTCTTTCAGTATTTCTTTTTCTGTTTGAAAGAATCTATCAACATCAATAGTGGAGCCATACACATGACAGATAGTCCAAAGCGTGTATAGTTAAATACCAATGTCTTTGGACTTGCACTTTGAAGTAGATCACCATTATCAAATGTTTGGTGTTCTTTTAAATTCCTTTCTTTAGTAATCTGTTGGTGTAGTAAACATTTTACCTACATCAAATATTCACCCTTATCATGGAATTATCCATGATCAAGCTAATTTTAGCTTATAATGGTGAATTGCGAATATAATGTTGCTTTCCAAAACCTTTTGGAGGATTGGGACAACAAGTGTCTCCAACCTTTTGCAGATTCACATCAAATATGAGAACATGACTTTTGCCATATTATACTCTATCATGTTGTAACCAAAACTTTGTTTCAGATATCACAATATCTTCCACACATCATGGTTTCTGAAAAAACTCTTTCAGATCCTAGATAACCTTGATATTTAAGACAATCCTTTGAATATCAAGAATCATGGAGACAAACATGATACTCATACACTAACTCTTGGAATTGTCACTCTTGTTTTAATACCAATTATTAAACTTCATGGAGTAACCGGAACTTACTGAAAGTTTGCAATAGGACTTTTAAACTTTAGATTAACACTTCAAAACAATATGATACCAGTTCGTAAAGTAACTAACCAGAATTCTATAATTCTATCATCTCAATTAAAACTAAGCGCAAGGTGGTAAACGGATGCCAATGACTACAACAACTATGCAAATTCACTTTGATTTAATTTATTATAAATAGTGTTCAACTTTTAATCATATTTCCGTTGAACTCCCACTCAAAACAATATCCCTCACATTGTTTTAGTGATCACACGAACCAAATCCACCACATCAAAACCGATCATCACGAGAGTTGATGTAGCTTCAATGGCGAACAATCAACATGTTCATCATATCTTCTATATGACTCATGCTTTACCTTTCGGTGATCCGTGTTCCGATACCATGTCTGTACATGCTAGGCTCGTCAAGATCAAACCTTAGCTTCCGCATGAGCAAATCTGGCTTGCTCACGTTGTATACACTCGCAGAATCTAACACACCTGATCATCACGTGGTGCTTCGAAACAACGAGCTTTAGCAACGGTGCTTACTAAGGATGAACACTTTAAAACTTGAAATTGTGTGCTTGAGGGATCATCTTATAATGCTACCATCGTAAACTAAGCAATACAAGATGCATAAAAGGATTAACATCACATGCAATTCATAATATGTGATATGATATGGCCTTTCTTCTTTGTGCTTCCGATCTCCATCTTCAAGCACGAACATGATCTCCATCATCACCGGCATTGCATCAAGGTCAATGACGCTGCTTCATGGTTGTCGTCCACCAGCTTCAACTATTATAACTACTTTGAATAGACACGCGGGTCTTAACAGAATTTAAAGACAACCATATGGCTCCTGCCAGTTGCCAACTTACAATAAGGAACATTGCATACATCAAATATAATCACAATCATGGCCATATCACATCACATCACACCCCTGCAAAACAAAGTTAGACGCCTCTACTTTCTTTGCATGTTTTACGTGGTTTGGGGCTTTCAATAAGTGTCGTTCTAACTTACGAACAAGAACCACAACATTGATACTAGCATTGTCAATCACCCGTTGTAAATTGAATCTTAACTATGTTGGGAGAAACAGGCACCCGCAAAGCCACTTATGCAATACAAGTTGCATGTCAAGCGTGGAGCAAGTCTCATGAACGATGTCATGTAAGGTTAGCCCGGGCCGCTTCATCCCACCATCCCGCAAGATGCAAAGTACACAAGAAGCAATCGACAACAAAAGCATCAACGCCCACAATGACCATTGTGTTCTACTCGTGCAACAGATCTACATATAGACACGGCTCTGATACCACTGTAGGGTTTCGTAGCATGGAAAACAAAAAATTTCTACCGCATACAAACAAACAAGCCAAGATATATCTACTAGATTGTAGCAACGAGTCGATGGAATAACTCACCCTCGAAGATTCCAAAGTGTTTAACGAGAGCAGATTCTCGTGGGTGATGTAGTCGTACTCTTGCCGATCTCAAGATCGCGTAGACGATCCTTCCCAACAAGCGTTCCTAGCGCTTCATGATCGGTCACACGTTCGTACTGACGAAGACCTTCCTCTCCCTTGTTCCAAAGAAAATGGAGGTTGTAGCACTCTCCTCACAATTCCAGCAGCACAACGGCGTGGTACCGGAAGTAGAGGGGAGATCTCGCAGGGCTTCGCCTTAAGCCGGAGCGAGTATGGTGGACTATGAGAGAGATCCTCGTCGATCTAGGGTTTATACACACCAAGGAGGAGGGTCTAGGGCCGGCGTCTAGGGCTTGGAGAAGCCCAAGTCGGCGGCTAGGGGAGAAACCCTAGGCGGCGGCTATGGTGGGCGGCGGCTAGGGTTTAGGTTTAGAGGGGCGTGGTGTTGTGTCCTTGGAGGGGCAGCCCTGCCCCTCCTTATATAGGTGTAGGGGCGCGCCAAGGGGAGGGGAGTCCCTCCCCAACTCGGTCTCCAAGTGGGCCGGCGGTGGAGGGAGGGAACTCCTCCCCAAGTAGGTTTCCTACTTCCCCTCCACCTCCCAAAATAGTCGTTTGACTTTTCAAATTGGCGTTTGACTTTTCAAACTAGGATTTGATTAAACCCTTTATTTTGTTCAGCGATGACACTTAGTACAGGATGTAATCATTCCAACTTGATATGACACATTCATGTACCCTTCCCCTCCGGAGTGCCGGACATTCCGGAACCTTCTTGAACATTCCCGATGAAAACACCGGAACCATTCTCCAACCCCGAAACAGGACTTTCCTTATATGAATCTTATTCTCCGGACCATTCCGGATCTCCTCGTGATATCCCGGATCCCATCCGAGACTCCTAACAACATTCGGTCTCACACTCATCATTGCATAACTACTCAAACAACGTCGAATCCTTAAGTGTGTGTCCCTACGGTTCGTGAATTATGCGGACATGATCGAGACACTTCTCCGAACAATAACCAATAGAGGAATCTGGAAATTCATATGGCTCCCACATATTTCTACGATTACTTTGTGATCGAATGAACCACTAACATACGATACCAATTTCCCTTTGTGTCACGATAGTTTACTCATCCGATGTTATGATCGTCGGTATCTCTGCATACCTAGTTCAACCTCGTTACCGATAAGTACTCTCTTCTCGTTCCTGTGATATGTGATCCCTTGTGAGCCAGTCACATGCTTGCAAGCTAATTGTATGACATTTCACCGAGAGGGACCAGAGTATATCTATCCGTCATATGGATGGACAAATCCCACTCTTGATCCATGTGCCTCAACCCATACTTTCCGAACACTCAATGCCACCTTTATAGCCACCCAGTTACGGTGTGGTGTTTGATGTCATCAAAGCATCCTTCCGGTGATGGTGATTAACATGATCTCATGGTCGAAGGAATTAGGTTACTATGTATCAGAAAGCTTATAGCAAATGAACTATATTAAATGACTTGATCTTTATGCTACGCTTAACTATAGGAGTATGTCCATCACATCATTCTCCTAATGATATGACCCTGTTGTTAATAACATATCTATGTTCATGATCAGGAAACAATGATCATATATTAACCAACAAGCTAGTTTAACAAGAGGCTTTACTAGGGACTTTTTATGTTTACAAATCACACAAGTATTAATGTTTCCGGTTAATACAATTATAGCATGGTATGTAAACATTTATCATAAGTATGAAGATATGATAATAACCACTTTATTATTGCCTCTTGGGCATATCTCCAACAGGTACTACCGGATCCTGGTCCGGTACTACCGGTCATCACAGAACGAAAACAACCATAACTTTTGCATCCGGACTTCGATTTCCATGATCTTGGGCTCGTTTCGAAGAGGACAACAACCTCTACAAGATCATGCAAAGAAACATCATAGTACAGCAAGGGAGTATAGATCAAAATGATGAAGTAAAAAACCTTCTGCCGCGCTAGGTACTAAAATGCGGTACTACCGCTTTTTGGTACCTAGCCCGACAGTGGCTTTTGGAAACTTGTCAAAAACCTTCTGCCGTGCTAGGTACTAAAATGCGGTACTACCGCATTTTGGTACCTAGGAGGGCAGTGGCATTTGGAAACTTGCCAAAACCTACTGTCGTACTAAAATGCGGTACTACCGCATTTTGGTACCTAGGAAAATTCAAACCTCTATAACTTTTGATTGGTAACTCCGATCGAACCGATTCCAATTGCGTTGGAAAAAGAACGACATGGGATACCCTATGAAAGGTGAAAATATTGGTTATCACCAAGTGAGAATGTATCATGTATATGAAGGGAATATGCCCTGAGAGGCAATAATAAATTGTTTATTATGTGTATTCCAAGTATATGATAGATGTTTATTTTGCATGCTATAATTGTATTAATACGGAAACGTTAATACATGTGTGTTTAATAAACAAAGTAAAGTTCCTAGTTAAGCCTCTCTCATAAACTAGCTCGTTGATTAACAAGATGATCAAGGTTTCCTGATCATGGACATTGGATGTTGTTAATAACGGGATCACAACATTAGTGTAATGATGTGATGAACATTCATCCGAAGTATAGCATTACGATCAAAGTCATTGAGTTTATATTGCTATAACAACTTACGAAGTGATCCTAATCCTTAGACCATGAGATCATGTCAATCACTAACACCGGAAGAGTTTCTTGATAACATCAAACGTCACACCGTAACAGGATGATTATAAAGATGGGTTCAGAACTAATAAAGTGTTATGTTGAGGCTCATGGATCGAGAGTGGAATTTGTTCATCCCGATGACGGATAGATATACTCTGGGCCCTCTCGGTGATATCACATTGATTAGCTTGCAAGCAAGTGATTTGATCACTATAATGTTATATCACAGGAACGAGAAAAGAGTGCATGTCGGTAACGAGATCAAACTAGGTATGGAGATACCAATGATCGAATCTCGGACATGTAATATATCGTGAGACAAAGGGATTAAGATACTAGCGTAAAAGGTTCCGACGATCACAAGAAAGTCATCGTTGAATGTGTGGGAGTCGATGGGTCTCCAGATCCCGCTTCTGATTATTGATCTGAGAGGGGTCTCGATCATGTCCGCATTATTCACGAACCGTAGGGTGACACACTTAAGAGACACCGACATCCAATTGGAGCAAAAGTTTCATGCCGAAAGAATAAACAAGCGCAGGAATTTATTTCACTAGATACCCAAAGGTTTCGGGTGAAATTGCATAAAGTGGTTATGCATGTGAAATAGAATTCTAGCAAGGTTATTTGTGAATGTTTGTCATTAAAGTAATTGACAAAATTCTGAATAAAATAAAAGAATTTTATTTAATGAGAGATTGCATTAAATTTGGTGGAAATTTAATGGGATTTTGAGTGGACTTTTGAGTGGAGGAATTTGGAGGAGTTTTGTGAGTGGAGTGTCCACCACATGAAGAGGGGGCAAGGGGCAGCCCCATGCGCCACCCCTTGGGGTTCCCCCCTCCTCCTATAAAAGGAGCCCTCCTCTCACTTCTCACTCACACCTCCTCGTGAAGGATCTCTCTCCTCCTCTAGAATTTATCCCCATGGTCTCGGACTAGCGAGATACATGTTCCCGGTGGCTATTCGGCAAGAAAGAGTTGTGCTTCCGCTGCATCGCTGGAGCGAGGAGGCGGAGGTTGCTCGGCCTCGAACGTGTGTGCGAGCACGGATGCGGCTGGCGATTTGCGCTAGGACTTCCTCTCGATCTTGAGATCGGCAAGAGATCGTCTACATCAACCACGAGTTGAACTCGTTAAGCTTTGTCGATCTTCAAGGGTATGTTCTCTACGGATATACATCCGCCCGTTGTTTGTATCTAGTATAAATAGATCTTGGTATATAGTTCACATCGTAGGAAAATTTTTGTTTTCTATGCTGCGAACCCTTTAGTGGTATCAGAGCCGGATCTATGCGTAGATACTTTACACGGGTAGTACACATATGAGTATGTGGGCGATGATGATCATGTTGTTGCTCCTTTCTTGTGATTTTGGATATTGGTGGCATAGTGGGATGAAGCGGCCCGGACAAACTTTACATGTCCTCGCACATGAGACCTGTTCCACGCTTGACATGCAACTAGTTTGCATAAGTGGCTAGCGGGTGTCTGTCTCTCCTACTATAGTCAATATCTATTTTGCAAGCGAGTTGTCAACAATTTGATTATCCTCATTGTGGTTCATGTTCGTAGGTAAGAACGGTTCTATCTCGAAAGCCCTAAGCCACGTAAAACTTGCAATGGATAAATTAGAGGAGTCTAGTTTAGATTGTTGCTGGGCTAGTGTTATGATATGGTAGTGTTGTAAGTAGAAGTATGAGATGATACTCTTGCAACACACATAGCGTGTAAAATCCATAGACTGTGGATTTACACATATAGGTATGATAGTGATCATACCACGATGCACATGATAGAGATCATCTGCGGGAACCATATAATTTCACTAATAAACATATGATGTTTGATTACATCTTATATTGCTTGTTTAGCGCTTTGTTAAGCATAATAAGATGATCCCTCATTTAAATATCAAGATAAGAATGTGTTCTTCCTTTAGTATGCACCGATTATGTTTTCGTCGCTCCAAGACATCACGTGATGATCGGTGTTCTTGGATCCTCGACCATACTGGTGTAAAACAGTTACACGCAAATACTAAGGTTCTAACTTGGCGAGCCTAGCATGTACATACATGGCCTCGAACACGCATCAGAAAGGTTAAGCATGAGTCATATAGTTGATATGATGCCCATTTGATGCTCGCCTTTGAAGCTATACCGACTCACGTGATGATCGGACTTGGTGTAGTGGATTTGGTTCATGTAATCACCAAAAGGACACGAGGGATGTCGCTTTGAGTGGGAGTTCATTCGTAATATAGATTAGTTGAACTCAATCTATCATACACTTAGTCTAAACTTTACAAATTCTGTTGTAGATGGCACCACCGCTTTTAATTTCAATGCGTTCATGGAGAAAGAGAAACTAGCAACGGTAGCAACTTTCTTGAATGGGCCATGAATTTGAGGATTCTCCTCTCTTTGCACAAAAGCAATATGTGCTAGAAGCGCCGTTAGGCCCCACCTTTGATGATGCCCCGACGAGGAGAAGAATGTCTATCGACTCGTCGAGGACCACAACTTAGTTCATTGCGGCATATTGTATGGGCTAGAGCCGAACTTCAAAGTTTCAAAACGGCAATGCATTTGATATAATGGGTGAGTTGAAAATGATTTTGACACACATGTCAGTAGAAAGCTACAATGCTTGAAAAGTTCTTTAGTTGCATGATGGAAGAGCACTCCGTTAGTGAGCATGTACTCAAGATGTCGTTACCGATAAGCTTGTGTCCTTGGGAATAACGATTCTCATTGACTTAGGCATCCATCGTGTTCTGGTCTACGCCACCTAGCTATAAGAGCTTCGTGATGAACTATAATATGCAAGGCATGAAGAAGTCTCTCCCGAGCTCACAATGCTTAAAAGCTAAGTGGAGATCAAAAGGAACATCAAGTGTTGATGATCAATAGGAACACCGGTTTCAAGAAAGACAAGAAGGAAAAGCGGAAGGAAGTAAGGGCGGCAAGCCTGCTTTCCGACTGAAAAGAAACCCGAGTTGGACCTAAGTCTAATACCGAGTGCTACTATTGTAAGGGGACCGCCATCGGCGCAATCGCCCCAAGTATCTGCGCATAAGAAGGCGGCAAGGCAAACAAAGGTATATATGATATACATGTTATTGATGTGTACTTGACTAGTGCTCGCAGAGCACCTGGGTATTTGATACGGTTGCTAATATTTGTAACTCGAATCGTGGGCATGCGAACAGCGACCGCTAGCAAGGGGTGAGGTCAAGATGCGTGTCGGCAATGGATCAAACGTTGATGTGATCGCCGTTTAACGCTCCCTCTCCACTTACCATCGGGATTAGTCATAAACTTAAATAAATGTTATCCGGTGCCTGACCGAGCATGAACATTGTATCGGATCATGTTTGATGCAAAGTGGTTATTCGTTTAAATCGAGAACAATGGTTGTTCCATTTATATGAATGAAATCTTTTATGGTCATGCACGATGATGAATGGTTTATTTCGTTAGATCTCGATGATAATGTTACATATTCATAATGTTGATGCTAAAAGGATTAAACTTAATGATGATATATCCGCATATATGTGGCACTTTGCCGTCTAGGTCATATTGGCATTAAACGCATGAAGAAGCTCCATTCGGATGGACTTTTGGAATCACTTGATTATGAATCATTTGATACATGTGAGCCATGCCTTATGGGCAAGATGACTAGAACGCCGTTTCGGTTCAATGGAGCAGGCATGATTTATTGGAAATCATACATTCGATGTATGTGGTCCAATGAGTGTGTTTGCCGAGGTGGATATCGTTATTTTGTTACTTTCACGGATGATTTGAGTAGATATGGTTATATCTACTTGATGAAACACAAGTCTGAAACCTTTGAAAAGTTCAAGGAATTTCGAATGAAGTTGAAAATCATCGTAATAGAAAGATCAAATTTCTACGACCGTGGAGGTGAGTATCTAAGTTACGAGTTTAGCACTCACATGAAAGAGTGTGGAATTGTTTCACAACTCACACCGCCGAACACCACAATGAAAATGGTGTGTCGAACGTCATAATCGATTTTATTAGATATGGTTCGATCTATGATGTCTCTGACGGACTTGCCATTGTCTTTTTGGGGTTATGCACTAGAAACCGCATTCACTTTAAATCGGGCACCATCTAAATCCGTTGAAAAGACACCGTATGAATTGTGGTTTGGAAACAAACCTAAGTCATCATTTCTTAAAGTTTGGGGTTGCGATGTTTATGTGAAGAAACTTCAACCGGATAAACTCGAACCCAAAGCGGAAAAATGCGTCTTCATAGGATACCCTAAAGAAACTATTGGGTATTCCTTCTATCACGCATCCGAGGGCAAGGTTTTGTTTAAGAATGGATCCTTTCTAGAGAAAGAGTTTCTCGCGAAAGGTGTGAGTAGTCGGAAGGTAGAACTCGAAGAGGTTGTGGAACCTTCTCTTCAAAGTATGGCGAGTAGCGCAATGGGAAGTTGTTCGGAGTTGGCTCCACCTGAAGAGGGAACTAATGATAATGATCATGAAACTCCGAAGAGAGTACTACCGAACCTCGCAGGTCAAACAGACGCTGCAGCTCCCGAGTCAGACGGAAATCTGTCATAAATTTCATGGTTGATGAAAATAATGACCGCGACGTATGAAGAAGCGATGATGAGCCTGGATTCCAACAAATGGTTAGAAGCCATGAACCGAGATGGAATCCATGTATGAAAATCAAGTTTGGAACTTGGTGGAATTACCTCACGACCGAAAGGCCGTGGAGAACAAATGGATTTTCAAAAGGAAAAGCGATCTTGATGGTAATGTGACCATCTATAAAGCTCGACTTGTCGCAAAGGGTTTCGACAAATTCAAGGAGTTGACTACGATGAGACTTTCTCTCCGTAGCGATGCTAAAGTCGATTAGGATTATGTTAGCAATTGCTGCATATTTCGATTATGAAATATGGCGATGGATGTCAAAACCGCTTTCTCAATGGTAATATTGAAGAAGAGTTGTATATGATACAACCAAAGGGTTTTGTCGATCCTAAGGATGCTAACAAGGTGTGCAAGCTTCTGATCCATCTATGGATTGAAGCAAGCATCACGGTTGGAATCTCCGCTTTGATGAGGTGATCAAAGAGTTTGGATTTGTCCAAACTTATGGAGAAGCTTGTATTTACAAGAAAGTGAGTGGAGCAATGTGGCATTTCGATATTATATGTGGATGACATATTATTGATCGGAATGATATAGAACTTTAAACATGTTAAAAGTTATCTAAACACAAATTTTCAATGAAGGACCTAGGTGAAGCGTCATACATATTAGGCATAAAGATTTATAGAGATAGATCTAGGCGCCTAATAGGGCTATCGCAAAGTACATACCTTGATAAGATTTTAAAGAAGTTTAAAATGGACGGAAGTAAGAAGGGGTTCTTACCTATGTTGCAAGGCAAGACATTGAGTAAGACTCAAAGTCCGGCTTCGGCGGAAGAAAGAGAGATAATGGACAAAGTTCCCTATGCTTCAGCCATAGGCTCTATAATGTACGCCATGCTATGTACAAGACCGGATGTGGCACACGCTATTAGTTTGACTAGTAGGTACCAATCGGATCCAGGTTCGGAACACTGGATAGCGGTCAAGAATATCCTTAAGTACTTAAGAAGAACTAAGGATATGTTTCTTGTATACGGAGGTGAAGAAGAGCTCGTCGCTAAGTGTTATGTCGACGCTTAGTTGACACCGATCCGGATGACTCTAAGTCTCAATCCGGATACGTATTTCTCATGAATGGTGGAGCGGTTAGTTGGAGGAGATCCAAACAACCTGTGGTGGCGGGATCAACAACGGAGGCCGAATATGTTGCTGCTTCAGAAGCGGCTCAGGAAGCAGTTTGGATGAAGGAGTTCATATCCGAACTAGGAGTTGTGGCAAGCGTTGGACCCAATGGTGATCTATTGTGACAACAATGGTGCCATTGCCAATGCCAAAGAGCCAAGGTCTCACAAGCATTCCAAGCATATTAAGCGGTTTCACTCCATCCGCGAGCATGTCAAGGATGGAGATATAAAGATTTAGAAGTACATACGGATCTCAATGTAGCAGATCCGTTGACTAAAACTCTCCTAGAGCAAAACATGATCAACACCGTAACTCAATGGGTGTTAGATAT
Source organism: Avena longiglumis (assembly GCA_030063025.1). Lineage (NCBI taxonomy): Eukaryota > Viridiplantae > Streptophyta > Magnoliopsida > Poales > Poaceae > Avena > Avena longiglumis. Next base: position 68,005,282 of record CP125978.1, on the reverse strand, counting down.
ATCACTATGTAACTAGATTATTGTCTCTAGTGCAAGTGGGAGATCAAGGAATATGCCCGAGAGGCAATAATAAATTGTTTATTATGTGTATTCCAAGTATATGATAGATGTTTATTTTGCATGCGATAATTGTATTAATACGGAAACGTTAATACATGTGTGTTTAATAAACAAACAGAAAGTTCCTAGTTAAGCCTCTCTCATAAACTAGCTCGTTGATTAACAAGATGATCAAGGTTTCCTGATCATGGACATTGGATGTTGTTAATAACGGGATCACAACATTAGTGTAATGATGTGATGAACATTCATCCGAAGTATAGCATTACGATCAAAGTCATTGAGTTTATATTGCTATAACAACTTACGAAGTGATCCTAATCCTTAGACCATGAGATCATGTCAATCACTAACACCGGAAGAGTTTCTTGATAACATCAAATGTCACACCGTAACAGGGTGATTATAAAGATGGGTTCAGAACTAATAAAGTGTTATGTTGAGGCTCATGGATCGAGAGTGGAATTTGTTCATCCCGATGACGGATAGATATACTCTGGGCCCTCTCGGTGATATCACATTGATTAGCTTGCAAGCAAGTGATTTGATCACTAGAATGTTATATCACAGGAACGAGAAAAGAGTGCATGTCGGTAACGAGATCAAACTAGGTATGGAGATACCGATGATCGAATCTCGGACATGTAATATATCGTGAGACAAAGGGATTAAGATACTAGCGTAAAAGGTTCCGACGATCACAAGAAAGTCATCGTTGAATGTGTGGGAGTCAGTATGGGTCTCCAGATCCCGCTTCTGATTATTGATCTGAGAGGGGTCTCGATCATGTCCGCATTATTCACGAACCGTAGGGTGACACACTTAGAGACACCGACATCCAATTGGAGCAAAAGTTTCATGCCGAAAGAATAAACAAGCGCAGGAATTTATTTCACTAGATACAAAAAAAGTTTTGGGTGAAATTGCATAAAGTGGTTATGCATGTGAAATAGAATTCTAGCAAGGTTATTTGTGAATGTTTGTCATTAAAGTAATTGACAAAATTCTGAATAAAATAAAAGAGTTTTATTTAATGAGAGATTGCATTAAATTTGGTGGAAATTTAATGGGATTTTTGAGTGGACTTTTGAGTGGAGGGAATTTGGAGGAGTTTTGTGAGTGGAGTGTCCACCACATGAAGAGGGAGGGCAAGGGGCCCTATGCGCCAAGCCACCCCTTGGGGTTCCCTCCTCCTATAAAAGGAGCCCTCCTCTCACTTCTCACTCACACCTCCTCGTGAAGGATCTCTCTCCCTCTAGAATTTATCCCCATGGTCTCGGACTAGCGAGATACATGTTCCCGTGGCTATTCGGCAAGAAAGAGTTGTGCTTCCGCATATTTGGAGCGAGGAGGCGGAGGTTGCTCGGTGCCTAACGGTGTGCGAGCAACGGATCGCCGCTGATTTGCGCTAGGACTTCCTCTCGATCTTGAGATCGGCAAGAGATCGTCTACATCAACCACGAGTTGAACTCGTTAAGCTTTGTCGATCTTCAAGGGTATGTTCTCTACGGATATACATCCGCCCGTTGTTTGTATCTAGTATAAATAGATCTTGGTATATAGTTCACATCGTAGGAAAATTTTTGTTTTCTATGCTGCGTACCCTTCAGTATAATAATGTGAGATACCTCACTTGGCGATAAACCGAAAAGCTGCCAAGATCAAAATTGCAACAAGATACAAACGGAAGATCCAGTTTTGATGAAAAAGAGCTTGTTATGGAGATTACCACAAGTTCTATATCCTCACATGGATAAGATCAAATAACAACCAAATATGATGATGCAAATATGCAAAGGTTTGAGCTCTCTCTGAACGAAGTGAACGAGTTACTCATTCGAGAGCCCCTCTTGATAGTACGGTTGTCTATGCTAAACCCGGTCTCCCACACACAACATGAGACCGGCAAAAGGGAAAACCTATCAAGATTATACCTTTGCATTGAGCATTCCACTTGAGCTCGATGTAGACGATCTTGCCCTTCTCAAGATGGAATGCCTTTCTTGATTCCTCATCATCGATCCATGATCACCGAGGATGGCAAGCATTAAACATGAGATCTTCTATAGATGGCGCATTTTGAGCTTGCACATCACATCTTCTTCTACATATCATCGACCTTGAAGAAAACACATGCTCCAAGCGATGCCAATGGACAAATCCTACAAGTATAACTTAATACACATATTAGTCCATAAAGATTGTCATTAATTACCAAAACCACACATGAGGGCCCACATGTTCTTTCAGTATCTAAACCTCAGAATTAATTAATACTTGAGAAGTTATAAGAAACCTAGAAATGATAGGATGTCAAATAACAATCTTGTTATGCCAAGTATATACAAATATGGAGTAAGTTTCCTTAACAAGATAAACTTTATGAAGAGATTAGTACAAGTCTACTACTTAATTGAGGAAAGATGTTGATCAGATAATTAGAAGCCTAAGCCTAGTATGATCAAAGGATGGTGGTCATTATTGTCAAGTCACTTGAGAATAGATGATTAGGTGTTAACGAAGAGTTGTGAGCATACCAAACTAGGTAAAACCCTAGTAAGCTGAATCACCTAGCTTGATCATGAGAAGTCAAGTTAGTGTATGATGAAGTATATAGCCTGAGTTGTGTAGAGTAGTTGGAGGCTTAGTACCTTGATCAAGCTTATGCAAGGACAAACTTGTATTATGGGGAGTAGTACCATATCTTTCCAAAGTATTGATATCACTTGTGATTTAGTGAGGATTGTAATCCTACAAGCCTTGGAAGTAGATGAAAGGAGAATATAAAGGAGTAATGAATGGAGTTAGAAATAGCTACATTGATAGATTCGATAGAGGTAGCTAAGAAATGGAAGTTGGATATTATAAAAAGGATAGAGAATGAGTATTGTTGTAATGACATAACCATGCCATCATGTAATGATGGATATGGTGGAGTCAGATGGTTAGACCTTTAGGTAGAGGAGATCTTAGTTAATAAAATGAGAGATCTATATAGAGTATAATTGTGAAGTAAAGATCATCATGACAATACATGATGATAGATGTGAAACATTAGTATATTTAGGAAAGGAATTCCTCAGGTAGGAAACAAGAATTATAAAGTAGGAAGGATAGGAATTCCTAAGAAGTTAAAAATGAAAGTCTATATCAATCCATATCAAAATCATTGTCTACACCACTCCTCTAAGATCTAAACAATTGCCACAAGGTAAATGAATTATCTTTATTATATAAGTAATGCTCATTATCAACCATTACATGGTAACTTGTCTCTAGGATTCAACCACACTAACTAAGGAAGAAACTATTTAGAATAAGAGGTAATCCTTGGTTGCTTGAGTAGATCAAGTAGATTTGTTCCTACTTAGTATCATTGCAGAAACGTATATGAATAAAGCCTAATCTTATTTCATATCTGTTATAGATTCAAGAATGAAGTCACTTATCATCCTTAGAGAACCACAAGGGGAATTGCAAAGGATAACTTAAAACTCTGTAACTAATACATATTTGATAGTAGAAACATTTACCATCTCTAGAAAGTCACTAGAGCATTCTTAAAAGAAAAATTGTAAACCTAAAACCAAAAAGGATTTAAATAGATAGATCATAATAATAATTAATTAATTATAGTATAATGCCAAGTATCAAATAGAATTTAAGTCTATCTTTAGTTTTTCCAAACAAATTAAAGTTGTATTAATCCAAATAAAAGAAAAACATATTTGGGTCATTTCTAATAAATAAATCAAGCACTCTAAAAACCTAATTCTTAATTAAACTATCTAATAAAAAGAACCTCTTAAATAAATATAAGGTATGAAAATGACAAATAGAGTCAGAAAATTAGAAATAGGATAACCAAATAAAGTATATTATTATAATACAAATTATATCATAATCCTAAATATACGTCCAAATATTATACTTGTTCAAAGAAGGAAAATATTAATAACACATTTATAGATCAAAAAGGTAAATTTAAAACCATATTATCTAAGGTAGATTTTGTAATGGGTTTATACACCGTATGAATAATAAAATCCTATAATAATAAAACTAGACTTCATAACATATAAATAGATTAAAAATCATTGCTTGGAATTCATTTTAGAGAATCTCAAGTACCAAGCATATAGAATATTCATAACATGTTAACAAAACACTACAAGTAAATTCAAACTTAAAAGGGAAATTCCAAAACTCATATGAAAATAAAAATCTGTAAAATTGAAATAGAAAAAGAAAAGAAACGTCAAACAGAATCCGTCCATGGCCCGATTGCTCGTCTCCCTATCTATCGCCCATAGCAGTCCACCTAGCCAGCCTTGCTGCAGCCCAATTTGGCCCAACACCAGCCTGCCAGGAGCCCACACCCCTTCAAATCTAATCGTCGCCGCTTCCTTGCTCATCGAAGCGGCTGGTCGAGTTCTCTGCCGATCTTCGTCGTGCTACGATGCGTACCGTCGTCATTAGAGGCAAGGATAAGAATGCCCGTGCTTTAATCTATCCCCACATAACCATTTCATTCATTCTCGTGCTCTCTCGCAAAATTCCCCTTTTGGCCGAAACTCAAGCCTCACGACCACCCCAAATCGCCGGAGATTTAGGTCTCCTAGATCCCCGTTGTGGTACCCTGAAGCTCGATTTCGTCATCCTAAATCGTCTGGCCAAAGGAATCGGGTTCTTGATACGTCCAATTTGCATCACCATTCTATATCATAATTTGCCTCTATTCATTTATATATGTCTTATTATGAGGTATTACTTATGTCTTTTCCTCTGATTTTGCATGTTGGATGATTCTTGGAGGATGGACTGCCGGAGTCAGGTTTGTGATGAAAAAAGAGGTGTTTTGATGCAATTTTGCGAAGATCAGAAAAATACTAGAAAATATTGGAAAATTATATTTTCCCAGAAGACGAAGGAAGCCAGAATGGGAGGCGTAGCCGGGCCACAGGGGGCCACACCACCCCTAGGCGCGAGCCCACCTTGCCCCGTGCCTAGGGCAGGTGTGGCCCACCTGGCCGTTCCCGACTCCGCCTTCTCGCCTATATCTTCCTCACGAAACCCTAATACCAGGAGGGGACCATAGAAAGATTTCCGCCGCCTCTGCGGGGCGGAAAACACCGAGAGAGAAAGAGCTCTCCGGCAAACAGATTTATGCCGCTGAAATCCCTCCCCGGAGAGGGGAGATCTCGCCATGAACACCGTCATCAAACTAGGCTTCATCAGGATCATCATCATCATCACCCACACCATCATCTCCACCAGCACCATCATCACCACTCCGTCCTGCTGTAACAATCGTGTTGGATCTTGCATTAGTTCTTAGGGGAAACTTTCCCGGTGTTAATTACTATTGTAGTTGATGCTTGTGAGTGGAACCATTGGATTATTGTTTATGTTCAGATTGTTATCCATCACCATATCATCTTTGATCTTGATCCATATGATGTCTTGTGGGTAGTTCGTTTAGTTCTTAAGGACATGGGAGAAGTCATGTTGTTAGTAGTGGATTTGTGTTGAGTTATTATTCAATGGTTTAGTATTTAAGTTGTGGTTCTATTCTTCTAGTGGTGTTATGTGAACGTCGACTACATGATACTTCACCATTTATGGGCCTAGGGGAATGCATTGTGTATTTGGCTACTAATTGTGGGGTTGCCGGAGTGACAGAAACCTGAACCCCCGTTAGGACACCATTGTATAAGGGAGCGTAGGATCTCAGAGTTTAAGGCTGTGGTTAGGTTTATATCTTAATTACTTTTCTGTAGTTGCGGATGCTTGCAGGGGGTTTAATCACAAGTGTGTATTAGTCCAAGTAAGGTCAGTACATTAGCCCAGGTTCACCCACACAACACTTACAACACCAAAGAAGAGTACTTAGCTATTTGAAGCGAAAGCACTTGACAGAATTTACATGTGTCCTCGAGAACGTTTGGTCCTTATAAGTATTTCCACCGGCTTGTCCTTTGCTAAGAAAGGATTGGGCCACTTGTTGTAGTTGTTCATTGTCTTTATTACTTGCACTGTGTTTTGTTACTTTATCAAAAAAAACCTAAAACCCGTTTGCTAAGTATTTACAGAGATTTCCTGCTCCATACCACTAGTCGACACCTTCTGCTCCTCGTTGGGACCGACACTCCTATTTATCGAAAGTACTGCGATACACCTCCTATACTTGTGGGTCATCAGTTCTCTAAATCGCAATCGTCGTCGGCGTCTTCAACCTTCCGTCGGTCACCGTCGACCATGGTGACACCGTCTTACCTCACCTCGTCTCACCATCACCTTCTTCGCGTTCCTAGTAAGCTTCTCGACCGAATGGTCCACTCCGATTTGATCTCTGTTCACCTCAACATCGTAGCGCCATGCTCCGCCGTCCACCGTAGCTGCAACTCGTCATAGCAGTCGCTCCGTCAACCAATGGGTAGCGGCGCCACCACTATAGGGTTCAACACGTCACGCTGATTCTAACTAGACTAACCGCGCTTGCTAACTTGCTAGAACCCCGCTGCCGTGCATCATCAACCGTCACCGGCGAGACGTCACGCCTGTGTCATCCTTGACCAATTCAACATGTTGACCTAGTCCACTACTCGCGTGGCAGCTGACGTGGTCCTGACCCCACGGGGCAGTGACTCAAGGTAGGTTAGTCTATGTGTAAAAAATAATTAGTTATTTAGAATATAATTAAGAAAATGAATAGATGTTAAATCAATATCTTTATTTTATAATTCAGAAAAATATGTTTAATATATGAAAATGTTTTAAAAAATAAAATCTACGATTTAAGTTATTATCATATACTATTGTGTTAACTATTTAAATAATAATTATTTAATAAAGATTTTAATAGTAATAATAATTTAAAAAATCATATTTTAATATTAGTAAATGAGAAAAATATAAATAATATACTAAAATTCTTAGAAAAATAATAACTACAATGAAAAATATAAACATAAAATATTATATCACTTAATTAAATATTTGTTATTTATTAGGTGTTTATAAAGTAATAAATCTTATAAAAATCATATCTTAATATTTAAAATTCATAAAAATACATATAATATACCAAAATGATTAAAAAAATAATATCTACATATAAAAAATGTAACATTCCACTTTTGAAGTAAGTAAAAATTTAATACTTTAGTAACTTTAATTTAAACCTATTTCCTTAATTGATAATTCATATAGGATAAATAAAAATTGCTAATAATTCTAAAAATTATACATCTAAGGCCTAATAATATTATTTGTATTGAATATTGATAGTATGAAATTCATATAATCCAAAACATCTTAATTACAATTTTGATGAATTATCATTCATCTATAAGTGTAAATTATTTTCAAAAAGGATTCTTATAAAATCTTCAAGAATAATATTTTTAAATAAAAAAAGTTTTACTATTGTTTCAGTGACAAATTTATAAATGGATTCAAATCCAAAGATAATTCATAAGTAGTTAAATAATAATGTTTCCTTGTTTACAACCCATAACCACTCATTTATAAGAAAATAAATGATTTTATTCAACTATAATGTTAAGAAAATAACTACTCAAATAGAACTAATACCATGCTTATAATACCATCTAATGACCAATATAGATAAGTCTCAACTACTAATGATGGCATTAATCAAATGAAATAAGTCTTTCTTCCTTGATAACTATAGTTAGTTAGAAACCATAAGAATATTCAATAAAGGTTGAAATGCTTTTGATTAGTTAAGTAAACTTTTCTTGAAAATTTATTCTTTTAAGATACACTAAAATTAATTCTTAAGGATTCCAAAATGAATCTACTTAAGTAACAAACTTCATATAAGGAGTCATTAGATACCATTCCACACTTGAGTGCTTTATTATTGTATGCTATTTATTATACTTACATGTTATTTCACACACACTCACAAGAATTAATAAGAAGCACAAGTGTGAAATTTATCTAAAAGAGCAACACATTCCAAAAAAAACATTTCCAGTTTTCAAACCCTAGATCAACGCTTATTTCGCGGATTTGAGTTTATCAAATTGCATTACATTACGTATCCATAATGGCATGTTGCTTCTTTAAACATTAGTCCTTACCAGACCAATGTGAAGGAAATATGCCATAGAGGCAATCATAGAGATGATTATATTTCATATGTATCCATGAGTTATTGTAATGTTCCTTGAATATCCATATCATGCAACTTGTATTGATTGGCAATTATGTGAATTGTTTGTGAAACTCTCTACTTGTATGGTTATTTAAGAGTTGTCCCTAGTCAGAGTTTATGTGAGGACACATGTGAATATTAGACTAGCATATCGATTGGTTGATGACTATGTTTTGCAAGTCATAGACATGGAGATGTCCGACCAATGATGTGGACACATGTTATGAACATGGGGTTGGACTGACCCAGCTTGAGACTGGTAATTAGTTGCAGCTCTCTCTCTACACATCGTATACGTTTTGTCCTTAGACCTGAGATTGTCGCATGTACTTGAGATGTGGATCGACCTACTTTGGGGCTATCAAACGCTGCACCGTAACTGGGTAGTTATAAAGGTAGCTTTCGGGTTTGTCCTGAAGCATGCTGCAAGGCATGGTAAATCAAGATGGGATTTGCCCATCTCTACTTGATAGAGATATCTCTGGGCCCCTCGAGTGATCGGATCCAGAAATGCATGGTCGTGCTACATATGGTTAAGAGTTAACCTAGTAAAGGGATTCCGAATCACGGTATCGAGAAAGGGAGGTCAGCTTAGAGCTAGACCAAATATCGTGAGGCAAAGGGAAAGACATGTACTAAACCTTGTGATGGTTCGTCCGATATAATCTTTATATGCGTTTAGGAGTTGGCACGTCTTGCTAGAGGCCCCTACCAACTATTGACATAATAAGTGTATTCGTGTCATATCTATACGCATATGAACCTATAGGGTCACACACTTAAGGGGCTGGAAGCCTAATGAGGATTGGATCCGAATTAGACCAGGCTTAGGCTACTAATGGGCTGCTAATGTAGAAGCCCACTAGGGACGCCTATATAAGAGAGGGTGGGGCGAGCTGGACAGGGTTAGACCTCAGATCATTCCCAGTCGCCACTCCTCACGCACATGTTGCACTTGGACCTAGCGGTCCGTTCGACGCCCACCTGTGACGTGGATACCTCGAGGCGCCGCATCAGAAGCGCTTGGACGAGCCGCAAGGGGAGCTGCTCGTGGACGAGGACAAGGAGGAGACGTGGAACGCCTCGACGCTTCACCGTCAATTCCATCGCTGGCGTCTAGTGGTAATCCCGTGATTTATGACAACAATAATCCTGGTATACGCGGTAGATTTTTTTTGATTTGCGCTAGTGTAGCCTACCCGTATCCCTTCAGTGGTATCAGAGCCGATGTTGTTCAGTTATAGGTTCGGGATGTTTGCATATGGTGATATGGAAATTGATATGAATGATGTGATCGTTTATATGGCGGTGGTTCGGGATTGATCTATGATCTTGCTCTACATGATCGTGATCTGAGGTTGTCGAACGACTTACCCCTACCGGTCGGCTTCCGCCATCGGGGTAGACAGTGACACATAAATCCTCTTGAATCACGCGAAGATCAATATGATTGATCGAATCGGAACCTAGATCTAAAATCGATGTACCGTGATCAAAGGAGTTTGATTGAATCGGGACAGGGGTCGGTATATGGTAAATTTGATTTGCCGATCAAAATCCTTAAAGAAAATTGTGAAGATTCGATCTCTCATTTTTCATGGTTGCGAGGGGCGCTGCCCCTTCGAACCCCACAGGGGGAGACCCCCTAGACCCCCCTTAATCGTAGCCCCTTTTGTATCTCGTTAAGGTAACTAGGTGCTGTGATGTCACATGATCCAGTAGAATGCGATTCTATGCATAACTTATTTTTGCAGGATGTATGTGATCAGCATGGCCCATATATGTATGTGATGCATGTATGAAAATTTGCATGACCTACGTGTCGTGAGTAGGGCAACACGGCTGGAGCCATATGTGTTGTCATTTATTGTAATGGCCTGCGTGCCAACTTGTGATGATCCCAAAACTATGTAATTTTGATTACTAGATGTTAGGAGTAATAGCTTGTATTAGTTCTTGGAGGACTCATCACTCGGAGGATGGCTCACATGGAACATGAAGATGGAGATCATCATGGTGGACAGGTTCTATGGCGATGGAGATCACCATGAGAAAATGGGCCATACTGTGTCACATCTATGTGAATGTTATTCTTATGCGTTTTACTACTATGCATGCTTAGATGATAGAAGTAGAACGATCCCTCACAAAGTTTAAGTTAAACCATGCCCTCCCAACCAAACCTTGCACCATCCTATGCCCTGTACAATCGTTGGTGGGCCTATGAAATTAGGGTGCCGCAGTTTTCCTTGGCTGGATGGGTTTGTATCGGATACCTACACACATAAGGGTTGGTGAGCTTGACAAGGTCATCTTAACAGTTAAGGACCTTGGGGCATAAAGGTTGGGAACCTAGTTTTGACATAGATATGTCACCCAACAACAAGAGTCATATGTGATATGATTAGAAAGTGTTGCTTATCGATTTACCTTGTCTTCTAGCAGTGATGCTAAAGCTCACTAGTCGACTTGTTAATTGTGGATCTTGAATCACTTAGTATAAATATAGGGATATTGATTTAAGTGGGAGTATATGCTATTAAATTGTTTAATATATTTTACTCTTTCATGGTTACATGGCTTAGTATTTTGCATGTTTTCTGTTGTAGATCAATGGCACCGAACACTACATCACCTTTCTCTTTGCATTCGATTCTTGACAAAGATAAACTAAATGGAACAAACTATTCAGACTGGGTTCGTAACCTGAGAACTATTCTCAGGTCTGATAAAAAGGAAACGGTTCTGGATACCCCAATCCCCGATGAACCTACTGATAATGCGTTTGCTGCCCTAAAGAACGCCTACAAGAGAGCATGTGATGATTCTCTTGAGGTTAGATGTCTTATGCTTGCATGCATGGAACCTGAACTCCAAAAGAAGTTTGAGGATCGGAGCGCATTTGATATGATCGTAGCGCTTAAGGACATGTTCCAAGATCAGGCAAGGACTGAGAGGTACAATGTTGCCAAGTCCTTTGTCGAATGCAAGCTAGCAGAGGGAGTAGCCGTAGGCCCCCATGTGATCAAAATGGTTGGTTACAGTCAGACTTTGGAAAAGCTTGGTTTTCCACTAGGCCAAGAGTTGGCCACTGACTTCATTTTGGCGTCTCTTCCATCCAGCTATGGGCAGTTCATTTCGAACTACCATATGCATGGGGTGGACAAGGGCCTTAATGAATTATGTGGGATGCTTAAAACAACAGAAAGTGACATGAAGAAGTGTGCAGGGCATAGCCATGTGATGGCTGTGCAGAACAAGCCTAGCTTTAAGAAAAAGGGTACTTCTTGGAAGAAGAAGGGCAAGGCTAAGGATACGATCCATAAGTCTGCACCCAAGCAAAAGGCTGGACATGTAGAAGACACTAAGTGCTTCTTTTGTCATGAACATGGCCACTAGAAGAGAATACGCAGCAAGTACCATGCTTATTTGAAGAAGAGTGGAAGTAAGAGTACTTCCAACTCAGGTATGCTTGTTATAAATGTTGTGGACATTCTTCTCGCTGATTCCTATGTTAACTCTTGGGTATTTGATACCGGATCGGTTGCTCATATTTGCAATTCGATGCAGGGGCTAATAAGGACTAGAGAAGTGCAGAAAGGCGAAGTGGATTTTCGCGTCGGAAATAAAGCAAGGGTTCTTGCATTGTTCGCGGCCATGCAACTTCACCTTCCGTCAGGATTTATTATGGAGTTGAATAATTGTTATTACATTCCAAGTATGGGTCGAAACATTTTATCACCTTCATGTTTGATGAGGGATGGTTATTCATTCGCGAGTGCAAACAACGGTTGTGTAATCTCTAAGAATGATATGTTTATGGCTAATGCTCCCATTGTGAATGGGTTATTTATTTTAAATCTTGATGATGCAACTGTTTACAATGTTAGTGCTAAAAGGCTTCGGCCTAATGATTTGAGTCCTACCTATTTATGGCATTGTCGTTTGGGGCATATAAGTGAAAAGCGCATGAAGAAGCTCCGTGGTGATGGTCTTCTAACTTCGTTTGATTTTGAATCATACGAGACATGTCAGGATTGTTTACTTGGAAAGATGACCAAGTCACCTTTTTCGGGTTTACCCGAGAGAGCGACAGACTTTTTGGAACTCATACATACTGATGTATGTGGGCCAGTGAGCACGACAGCCAGAGGAGGATATCACTACTTCATTACTTCCACTGATGATTTCAGTAGATATGGTTATGTCTACTTGATGAGACATAAGTCTGAAACTTTTGAAAAGTTCAAGGAGTTTCAGAGTGAAGTAGAGAATCAACGTGGAAAGAAAATAAAGGCCTTGCGATCTGATCGTGGAGGTGAATATTTGAGTCACGAATTTAGCGATCATCTTAAGAGTTGCGGAATTGTTCCACAACTTATGCGCCCGGAACGCCTCAAAGAAACGGGGTCTCCGAACGGCATAATCGAACTTTGTTGGACATGGTTCGATCTATGATGAGCCAGTCGGATTTACCATTATCATTTGGGGTTACGCTCTAGAAATGATAGCTTTCACACTTAATAGGGTACCATCTAAATCCGTAGTTAAGACACCATATGAGATGTGGACTGGAAAGAATCCCAGTTTGTCTTTTCTAAAGATTTGGGGTTGTGATGCATTTTTCAAGCGACTTCAGTCGGACAAGCTAACACCCAAATCGGATAAGTGCGTTTTCGTGGGGTATCCAAGGGAAACCTTAGCGTATTACTTCTACAACCGAGAGGAGGGCAAAGTGTTTGTCGCTCCTAGAGGTGTTTTCCGAAAGAAAGATTTTCTCACAAAGGGAACAAGTGGAAGGTCGGTGCGACTTGAAGAATTTCAAGATGAGCCAGTTGGGGATGCTTCTACGAGTGATGCTATTGTAGTAGAACAAGTTGAGGAACCTGTGGCAACAGAAGCACCACAACCACGAAGGTCGCGAGGCTCCACGAAGCGCGGGAATTATTATTGTTAGACAATGATGAGCCTGCGACCTATGCAGAAGCGATGGTGGACCCAGACTCTGAGAAATGGCTGATCGCCATGAGATCCGAGATAGAGTCCATGGGAGACAAGTTTGGAACTTGGTTGACCTGCCTGATGGTTTTAAAGCCATCGAGTGCAAATGGATCTATAAGAATAAGATTGATATGGATGGAAATGTTCACATTCATAAAAGCTCGACTTGTTGCGAATGGTTTTCGACAAGTTCAAGGAGTTGACTACGACGAGACTTTCTTGCCCGTAGCGATGCTTAAATCTATACTGATAATTCTATCCATTGCTGCACATTTCGACTATGAAATATGGCAGATGGATGTCAAGACGGCTTTCCTAAATGGAATCCTAACTGAGGACGTGTATATGATGCAGCCGGAAGGTTTTGTCGATCCAAACAATGCTAGAAAGGTATGCAAACTTCTGAAGTCCATTTATGGGCTGAAGCAAGCATCTCGGAGTTGGAATATTCGATTTGATGAAGTTGTAAAGGTTTTTGGCTTCATAAAAAATGAACAAGAACCTTGTGTTTACAAGAAGGAAAGTGGGAGAGCGCTGGTATTTCTAATCTTACATGTAGATGACATATTGCTGATTGGAAATGATATTCCTATGCTCGAGTCTGTTAAGACCTCATTGAAAAATAGTTTTTCGATGAAGGACTTGGGAGAAGCGACATATATTCTGGGCATCAAGATCTATAGAGATAGATCAAGGAGGCTAATTGGATTAAGCCAAAGTACATACATTGACAAAGTGTTGAAACGATTCAACATGGAAGAGGCTAAGAAGGGGTTCTTGCCCATGTCTCATGGCATAAAACTCAGCAAGACTCAGTGTCCTTCGACTACTGATGAACGTGAGCGCATGAGCAGGTTTCCATATGCTTCGGCTATTGGATCCATCATGTATGCAATGATATGTACTCGCCCAGATGTTTCCTATGCTCTAAGTGTTACGTAGATACAGTCGATCCGTGAAGGTCACTGGACAGCGGTAAAGAACATCCTTAAGTACTTGAAAAGGACTAAGGATGTGTTCCTAGTTTATGGAGGTGAGGATGAAATCAGTGTAAAGGGTTACACATATGCGAGTTACCTTAACGACTCAGATGATTCGAAATCGCAATCAGGTTATGTGTTTGTCATGAATGGTGGTGCTGTGAGCTGGAAAAGTTCCAAGCAAGATACGGTGACCTCCTCTTCAACAGAAGCTGAATATATTGTTGCCTCGGAGGCAGTAAAGGAAGCTGTTTGGATTAGGAATTTCCTGATCGCTCTCGGTGTGGTTCAGGGCGCATCCAATCCCTTGGATGTTTATTGTGACAACAATGGTGCTATTGCACAAGCCAAGGAACCTAGACAGCACCAGAAGAACAAACATATTCGCATGCGTTACCATCAGATTCGAGAGTTCGTTGAGGATGGTAGTGTCATGATATGCAAAATATATACGGACTCAAATGTTGCTGATCCCTTGACTAAGCCTCTCCCGCAGGACGCGCATGAAGCGCACACAAGAGCAATTGGTATTAGATACATTTTAGATTGACTCTAGTGCAAGTGGGAGACTGAAGGAAATATGCCCTAGAGGCAATCATAGAGATGATTATATTTCATATGTATCCATGAGTTATTGTAATGTTCCTTGAATATCCATATCATGCAACTTGTATTGATTGGCAATTATGTGAATTGTTTGTGAAACTCTCTACTTGTATGGTTATTTAAGAGTTGTCCCTACTCGGAGTTCATGTGAGGACACATGTGAATATTAGACTAGCACATCGATTGGTTGATGACTATGTTTCGCAAGTCATAGACATGGATATGTCAAACCAATGATGTGGACACATGTTATGAACATGGGGTTGGACTGACCCAACTTGAGACTGACAATTAGTTGCAGCTCTCTCTCTACACATCGTGTACGTTTTGTCCTTAGACCTAAGATTGTCGCATGTACTTGAGATGTGGATCGACCTACTTTGGGGCTATCAAACGCTGCATCGTAATTGGGTAGTTATAAAGGTAGCTTTCGGGTTTGTCCCGAAGCATGCTGCAAGGCATGGTCAATCAAGATGGGATTTTCCCCTCTCTACTTCAGAGAGATATCTCTAGGCCCCTCGAGTGATCGGATCCAGAAATGCATGGTCGTGCTACATATGGTTAAGAGTTAACCTAGTAAAGGGATTCCGAATCACGGTATCGAGAAAGGGAGGTCAGCTTAGAGCTAGACCAAATATCGTGAGGCAAAGGGAAAGACATGTACTAAATCTTGTGATGGTTCGTCCGATATGATCTTTGTATGCGTTTAGGAGTTGGCACGTCTTGCTAGAGGACACTACCAACTATTGACAGAATAAGTGTATTCGTGTCATGTCTATACGCATATGAACCTATAGGGTCACACACTTAAGGGGTTGGAAGCCTAATGAGGATTGGATCCGAATTAGACCAGAATTAGGCTACTAATGGGCTGCTAATGTAGAAGCCCACTAGGGACGCCTATATAAGAGAGGGTGGGGCGAGCTGGCTAGGGTTAGACCTCAGATCATTCCCAGCCACCACTCCTCACGCCTGTGTTGCACGCGCGGACCTAGCAGTCCGACGTCTGACGCTTCCACCCTATACGTGTGGATACCTCGGAGGCGCTGCATCTGTAGCACTTGGACGAGCCGCACAAGGGGAGCTTCTCGTGGGACGAGGACAAGGAGGAGACGAAAACGCTCGCATCGCCGACGCTTCATTAATTCCAGAATCGCTGGCGTCTAGTGGTAATCCCGTGATTTATGACAACAGTAATCATGGTATACGCGATAGAATTTTTTTGATTTGCGCTAGTGTAGCCTACCCGTATCCCTTCACAACGATGTTGTTTTCAGATATTGGATCTTTTATTGTCTCGAAGACCGTGAGTGCATAATCTTGCAATCACAAAAGGCAAGTACACACTTGCTCATGTTCTTTGATTATTTTCTATAAAGTATTTGTTGGAGATATGCCCAAGAGGCAATAATAAAGTGGTTATTATCATATCTTCATACTTATGATAAATGTTTACATACCATGCTATAATTGTATTAACCGGAAACATTAATACTTGTGTGATTTGTAAACATAAAAAAGAGTCCCTAGTAAAGCCTCTTGTTAAACTAGCTTGTTGGTTAATATATGATCATGGTTTCCTGATTATGAACATAGAGATGTTACAACAAGGTCATATCATTAGGAGAATGGTATGATGGACATACTGTTGGAATTATGCCCTAGAGGCAATAATAAAGATGTTATTATTATAATTCTTGTTCATGATAAAGTTTATATTCCATGCTAGAATTGTATTAAGCGGAAACATTAATACTTGTGTGGTTTGTGAACAACACCGTGTCCCTGGTACGCCTCTAAGGACTAGCTCATTGATCAATGATGGTTAAAGTTTCCTAACCATAGACATGAGTTGTCAATTGATAATGAGATCATATCATTGGGAGAATGATATGATGGACAAACCCAAACTAAGCGAACCAATTAGATCGTATCATCGTGTTCATCTTTGC
Organism: Avena longiglumis; assembly: GCA_030063025.1. NCBI lineage: Eukaryota > Viridiplantae > Streptophyta > Magnoliopsida > Poales > Poaceae > Avena > Avena longiglumis. The sequence continues at coordinate 67,988,498 of CP125978.1, read as the reverse complement.
GTAGCTTTTCCTATGTAAAATATTGTATTCCTTAGACCATGAGATAATACAACTCCCTGGTATCGGAAGAAAGCTTTGAGGTCATCAAACGTCATCCTATGAGAGGGTGATCATAAAGGTGTCTCTCAGGTGATCGGAAAGTATCTGTTGGGTTGTATGTATCGAGATGGAATTTGTCCCTCCCAAGTCAGAGAGATATACTTCGGGCCCACTCGGTAATTGATATCAACACCGCTTGCAAGCATGTGGTTAAGGAGTTAATCACAAAGTGATATCGGATTACGAGTAAAGTACTTGTCGTGAACGAGATTGAACTAGGTATGACGGCACCGACGATCGAATCTCGGGCAAGTAAAATATCGCGAGACGAAGGGAATATATATATGGGATTGTTTGAATCGACATCGTGGTTCATCCGATATGATCATCGATGAATGTGTGGAGTCAATATGGGTGCCTGCACCACCTGTTGATTATTGATAGAAGATCATGTCTCGATATTCTCGAACCGCAGGTCACACACTTAACGTGTCTTCGACGCTAGGATAGATTGGATAATTGGTTTATGAGTTTTGTTCTGAGTCTCGATGGGATCCGGGACATCACGAGAGGTTCGGAATGGTCCGGAGAATAAGATTCATATAAGGCAAGCAGTTTTGGAGTTCTAATTGTTCTGGGTTAATCGGTATTGTACCGGAAGCTTCTAGAACCTTCCGGAAGGGGACCAACGTGGCCCCACCTTCCGGGAGGGGGCATGGGACTATGAGGGAATGTCCTGGCCGCATTGGGCCAGGGGCACAAGGCCCCATAGGGCCCAGCCGATCCTAGAGAGTTTAAATCGTTTAAACTAGAGATAGGGTTTCTAGAAGAGGGGAGAGTCCATGCCCCCCACTCCTTATCCTTTGGGCTTGGGGGAGGGGCTAGGGCTGCGCCCCCCCTCTATATAAAGAGGGGTGGGGGCGCACCAACCACACACACCTCTCCTCCAAACCCTAGCCGCCTTGCTAGCTTTCCTCTCTCCCTCCCGATTGCTTTGTAGGCGAAGCCTGTAGAGAAATTCTCCACCATATACACCACGCCGTGTTGTAGATCCAATCTATCTCTCCACCATACTTGCTGGTCCGAGGAAGGAGGAGACGCCGAGGTGCCGCACGTGAATCTCACGAGGCACCGCCACTTGTGGTGCTAGATCGGATCGGATCGCGAGGAGAAGCGAGTACGACTACATCACCCACGCTCCGACGAACGCTCCGCGTGCGTAATCTTCAAGGGTATGAAGATCTAATCCAATCTCTCTCGTTGATTGCATCTCCTAGATTAGATCTTGGCTTTCCTCCGCTCGCATCCGTAGAAAATTTTGATTTACTATGCCGCCAAACCCTTCAAAGGGTATCGAGCTAGATCTATGCGTAGATGTGTTTCACGACTAGAACGCAACATGGTTGTTGCGGCGTTGATGTTTTCGCTGCAAGCCTCTTGTTTGTGTTCTTATTATGACGCGGATAGTGAGATTGAAGCGGTCCAGGCCAACCTTATGCGACGTCGTTTCATGACCGCCGCCCGCACTTGACGTGTGGCTTGTTCCACATGCGGCGGTGGATGTCGGTTTCTATCACTATAGTTGTCATGGGATTAACACCGAGTTTGGCAACCATAATATCACCGTTGTGGCTTTCGTAGGTAAGAATCGTTAGCATCTACTCCCATAAGCCACGTAAAACATGCAACAACAAAGTAGAGGCGTCTAACTTGTTTTTGCAGGGAGTGTTTTCTGTGATATGGTATGGCCCAAGATGTGATGTGTATATTGTATGCGATGATCATGTTTTGTAATGTTTCACGACTTGCATGTCGATGAGTACACAACCGGCAGGAGCCATATGGTTGTCTTTATAATTGTGTATGACCTGCGAGTCAACTTCTTATACGCCATGTAATAGCTTTACTTTATCGCTAAGTAGTTAGCAATACTTGTAGTTGCTATTCGTGGTGGAGGCAATCATGGTGGAGTGATGGAGATCATGCCGAAACGCACAAGATGGAGATCATTGCGCGAAGATTGGCTATATGTGGCATCCCGCAAAACCATTACTAGAAAATCGCGTTGTTTTTGTGCATTGCATCATCATGACCGCATGCTCATGTCATCATGCCACATTGCATTTGAGCATCGTCATCATCTTGCATTTGCTTGTATAAAACTATTTACAGAAAAACCTAGTTTTGTTTTCTAAACGCCCCGCCTTTGTTCAACATGCAAAACCCGGGTCGCCGGAATATTTTGTTTGTCTGCTATCGGTTTGCAAACGGTGCATTTAAAATAAGTAAAATATTAAATTATTTTTTTAGTGGGGGCAGTCGAACGGGCCGATTCGACCTGAACGACCACCCCCAGGAATTAGAACGGTCCACCCCAAACCCTTTTCTACCAACCTATCTACCCACACCCTCTGACCACCTCACCCGGACCAGTCCCACGCCGCCACCTCACCTCCCCTTCCTCCCCGGCCAATCAACCGCGGCCACGTCACCCCCACACCACCGCCTACTCCCTCTCTCTCCGCCCCACTCACACAGCCACCTCACCTCTCAGCCCCTCCCCGACCCGGGCCCACCAGAAGACACACACGCCACACACGCACGCCTGCCCCACCCCCACCGACACCTACCTCTCTCCTTCCCCGATGCCTCTCTTCCCCGCCTACCACCTCGCCTGCGCCTCCATCGCTTTGGCCCCGCCGCTTCCTCTCCCCGGCGCCCCCCACCGCATGCCCCTCCCACAAGGCTCTCACCTCCCCGCCATCTCCGCCCCACCTCTCTCCGGCGTGCCACCTCTTCCCTCACTCACGGCCTCCCATCCTCAGCAAATGACGCCAAGCCTCCAGCTTGGTCGCCGACGCGGCCAGGCGTCGCCCGGCCGAAGCTCAGCGCCAAGGACGTCACGCGCTGCCTCTTCCGAGCCACCGCCAGCGCCTTCCCGACCTCCGCTTGAGCCTGCGCCGCCTCTCTGCGCCACGCCGAGCGGGCCCTGAACCTCCGTCCTTCTGCCGCCTCCTCCACCCTCCGTCGCCGCTTGCTTCCTCCGGCTCACACCGCGACCCGCCTCCGCTCGCTGGCCGCCTCGGTGCCGAGCCTCCGCCAGCCTGCCGCCGGCCGGCCATCAAGCGCCCGCTGCGTGCCTCGTGCCCTCTCCCCACCTCGAGTTCCGGCCGCCCCAGGTCGGCCCCGCCTCCACGCGACGTCCCCGTCTTGAGGAGCCTGCCGTTCGCCGCGTTAGTCCGCGAGGCCGAGCCGAGTCGCCTCCCTTCCTTGTCCCATGCGCCGGCGTGCCACCTCCAGTGTCGCTCGCCGCGTGTTTTCTCTGCTGCTTGGTAGGTGGAGACCTCCTGGCACGCAGAGCCCAAGGCGCAAGGGGGCAGTTGCCCCTGCAGTGGGATGCATCGATAGATGATGTGAAGAGTTTGGTGGTTCTCGGTTGATGGCAAGGTCGTATCCATGTGTGGAGTTTTCAGACAAAACTAAGACGGTGATGCACAGATCGTTTGGGACGCATGCGAGGATTTATCTAGCAACCGCCAAGCTCTTCTTCCCGGAGTCCGACACCGACCCCCCGAACCCCTCGGAACTCCATGATCTCCTACCCGGATGTCCCCGATAACTTCGACACGGAGCACCGAGGGTGCCTACATGGGACGCCAAGGTCTAACCCTCGGAACCGAAGACCGCGATGATGATTGAACCAGGATCACCATCGGACAAGATCGTCACCAAGACCGGCCATGTTGAGATCCGAAGACCGATCCCGGAGTCCAAACCTCGAGCTCGTCGAACCCTGAACCCTGAGACCGACCCCGAATCCCGGAACACCAAGATCTGCCGAACCCTAATGTGTGACCCTTATCCGAGAACCCTATTTTATAATTGTCAACTATATAAATTGTTGCATATTAATTGTTCATGCATGCATAATTGTCATGTGGTTTGGGGGCCCTATGCCGATTCACCTAATAATTAAATATGGGGCCCATATGCGGGCAAATCTAGCCTTATATTGGCCTCATTTAAATTTGTGTAGCGAACCGGTGCCATCTTTGCCATGTTAAAACAACATTTAATTTGCGGGGTAGATAAACAACTTGAACCATCTAATTAATTTTCGGGACCCCGGTTCCACATAATATTAACCTAATTGCATCGCACCTCTGCCATGTCATGCGTCATACATGCATCATGCCCGATCTTTTGCCGTAGTATTAAATATTGCATCCGGTGTTTCTTCTAGCGTTTTGCTTCTTCGCGGATAAGGCCGTTGAGTTGATGTGAGCTTCAACCCGATCTTCGATTGAACCCTTCGGCAATGTTTTCAGGCGAGCATCTCCCCCTTTCTACCTATCTTACTTTTATAGTATTTATTCCCTCCTGTTGATCTATTGCTATCTGTGTTGCGATGCTCTAGTTTTCGTACCCGTGATATCCCTTGCAGCCATATAATGCCTTGGACACATCCTATTACCTGTTGTTTGATAGATAGTTGGACTTGCGTGTCGTAGTCGCTTGCTCAAGTGCTGTTGCGTGTCGCCAAGTACCACAGTTGTGGGAGTAATGCCGCATGTGTGTTGTTGGAGATGATCATGGTTTTACTTATCGTTCACTTTAATTCCTGTTTAACAACTAAAATTGAAGTAAGCAGAGACATCGGTGGGTGATATATAATATTTGGTTTCCGAACGCCCACTTGTGTCCCGTAGGACCCCGAGTACTTGATACATTTCCTTGATTTATCGCGCTATCCACATCCGGGAGGTATATGGGACCCCCCTGAGCCATAGCTTGATTCAGTCTTATTTCTTGGGGCCACAAACTAGTTTGAGGTTTTATTTACTATCCTGTACTTATGCCATGCTACTACTGTATTTACATTTGTGCGACGATAGCACCAGATCTGCTTAGGATCGGACACGATTCCGCTGTGTCGACAAGCCCAGTTTTGGGTTCCCAATGCTCACAATTGCCTACCCAAACCTTGGGTCCGTCTCGAGCTAGCTTACTGCTATGGTAAGACTTCAAGGGTGGCCCCTGAATACTTCGAATCCTGTGATTGCTTTGTCGTGAAAGCCTCGTTGGGTTTTGATTTGGTTTTTTCGAGGTTGATCGAGCGTGTTGCTATTGGTGCACCCCGGCCGGGTAAAACTTTCTGAAAGCCGTGTCCGCGGTTATGGACGACTTGGAGCACAGTATCTCGATCATAGACAAGCATAACTAAAGTAGTGCTATAAATTTGACTTTATAATGACTAGTAATCAGCTCAACTATAATGGAATGGCTAAATAATACTGCCCACAATTGCTTGTTTGGTTTGTCGCTTGCGACAATTGTACCTGACTAGTAAGTATTGCAACTATAACGGAATGGCTAAATAAAAGTACCAACAACTGCTGGGTTATTGGGATATCTCATGCTAATTGTATCTGATTAGTAAGTGTTGTAACTAGAACGGAATGGTTAACTAAAAGTGCCCACTGCTTACTTTATCAGGATGAATATCTAAACCTGACTAGTAATTGCTGCAACGATAACTGAATAAATAAAACTGCCAACTGTGTGAGTTCCTCGGTTGACTTCCTCGATTGGTCTCGAGGGGGAAACACCAGGATGGGTTTGTTTGGTGTTAGTATCAGTTTGGTTCCGGATAGGTCTTTCTTATCCCTCTCTGATAACCGCCAGTTGTATCGAGTCTCTATAGGTTGTTCAGTGCATGCTGCCGCTGCCGCTCAGTCCACCATACCTATGTAGGCGAGGACCGCCGAATTCTAGCCTCGCCGTGTACTAGCCTCGATCGACGCTCCTCTTTTTCCTTTGCCCTTTGTCGGCACCCCTTTTGTTTAAGGTGTTTTGAGATCGACGTAGTTAGGTGGTTACCCTTCCGCTTGGCCTGGGTTATGGACGCCATTGGTTATTCTTCAGGGCTCTTAGCCCCATTTGCATCTTGTCCGTAGTCGGACGCTCTATCATTTTCAAGGTGATTTGGATCTTTGTACATTATATCTGTATTCTTGACTCATGGAGTCGTGTTGTATATATATTTGTTCTGTGGGTCCCATCGAGGACTGTTGTGTAATGTTATTACTTCGTTTTCCACCCGCACGAAAGTGCCTGGTGGGCACCTTTGAATCGCTTCTATGCGGGTTTGGCGGGTTTCGCTAAAACTTGCATAGGGCCGATTCTGAGGGTGTTACACTATACCATGTCACATAAAGTTATATGCATGTGATGTTTATCCTTTTATGTATCTTATTATGCTTAGATCGCTACGGTAGCATTATAAGATGATTCCTCACTTAAAGATCAAGATAAAAACTGTGTTCTCCCCAAGTATGCACCGTTGCGAAAGTTCGTCGAGTCCAAGCATCACGTGATGATCGGGTGCTATAGACTCTACGCTCACATACAACGGGTGCAAGCCAGTTTTTACACGGAAATACTTGGGTCTAGCTTGACGAGCCTAGCATGTACAGACATGGCCTCGGAACACAAGAACCGAAAGGTTAAGCATGAGTCATATGAGTGATATGATCGACACTTTGTTGTCCACCATTGAAACCACATCTCTTCTCGTGATGATCGGATTAGGTGTGGTGAATTTGGATCGTGTTCTGTAGCATCCCAGTTGTCTAACCCCTGTAATGCTACATGTCATAATAATAAAAAGGGCCACTTCCAACTTATAATTGTTGCATCATCATCATATCATGCTCATGTCATCATGTCACCTTGTATTTGAGCATCATGTAAAACCCTTTCCTGTTTGGTTCTTATCTCATGTGCATGATTAATTGTAGTTGCCTCTTGATATTGTATTTGGTTCTTAATATATTGCTAAATGCCCAAGTTGAGTTGAGGGCATCTCTCTTATTGACTCCACCACCTTTTCTTTCACCACCTTATAATTCCACCATCCAATTAATATGAGCTTGGCATTTTAGTTTTGAGTATCTCTAGCTCATGTTGTTGGTTGGATCCACCCATCATCTTTTGCTTGGCCTTTGCCCACTTTTTGGGAATGCAAGGATTAAAGCCACATGAAATAATGTTGTTTTCACAATATAACCTTTTGGCATTAATTATTTTGCATGGGCCATGCAAGTGCCACCTTTTTCTAGTTTTTGGCCTTTGCTTGATTTTTCCTAAGTGGATCTTTTCCTTTGGCTTAATCTTGTTTGGGCTTGAAGTTTCTTCATCAAAACCATATCCCTCTCTTCTTCCCTTTAGCTAAACCCCTACCCCATGCTCCATGCACACACATGTGCTAATGTGGCATGCCCAACCTATAACCATCTTGTCTCTTGGTTCTTGCTTGGTCTTGTATGGAGCATGCATGGATCAAAGAGCACCCACCATCACATGACCATCTCTCTCTCCCTCTCCCTCTTTTTCTTGCTTGATCTTGCTTAGGGCTTGCTTGGAGCTTGCTTGATCAACCTAGTACCACCTCAAGCTATCTACCCCTCTCTCACCTAAAACCCAAAGCCACCCCTCCAAATCTACCTAGCATGGCCACATGCCCACCAGGCCTCAACCTTTCTAGCTAAACCCTAATACCTACCCTTCCCTCTCCTTTTCCCTCTAGCTTTCCACCCCTAGAATCTATCTTGCATGCTCACTTGGCATCATGCCCTAGCTACCCCACCCTCATCTAACCTAGACCGAACCACCCCCCTCTCTTTTTCTTTCCTCTCTCCCCTCTCTCTCTCACCGCCTCTTCTAACCCTACCCGCCTCCGAGCTCCCACCCAGCCTGCCCTGGCCCGAGCACGCAGCGATCACAGGCCATGCACGTGAAGTGCACGCCCGCCTCCCCACGCTAGCCACGCCATCCACCGTCCCTGCTCTTATCCTTCCCTCGCCTAGCTTTCCCGCATCCCCAGAACCTCCCTCCTCTTTCCCCTCGCCATGTCTCCCCAACCCTAGATCGACCAAGATCCCCAAAGACCCTTCACGCAGAGCTCCCGAGGCAGCCCAGAGAACCAGGAGCGTGACGACCTCCCCGCCGCCAGGGACACGAGGACCCCTGTAGCCTCGCCCGGAGGAGTCTGGCCGCCGTGTCCGTGGGTGCCAAGATCCTGCTCGCACCTCACGGCCGATCACCGTCCGCCCGCCGAATCAACCTCGCGGCAAGCCCTCGTGAGACCATCGCCTCCCTAGACATGCCCTCCGCCTAGATCGTAGCTCTCCGCCGTCGAACACTGCTTGGCACATACATCATGGCTAGCGGCTGGCAGCAGAAGATCCGCCAAGTTCTTAGCCTCCGCAAGGCCACGGTCCTCCTCCGCGTTAGAGCCCTGAGCCATTGTTGCAGCCCGTGGCTTCCTCTCCAATTTTTGTTTTGGGTCCGTGTTGTTTGGAGCAGCAGCGGCGTCGCCATCGTCGGCCAAAGGTCCGGCCAGACGCAGCCGCCAAGAATAAGGCACAAGGCCGCTGTCTGACAACAAGGCCACTTTGCAGTTTAGCCCTTCCCCTTTTTCCCGCCTCTTTCCGCAGTCCCTTAGCCCCACCCGCCAGCGTCCGTAGGAATCTTGCAAAAAGGCTCCCCGCTTGATAGATTTTTCCACCCGCGGTCCATCCTGCTGCCACCTGTCGCCGCCTCGTCGCTTAGCGTCGTGGTCCACTTTTCCCCGCCCACTTGTCTGCGGATTGAGTGTAGGTAGCCCCGAGTGAGAAAAGACCTGTGTTTTACGGAATCAAATAAATTCAAAAAATGTATAAATCAAACTAAATTCATATCTTTTGAAATAATTCGAATTTGATAAAACTTTCAAAATGAAAAGTGAATGTTTTTCAAATATGAATTCAACCATGTTTCTGAGTTTGACCAAGTTTGACTCTATCTAGTCAAACCTTTGACTTTGACCATAATTAATTAATTTTGACTTAAAATAAATTTAAATTCCAAATTCCAAATAATACAAGTAATATATGTTTTCAAATCAGAAAAATGAGAGGATTCCAAATATGCCCTTCAATTTGCCTTTTGCACAATTAAAATCCCAAGTTTATTTAAATTACATCAATTGCCACTGGATTTTCAACAATTAATAACTTTTGTTTTATAATTCCAAATTAAGCAAATGATATGTCTAAAATGATCAGCTCGACGAGACCTTTCTGTTTATGCTATCCATAACTTCAATTGCAGCATGCATCATATAAAAATATAGGGAACAACAACTGTTATGACAACAAATGTGTTTCCAAAACCCCATTAAAATGTTGTTACTTGTCCACCACACCTCACCATGCCATGCTACCTTACTTGCCATGTAAATTGTGCATCATTCATCATGGCATGATTGTTTGCTTGACGCATCTTATTCATATGTTTGTGCTCTATATTCATGTTGGCCTTGTTTGTTTGGGTTTTCTCGGATAGACACTGAGCAGGGGTTGTATCAAGAGAACCAGGAGCACTACCCAGATCCGTCCCTTGCTTCAACTGTGATACCAGGCAAGCACTCCCACATGCTTGCATACATACAGTACCTATTGCCTCTATCTTGTTCTTGCATCATTGAGTCGCGATTGCATTAAATTGAATCCCAAGTATGCATAGCCTTTACTTTTCAACCCCACTAAGCTTGTTCCTCCATCCCATGAGCCACTACTATAGGAGTTGTTTGAGCCATGCGAGTCGTAGAACAGCATGTGTAGGGTTTGTGAGAGTCTGATGAATAATGAGGTACCTAAACAACTAAACCTGAGTAGTTCTGGGATAACTAAAGAAAGCGGCACCGGTGAGCAACATCTGCTATTTGGTTTTTCCTGCTCACTTGTGTCCCGTAAGACCCCGAGTACTTGATTCCTGTTCCTTGATTTATCGCGCTATCCACATCCGGGAGGTATATGGGACCCCCCTGGGCCAGATCTTGATTCCGTCTTATTTCTTGGGGCCACAAACTAGTTTGAGGTTTTACTACTATCCTGTACTTATGCCATGCTACTTTCACCTGCTTGCTTTAGGAATTGTGACCCGCTTACGTGGTATCGATCCCCGTTTGGGGATCTGTTGCATCGCCACCGCCCCACAAACCTTGGGTCCGTCTCAAGCTTGCTTACCGTTGCTATGGTGTACTACAAGGTGGCCCTGAAATATTTCGAATCTGTGATTGTTCAATCGTGAAAGCCTCGTTGGGTTTTGATCTGGTTTTTCCGAGGTTGATCGGCGTGTGTTGCTATTGGTGCACCGCCGGGTAAAACTTTTCAAAGCCGTGTCCGCGGATATGGACGACTTGGAGCACGTTTCTTGATCATAGACAAGCATAACTAAAGTACCGCTTAATCGACTAAATAATTTGACTAGTAAATAGCGCAACACTCATGGAATGGTTAATAAAATTGCCAACGGATGGGGTTGTTCGTCCGCTTCCTTGTTGGTAGCGAGGAGGAGGATGGATTGGATGAGATTACCATTATAAGCTGTACTTAATTCACGGACATCCGTCTATCATTGGTTAGGAGGATGGTTAGCGTTATCTCAGAGAATTGCTAGGGTTTATCTTTCACGCAATTGCGTCACCCTGTTGTGTCCCTTTAGAGGCATTAAGACTTCTTGAAAACCCTTAGGGTCTCACACGATAAATTCTTGATTCAGATGAATGTGTACCTTCACGTGACGGATCTTGGGTGGAAGAAGTCAAGATGTGGGCAACGATCGTTCGGTGTAGAGATTCCGGGAACGGGGATCCATGAGACCTGTAGTTGGGATGTGCTTATTTCTATGGCATCTTATGCCGATTTGCTTCTTATCCGTACTCGGATTCTGTTTGCCGCTTCCGCATGATACTCTGATGTGTGGTGTATGAGGAGTTATCCTACAATATAGATTTATCTAGGTCATTTGAATCTTGCCGTATGGCGTTGCTATATTTCCTTTCTTTCTAGATGGTATGGCTCTGATGTACTCTTGTATGGTGGCTTGCGTACATACCCACTTGTGTACGTAGTTGATCCCTTCGCCGACCACGCCGTCTGCAGTCCCGTTGAGAGGGTAGTGGTTGGGACGTCTGAAAGGACTACCAGTGAGTGGCTTTTGGGGCCCCACCGTACTATTTCAACCACTACCACTCATCCAGGCTTGTATCTAGGAGCGTAGTTCACCGAGGTAGTTACATGTTCACTAAAAAACTTGAGGGATGTTGAATTTAGTGGGAGTTCATCTAGTAATTTGATTAAGTTGAACTATTTATCATGAACATAGTCTAAATTGTACTTGCAAATACTGTAGATCACATGGCCAAGTCCAACTTCAACGTTTTTGCTGAGAAGGAAAAGCTTAGAAACAATGGGTCTAACTTCACCAATTGGTTCCGCAATCTAAGAATCATTCTGTCTGGCGAACAAAAGGACTATGTCCTTGGGAAAGAGTTAGGTGAGCCCCTCGCAGAATCGCGGCCGATCGATGAGAAAGGCATCTATCGATCAAGAAAGATGATTATGGTGTGATTAAGAGCACCATGTTGTTTGCTATGGAACCGGAGCTTCAAAATCGTTTTGAAGAGTATACCGGGCCCTTTGAGATTCTCGAGGAGCTGAAAACCATGTTTCATACTCAGGCCCGTTCTGAGAGATATGAGATCTCCGAGAAGTTCTTTAACTGCAAGATGGAGGAAGGGAGTTCCGTTAGTGAGCACGCCATAAAGATGACGGGCTACACTCAACGCCTTGAGCAACTAGAATGCACGATTCTAGAGGAGCTCAAAATTGACAGGGTTCTGCAATCACTCCCTCCCAGCTACAAAAGTTTTGTAGTGACTCATAATCAGATTAGCTCCACTGATACGATCACCGAGCTCTTCGCTAAGCTGAAGGCTGCGGAGGTGGACATCAAGAAGGATAATCATGTGTTGATGGTCAACAAGCCCTCCTTTAAGAAAGGTAAGGGAGCAAAGAAACCCTTCAAGAAGGGCGGCGGCAAGCGCAATGCCCTCACGACAAGAAGCTCAAGTCCGGTCCTAAGCCCGACAATCGAGTGCTTCTATTGCAAGGACAAGGGTCACTGGAAGCATTTGTCAAGTACTTAGCGCATAAGAAGGCTGGCACCATCAAAGATATATTTGATATACATGTTATTGATGTTTTCCTTACTAGCCCTCGTTGTAGTGCACGGGTATTTGATACGGTTCGGTTGCTAATATTTGTAACTCAAACAGAGCTACGGAATAGACGGCAGCTTGCGAGGGATGAGGTGACGATGCGCTGGCAACGGATCAAGAGTTGATGTGATGGCCGTCAAGACGCCTCCTTAGTTTTACCTTCGGATTAGTTTTAAACCTTAATAAGTATTATTATGTTCCTGCTGAGCATGAACATTATTTCGGATCGTGTTTATTGCAAGACGGTTATTCATTTAAATCGAGAATAATGGTTGTTCTATTTATATGAGTAACATCTTTTATGGTCATGCACCTCTTGTGAATGGTTTATTTCTTCTAAATCTAAAGGGATGAAACACACATCCATAACATTGAGGCTAAGAGATGCAAAGTAGATAGTGATAATACTACTTATTTGTGTAATCGCTGCCTAGGTCATATTGGTGTAAAGCGATGAAGAAACTCCATTCTAATGGACTTTTGGAGTCTCTTGATTTTGAATCATTTGACACATGAACCATGCCTCATGGGCAAGATGATCAAAACCCCGTTCTCGGTATGATGGAGCGAGCAACGGACTTGTTGGAAATCATACATACCGATGTATGCGACCGATGAGTGTTTCGACGCGGTGGATATCGCTATTTCCTCACTTTTACCGATGACTTAAGTAGATATGGGTATATCTATTTAATGAAACATAAATCAAACATTTGAAAAGTTCAAGGAATTTCGAATGAAGTGGAGAACCATCGTAATGTAAAGATTAAGTTTCTACGATCCGATCGTGGAGGTGAAGATTTGAGTTATGATTTTCTCACGCATCTTAAAGCAAGTGGAATCGTTTCACAACTCACGCCACCGGAACACCACAGTATAATGGTGTGTCTCGAGCAGGAATCGAACCCTATTAGATATGGTCCGATCAATGATGTCTCTTACTGATTTGCCGTTATCATTTTGGGGTTATGCATTAGAAACCGCTGCATTCACTTTAAATAGGGCTCCATCTAAATCCGTTGAGATGACACCGTATGAACTGTGGTTTGGTGCTAAGGCCCAGTTCTTTTCAGCTACAGCTTATGCATAAGCCATCCTGTCCAACAGCTGTCCAGAGAAACCGCAGTGAAAATAAGCTATACAGAAACTGCAGTCCAGTTCTTTTCGGCTTCTACTGTCCTAACTTATTGTCTGAGATGCGTAATGAAAAGTCTGTAACGCCCTTGGAATAAATTTGTGGTATGACAAACTCTTTTGAGACATTTTGTACTGTTTTTCGCATATGTGATCACAAAATAAAATTTTCAAACATTGAAACAGGATAAAGTGCTAAAATTTACAATTAAAATAGGAGGTATTCATTACAACTCAAATTGAAGGATAGGTGTTGCAACATTTTCTTCTCCAAAATAGATACGAATAGATAATTCTAAGGATAGATACTCATAGCAATATCATTGCGGATCCCTTTCATGTAATTACCATCATCTTCAGGTGGCGCACTAGGATATGAAGCACTCTCCTCTAGAACATACGGTCCACTGTCAAACATGTCAAAATGTTGATCACTTAGGTTGCTCTCACGAATGTAGTTGTGTAGGCACATGTAAGCAATAATTATCATCTTTTGGCGATCAGTTGGTCTGCGAGTTATGCCTTGAAGCATTGACCATTTCATTTTGAGAATACCAAAGCATCGTTCGATGGAGTTTTGCCCTGCTGAATGACGATGGTTGAAATGTTCTTCTCTTCCCCTAGGAGGATGATTTTGGAAGTCAGGGACATGGTACCGAGTAGTTTTGTATGGTGCTAGATAGCCATTTCTATTGGGGTATCCCGAATCCACAAGGTAGTATTTTCCTGCAATGGTATATACAAGTTAGATCACACTACATATGAGAAACATTCAATTAGAAAATGTGTACACAACAGATTACCTGTCGGCGGGTGGGGGTAGTGGGCATATGACACTTGAGCATCAGACCATACACGTGTGTCATGAACTGATCCAGGCCATCCAGCAACAACAAAAGTGAACCTCAAATCAAAATCACAAATTGCCATCACATTTTGACTTGTATAACCGTGTCTATTCATGTGTTGCATCTCGAGATGTTTTGGCACAATCACTTTAATGTGTGTTCCATCTATAGATCCAATGGCATCCTTAAAATGCGGCCAAAATCTTGTAGTTTGAAGTTTGGGATGCACTTCAGTGAAATTTCTATCCTTTGGCCTAATATAATCACCGGCCATGCGGTCTATACAGTCAAGAACCTCATAAAACTTTTTGCTAATTGTAGACCGACTATGTTCGAAGCGATCAGCAACATTATCAGTAGTTTGACGTGTCCCAACGGTCCACAAAAATAGTGCCAATGCTTCTTTTGAGGACATGTTGCAGGTTGATGTAAGACCATACCTTTCAATCAATAGATCAAGCAATGGGTAGAACACTGACCTCCTCATCCTGAACAAAGAATAGAAAACTTGTGCATTTGTCTCTTTTTGTTCCACCCATTGTAGCCATGTTATCATTGGATTTATTCGTGGTGCGTATGGCAACTTCTTAGTACATTGTTGTGCATATGCAGCAACTGCAACCATGAACAAATCATATTCATCATCAGCTTCATCGCTTGGGATATCCATCTGTCACATGAACAACTCAATTAATAACCACATAAGTTTTTACAACACGACTTGAAACAACAACAATAGTCTCGATAAAATGGTTCAACAGCACAATACAAATTGGTAGGTTCAAAGCAAATTACAAATTGATAGGTTCAAAACAAATTACAAATTGGTAGGTTCAAAGCAAATTACAAATTGGTAGGTTCAAAACAAATTACAAATTTGTAGGTTCAAAGCAAATTACAATCTGACTGGTTCAAGCATACGTCTACTTATTTTTTCTCTCTTCCCATGCCATCCTGATCCATTCCATCCTCACATCACTTTCAGCCTCCATGTAACAACTGAATGCAATACTGTATTCAGCCTTCATAAACAATTGTGAAGCATAGAAATGCTCATGGGTACCAGGTCCACATCCATCAGCAACAACCTTGGCCATCATTTCCAAAAACTCTTGCCTCACTGGATCAACTGCAGGCTGTGAGGGTTGTGAAGTTACAGAGTTTCTGCTTTCTTCCCTCTTCTCAAATATGTCACATATACGGCGCAGACAATTCTTTTCAGCACTGTCTCTCTCCATCTTTTCAACTACAGCAGGACTGGGTGAGTAAGGACATGCTCTTTTTTTCCCACGTCCCGCCGTACCAGGTGTAACTTGTACATCAATCTCTGTCCCTGAAAGATCATCATCGTCAATGTTCACAGAAGAGGGAACACCTTGAGAAGGACCAGCTAATGATGTTGGCAATGGCACCCTCGCATGCTCGTTGGTAACACAGTGCTTATCAAAAATCTGGCACATTTTATCTTCATTAGCAAGTGGAGCATGTCGAAACTTGGCTGCATCCGGGCATCTCTGCAAATAAATGTCTCAACTTTAGTACATCATTTTAATTCAGCTTGACAACACAATAATGCATACAGATGATACGAAAATTGCCATTACCTTTATCTCAAGTTCCCACCACTCATCACTAGCATCGATGGTCTTCGTGATAGGATCTCTTCCAAGACCAAATGCACTTTGATTTAATGTCTTCCATGTACTGTACTCCTTTTTTAGTGTCTCCCACCTATTTTTGAATTGCTTGCGCACATAATTTCTCTTGGTGCGTTCATTGAAATTCTTTATCAAATTCTGATACCCAGTTTGGTTCAGATAACCTTCATGACGGTTTCGAGCTAGCACTTGCTTGATACAAACATCCAAAAACACTTCAGCTGCAAATGGATCCCAAACAGCCTTCCTGAATTCCTGACTTCCCAAACTTCCCAGATTTTCCAGATTTGGCTTCATCCATCTAGTGATTATGTGTGTAATAATAACTAAAATAAGGTGCTGGTTACATATTAAAAACATAGAAATTCATTTTGCATTGTGCTGAAATCATAGATGCTGGCCACATAACACATGAAAGCACATAGTAATTCATCTAAAAATTCAACTAGTGTCTTGTTGAGTATCACATCAGCTAAACATCAGTACAGATTGAAGAGGAAAAGAAGAAAAGAAAACATTACCTTGATGTGAGCAAGACAAGATGGGCAAAGCAACGGTAAGCAGCAGTCGCAACGAGAACAGCAGACGCTACGGACGGACGACGGCTGACGAAGAACGAAGAGCAGGCAACAACGCGCGCCGGACGGACGACGGACACAGTGACGACGCAGCGCCGGACGACGGACACGATGACGACAGCCGGACGGTCGCCGGCGAGAGCGGACGGAGCTCAGGCGGAGGTCGAGCCCCGAGCGGGCGGAGTTACGGAAGGCCCACGATGGAATCAGCGAGGGGGACGAGGTGGTGCTGGCCGGAGATTTCGAGGCGGGCAGCGGGGCGGCGGGAGGCGGCGGTGGCGGCATGAGGTGCTGGGAGGAGGAACCCTATCTCGTTTCTAGTCCACACAGCGGGACTCGTTCGAGTCGTTCGTGGCCTGGACTCAGAAAAAAACGGGCCCTTTCCGGTAGACGCTGAGCGGTTGCATTTGTTTGTAAAAAAGGGCAAAACGAAGGGGCATCAATTTCTACCGCTTCGACGTTTCCCGGGAAGCTGCGGGAAGCGGGGGGTACCCAGCTTCTCCCCACTGTGAGTAAACTGAGGAAGCCGGTGGTGGGCAAAAACGGCTTAAATTCGAGTTCTTTTAGGCTTAGGCTTATTTTCACCCCCAAGCTGTCTAAAAGCCTCAAAAGAACTGGGCCTAAACCTAAGTTGTCGTTTCTTAAAGTTTGGGGATGCGAAGCTTACGTCAAGAAGTTGATGCCGGACAAGCTCGAACCCAAAGCGGAGAAATGCGTCTTCATAGGATACCCTAAGGAATACCTTCTATCACAGAACCGAAGGCAAAGTGTTTGTCGCAAAGAACGGTTCCTTTCTTGAGAAGGAGTTTCTCTCGAAAGAAGTGAGTGGGAGGAAAGTAGAGCTAGACGAGGTTATTGAACCTTCTCTTGAATTGGAGAGTAGCAAAGACTGAAAGTGTTCCAAAGCTTTGCACCAACAATAGAGGAAGCTAATGACAAGGATCATGAAGCTTGACGATGTCGCTATCGAACGTCGCAGTCGACAAGGTCGTGCCCTCCCGAGTGGTACGACAACCTCTTGACTGTCTTGTTGTAGAAGACGGTGAACCTATGAACTATGAGGAAGCGATGATGAGCCGGACTCGAGAAATGGTGGAAGCCATGAACCAATTGGGATCCATGAGCGAAAACCAAGTATGAACTTTGGTGGATCCTCCTAGCGACCAAAGGCCGTTGAGTGCAAATGGATATTCAAGAAGAAAGCGACGCGGATGGTAATGTTACCGTCTATAAAGCACGGCTTGTCGCAAAGGTTTTCGACAAGTTCAAGGTGTTGACTACGATGAGACTTTCTCCCGTAGCGATGTTTAAGTCCATTCGGATTTTATTAGCAATTGCTGCATTTCATGATTATGAAATATGGCGATGGATGTCAAGATCGCTTTCCTCAATGGGAACATTGATGAAGAGTTGTATATGATGCAACCCGAAGGTTTTGTCGATCCTAAGGATGCTAGTAAAGTATGCAAACTTCAGCGTTCCATTTATGGATCAAGCAAGCATCTCGGAGTTGGAACCTTCGCTTTGATCAAGTGATCAAGAGCTTTGGATTTGTTCCAAATTGCTACTAAGCTTGTATCTACAAGAAAGTGAGTGGGAGCTCGGTGACGCTTACTGCATCAGTATGTGGATGACATATTGATTATCGGAAATGACATCAACATGCTTAACGATGTGAAGAGTTATTTGAACAAGTGTTTTTCAATGAAAGACCTAGGTGAAGCTGCTTATATATTGGGCATCAAAATCTATAGAGATAGACAAAGACTGATAGCTTTAAGCCGAGTACATACCTAGACAAAGTTCGAAAAGGTTCGAGAATGGATAAGACAAAGAAAGGTTCAAAGGCCTATGTTCTCGTGTAAGATATTGAGCAAGGCTCAGGTGTCTAGCTACTGTAAATGATAGGAAGCTATGAGCAAAGTGCCTTATGCCTCGCCATAGGTTCCATCATGTATGCCATCTGTGTACTAGACCGGATGTGTCCATTGCTCTTAGTTTGACGAGATATCAAAGTGATCCAGAGTGGAACATCGATGCCGTGTGAAGAACATCTGAAGTACCTAAATAGAACTAAAGAAATGTTCTTAGTCTATGGGGGTGATGAACGATTGTCGAAAAGGTTACGTCGATGCTAGTTTCGACACCGAAGGATGATTCCAAATCTCGCATGTGATACGTTTATATTTTGAATGGAGGAGCTGTGAGTCGGAGAAGCTGCAAGCAAAGCGTGATCGCGGGATCTACATGGAAGCGGAATACATGGTCTGCTGCAGCGTCAAGTGAAGGAGTTTGGATCGAAACTTCATCATGAGCTTGGCGTGGTTCCAAGTGCATTGGACCCATCTGGAGATATTGTGTGACAACACCGCGCCATAGCACTCGCTAAGGAACCAAGATATCATCCAAAGACCAAGCATATCAATCAAGTTTCATATAATCCGAGATTATATAGCATGGAGATCCAAGATTAGCAAAGTACATACGGATCTGAATGTCGCAGATCCATTGACTAAACCTCTTCCACATGTAAAACATGATCAACACCTCAGTGCCATGGGTGTGAGATTGTTGCCAGATGTAAACTAGATTATTGACTCTAGTGCAAGTGGGAGACTGTTGGAATTATGCCCTAGAGGCAATAATAAAGATGTTATTATTATAATTCTTGTTCATGATAAAGTTTATATTCCATGCTAGAATTGTATTAAGCGGAATCATTAATACTTGTGTGGTTTGTGAACAACACCGTGTCCCTGGTACGCCTCTAAGGACTAGCTCATTGATCAATGATGGTTAAGGTTTCCTAACCATAGACATGAGTTGTCAATTGATAATGAGATCATATCATTGGGAGAATGATATGATGGACAGACCCAAACTAAGCGAAGCAATTAGATCGTATCATCGTGTTCATCTTTGTGTAGCTTTTCCTATGTAAAATATTGTATTCCTTAGACCATGAGATAATACAACTCCCTGGTATCGGAAGAAAGCTTTGAGGTCATCAAACGTCATCCTATGAGAGGGTGATCATCAAGATGTCTCTCAGGTGATCGGAAAGTATCTGTTGGGTTGTATGTATCGAGATGGAATTTGTCCCTCCCAAGTCGGAGAGATATACTTTGGGCCCACTCGGTAATTGATATGAACACCGCTTGCAAGCATGTGGTTAAGGAGTTAATCACAAAGTGATATCGGATTACGGAACGAGTAAAGTACTTGCTGTGAACGAGATTGAACTAGGTATGACGGTACCGACGATCGAATCTCGGGCAAGTAAAATATCGCGAGACGAAGGGAATATATATATGGGATTGTTTGAATCCTGACATCGTGGTTCATCCGATATGATCATCGATGAATGTGTGGGAGTCAATATGGGTGCCTGCACCCATTGATTATTGATAGAAGATCATGTACGCATATTCTCGAACCCGCAGGGTCACACACTTAACGTGTCTTGACGCTAGGATAGATTGGATAATTGGTTTATGAGTTTTTGTTCGGAGTCTCGGATGGGATCCGGGACATCACGAGAGGTTTCGGAATTGTCCGGAGAATAAGATTCATATAAGGCAAGGTTTTTGGAGTTCGAATTGTTCGGTTAATCGGTATTGTACCTAAGCTTCTAGAACCTTCGGAAGGGGACCAACGTGGCCCCACCTTCCGGGAGGGGCATGGGCCTATGAGGGAGTGTCTGCGCATTGGGCGGGGGCACAAGGCCCCATAGGGCCCAGCCGATCCTAGAGAGTTTAAATCGTTTAAACTAGAGATAGGGTTTCTAGAAGAGGAGAGTCCATGCCCCCACTCCTTATCCTTTGTGCTTGGGAGGGGCTAGCTGCGCCCCCTATATATAAAGAGGGTGGGGCACCAACCACACACACCTCTCTCCTCCAAACCCTAGCCGCCTTGCTAGCTTTCCTCTCTCCTCCCGATCGCTTGTAGGCGAAGCCTCACGCAAAATTCTCCACCATATACACCACGCCGTCGTGTTGTAGATCCAATCTATCTCTCCACCATACTTGCTGGTCCGAGGAAGGAGGAGACGTCGAGGTGCTGCACGTGTGCATCTCACTGAGGCACCGCCACTTGTGGTGCTAGATCGGATCGGATCGCGAGGAGGAGAAGCGAGTACGACTACATCACCCACGTTCCGACGAACGTTCCGCTATGCGAATCTTCAAGGGTATGAAGATCTAATCCAATCTCTCTCGTTGATTGCATCTCCTAGATTAGATCTTGGCTTTCTCTCTGTTCGCATCCGTAGAAAATTTTGATTTACTATGCCGCGAAACCCTTCACATACTCCTATAGATAAGCGTAGCATAAAGATCAAGTCATTTTAATAGTTCAATTGCTATAAGCTTTCTGATACATAGTAACCTAATTCCTTCGACCATGAGATCATGCTTATCACCATCACCGGAAGGATGCTTTGATGACATCAAACACTACACCATAACTGGGTGGCTATAAAGATGGCATTGAGTGTTCGGAAAGTATGGGTTGAGACACATGGATCAAGAGCGGGATTTGTCCATCCATATGACGGATAGATATACTCTGGGCCCTCTCGGTGGAATGTCATCCAATTAGCTTGCAAGCATGTGACTGGCTCACAAGGGATCACATACCATGGGAATAAGAAAAGAGTACTCATCGGTAACGAGGTTGAACTAGGTATGCAGAGATACCGACGATCAAAACCTCGGATAAGTAAACTATCGTGAGACAAATGGAAATTGGTATCATATGTAAGTGGTTCATTAGATCGCAAAGTAATCGTAGAAATATGTGGGAGCCATATGAATTTCCATATTCCTCTATTCGTTATTGAACGGAGAAGTGTCTCGATCATGTCCGCATAATTCACGAACCGTAGGGAGACACACTTAAGGATTCGATGTTGTTGAGTAGTTATTGAATGATGAGTAAGAGACCTAATGTTGTTTGGAATCTCGGATGGGATCAGGGATATCACGAGGAGATCCGGAATGGTCCGTAGAATAAGATTCATATAAGGAAAGTCATGTTTCGTAGTTGGGGAATGATTCCGGTGTTTTCACCGGGAATGTTCTAGAAGGGTCCGGAAGGACCGGCACTCCGGAGGGGAAGGGTACATGAATGTGTCTTGACAATATGGAATGGTTGCATCATGTACTAGGTCACTTGGCTGGGCAAAATAAAGGTTAAAATCAAATCCTAGTTTGAAAGTCAAACACCAATTTGAAAAAGTCAAACGGCAAGTTTGCTTGGTGGAGGGAGAGTAGGAAACCTACTTGGGGAGGAAGTCCCCTCCCTCCACCCACCGACCAAGGAGGAGGAGTTGGAGGAGGACTCCCTCCTCCCAAGCCGCACCCTCCCACCTATATAAGGAGGGGTAGGGCTGCCCCTTTCCCACACACCCCAAAACCCTAGCCCTCTCCTCCAAGTCACAGGCGCCACCACCACCTTGTGCTGCCGCCGCCTAGGGAACCTCCAACTCGGTGAGTTGGGGTGATACCCAAACCCTAAGCCGCCGGCTGCACTCTCCCCTTGGTGCCCTCTAAACCCTAGATCACCAAGGCCTCTCTCATAGTCCACCATACTCGCCCGCTTAAGGCCTCAGCAAGATCTCCTCTACTTCGGTACCACTCGTCAGTGCCGGAATCGCGAGGAGAGTGCTACAACCTCCGCCTGCTTGGAACAAGGGAGAGGAAGGTCTTCATCGAAACCGAACGTGACCGATCATGGAAGCGCCGCTTAACGCAATGGAAGGATCATCTACGCGATCTTGATATCGGCAAGAGTACAACTACATCACCCACGAGAATCTGCTCTCGTTAACCGCTTTGGAATCTTCGAGGGTGAGTTCCTCTATCGACTCGTTGCTACAATCTAGTAGATAGATCTTGGCTTGTTTGTTTGCATGCGGTAGAATTTTTTTGTTTTCCATGCTACGAACCCCTATAGTGGTATCAGAGCTAGGTTTATATGTAGATCTGTTGCACGAGTAGAACACAATGGTCATTGTGGGCGGTGGTGCTTTTATTATCAATTGCTTCTTGTGTACTTTGCATCTTGCGGTATGGTGGGATGAAGCGGCCCGTGCTAACCTTACATGACATCGTTCATGAGACTTGCTCCACGCTCAACATGCAACTTGTATTGCATAAGTGGATTTGCGGGTGTCTGTCTCTTCCATCATAGTAAAGATTCAATTTACAACGGACACTTGATAGTTCAAGCATCAACGTTGTGGTTCTTGTTCGTAAGCTAGAACGACACTTATTGAAAGCCCCAAACCATGTAAAATATGCAAAGAAAATTAGAGGCGTCTAACTTTGTTTTGCAGGGGTGTGCTGTGATGTGATATGGCCATGATTGTGATTATATATGATGTATGCAATGTTCCTTATTGTAAGTTGTCAACCGGCAGGAGCCTTATGGTTGTATTTTAAATTCCGTTAAGACCTCCGTGTCTATTATTCAAAGTAGTTGTAATAGTTGATGCTGGTGGATGACAACCATGAAGCGGCGCCATTGACCTTTACGCCATGCTGGTGATGATGGAGATCATGTTCGTGCTTGAAGATGGAGACCGGGAGCACAAGAAGAAAGGCCATATCATATCACATATTATGAATTTCATGTGATGTTAATCATTTTATGCATCTTGCATTGCTTAGTTCATGACGGTAGCATTATAAGATGATCCCTCAAGCACACAATTTCCAGTTTTAAAGTGTTCATCCTTAGTAAGCACCGTTGCTAAAGCTCGTTGTTTCGAAGCACCACTTGATGATCGGGTGTGTTAGATTCATGAGTGTATACAACATGAGCAAGCCATTTTCTCATGGAAGCTAAGGTTTGATCTTGACGAGCCTAGCATGTACAGACATGGTCTCGGACACGGATCGCCGAAAGGTAAAGCATGAGTCATATAGTAGATAGGATGAACATGTTGATTGTTCGCCATTGAAGCTACATCAACTCTCGTGATGATCGGTTTTGATGTGGTGGATTTGGTTCGTGTGATCACTAAAACAATGTGAGGGATATTGTTTTGAGTGGGAGTTCAACAACAATATGATTAAAAGTTGAACACTATTTATCATAAATCAAATCAAAGTGAATTTGCATAATTGTTGTAGTCATTGGCATCCGTTTACCACCTTGCGCTTAGTTATAATTGAGATGATAGAACTATAGAATTCTGGTTAGTTACTTTACGAACTGGTATCGTATTGTTTTGAAATGTTAATCTAAAGTATAAAAGTCCCATTGCAAACTTTCAGTAAGTTTTGATTACTCCGTGAAGTTTAATAGTGGGTATTAAATCAAGAGTAACAATTCCAGTGTTAGTATATAAGTATCATGTTTATCTCCATGATTCTTGATATTCGAAAGATAGTTTCAATATCAAGGTAATCTAGGAGTTGAAAGAGTTGTTTCAGAAACCATCATGTATGGAAGATATTGCGATATCTGAAATAATGTTTTGGTTACAACATGATAGAGTATAATATGGCAAAGTTTATGTTCTCATATTTGATGAGAATTTACAAAAGGTTGGAGACACTAGTTGTCCTAATCCTCGGAAATGTTTTTGGAGAGCAACATTATACTCGCAATTCACCGTTATAAGCTAAAGTAGCTTGATCATGAATAATTCCATGAGAAGGGTGAATATTTGATATAGGTAAAATGTTTACTACACCAAGAGATTACTAAAGAAAGGAATTTGAATGAACACCAAACATTTGATGATGGTAATCTACTTCAAAGTGCAAGTCCAAAGACATTGGTATTCAACTATACACGCTTTGGACTATGTGTCATGTGTATGGCTCCACTATTGATGTTGATAGATTCTTTCAAACAGAAAAAGAAATATTGAAAGAGAATCTCATAAATATATGGCAGAAAAGAAAAGACTAGAATTGTTCAGTTTAGGTATATAAAGGATATACATGTTATGGTTGTATTCTTTGCTTGCTAAATAATGTGGTTCTTAAGTATTTGATACTGAATTTGTCGGTATGAATCGTCATACGAAACAACAGAATTCATGAACTACAATGGCCTAAGTAACTGGCAAAAGAATATGTGATGATGTTCATCGAGAACAGATAAAGGGTTATTGTGTTGCTCGTTAAACATCAAAGCTTGCCTTCAAGATTTGTTTTATCAGGTATTATGAGAACAAAAGGGTTGTTCAATTAATTGCCATAATCCATAAAAGACGGATGATTTACAAATCTCGTTGGATAAATCACATAAGTGCTAAAAATGTCGAAAGACAATTGATTGAAAGATCACTTAGGAAGTGACGTCGTCGTTTAAATTAGAATGGAAAGAAAACATGAAGAAACTCCATGTGAATGGAATTTTGGAGTCCTTTGATTTTTGATCAAATGACGCTTGTGAAACTTTCCTAGAGATAATTAAAACTCCGTTCATAGGCCAAAGGGAACGAATGACTAGCTTATTGGGACTTGTACATATTGTTGTATGAAGTCCATTATGTGTAGTCAAGAGCGATGGATTTAAACTTCATATGCTTTCTACGAAAATTTGAGTGAATATATGAATATTTACTTAATAAGGATGAAGTATGAAACATTTGAAAAGTTCAAAGACTTTCAAGATTAAGTGCAAAATCATTGTAACAAGAATATAAATAGTTTATGATAAGATCATAAAGGAAGATATTTGAGTTACAAGTTTAGCATAAAACACCTAAGATTTAAGGAATCGTTCCGTGGATTTGCATTTCCCGAAACACCATAAGAGTATGGAGCGTTCGAGATATGTAATTAAACCTTGTTTGACATGGTAAGATCAAAGGTGTAATTCATAAAACTGTCATTATATTTTAAAGATTAAAAGCTTTAGAGACTACCGTTTTTCCACTGAAAAGAGCTCCATCATAATCCGTTGAATTAACATCATATAAAGTTATGGTTTGGGATAAAACCCAAGTTGTCCTTTCTTAAAAATTGGTATGCTATGCATAAGAAAGATGCTTGCAACCAAAATCGGATGAACATATCTTTGTATGTTATTTTGAATAATAATTGAGTATTCCTCCATAACACCGAAGACAAAAGTGTTTGTCGCTTAGAACGTCAAGTTTCTTTGAGAAGGAATTTTCGTGAACATTTAAGAGGGAGGACAATAGAACTTTGACAAGGTTAAAAGAACCTTAGCTATATGTGCAAAGTTGCGCAGCGCCGAAAAGTGTTCTGGAGGAAGCAACAATGCTCATGAATCACGTGCCTCAAAGGTTGTGGTCATAGAGGTCTAAGTTCCTATTGAAACAAGTAGGTCGGGTAAACAATCAAATACCAAGATTTGAGAGTTAAATCATTATTTGACAATAATGATCCGACTACATGCAAAGAAGCGATGATGGGCCCTGACTCCGTCAAATGGCTTGAAGCCATAAAATCCGTGATAGTTCCATATACGAGATCAAGCTTTGAACTTGAAAGACCCTCGAAAGGTACAAGACCTTACATCATTTGGATCTATAAAGAAATAGACATGGATGTTTCACATCTATGAAATTATCGACATGTCGGGAAAGACTTCACGACAATGTTCAAAGAGTTGACTATGACAAGATCTGATCTTTCATTAAGCGATATTTAGTCTAGATGGATTAATGTAGCAACAACTACATATAATTTTGTTATGTGATAGTTGAATAAACAAAACAAGTTCTTCCATAAGAATGGTTACCTAAGACGTGTGCATGACACGGTCCAAAGGGTTTTGTTAATTCAAAGGATGATAAATATGCAAACTTCAATGGTTGAAGTAAGCATCGCGGAGTTGGAATCTTCACTATGATGAAACTGTTAAAAGAGTTTAATTTCATCGGAGACGATGAAGATGCTTGCATTTACAAGAAATTAAGTGGGAGCGCTAAGACATATTTCTAATACATTATGTGGAAGACATATTGTTGATTGGAAATGATGTATCTTTTTATTAACACAGGATAAGAATTTCATCTCGATGAAAGGCT
The DNA here is from genome assembly GCA_030063025.1 of Avena longiglumis. Lineage (NCBI taxonomy): Eukaryota > Viridiplantae > Streptophyta > Magnoliopsida > Poales > Poaceae > Avena > Avena longiglumis. The sequence goes on along the minus strand of CP125978.1, from coordinate 67,962,117 downwards.
TAGGCAGAACCCAAATATTTGGCATCAAAGTCTATATGGATAAATTGTGATGCCAATATGGTTGTGCCAGAAGTACATAGACGAGATATTGAATGAGTTCAATATAGAAACTACAAGAAATGTTCTTGTTGCACAGGAAGGATTGAATAAAGATTTAAGTATTTTTGATACTTGATAGATACAATCACAAAGAGTATTTTATCAATCATGTTGTGATGTGTACAAATCCAGATATGTCCTATGCTCTAAATGTTATGAGAATATACCATAATAATTCATAAGATGATTATTGGACGATAGTAAAGATATTCTTATGATCTTTTAAAAGAACTAAGAATATATTATTTTGTAGAAGTGACAAATAGATGGTTAGTTCATTGTAAAAGTATTACATTGATACTAGTTTTGTCACGAACTACAAATTAAGTTTATCTCAATCTAAACTAAGGGTGGCACAATGTGATGGAAAGTAAGTTCCATAATGGATTTGGATGAGTTCCAAAGTTAAGACATTGTGACAGATACTACAACAAAAGGCTAAGTATATAATTGCTATTATAGCAGCAAAAGAGGGCATTTGTGTCAAGTACTTTGTTATCAAACTAGGTGTAGTTCACAGCAGGGATAATACTATGAAGATATATTGTACGACAATATTATTAACATGTTTTAACCCCAAAGAACTAAAAGGTCTCACCAAAGGACCAAATTTATACAAAGCCATCTCATTAGAGAATGAGTGATGCGTAGAGACACAAAGACATGCAATTACACACGGACCTGGAAGTGTCAGATCCGGAGATCAGTGACCACTAGCAATCGTGTACATACAACACTAGAAAGCCATAGGTGTTGAATACACAAAGGTTTGAAACTAGATTATTGACTCTAGTGCAAGTGGGAGACTGTTGGAGATATGCCCAAGAGGCAATAATAAAATGGTTATTATAATATCTTCATACTTATGATAAATTTTTACATACCATGCTATAATTGTATTAACCGGAAACATTAATACTTGTGTGATTTGTAAACATAAAAAGAGTCCCTAGTAAAGCCTCTTATTAAACTAGCTTGTTGGTTAATATATGATCATGGTTTCCTGATTATGAACATAGAGATGTTATTACCAACAAGGTCATATCATTAGGAGAATGGTATGATGGACATACTCCTATAGATAAGCGTAGCATAAAGATCAAGTCATTTTAATAGTTCAATTGCTATAAGCTTTCTGATACATGGTAACCTAATTCCTTCGACCATGAGATCATGCTTATCACCATCACCAGAAGGATGCTTTGATGAAATCAAATACCACACCGTAACTGGGTGGCTATAAAGATGGCATTGAGTGTTCGGAAAGTATGGGTTGAGACACATGGATCAAGAGTGGGATTTGTCCATCCATATGATGGATAGATATACTCTGGGCCCTCTCGGTGGAATGTCATCCAATTAGCTTGCAAGCATGTGACTGACTCACAAGGGATCACATACCACGGGAATAAGAAAAGAGTACTTATCGGTAACGAGGTTGAACTAGGTATGCAGAGATACTGACGATCAAAACCTCGGATAAGTAAACTATCGTGAGACAAGGGGAAATTGGTATCGTATGTAAGTGGTTCATTCAATCGCAAAGTAATCATAGAAATATGTGGGAGCCATATGAATTTCCAGATTCCTCAATTGGTTATTGATCGGAGAAGTGTCTCGATCATGTTCGCATAATTCACGAACCGTAGGGAGACACACTTAAGGATTCGATGTTGTTGAGTAGTTATGGAATGATGAGTAAGAGACCGAATGTTGTTCGGAATCTCGGATGGGATCCATGATATCACGAGGAGATCCGGAATGGTCCGGAGAATAAGATTCATATAAGGAAAGTCCTGTTTTGGAGTTGGGGAATGATTCCGGTGTTTTCACCGGGAATGTTCTAGAAGGGTCCGGAAGGTCCGGCACTCCGGAGGGGAAGGGTACATGAATGTGTCATGATAATATGGAATGGTTGCATCATGTACTAGATCACTTGGCTGGGCAAAATAAAGGGAAAAATCAAATCCTAGTTTGAAAGTCAAAGGCCAATTTGAAAAAGTCAAACGGCAAGTTTGCTTGGTGGAGGGAGAGTAGGAAACCTACTTGGGGAGGAAGTCTCCTCCCTCCACCCACTGGCCAAGGAGGAGGAGTTGTAGGAGTACTCCCTCCTCCCAAGCCGCACCCTCCCACCTATATAAGGACGGGTAGGGCTTCCCCTCTCCCACACATCCAAAAACCCTAGCCCTCTCTTCCAAGTCACCGGCGCCACCACCACCTTGTGTTGCCGCTGCCTTGGGCACCTCCAAATCGGCGAGTTGGGGTGATCCCCAAACCCTAATACGTCGGCTGCACTCTCCCCTTGGTGCCTCTAAACCCTAGATCACCAAGGCCTCTCTCACCACTGCCTCCGCTTAAGACGAAGCCTGCAAGATCTCCTCTACTTCCCACGTCACGCCGTCGCCGGAATCGCAAGGAGAGTGCTACAACCTCCGCTTCTTTGGAACAAGGGAGAGGAAGGTCTTCATCGAGTACCAAACGTGTGACCGACTGTGGAGGCGCTGCCGGAACGCAGCGCCAGAAGGATCGTCTACGCGATCTTGAGATCGACAAGAGTACGATTACATCACCCACGAGAATATGCTCTCGTTAACCGCTTTGGAATCTCCGAGGGTGAGTTCCTCTATCGACTCCTTGCTACAATCTAGTAGATAGATCTTGGCTTGTTTGTTTGCATGCGGTAGAATTTTTTTGTTTTCCATGCTACGAACCCCTACAGCGGTACCAGAGCCAGGTTTATATGTAGATCTGTTGCACGAGTCGAACACAATGGTCATTGTGGGCGGTGGTGCTTTTATTATCAATTGCTTCTTGTGTACTTTGCATCTTGCGGTATGGTGGGATGAAGCGGCCCAGGCTAACCTTACATGACATCGTTCATGAGACTTGCTCCACGCTCAACATGCAACTTGTATTGCATAAGTGGATTTGCGGGTGTCTGTCTCTTCCATCATAGTAAAGATTCAATTTACAACGGACACTTGATAGTTCAAGCATCAACGTTGTGGTTCTTGTTCGTAAGCTAGAACGACACTTATTGAAAGCCCCAAACCATGTAAAATATGCAAAGAAAATTAGAGGCGTCTAACTTTGTTTTTGGGTGTCTTGTGATGTGATATGGCCATGATTGTGATTATATATGATGTATGCAATGTTCCTTATTGTAAGTTGTCAACCCAGGAGCCTTATGGTTGTATTTTAAATTCCGTTAAGACCTCCGTGTCTATTATTCAAAGTAGTTGTAATAGTTGATGCTGGTGGATGACAACCATGAAGCGGCGCCATTGACCTTTACGCCATGCTGGTGATGATGGAGATCATGTTCGTGCTTGAAGATGGAGACCGGGAGCACAAGAAGAAAGGCCATATCATATCACATATTATGAATTTCATGTGATGTTAATCATTTTATGCATCTTGCATTGCTTAGTTCATGACGGTAGCATTATAAGATGATCCCTCAAGCACACAATTTCCAGTTTTAAAGTGTTCATCCTTAGTAAGCACCGTTGCTAAAGCTCGTTGTTTCGAAGCACCACGTGATGATCGGGTGTGTTAGATTCTGCGAGTGTATACAACATGAGCAAGCCAGATTTTCTCATGCGGAAGCTAAGGTTTGATCTTGACGAGCCTAGCATGTACAGACATGGTCTCGGACACGGATCGCCAAAAGGTAAAGCATGAGTCATATAGTAGATAGGATGAACATGTTGATTGTTCGCCATTGAAGCTACATCAACTCTCGTGATGATCGGTTTTGATGTGGTGGATTTGGTTCGTGTGATCACTAAAACAATGTGAGGGATATTGTTTTGAGTGGGAGTTCAACAACAATATGATTAAAAGTTGAACACTATTTATCATAAATCAAATCAAAGTGAATTTGCATAATTGTTGTAGTCATTGGCATCCGTTTACCACCTTGCGCTTAGTTATAATTGAGATGATAGAACTATAGAATTCTGGTTAGTTACTTTACGAACTGGTATCGTATTGTTTTGAAATGTTAATCTAAAGTATAAAAGTCTCATTGCAAACTTTCAGTAAGTTTTGATTACTCCGTGAAGTTTAATAGTGGGTATTAAATCAAGAGTAACAATTCCAGTGTTAGTATATAAGTATCATGTTTATCTCCATGATTCTTGATATTCGAAAGATAGTTTCAATATCAAGGTAATCTAGGAGTTGAAAGAGTTGTTTCAGAAACCATCATGTATGGAAGATATTGCGATATATGAAATAATGTTTTGGTTACAACATGATAGAGTATAATATGGCAAAGTTTATGTTCTCATATTTGATGAGAATTTACAAAAGGTTGGAGACACTAGTTGTCCTAATCCTCGAAAATGTTTTTGGAGAGCAACATTATACTCGCAATTCACCGTTATAAGCTAAAGTAGCTTGATCATGAATAATTCCATGAGAAGGGTGAATATTTGATATAGGTAAAATGTTTACTACACCAAGAGATTACTAAAGAAAGGAATTTGAATGAACACCAAACATTTGATGATGGTAATCTACTTCAAAGTGCAAGTCCAAAGACATTGGTATTCAACTATACACGCTTTGGACTATGTGTCATGTGTATGGCTCCACTATTGATGTTGATAGATTCTTTCAAACAGAAAAAGAAATATTGAAAGAGAATCTCATAAATATATGGCAGAAAAGAAAAGACTAGAATTGTTCAGTTTAGGTATATAAAGGATATACATGTTATGGTTGTATTCTTTGCTTGCTAAATAATGTGGTTCTTAAGTATTTGATACTGAATTTGTCGGTATGAATCGTCATACGAAACAACAGAATTCATGAACTACAATGGCCTAAGTAACTGGCAAAGAATATGTGATGATGTTCATCGAGAATGATAAAGGGTTATTGTGTTGCTCGTTAAACATCAAAGCTTGCCTTCAAGATTTGTTTTATCGTATTATGAGAACAAAAGGTTGTTCAATTAATTGCCATAATCCATAAAAGACGGATGATTTACAAATCTCGTTGGATAAATCACATAAGTGCTAAAAATGTCGAAAGACAATTGATTGAAAGATCACTTAGGAAGTGACGCTGCTTAAATTAGAATGGAAAGAAAACATGAAGAAACTCCATGTGAATGGAATTTTGGAGTCCTTTGATTTTGATCAAATGACTTGTGAAACTTTCCTAGAGATAATTAAAACTCCGTCATTGGCCAAAGGGAACGAATGACTAGCTTATTGGGACTTGTACATATTGTTGTATGAAGTCCATTATGTGTAGTCAAGAGCGATGGATTTAAACTTCATATGCTTTCTACGAAAATTTGAGTGAATATATGAATATTTACTTAATAAGGATGAAGTATGAAACATTTGAAAAGTTCAAAGACTTTCAAGATTAAGTGCAAAATCATTGTAACAAGAATATAAATAGTTTATGATAAGATCATAAAGGAAGATATTTGAGTTACAAGTTTAGCATAAAACACCTAAGATTTAAGGAATCGTTCCGTGGATTTGCATTTCCCGAAACACCATAAGAGTATGGAGCGTTCGAGATATGTAATTAAACCTTGTTTGACATGGTAAGATCAAAGGTGTAATTCATAAAACTGTCATTATATTTTAAAGATTAAAAGCTTTAGAGACTACCGTTTTTCCACTGAAAAGAGCTCCATCATAATCCGTTGAATTAACATCATATAAAGTTATGGTTTGGGATAAAACCCAAGTTGTCCTTTCTTAAAAATTGGTATGCTATGCATAAGAAAGATGCTTGCAACCAAAATCGGATGAACATATCTTTGTATGTTATTTTGAATAATAATTGAGTATTCCTCCATAACACCGAAGACAAAAGTGTTTGTCGCTTAGAACGTCAAGTTTCTTTGAGAAGGAATTTTCGTGAACATTTAAGTGGGAGGACAATAGAACTTTGACAAGGTTAAAAGAACCTTAGCTATATGTGCAAAGTTGCGCAGCGCCGAAAAGTGTTCTGGAGGAAGCAACAATGCTCATGAATCACGTGCCTCAAAGGTTGTGGTCATAGAGGTCTAAGTTCCTATTGAAACAAGTAGGTCGGGTAAACAATCAAATACCAAGATTTGAGAGTTAAATCATTATTTGACAATAATGATCCGACTACATGCAAAGAAGCGATGATGGGCCCTGACTCCGTCAAATGGCTTGAAGCCATAAAATCCGTGATAGTTCCATATACGAGAGATCAAGCTTTGAACTTGAAAGACCCTCTGGAAAGGTACAAGACCTTACAGTCATATTTGGATCTATAAAGAAATAGACATGGATGTTTCACATCTATGAAATTATCGACATGTCGGGAAAGACTTCACGACAATGTTCAAAGAGTTGACTATGACAAGATCTGATCTTTCATTAAGCGATATTTAGTCTAGATGGATTAATGTAGCAACAACTACATATAATTTTGTTATGTGATAGTTGAATAAACAAAACAAGTTCTTCCATAAGAATGGTTACCTAAGACGTGTGCATGACACGGTCCAAAGGGTTTTGTTAATTCAAAGGATGCTAAATATGCAAACTTCAATGGTTGAAGTAAGCATCGCGGAGTTGGAATCTTCACTATGATGAAACTGTTAAAAGAGTTTAATTTCATCGGAGACGATGAAGATGCTTGCATTTACAAGAAATTAAGTGGGAGCGCTAAGACATATTTCTAATACATTATGTGGAAGACATATTGTTGATTGGAAATGATGTATCTTTTTATTAACACAGGATAAGAATTTCATCTCGATGAAAGGCTTAGGCAGAACCCAAATATTTGGCATCAAAGTCTATATGGATAAATTGTGATGCCAATATGGTTGTGCCAGAAGTACATAGACGAGATATTGAATGAGTTCAATATAGAAACTACAAGAAATGTTCTTGTTGCACAGGAAGGATTGAATAAAGATTTAAGTATTTTTGATACTTGATAGATACAATCACAAAGAGTATTTTATCAATCATGTTGTGATGTGTACAAATCCAGATATGTCCTATGCTCTAAATGTTATGAGAATATACCATAATAATTCATAAGATGATTATTGGACGATAGTAAAGATATTCTTATGATCTTTTAAAAGAACTAAGAATATATTATTTTGTAGAAGTGACAAATAGATGGTTAGTTCATTGTAAAAGTATTACATTGATACTAGTTTTGTCACGAACTACAAATTAAGTTTATCTCAATCTAAACTAAGGGTGGCACAATGTGATGGAAAGTAAGTTCCATAATGGATTTGGATGAGTTCCAAAGTTAAGACATTGTGACAGATACTACAACAAAAGGCTAAGTATATAATTGCTATTATAGCAGCAAAAGAGGGCATTTGTGTCAAGTACTTTGTTATCAAACTAGGTGTAGTTCACAGCAGGGATAATACTATGAAGATATATTGTACGACAATATTATTAACATGTTTTAACCCCAAAGAACTAAAAGGTCTCACCAAAGGACCAAATTTATACAAAGCCATCTCATTAGAGAATGAGTGATGCGAGAGACACAAAGACATGCAATTACACACGGACCTGGAAGTGTCAGATCCGGAGATCAGTGACCACTAGCAATCGTGTACATACAACACTAGAAAGCCATAGGTGTTGAATACACAAAGGTTTGAAACTAGATTATTGACTCTAGTGCAAGTGGGAGACTGTTGGAGATATGCCCAAGAGGCAATAATAAAATGGTTATTATAATATCTTCATACTTATGATAAATTTTTACATACCATGCTATAATTGTATTAACCGGAAACATTAATACTTGTGTGATTTGTAAACATAAAAAGAGTCCCTAGTAAAGCCTCTTATTAAACTAGCTTGTTTGTTAATATATGATCATGGTTTCCTGATTGTGAACATAGAGATGTTATTACCAACAAGGTCATATCATTAGGAGAATGGTATGATGGACATACTCCTATAGATAAGCGTAGCATAAAGATCAAGTCATTTTAATAGTTCAATTGCTATAAGCTTTCTGATACATGGTAACCTAATTCCTTCGACCATGAGATCATGCTTATCACCATCACCAGAAGGATGCTTTGATGAAATCAAATACCACACCGTAACTGGGTGGCTATAAAGATGGCATTGAGTGTTCGGAAAGTATGGGTTGAGACACATGGATCAAGAGTGGGATTTGTCCATCCATATGATGGACAGATATACTCTGGGCCCTCTCGGTGGAATGTCATCCAATTAGCTTGCAAGCATGTGACTGACTCACAAGGGATCACATACCACGGGAATAAGAAAAGAGTACTTATCGGTAACGAGGTTGAACTAGGTATGCAGAGATACTGACGATCAAAACCTCGGATAAGTAAACTATCGTGAGACAAGGGGAAATTGGTATCGTAAGTGGTTCATTCAATCGCAGTAATCATAGAAATATGTGGGAGCCATATGAATTTCCGATTCCTCAATTGGTTATTGATCGGAGAAGTGTCTCGATCATGTCCGCATAATTCACGAACCGTAGGGAGACACACTTAAGGATTCGATGTTGTTGAGTAGTTATGGAATGATGAGTAAGAGACCGAATGTTGTTCTAATCTCGATGGGATCCATGATATCACGAGGAGATCCGGAATGGTCCGGAGAATAAGATTCATATAAGGAAAGTCCTGTTTGAGTTGGGGAATGATTCCGTGTTTTCACCGAATGTTCTAGAAGGGTCAAGGTCCAAGACTCAGGAGGAAGGGTACATGAATGTGTCATGATAATATGGAATGGTTGCATCATGTACTAGATCACTTGGCTGGGCAAAATAAAGGGAAAAATCAAATCCTAGTTTGAAAGTCAAACGCCAATTTGAAAAAGTCAAACGGCAAGTTTGCTTGGTGGAGGGAGAGTAGGAAACCTACTTGGGGAGAAAGTCTCCTCCCTCCACCCACTGGCCAAGGAGGAGGAGTTGTAGGAGTACTCCCTCCTCCCAAGCCGCACCCTCCCACCTATATAAGGACGGGTAGGGCTTCCCCTCTCCCACACATCCAAAAACCCTAGCCCTCTCCTCCAAGTCACCGGCGCCACCACCACCTTGTGTTGCCGCTGCCTTGGGCACCTCCAAATCGGCGAGTTGGGGTGATCCCCAAACCCTAATACGTCGGCTGCACTCTCCCCTTGGTGCCCTCTAAACCCTAGATCACCAAGGCCTCTCTCATACTCCACCATACTCGCTCCGGCTTAAGACGAAGCCCTGCAAGATCTCCCCTCTACTTCCGGTACCACGTCGTCGTGCTGCCGGAATCGCAAGGAGAGTGCTACAACCTCCGCTGCCTGCTGGAACAAGGGAGAGGAAGGTCTTCATCGAGTACCAAACGTGTGACCGACTGTGGAGGCGCTGCCGGAACGCAGCGCCAGAAGGATCGTCTACGCGATCTTGAGATCGACAAGAGTACGACTACATCACCCACGAGAATCTGCTCTCGTTAACCGCTTTGGAATCTCCGAGGGTGAGTTCCTCTATCGACTCCTTGCTACAATCTAGTAGATAGATCTTGGCTTGTTTGTTTGCATGCGGTAGAATTTTTTTGTTTTCCATGCTACAAACCCCTACAGCGGTACCAGAGCCAGGTTTATATGTAGATCTGTTGCACGAGTCGAACACAATGGTCATTATGGGCGGTGGTGCTTTTATTATCAATTGCTTCTTGTGTACTTTGCATCTTGCGGTATGGTGGGATGAAGCGGCCCAGGCTAACCTTACATGATATCGTTCATGAGACTTGCTCCACGCTCAACATGCAACTTGTTTTGCATAAGTGGCTTTGCGGGTGTCTGAATCTCCCATCATAATAAAGATTCAATTTACAACGGGCACTTGATAGTTCAAGTATCAACGTTGTGGTTCTTGTTCGTAAGCTAGAACGACACTTATTGAAAGCCCCAAACCATGTAAAATATGCAAAGAAAATTAGAGGTGTCTAACTTTGTTTTGCAGGGGTGTGCTGTGATGTGATATGGCCATGATTGTGATTATATATGATGTATGCAATGTTCCTTATTGTAAGTTGGCAACCGGCAGGAGCCTTATGGTTGTCTTTTAAATTCCGTTAAGACCTGCGTGTCTATTATTCAAAGTAGTTGTAATAGTTGATGCTGGTGGATGACAACCATTAAGCGGCGCCATTGACCTTGACGCCATGCTGGTGATGATGGAGATCATGTTCGTGCTTGAATATGGAGACCGGAAGCACAAGAAGAAAGGCCATATCATATCACATATTATGAATTGCATGTGATGTTAATCCTTTTAAGCATCTTGTATTGCTTAGTTCACGACGGTAGCATTATAAGATGATCCCTCAAGCACACAATTTCAAGTTTTAAAGTGTTCATCCTTAGTAAGCACCGTTGCTAAAGCTCGTTGTTTCGAAGCACCACGTGATGATCGGGTGTGTTAGATTCTGCGGGTGTATACAACGTGAGCAAGCCAGATTTGCTCATGCGGAAGCTAAGGTTTGAACTTGACGAGCCTAGCATGTACAGACATGGTCTCGGAACACAGATCGCCGAAAGGTAAAGCATGAGTCATATAGTAGATATGATGAACATGTTGATTGTTCGCCATTGAAGCTACATCAACTCTCGTGATGATCGATTTTGATGTGGTGGATTTGGTTCGTGTGATCACTAAAACAATGTGAGGGATATTGTTTTGAGTGGGAGTTCAACAACAATATGATTAAAAGTTGAACACTATTTATCATAAATCAAATCAAAGTGAATTTGCATAATTGTTGTAGTCATTGGCATCCGTTTACCACCTTGCGCTTAGTTATAATTGAGATGATAGAACTATAAAATTCTGGTTAGTTACTTTACGAACTGGTATTGTATTGTTTTGAAGTGTTAATCTAAAGTATAAAAGTCCCATTGCAAACTTTCAGTAAGTTTCGATTACTCCGTGAAGTTTAATAGTGGGTATTAAATCAAGAGTAACAATTCTAGTGTTAGTATATAAGTATCATGTTTATCTCCATGATTCTTGATATTCAAAAGATAGTTTCAATATCAAGGTAATCTAGGATTTGAAAGAGTTGATTCAGAAACCATCATGTATGGAAGATATTGCGATATCTAAAATAATTTTTTGGTTACAACATGATAGAGTATAATACGGCAAAGTTTATGTTCTCATATTTGATGAGAATTTATAAAAGGTTGGAGACACTAGTTGTCCTAATCATCCAAAAGGTTTTTGGAAAGCAACATTATACTCGCAATTCACCATTATAAGCTAAAGTAGCTTGATCATGAATAATTCCATGAGAAGGGTGAATATTTTATATAGGTAAAAGCAACCTTTGAATTTTTTTTTACGAAAACCTGCATTTCCTACGATCTATGGGTTGTGGCTGTAGCTAGTGCATCAAACAATCCTTTTTAGTGAACTTGTTGAGTATGCTCGTACTCAACGTATCTTCTTATCCCTTGCTAGATTCTGAAGCCAATATAAACGATGTCTACATCAACTTCTGCTCAAGGGAATCATCATCAATAGCTCAAGTTCTTCGATAAGTCAACAAAGTTAACAAATATATCAATTAAATTGAAGATGAAGTTGCTGATTAGATAGGAATATAATCTCTAGCCATAGAACCTATTTCTACAGAGTATTGCAATAACAGCAATGCAAGCCCAATAGTTTAAATACTAGTCTATTAGTATGATAGTTATGAGTTAATTATTTCTGATCCTTCTTTGTAAGAAGTTTCTTTCTCTCTCTTTAACCTAGAGTGTTCCCTAGATCTTTTGTGAAGAGTCGAGTTGTAACCTATAGTTATGTCTTAGACCTGCTGTGTTTCTGTTGTACCACTCTGAGGGATGTAATACTAGTGAACGGTGTTTTATTGGTGTTATGTCAACGACTATAGTGTACTACATTATGCAGTGGTATGCTGGGTCACCGCACATATTCTTGAAGGGGTGATAGTCCTACATGAGACCATTCATGAGATTCAAATAAACAAAATGAATGGGGTTTTATTCAAAATTGATTGTGAAAAAGCATATGATAAAGCAAAGTGGCCTTTCTTACAGCAAGTCCTTCGTATGAAAGGTTTTGATCCTCTATGGTGCAAATGGATTAATAATTTCGTAAGAAATGGAAGTGTAACATTTCGAGTCAATGATGACATTGGACATTATTTCCAGACTAGAAAAGGACTTTGACAAGGTGATCCCCTGTCACCTATGTTATTTAATATTGTAGCTGATATGCTTGATATCCTAATTGCTAGAGTAAAAGAGAATGATCAGGTAGCTAGACTATACCCCATCTGGTCGAGGGGGGTGTCTATATTGCAATATGCTGATGATACGATCATGTTCATGGAACATGATCTTTATAAAGTGGTCAACATGAAACTCATTCTCTGTATCTCTGAACAATTATCGGGACTCAAAATTAATTTCCATAAGAGTGAGATTTTTTGTTTTGGCAAAGCTGCTGAACAAGAACAAACTTATAGGGATATTTTTGGATGCGAATCGGAGTCTCTACCATTCAGATACCTTGGGGTACCTATACATCATAGGAGGCTTCATAATTCTGAATGGAACCAGGTAGAGAACAGGTTTGAGGGTAAGTTAGGATGTTGGCAAGGGAAGTTATTATCTTACAGGGATATACTTGTCTTAATTAATTCCATTCTATCAAGTATGCCTATATTTATGCTATCTTTTCTTGAAATACCGAAGGGTCTGATACGTCCAAAACGTATCTACTTTCTAGAACACTTTGCTATTGTTTCTTCTCTAAACTTGTGTGATTTTGATACAACTAACACGGACTGACGCTGTTTTCAGCAGAATTACCTTGGTGTCTTGTTTTTGTGCAGAAAATGAACTATCAGGAAAAATCCCGGAAAATATGCCAAAAATTATATTTCACCAGAAGATCCACGAGCGAAGGGAGAGAGAGGAGGCTGGGGCCAGACCCACCCCAGGAACGGACCCACTGACCCCGCGCTTGGGGGAGGTTTGGCCACCCCAGGCAGCTTCTCGACCTCCCTCCGCGCCTATAAGTTGCCTTCTGACCTAAAAACAGAGGGGGGTCGATTGTTTTCCAGAAAGAGTTCCGCTTCGCCACCGCCACGAGAAACCAAGATTCAGATCCAGAAACTCCGTTCTGGTGCCGGGACAGGGAATTTGGAGAGGATCATCGCCATCGTCATCACCAACGCATCTCCATCAACCACCGATGTTTCCCTCATCCATGAGTGAGTAATCCCTCGTTGTAGGCTTGGGGATGGTAGGGATTGGATGAGTTCTATCATGTAATCGAATAAGATCTATTAGGGGCATAGTGCCTAGTATCTCTATTAGTTCTAGTTGGCTTTGTTGCAACTTGTTGTGCTTAATGATTGTCACTAGGGCCCGATTGCTATGATCTCAGATATGAACTTATTATTCAATCATTATGATAGTATTGTTTGTGATCTTATCTGCAAGTTGTGTACACATATCATTGTCCGGATCCAAAGGCCCCGAAGTGATAGAAATTGGGACAACCGGAGGGGATGGCTGTGGTGTGAGGATCACATGTGTTCACGGAGTGTTAATGCTTTGTCAGTAGTTTCCTAGAGGCCCTGCTGCCACAGGCTGGCTGGACAGAAGATGTTGTGCAAGTTCTCATTGCGAGCACGTATGACTATATTTGGAGCACATGCCTAGGATTTTTTAGTACTTGGATGCTTGTTATTATTTATCTGCAATGCCCTAGATATTTGAATTTATATGTTTAGACTCGTCCACGCAACGCCCGTCCATCCATCCCTATGCCTACCGCACTCGAATCCTACTGTTACCGTTACTGTTACTATTGCTACTGTTCCACTATTGCTGTTGCTTTGCTGTTACTACTACAAACTGTTGCTACTGATAAACTTCTGTGAGCAAGAACTATTTCCAGGTGAAGCTGAACTGACAACTCAGTTGTTAAGGCTTGCAAGTATTATTTGTCTCCCCTTGTGTCGAATCAATAAATTGGGTAATACTACCCGCGAAGACTGTTGCGATCCCCTACACTTGTGGGTCATCAAGACTATTTTCTGGCGTCGATGCGGGGGAGCATAGCTTTATCTGTAAGGTCACTTGGATCTATTATTGTTCACTGCTACTCCTTTCATCATGGGGAAGTCTCGTGATGGAAAGTTCCCTATTTTACCATCCACTACAAGAATAGGTACAGTCCTAAACACCTTTGTTGCTATTGATTCACCGTTTGTTATAAGTAAGCTTGTCACACCACCACCACATACTCATGCTACACACACTGCTACTACTGCTAAATCTGAAACTGCTTTTGATGCTCATGATGTTACTTCTACTGTGCTTGATGCGAGTGGTTCACTAGGTCCTTTTCTAGATGCTACTATGGCTAGTCTAGGAAATACCGAAACTCCTAGTGAAGACACTGTTACACCTGTTAGCTCACCTGCTAGTGAGAGTTTTGATATTAATGATGGTTACATTGAGCTCACTGATGAATTTGTTGAAGAGTGCCAAAACACACATGGTGCTAGTGCTATTAAGAGTCTCCTTGCTAGACATACTATTATACCCAAGAAGTCCTATGATCCTAAGTTTGCCACCTCTCCCATAGATATTAAGGATAAGGATTATGATTTCTCTCTTGATTTAGATGATTTAGATATTGTTGAGAAAGAACCTTTTTGTGGTACTGAAAATGAGAGTGTTGTGGCTCATATGAATGAGCTTTCTACTATGAGTGCTTTGTTCTGTGATGATTTTAAAATGCGCAAGTACTTTGTTGCTAAGATCTTCCCTTTTTCACTAAAAGGAGAAGCTAGGGCTTGGTTTAATAGATTACCTCCTGGTTCCATTGATAGCCCTGATTTCTTGATTGCTTCTTTCTTCCATAAATATTTTCCTCCTAGTGCTAGACATGCTGCTTTGCAGAGACTTTTTTATTTTAAACAGTAAGAAGAAGAGAAATTACCTAAGTCATGGAAAAGATTCCGTTCCTTGATTCATGCATATCCTGGATTTCCATTACCTAAGAATGAGTTGCTTGATATTTATTATAATGGACTAACTGATGATTCTAGGACCTACCTAGATAGCTTTGCCGATTGTGTTTTCAGGAAAAGGACTCCTACAGATGCTGAAGAATTAATGAGCAAGATAAGCAAGAATTATGATGATTGGACTTCAACTGAGCTGAATACACCTGAGCCTATTACTCCTGAACCAACTGCTCCTGAACCAGTTGTTCTTGAACCAGTTCCAACACCAACAACAAAGAAGAGGGGAGTTATTGCATTAAATGATGAAGTGATGAAGGAAGCTAAAAAGTGTCTAAAGGAGAAAGGTATTGGAGTTGAAGATGTGAAGAATCTACCTCCTATAGAAGAATTATGTAAGCCAATTCCCCACTCATCTACTATTGAGGTACACTCTCTCCAATTTAAGGAAGGTGATATTCCTTATGGTAAGCCTCCTCATCAATGCTTAGAGGAACTTGACATTTTTATTGTTAAACAAGGTAATTTTAATAAACAAGTTCATAATCATTTATTGGAAAACTCTAGAGCTATCCATGAGTTGAAAGATATTGTAGAAAGAACTTCTAATGATATTAAAATGCTTTGTAAACACTTTCAAATGGTTCAAACCCAACTTGATCAACTTGCTAAAGTACAAAAGGATATGCTAGTTAATGCTTCAGGAAATAAACATGCTTATGGAATTAGAACTAGGAGTGGTGCAGCTACTCAAGATCCTTTATATCCTGAAGGACACCCTAAAAGAATAGAGCAGGATTCCCAACAAGGTGAGGATAGTGGTAGTCCTCGTAAGAGGAAGAAAAAGAAACATAAGAAAGTTGAGGAACCACTTGAACCTGCTGTAGATCCTAATAGTATATATGTCTCTGATGCTGAAACTGAGAGTGGTAATAATAATGAGTCTCCTGATAAGGAGGAAGGTGAGGAAGAACCCGAGAAACAGACTAAGAACACTAGGTACACAAAATAAGATTTTATTGCTAATAAACATGGTAAAGAGAGAGAACCTTGGGTGTAGAAACCTATGCCTTTTCCAGGTAAGAAACACAAGTCAAAGGAGGAAGAACACCACAACAAGTTTTGTGAGTGGATGAAACCTTTATTCTTGCAAATTCCTTTGACCGATGCTATTAAGTTGCCTCCTTATTCAAAGTATATGAACGATATTGTCTCTAATAAAAGGAAGATTCCTAATGAGGAGATTTCTACTTTGCTTGCTAATTACTCCTTCAATGGTAAGGCTCCAAAGAAACTTGGTGATCCAGGTATACAACTATTCCTTGCTCCATTAAGAATAATTATGTTAGAACTGCTTTATGTGATTTGGGAGCTGGAGTTAGTGTTATGCCGTTTCTCTCTACAAGAGACTCTAGCTAGAAAAGTTGATACCAACTGATATATCTTTGCAAATGGCTGATAAGTCAACTACTATTCCTGTTGGTATATGTGAGGATGTTCATGTTCAAGTTGCTCATAATTGCATGGTTTTAACTGATTTTGTTGTGCTTGAAATGCCTGAAGATGATAATATGTCTATTATTCTTGGGAGACCTTTTCTTAATACTGCAGGTGCTGTCATCAATTGTAATGAAGGAAAAGTAACATTCAATATTAATGACAAAGAGCACACTGTTTATTTCCCCAAGAAGGTTGTCATAAGCTATTGCCTGAATTCTATTGAAAATATTGAAGGCATAAAGGTTGGAGAAATATATTGTCCCATTCCACAAGAAAATTTTGAAACTATTATGATTGGGACCATTGCTATCAAGTATGAGGTAACATAATCACCTTGTTGAATGCAAAGTTTTGTTTCATATAATATTGTTTTGGTAACAAGACTTGATCAACCTTGTTAACAAAAGGATTTTAATGAACAAAATAATGTTTCCACTATCGTTATACTTGCTTTCTTTTTCTCTTCTCCTTCATAGTCTTTGCTTTAGCTTTAGTTTTGCTAGTTGTTTGCTTGTTTGAGTTTCTTAGAGCTCCTGTAGTTTGTCTTTTGGTTTGCTTTTGCTTCTTCTGAAAAACTGTTTCTACGAGAAAATCAATTTTCATACCCTGAAGATTGGCCAAAAATAAAGTTTCCCGAAAAATCCCAAAAAAAATCAAAATAAATTTTTCCTCGAAAAAAGGGGCAGAGAGGTACCAGAGGTGACCCAGGGGGCCACCCTAGGCCGCACACCTGTGGTAGGCGCGGGCCCACCACTGGTGGTGCCTAGGGGGGGTCTGGCCCACCTGGGCCCCTCCAGGCTGCCTCCTCAAATCCACCTTCTTTCACTCTCCCAAAAACACCGGAAAACTTGCTCAAGCTCGAGTTATTGCTGTTCTTGCTTGCGATTTTCGATCTCCTTGTTCAGCCCATCTCAAGTGCTGATTTTTGGAGGGATTGTTCCTTGGTATGTGCCTCCTCCACTTGTCCAACTAGATTTTTGATTGGTAGGTTATATCTTGAATATTTTGCTACTGTAGGTGACATGTTGTTTGGTCGTGCATGTTTGTTCTATGCTTAGAAACTTTGTTTTGATGCATGTGTAGTCCTCTAGCAAGTTCCTATAGTAGTTGCTCATCATTTATCAACTTAGAAATCACTTGGTTTGATGGTTATCTAAAAATTTCAGCAAGGAAGATGAGTGCTTATCCACTGAATCAATATGACTTGATGGTGCATGATCCAATGAAGGTTCATAGTGAGAAAGCAGTTTTTCCTTCCATATATCCATGCCATGAATTTATGAGAGCTGCGGGGATTCTCCAAGATTTCCAAACTTTGGTTACAAGTGCAGGGTTGGAGCACTTTGTTGAAGGTGAACCAATCCAATATGTTAAGCTAACCATGGATTTTGTGCAGGACTTACGGTTCACTTGGTCTACCTCTAATCCCATGGTCCATTACAAAATATATAATATACCTATCGACCTGCCTTTTGCTGATTTCTGTGCAGCAATTAGAGTACCTCAGTGGGGATCTTGTGAGAAGATCAAGGAGAGGCCCAAGTCACTTGTTTATTTGTATGCTGAGATTTGCCAAGGTTTCGACTTCTCAAATTAAAGTGGTAAAATTCGGAACATCCAGATCCCAGCTATTAGATACTTTGCCTATTTCATTACCAAGTGCGTTCTTGCTAGAAAGACTGCTAGAAAGTTGTCTTCTTTCGATCTAGCTTTTATTGCAGCTGCTCTTAGTAGGAGTAGTTCCTATAATTTGGGTGCTTTGATATCTCACCGTCTCACCACCAACCATGAGAAGGGTGTAATTTGTGGAGGTCTCATTGCTTCTAGGTTGCAAGCTTTCCATGGTTTAAAGCCTCATTATTCAGATTTTCAGTTCCCCATAGAGAGGCTTTATATTGAATCCATGATTCAGCATGGTTTTGTTTCTTTGGGGGCTAATTTGAGAAGTTTGTCATTTGAACTATCTTTTATCCAGCAAGGGTGGAGAAAGGGTAGGAGTGAGAAAATAGTTTATTTGCCTGCACCTGCTTTGTTTAACTTTCATAACAGGCAAGGATGGTCACTTACGGAGGAAGAGGTTGACACATATGTTGGGGAACTCTCCCATCAAGAGGAGAATGTTGAAGAGGATTCCGAAGACAATTCGGTTCAGCCCTCCAACTTGGGAGAGTCTTCATACCAGCAGCCCTCATTTGATTGGGGTGCGTCTTCTTCTTCATCACAGGTGCCTGACTATGATCATTCCTATGATGACCCACTAGCATGGGGTTACTATCCGCGTTATTGAGCCCCGCTTAGGCCAAAAGCCTAAGCTTGGGGGGAGGTATACCGACGTCACACTCATCTATATATCATGTTCGGTCGGTTCTTTGTATATCCATTGTTTTCGCTTTCTTTTTGGTTCTTGTTGCTTCTTTCTCAAAAACGCAAAAATACCAAAAATATTTTCGTTGTTTCTCTTGGTTTGTTTCTTTGTTTCTTTGCTTTGGTTTGCCTTAAAAGAAAAATCTAAAAGATTTTCCTCTGTTTGGTTTGCTTTGTTTTTGTTTGGTTTTTCTTTGTTTGCTTGTTTCTAAAAAATTAAAAACACCAAATATATTTGTTGTTCTTTTTTGGTTTTGTGAGTTATTCGCAGGGTTCAGCCGTCCTCAGTGGATATTGGTTTTCATGTTAATTATTCAAGTCACACA
Source organism: Avena longiglumis (assembly GCA_030063025.1). NCBI lineage: Eukaryota > Viridiplantae > Streptophyta > Magnoliopsida > Poales > Poaceae > Avena > Avena longiglumis. The sequence continues at coordinate 67,942,800 of CP125978.1, read as the reverse complement.
AGTGAAGGGCAATAATGAAGATTAAGACAACTTGAGGTGTGGTAAGAGGCTGGTAACAAACTCTATTTGTTCCATTTTTGTACATATACTCATCACTGTGAGCATGCTTAGCCTGTTTGTGTAAGGTGTATGTCATTATGGATGCTTAGTAGTTATTGCTTGTCTATGATTAGCTCTAGCTTGCTAATAGTTTGTAGCATGTCATATGAATGTTTGTTTGCATTGTTTTATTCATACTTTGGTATGACATTGTGGTATCCTCCTCTGACTGTTCATGTGAATCGACTTGGCACATGCTCACACATGCATATGACTAATCAATAGTCAGTAAGCCTCGATGATTTATTTTGCCTTAGAGTTCTTGTATCACTTTCATGCCATAATTAGTCATGTTTTGTTGCAAGCATGATTATGACAGCTATTGCTCTCTTGTTTGTCGCTCCCTCTCAATTGCTAGCCTTCACTTGCACTGAGTATGTGCTCCACCTGTGCTTCCAACTCCCCAAAACCAATATTGCTAGCTGTGTCCACCATACCTGCCTATTAGCATCATTTGCTACTTCAGTGCATATTCCATATGCCATGTTTTCTTCCAAAATAAAATGTTTGTCTGTTTTGAGAAAGTTGGTTAGTAAAGCTCTCACGAACTTGATAGTACACTTTATTCCTTGCGCTTAATAATCTTGAACCATTGTGACTAGTGCATGAAAGTTATATGCTTGCTTATTATATACTGGGAGTCAGCAGAACCGTGCTGTCACGATGAACGCTTTCAACACTTGTTGGATATCTTATCCAGTTGATACTTTGCTCTTTTGTTTACGGATGTCGACGATGTGAAATAAAAGGGGAAGTTGTAAGTTCATGGAGTTTATACATTGTCTTAGAGAAATGCCAGAGCCGCTAGCCTAAACCATGCTTAATCATGGTGGAAACTTGCAGCATCACTATAATGAGCATCTATGAAGCTTCCTCAATAAAAAGCTATGCATATGGTAAATAAAAAGATTGCTGAGATGCTCATTGTCTGTTTGCCTTGTCATTTTGGTTATGGGAAAGCTCCTGTGCCATATGCAAGGGGTACCCCGTTGGCGGTTCTCGATGATATGCATGTATTTACAATGACAAGAACTTTCAGGTGACCAAAGTTGAGTAGCATGCGGAGCAGCCCTCGTACTCAAGGGACTTGGGATTTCCAGACTATGGTCTGTCAAGCATATGATTCAGAGTGGACCTCACTTTCACCTTAACCACATGAAGATGCCTATGATAGGGGCAATGAGAGCTCAAAGCTAACGAGTACCTTCCTTTCAGCATTGGGAAGCCTTTCAAACCTTCACAAAACCGTTTTTTCACAACTTTGTTGAGTCACCACTTATTCTATGAGCACCTTCTTGAGAGCATAGTTGTCATTTTTGTGTTTGTTCCAAAACTTGGTTAATTATGTCATGACTTTGATGCTTGTATCTCTGATATCTTTATCTCTAGTCTTCACTTGAACTTCAAAGGTGCCTCAACATTTATATTGTGCTCTTCAAACAAAGGCAAGCGAGATACCACTCTATCATACCTTATTATGAGAATTGCAATGTTGCTTATGTTTATGTTTCATGCTACTTATTATTATTGAGTTGGTTTCTCTTCGTAGCTTGCGATGAATATTGAGTAGACTTAGTTGCATACTCCTTATTATGAATTGTCTAAGCATCTACTCCTGTGCTGAGAATATATACATCATATGAAGCAAAGTGTTCGTGAAAGTTCTTTTATCGCACTCAGTTTTCAACTGAATTGCTTGAGGACAAGCAATAATCTAAGCTTGGGGGGAGTTGATACGTCCAAAACGTATCTACTTTCTCGAACACTTTGCTATTGTTTCTTCTCTAAACTTGTGTGATTTGGATACAACTAACACGGACTAACGCTGTTTTCAGCAGAATTACCTTGGTGTCTTGTTTTTGTGCAGAAAATGAACTATCAGGAAAAATCCCGGAAAATATGCCAAAAATTATATTTCACTAGAAGATCCACGGAGCCAGAAGGGGAGACAGAGGGGAGGCCTAGGGGTCCATACCCACCCTAGGCGTGGGCCCACTAACCCCGCGCCTGGGGGAGGTTTGGCCACCCCAGGCAGCTTCTCGGCCTCCCTCCGCGCCTATAAGTTGCCTTCTGACCTAAAAACAGAGGGGGGTTCGATAATTTTCCAGAAAGAGTTCCGCTCCGCCGCTGCCACGAGAAACCAAGATTCGGATCTAGAAACTCCGTTCTGGCACCCTGTCGGGATGGAAAATTTGGAGAGGATCATCGCCATCGTCATCACCAACGCATCTCCATCAACCACCGATGTTTCCCTCATCCATGAGTGAGTAATCCTCCGCTATAGGCTTGGGGATGGTAGGGATTGGATGAGTTCTATCATGTAATCGAATAAGATCTATTAGGGGCATAGTGCTTAGTATCTCTATTAGTGCTATTTGACTTTGTTGCAACTTGTTGTGCTTAATGCTTGTCACTAGGGCCCGAGTGCCATGATCTCAGATCTGAACTTATTATTCAATCATTATGATAGTATTGTTTGTGATCTTATCTGCAAGTTGTGTACACATATCATTGTCCGGATCCAAAGGCCCCGAAGTGACAGAAATTGGGACAACCGGAGGGGATGGCTGTGGTGTGAGGATCACATGTGTTCATGGAGTGTTAATGCTTTGCTCCGGTGCTCTATTAAAAGGAGCACCTTAATTGCCAGTATTTCCCTAGAGGCCCCGCTGCCACGGGATAGCTGGACAAAAGATGTTATGCAAGTTCTCATTGCGAGCACGTATGACTATATTTGGAGCACATGCCTAGGATTGTTTAGTACTTGTATGCTTGTTATTATTTATCTGAAATGCCCTAGATCTTTGAAGTTACATGTTTAGAATCGTCCATGCAACGCCCGTCCATCCATACCTATGCCTACTGCACTCGAATCCCACTGTTATCGTTACTGTTACTATTGCTACTGTTCCACTGTTGCTGTTGTTGTTGCTTTGTTGTTACTACTACAAACTGTTGCTACTGATAAACTTCTGTGAGCAAGAACTATTTTCAGGTGCAGCTGAACTGACAACTCAGTTGTTAAGACTTGCAAGTATTCTCTGTCTCCCCTTGTGTCGAATCAATAAATTGGGTAATACTACCCGCGAAGACTGTTCCGATCCCCTACACTTGTGGGTCATCAGGGTGTAAGGAAAAGGCTGGATTTCCATCGTTCATGATTCTTTTGGCAAATTGATGAACATAAGAAGAAATATAGACTAACTCATTATTTGCCGACCCAAAGATCACGGGGTTTGCGGTATTGAAGTGCTATAACTTAAAAACAAATCTTTACTAAGTAAATGGTTGCATAAGTTATTGACATAAGAAGGGGTGTGGCAAGAGTTGCTACACAACAAATATCTGGCCAATAAAACTCTAGCACATGTCGAAGCCAAACCGACTGATTCACCTTTTTGGAAAGGACTAATGGGAGTGAAAGATGAGTTCTTTGCCCACGGTGCTTTCAAAATCGGTGACGGGAGAGATATCATATTCTGGGAGGATACTTGGCTAGGAGAGATGTCTCTCGCCCAACAATATCCATCTCTATATAACATAGTACATAGAAAGCATGTTCTCGTTCATGATGTCTTGTCTCACAATCCTTTAAATATCGGTTTTAGGCGAAGTTTAAATGGTAATAAATGGGATGCATGGTTGCACCTATGTGATAGGTTGATGGAAATAACCTTGACAAATGAGCGGGATAAGTTTTTATGGAATTTATCTGAAAACGTTTTCTCAGTTAAATCTATGTATGAAGATCTCATGAATGAGCATCCACGCTTCCCTACAAGATACTTGTGGAAGATAAAAATTAAAATCTTCATGCGGTTTATTAATAATAAAGTGTTGTTAACAAAAGACTACTTAGCTGAGAGAAACTGGAATGGGTGTAAAAATGTTATTTTTGTGACGAAGACGAAACAATTGAACATTTATTCCTCTCATGTCCTTTTGCAGAAATTATTTGGCATATGGTTTTGCGGTGACCCAACATACTACTGCATGATGTAGTATACTATAATCGTTGACATAACACCAATCAAACACCATTCACTATAATCGTAGATTCGACTGGAGACTCTATATCTTTCGGGTGCTTCTCATTCGTACCTGTCTTTTTGAATAAGCATGTCAGTTTATAGGGATTGTTGATACATGTGCCTGACTCGCCCTACGTATCAAAGTCAGTTAACTGTCATAGGACAAAACAACACGATCTTCTTCAGACTCGAGTCCCCAGACTTGAATCCGGAACAAATGCCGGTGTAATTCGACTTAGGCCACCGAGGTCTTACAGGAGTCGTATTCCAGTGATTTTTAAATTAGGGATCCAACGCGTCCGTCGGGATTTTCATCATGCCTGTTGGCATGTGAGTTTACTAGTAGAGCGTAGTCAGGTGCGTTACTAGGTCATCAGATAATATCTGTAGGGCTTACCTTTGCGTCGTAGACACAATATCCGAAATTTTATCACCACAGAGGTGTTTCGGGTGGCCAAGGAGAGTTCTTCTCACTTAGCGTTTAATTAAGGCAAAGTTGCCAAAAAATTGTGATACGTGATCTGAAGGATATCATTCGAATAATTCATAGGATGCGCGATCAGCGCTCCCTATGGGAGTAGTCCCGAGTGTCTGTTCGAGTCGTAGACTCGAGCAAAGACTTTAGTTTTGCGGATGTTATCCATGTCAATATGTTTTCGAATACGCAACCAGCGCTCCCTATGGGAGTAGCCCCCGAGTCCGTAGTGAAGTCGCAGACTCAACGTAGGACTCGAAGATTTCTTTGAGGTGCTATTACCATTGTAGTTTCTCAGGTGCGCGGCCAGCGCTCCTGATAGGAGTAGCCCCCGAGTAGTTGGTTGAGTCGTAGACTCAAGTAAGTACTTTATGTTCAGTCGAAATCTTCGAGCCGTTGCTAGCTTTGCTTTAATGACATCATTGCTGATGATTGGTGAACTCAAACGTCTGCGTCAGCAGAGGCGATGCGACGGGACGATCGTGGGTCCCATCGTCTGACTGGAATTGGACTAGTCACGCGTAATCGTGGCGATAATTATGGTGTCTCCTTGATTTCCGTGCATAGTGGGCAGCATGCTTGCGACGGTTCATGTGGATGTTGACATGTGTACTGTGAGATCTAGGACACGCGTTAGGGCTTCTGCATCAACGGCTCCACGTCGTCGTCTTCGTCATTTTATATCGTGGGGGAAAACAGAGGAGTTTCACCCCTTCATCATTTGCGTTCATCTTATCACCATTGCTGCCATTTCCTCAACTCTTCCTTGCGCTACGCACTAGACATCCTCCGCGTGTTTCCTTCCTTCTTTCTTCGTTCGCACCTCCATGCTCGCCGCTCCTCAATGGGCAAGCCAAAGAAGAGATCGTCCTCCGCAGCGGGCTCCAGCGCCACCGGTGCTGCCAAGATGGCCGTTGCTCCCAGCCGCACCATCGATGGTGGATTGTGGCGTACAGATATGAGGGAGGTGGACTTGCGCAAGCTGCACGAGTCCGGCATGATCTCCAAGAACAAGGGCGACGCTATTATAAGTTGCAAGACGGTGTCTGACGCATGCATACCTCATCCATGACAGAGCTCCATGGTCCATGACTGAGCAAAAAACTTCGTCTTCCAGACAATGAAGTCTATATATGAGCCGCAAGCTACATTCTTATCTTTGATTTGACGTATTTAAATTTTCCAAAATTCAGTACCCTCAAGAGGTGGGGTTTCCCAACGTAATCATGTTGTGCACATGTCATTGATGATTATGGTTTATTTCTCATCCATGGCAAGGAGTTTCAACTTGCCATCTGACTCCATAGGGAGACAACTAGTTGATGGTGGATAACATTTGTATGCTGATTTGAGGATGTTAGATATCATGCTTGCGAATGAGCACACTGTTGTGTGGATAAGCTAGGTGAGACCCAACACCGAGTTTGAATTCTTACAGGTGCGCCGTTTCATACTCTACTTGGATATATTAAGTGCAGGATGTTGCATAAAGTGTATCATATGACAATGATAGATTTCTTATAATTTCTGTGCATCCTTTTATGATGATCTTACCTCCAACATTTCTTGCACTCAAGGATGATTATGCAAGGCTTGCTTTTTGTCCATTTTAAGTGATACTGTTGTAATATTTTTGTGTATAGTCATAATATAAGTTGTTTATGTGAGTTACCGTAGAGGAGAAATATTCATAAAACTAGTGGTTCAGACGAGGATGAGGCTGCATGGGTGCACTGATTGGCGGGTTGAGAAGGATAATAGGGGAACTAGGATATATAGGATAAATTGAAAGGTGGGGGAAAGGGGTTTGTTCACCTTTGAAGTGTGATCCTCAAGCTAGTATGATGTCTTTGATTGTTATTATATTTGGAATGTTGTTGTATAGTAGAATAAATCTTAATTTACACCGACATGATCTAGGTTATGCAGGTTTCACATTCAGGTATATCATGGTGGCAATTTTCCTCTTGTATGACAAACGTAAAATAATCCAATCTATCAATATGTAGGGTGTCTTGGCAATATTTAGTTTTTAACCTCTTGTATGAATTCTGTGAAAGGCTTATTTCCCCTCCCCTCCCGCGGCGTCCCAGGGCGCCGCCGGGGGGCCCCGCCACCGCCGCCCAAGTTCTTGTAGGGGTTCGTAGCATGGAAAACAAAAAAAAATTCTACCGCATGCACACAAACAAGCCAAGATCTATCTACGAGATTGTAGCAACGAGTCGATAGAGGAACTCACCCTCGAAGATTCCAAAGCGGTTAACGAGATCAGATTCTTGTGGGTGATGTAGTCGTACACTTGCCGATCTCAAGATCGCATAGACGATCCTTCCGGCGCTGCGTTCCGGCAGCGCTTCCGCAGTCGGTCACACGTTCGGTACTCGATGAAGACCTTCCTCTCCCTTGTTCCAGCAGGCAGCGGAGGTTGTAGCACTCTCCTCGTGATTCCGGCAGCATGACGGCGTGGTGTCGAAAGTAGAGGGAAGATATCGCAGGGCTTCGCCTTAAGCCGGAGCGCGTATGGTGGAGCAAGAGAGGGGCCTTGGCGATCTAGGGTAGAGGCACCAAGGGGGTGGTGTAGCCGACGGCTAGGGTTTGGGGAAACCCTAGTCGACGACTTGGGAGGAGCCCTAGGCGGCGGCAGCACTTGGAGGTGGTGGCGCGCAGGAGCTAGGGTTTGAGGTGTGAGGGGTAGGGGCGCCCTACCCCTCCTTATATAGGTGGGAGGGAGGCGGTTGGGAGGAGGGAGTCCTCCTCCAACTCCTCCTCCTTGGCCGGTGGGTGGAGGGAGTAGGTCGTAGGTTTCCTACTCTCCCTCCACCAAGCAAACTTCGGATTTGACTTTTCAAATTGGCGTTTGACTTTCAAACTTGGATTTGATTTCTCTCTTCATATTGCCCAGCAAAGTGACCTAGTACATGATGCAACCATTCCACATTTTCATGACACATCCATGTACCCTTCCCCCTCCGAAGTGCCGGACCTTCCAGACCCTTCTAGAACATTCCCGGTGAAAACACCGGCTCATTTCCGAACTCCGAAATAGGACTTTCCTTATATGAATCTTATTCTCCGGACCATTCCGGATCTCCTCGTGATATCCCAAATCCCATCCGAGACTCCGAACAACATTCGGTCTCTTACTCATCATTCCATAACTACACAACAACATTGAATCCTTAAGTGTGTCTCCCTACGGTTCGTGAATTATGCGGACATGACCGAGACACTTCTCCGATCAATAACCAATAGAGGAATATGGAAATTCATATGGCTCCCACATATTTCTACGATTAATTTGTGATCGAATGAACCACTTACATACGATACCAATTTCCCTTTGTCTCATTATAGTTTACTTATCCGAGGTTTTGATCCTCGGTATCTCTGCATACCTAGTTCAACCTCGTTACTGATAAGTACTATTTTCTCGTTCCCGTGATATGTGATCCCTTGTGAGCTAGTCACATGCTTGCAAGCTAATTGGATGACATTCCACCGAGAGGGCCCAGAGTATATCTATCCGTCATATGGATGGACAAATCCCACTCTTGATCCATGTGCCTCAACCCGTACTTTCCGAACACTCAATGACACCTTTATAGCCACCCAGTTATGGTGTGGTGTTTGATGTCATCAAAGCATCCTTCCGGTGATGGTGATTAGCATGATCTCATGGTCGAAGGAATTAGGTTACTATGTATCAGAAAGCTTATAGCAATTGAACTATTAAAATGACTTGATCTTTATGCTACGCTTATCTATAGGAGTATGTCCATCATACCATTCTCCTAATGATATGATCTTGTTGTTAACAACATCTCAATGTTCATGATCGGGAAACCACGATCATCTATTAACCAACAAGCTAGTATTGTAAAGAGGCTTTACCAGGGACTCTAATTTAGTTTACAAATCACACAAGTATTAATGTTTTGTTAATCAAGTTTATAGCATGAATGTAAACATTTATCATAAACACAAAGATATAATAATAACTACATTTATTATTGCCTCTAGGGCATATCTCCAACAGTTCTCCCTCCATCTCCTGTCTCCCTTCCGCCGCTGCCACCGGCGTGGCCGTGGTGGCGGTGGCCCCTGGTGTCGAAGACGCTACGGGAGGGGGGTGACGAGTGTAGGGTTTCGTAGCATGGAAAACAAAAATTTTCTACCGCATACAAACAAACAAGCCAAGATCTATCTACTAGATTGTAGCAACGAGTCAATGGAATAACTCACCCTCGAAGATTCCAAAGTGTTTAACGAGATCGGATTCTCGTGGGTGATGTAGTCGTACTCTTCCCGATCTCAAGATCGCTTAGATGATCCTTTCGGCGCTGCGTTCCGGCAGCGCTCCCGTAGTCGGTCACACGTTCGGTACTCGACGAAGACCTTCCTCTCCCTTGTTCCAGCAGGCAGCGGAGGTTGTAGCACTCTCCTTGCGATTTTGGCAGCACAACGGCGTGGTACCGGAAGTAGAAGGGAGATCTCGCGGGGCTTCGCCTTAAGCCGAAGCGAGTATGGTGGACTATGAGAGAGCTCCTCGGCGATCTAGGGTTTAGACACACCAAGGAGGAGGCTTGGTCGGCGGCTAGGGTTAGCTAGGCGGCGGCGGCTTGCCCTAGGGCGGCGGCGGCTGCAGGAGGGCCAGCGGCTTAGGGCTAGGGTTTGGGGTGGAGGTGTTGGGGTGCTAGGAGGGGCAGCCCTGCCCCTCCTTATATAGGTGGAGGGGCCGCGCCAGGGGAGGGGAGTCCCTCCCCAACTCGGTTTCCCAAGGGGGCCGGCGGTGGAGGGGAGGAACTCCTCCCCAACTCGGTTTCCACCTTCCCCTCCACTTCCCAAAATAGCCGTTTGACTTTTCAAACTAGGATTTGATTAAACCCTTTATTTTGTTCAGCGATGACACCTAGTACATGATGCAATCATTCCAACTTGGTATGACACATTCATGTACCCTTCCCTTCGAGTCTTGGGACATTCCGGAACCTTCTAGAACATTCCCGATGAAAACACCGGAACCACTCTCCAACCCCGAAACATGACTTTCCTTATATGAATCTTATTCTCCGGACCATTCCGGATCTCCTCGTGATATCCCGGATCCCATTCGAGACTCCGAACAACATTCGGTCCCTTACTCATCATTCCATAACTACTCAAACAACGTCGAATCCTTAAGTGTGTCTCCCTACGGTTCGTGAATTATGCGGACATGATCGAGACACTTCTCCGAACAATAACCAATAGAGGAATCTGGAAATTCATATGGCTCCCACATATTTCTACGATTACTTTGCGATCGAATGAACCACTTACATACGATATCAATTTCCCTTTGTCTCACGATAGTTTACTTATCCGAGGTTATGATCGCTCAGATCTCGCATATCTAGTTCAACCTCGCATCGATAAGTACTCTTTTCTCGTTCCCGTGATATGTGATCCCTTGTGAGCCAGTCACATGCTTGCAAGCTAATTGGATGACATTCCACCGAGAGGGCCCAGAGTATATCTATCCGTCATATGGATGGACAAATCCCACTCTTGATCCATGTGTCTCAACCAATACTTTCTGAACACTCAATGCCACCTTTATAGCCACCCAGTTATGGTGTGGTGTTTGATATCATCAAAGCATCCTTCCGGTGAAGGTGATATGAATGATCTCATGGTCGAAGGAATTAGGTTACTATGTATCAGAAAGCATATAGCAATTGAACTATTAAAATGACTTGATCTTTATGCTACGCTTATCTATAGGAGTATGTCCACCATATCATTCTCCTAACGATATGATCTTGTTGTTAATAACATCTCAATGTTCATGATAGGGAAACCACAATCATTTATTAACCAACAAGCTAGTATTATAAAGAGGCTTTACTAGGGACTTCAATTTAAGTTTACAAATCACACAAGTATTAATGTTTCCTTGTTAATACTATTATAGCATGAATGTAAACATTTATCATAAACACAAAGATATAATAATAATTATATTTATTATTGCCTCTAGGGCATATCTCCAACAACGAGGACTTCGACGGGCTGCTGGGGCGGCACCAACGGATGTGCTCGGGCGCGGTGGTCGGACGGTGATCTGGACCAGGCGGCGTCCATTGCCGTCCTTGGCTCGTCCTCTCAGGCGGAGGAGGCTGGTCGTGGATCTTGATTCCCATCTAGATCCGGTGCTTCTGACCTCGGCCAGTTGCGGCGCGGTTGGGAGGCTAGTGCGGAGCCAATCTGCACGAATCGACGGAGATCCAGCCAGCTGTGGGTGTCCAGAGGCGGGGGATCCGGTGAAAATCGAGCTCTCACTCGTTGAAGGCGGGCGATGGCGGCGTTGTTGCGCCACAACCTTGTTGGAGGCATCGACCTTGCAATCGGGCTCTCACTCGTCTCTTCGTCGCTCGAGCTGCTCCGGGGGAAACCCTAGATCTGGGCCTTCCCGGATCAGACGATGGCGGCGCGTTCAGCGTCGTCTCCCTCTTGAGGGCCTCGTTCTTGGAGCAAGTGTTGGATGCGGAAGGAATAAGGTGGAGCGTTCTTTCATCAGTGGTATTGAATACGGCGAGTCTCGGAGGCAAGGTGTCGCAGAGTCTCGGTGATGGATATGGCCTGTTGGACTCGCGCAGGTCGGTGGAGCTGTCTGACGTCGAGGTGGCGTCGATGGTTGGCCTAGCTTGGGCTATGCATTGATCTCTCCTAAAGATGGGATTGCGAAAGATGGCGGCGGTGACTAGTGTGGGTCAGCCGGACCGGTTTGAGTTCCTTGCACGTCAATGAGCGGCAGGTTGAGCTATCGGTTTCTTAGATGAGGCACGTCGGTGTGATGTCAGGGCAAATGGCCCTGTTCATGGGCATCCCCCTCATATGTTTAGGTGTAGCGATGATCGCTAGGATTGGTGGATTTCGGTTTGATCCTTGTATTTCTCCTTGTAAGGTTTAGTGAATAATTAATAAAGCAGGTTGTGCATCGCTCAGAGGCCGGGGTTTTTCACCTCCTTTAAAAAAAAAGACCCTCTCGTGTGACCATTTTGTATGGTGGATTCTAAGTCCGTTCGGGGCAGTTGCATCATTCCTACTTTTGAGTGCTGTGTGGGTATATTTGACTTTCCGTTGTACAAACTACTTGTTCTTTCAGACAGTTGTCTAGATCTTGCCATGCTTAGCAATCTCGATCCTGATCCTTGTTGTTTTGCTGGACACGCGCCACACGAAGATGGGCAAGGTCTTGGATCAATCAAGAGTGAGCTGCCTTTCTTTTCCTAAACAAGTGCAGTTTTATGCAGCTAATACCTATTGCATTGTGCAGCTAGCGGGATACTAAATTTACCTGCATGATTGATAGAATAAGTCTGACGTACACATCTATCTATCTCTCTACCTACGTCAGCAACACCCAAATTGCTTAGCTCACCCTCAACTCGCCAGCAGAATATATTTCTTACCCATTTATTTATTTGTTTTCCTATGCTAGAATATGTTTCTTATTGCTTTTCACAAAGCAATATAAAAAAATATAATGTTCTGATTACTTTGTTGTCCGTGTGACCGCGTCAACCGAACCGTACATAAAATTTAGTAGTAACAAAATATATCCAAAATTGCAAGGTGTCGATACTGCAAAAGACATTGTTGTCAAACTGTATTTTGAAACGGAAGGTGTATATAATTAACAGCATACATTTCCCCATATGCAGCAATTGTAGAGCACTATGCTAAATGAGCTATGCGCTCATCTACTAATTTCTGTCCAGTAGCTTGGACAGAAGAGAACTAGTACCTGCTAGAAATAACTTTGTGTATATTATATAGTACCTAGCTGCATCCAGAGGATAAATGAGAAGAAAAACTGCATTTTCTGTGTAACAGTAACCCAAGCCAGGAGTTACAGTTCCACTGCTTGTTGTCAGCCTTCTTCATCCACTTGCTTGTTAGTTGCACAAGATACAGGTGATGCTTCATCCCTCTTCTTTCCCCAGAGCACAAGATAGAGTCCCAGTACCATCATTACAGATCCTAGCACGCTGTAAATGCATTGCCAAGACAAATTATTGACAAGAAGAAATATCTTCATTGCAATTCAATAGATGGAACCATTATATTAACTTGGTTTACATTGAGCCAAAAATAAGTAATTCAGTTGACAATAATGTATGTATGTATGTATGTGTGTATGTATGTGTGTATGCATGCCATGTAACTTTGGCAATGACAATTGACAAATGGTCATTGCAAAAGGGCAGGGAGACATGAGATTGGGAAGTAGTATATATGTATCACCTTCCAAGGTAGATCTGCTCATGGAGGAAGAAGAAATCGATGGTGGCTACCATGATCTGGATGATGGGGATGAAGGCCGCGGTGAACACCGGACCCTTCTTCTCCACGCACCACGTCATTATCAGGTACCCGGCTCCAGACCCAACAATCCCCTGCACGCACAATTTGATTGTAAGATTAACCAGTCAAGTATTTAATTACTTTTTATAGGTGAGTATTTAATTACTATTTTCACAACTATAATTGGTTCAAAGACTTTATTAGTACTTGCTCCTTTTCGACAAGTGTTTTTCTATTGAAGGTGATAGAGGTCAAGGGGATGAAGAAGATGATGCTGATCTCTTAGCTTACTGCATACAAGACGGTGACGATCTCCAGCTTGCTGGTGAGCATCCACCGCGAGGCGCGCCTCTCGACGGCCACCGTCAGCGCCCCGCCCTGCAGCGTGCTGATGAAGAACATGAGGGCGGTGCTGGAGTAGATGGCTGGGTACTTCTTGGTCAGCCTGGTCTGCAGCATCAGCCAGAAGGAGAAGCACAGGCAGTTGGCCAGCAGCGCCATGGTGCCCAGCATCCAGCTCCTGTCGCCACCGCCACCGGCGCGGTGAGCAGCCGGGCTCAGTGCGGCGGCCTCCTGCTGGTGCGTCAGCGGCACGCCCTTGTAGAGGCTCAGCAGCAGCAGGCCGGCGAGCGACGTGAGCGTTCCGGCGATCTTCGCGGCCCCCGCCGTGCTCTTCATCTTCAGCGGCTCCATCCTCAGCACGACGGCGATGAGGAAGGTGAGCACGGGGGAGAGGTTGATGAAGGTGATGGCGAAGGTGGCGGTGGTGTACTGCAGGCCGTAGAAGAAGCTGTACTGCGAGAGCGCGGCGCCGAACACGGCGCTGAAGAAGAGGTACGCCATGATCTCCAGTGTGAGCTTGGGCCTCGTGCTCCTGCAGGCAGGAATGCCATGGCGCTATGAAGGTTTAGGAAATGATGAAGAGAGATTGCATTTGCATGTACAGTACATGGATGTATTTGTGTGCATACCTTTCTATGAAATAGGCTATTGGAGCAAGGAAGACGGTGGCGACGAGCTGCCGGAGCGTGACGAGGACCAGGCGGTCCAGCCCCTGCTCTAGCGCCTTCTTCACCAGCGCCGTCATCACCGCCGTGATGAGATCGAAGGCCAGCATTCCCACCACCGGTCTCCATTCCATCCACATTGTAAGATTACTGCTAAACTACAAGATGATGACTGGCAATGCTCATGAACTGACTGGCTATATATATAGCCCTGCAATGCCACTCACTTTCCAAAAGACACGGCTCTCATTCATCCATGGGGGCAAAAAAGAAAAATGCTAATATGCTATCACCACTTAATTAACTGCTTTGCTTACTCCTGTGAAAAGTTACTACTACTACTACTACTACTACTACTACTACTACTACTACTACTACTACTACTCTACTACTGAAGATTAATTATAATCTAGAAAATGGCATGTCAAGAGACGGTAGGAATCAAATTCCTTAGTGCAACTGTGAAAGTAAAATCTATACCCTGACTCAGTCCCTTACCTTTTCTGGTGCCCCGACCAAAAATCTGCATAAGATCAATGCCAACAAGGTGGACAAAAGATGGAAGTACTTTCCATAAGCATCTAAAAGAACATAATTACTTTCCATTAATCGTAACCTGATAGAGTTGGCAATACTTTTGGGTCACCAATATTACGGCAAGATACAGTGAATTGCTCAACTCAAACACCACCACTACTGATCATTCACCTTTGTACTACTCCTTGTTAGTGTGATCCTTCTCATGCTCAACTGTCATTTTCACTGAAAAATTAGAGCTAGTTTCACGTTCGGATGAGAACGGTAAAACTCCAACTGCAAGTGCTTTCTGTAATAATCACTTAGTACGGTGTGCAAGACTTGAGGCAAGGAAGGCAACCACACCAGGCACACCACACTACCAGAAAGTAATGTGCACAATGATCACAAACATGACACTGACTTATTCAAAATTGTAGCAACATATAGAGAACATGGTTGGAACAATTTTGGGTCATTCTTTGACTTCCTGCAGACTTCCTTCGTATGCTTCACGGATTTGGTTGCTTCTCCCTGTCCTCTTCCACTCCTTTCGCTGGTAGAGTAGCAGGATTTGGTTGCTTCTCCATGTCCTCTTCCACTCCTTTCGCTTGTAGAGTAGCAGCTAACGATGCGTCCTTGCTCTTCCCCCAGAGAAGAAGATAGAGGCCTCCAATGACAAGAGCAGCACCTATCACACTTATAAAGGACAAAAAGGGAAACACAAGTGAGACTTTTCCATTGTTTTGTCGAAGTTCTATGTCTTGAAGCAAAGTTGCCGTTTGGCCGATAGCTATTTACACTTGTAACTTCTTAGCAATATGTCAATTGTTAGTCCTTTGGTGCTATCTGATGTTGATTGTCATTAACACTTGCAACATTTAAGCAGCATGTCATGTATTACCACTTACAGACTTACAAGCGATAAATATGGTACAAAAGTGTACATCGATATCTGGATCGGTATTTATTTTTTTCTATGGTTTTTCCCTTCTCATTAGGACATAATATCTGCAATAGATTTTTTGAGAAAGTAAATAGAAAAATTATTACACATAATTAAAAATAAACATGATATTTCACGTGATGTGGTACCAAGAAAACTAAATAGACTAGATTTGTGTACTAAAAATATTGAAGTATCTTTTCTTCTTTTGCATATTTATTACATGCCATGCAGTTGTTTTCATAAACTTTTATTAAGAGCCAATACCTTCCCAGGTAAAGCTGTTCATGAAGGATGAAGAGATCAAGGACTCCAGCTATGATCTGAATCAGAGGCAGGAAGCCTGCGGTGAACACCGGCCCCCTCTTCTCGATGCACCAGGTCATCAACACGTACCCTATCCCCGATACTCCCACTCCCTGCACAGCAAAAGTGCAAAGTTTCAGCCTAATCCCAGTACATACAATGAATCTGAACCATTGTTTGTAGCAAAAGTTCCTGTTCCTAACTGAATTTTCACACTTTTTGTGCCAGACCCAGGCATGTGTCTGACTTGTGGGGCCATATGTTCATAACATCAGAGCCATGAAGGACTAGAATTAGGTTTTCTTACATAGAAAATTCAACTTCAAACAAATAGGATTATATAACCAGGTCAAGAAGCTGGTGTAAACTACTCTAACAGTAGTATCAAATAGCTTAATCAAGAAGATAAGAAGGATGGTCTTTGTTTGTCGATAACGCAAACTTTCATTGATTCTTTGCAGAATTGGTGGTTATCTTCTGAGCCATCTTACGTACCGAGAAAAGAACGGTTACGATCTGCGTGGTTCCTCGCAGCAGCCACACGGAGAGGCGCCTTTGGGTGGTGACAGCCAGTGCTCCTGCTTGCAGCGAGCTGAACAAGGCCATGAATGCAGTGCTGGAGATGACCGCAGGATACTTCTTGGTGAGCTTGTCCTGCAGAAGCATCCACGATGCGAAGGTGATGCAGTTCACCACCAGCAGCGCCGACCCCAGCACCCATCTCCCCTTGCTGCTGCTGCTGCTGGCGATTTGCTCTTGGACCGACGACGACGCCGTGTGGGTCAGAGCCACACCCTTGTACAGGGTCAGCAGAATCGCACCGCCGACGGACCCAAGTGTTCCTGTGATCTTCGCCAGACCTGCTCTGCTCCTCACATCAACAGTTTCCAGCCTGCATGGATAGTTTCAGACAGGGTTAACAGTTTGCAAGCTGAGAATGTATGTCGGTTAAGGGGGGTGAGGAATTGACCCGAGAGGGACTGCGATCAGGAAGGTGAAGACTGGAGTCATGTTGGAGAAGGTTGCGGCGAGTGTTGCAGTGGTGTAGCTCAACCCCAAGACGAATAGATACTGAGCAAATAGCGCCCTGTATATATATACACACACAAATTATATTCAGACAAAAGATAATAAAATGCATTGTAATTTACGGTACTCTTTTGACGTGCCTCCGTCGCACTTTATGAAGTGACCAAAGTAACATAATAAAGAAATAAACATTACCCAAGCAGCGCACTCATGAACAAGTAGGCAAAGATCTCCATCGTGAATTTCGGTCTTGCATTCCTGAAATCAAGCACCAAAAATTTTATCAGCGACGACTTTC
The DNA here is from genome assembly GCA_030063025.1 of Avena longiglumis. Classification (NCBI taxonomy): domain Eukaryota; kingdom Viridiplantae; phylum Streptophyta; class Magnoliopsida; order Poales; family Poaceae; genus Avena; species Avena longiglumis. The sequence goes on along the minus strand of CP125978.1, from coordinate 67,925,744 downwards.
TGGACACCGAAGTTCACTTATCTGTGCACAACAGAACATCATGCAGTAGAGGATCAACTTAAAAGGAAATTTTCCAGAGACAAACTTTGCCAGGCGCTAAACATTCGTACGAAAAGAAATCAGCAACCGAACATCGCAGGCTAATTTCTACTATATCTGGCGAACAAACCTTTCTTTGAAGTAGGCGATCGGGGCCAGGAAGGCAGCGCCGACGAGCTGTCGGAGAGCGATGAGAACGATGGGGTTAAGGCCGCCGTCGAGCGCCTTCTTCGTCAGCACCGTCATCCCCGCGAAGAGCGCGTCAAAGGCGACCATCGCGGCCACCGGCCTGAGCAGCTCCGTCCACCCCATGAATGAAGCTCAAGGTGTCTTGTTGTCGTCCTAGGTGGTGGGCACTGACTGACTATGTAGCTAGGCAAAGGCAAGCCAGCAGCATTGATCACATCTGTCTTATAGTAGTAGAGCAGTATACATAATACTAATACTATAACAAGCATGTGGGGTGGAGTGATGATGGGCGAGAGCATTAGCACAGTCAGATCACTAGCTTTCTGTGTGAGAGGGAGCAGTGCAATGCTGAGTGTGGATCGGATGCATAAAGAGACAAGGGTGAGGTGAGCTGTGGAATGGTACAAAGTGCTATGCACCATCAGGTTCCCGAGGCCATTGACGCCCTGCCGTCAGTTCACCTAAACTAACTCTATGTGCACACAAGCGGCCAAACCTGGCAGTCTTCATCTAATATACTCCTAGGAACCATACATGGAACGTAAGCTAAATTCCTAGGCTTGTTTTATTCTCTCCATCTGTCGTGTCACGTAGGAGCTATTGCGCCTCAACCACCAGACCATCGTCTGAGAAAACGTTAGCATGAACCATGTGCAAGATTTTGACACTGAAGCGTCTTTCGGCCCTCAAATACCCAATTGTCGCTTGCAGTTTCAGAGATAGCGAGATGAAATGTACCCATCGATGGAAAACTTTGGATCAGAGCTTCCACATAATGACACCATTGTTGCATTGTGGCGGTAATGAAACAGTTACTTGCACATGTGTATACAAAAAAAGAATTTAAGAATACATGGGGCCAACTTTTAAGAGGGTATAAGAAATGGTGTGACCATCCCAATACCCCCTAGCTTCCAAAACTGCTAAGTACATGTCAACCATTCTTTCTGTAAACCTGTGATGTATAGTGTAGACGCTAGCAATGTAAGATGATGCTCTCAATCTTTTCTAAAAGCAAAAGAGTAGAGCAAACCAAAAAAATGAGAGTATGTACAGGGGATCTTTGCTGCTGCTACTGCTACTGCAGCTCAGTTCTCTTCCCTGGGTGCTGTCAATGCAGGTGTGCTCTGAGATCGGACCCAAATGAGGCAGAAAGGACCATGCGGAAGAGGGGGAGAACCACGGCTGCCAATTCAGTACAAGTATCTGGTGACAAATTTCAAAGGAAACGCGACAACATTTGAGAAGACTGCTTGCTTTTCATAGCATGGTATAGACATGGCACTGTACAGTAGCTCGCCAAGGAGATCGATCAACACTACACCTGCAGAATACCAATCAGATAAACAAGTTATATACCAATCAGACAACATTTGAAAAGACTGTTTGTCTAGATACTTATGCATCTAGTCTAAATATTTAACTAGATATATACGAATCTAGATAAAGTTGAGGCCATTAATATGGATCGGAGGGAGTAACTGAAAACAAAAACAGATCAACGAAGATATTTTACGAGATGGAAGGAAAGGAATCGTCCCATGAGGAACGTGGAACTGAAAATCCGCATGAGCATTGCGGAAATAGACAGGGAGGCAGCAGTATAACCAATCAAATACAAGATCTTTTACTAGCTCAGCAATACACAATATTATCAACGCAGTCTTATAATAATTATTATTACCATTTGATTTCATTCATTTTACTAACTAAATTAAATCAGCCAAACACATCTCAGCTCAACAGGTCCAACTACTTTAGGTGAGAACAACCTCCCTCAGTTATTTTTCTTGTGGAGTGCAGGACCACTAGGTATTATTAGGGGAAGTAAAATGAAGAAAACTGTAACAAGGATACAGACAAGACATGTTTCACTATGCACAACCCAGTTAACCACATGCCTACAGACAGAGAGGCTATAACTTTATACTATTCAACCATCATCGCTCACCTTTAAATATAACCTTCAAATAAAACTCGCAAGTAACGCATGCAATGCAATCCAGTATAACAAAACGCCAAGTCTCAAGGTCGGTTGTCTCATGAGCAATCTATCACCAGATACCCTGTTAAAATCAAATGTGCAAAATTAACCCTGGGAACGCCTACAATCAACTCAGTAAGAACTGAAATTGCACTTACCACATCCCATCAACTCTGTCCGATATAGGTCGAGTGAACTTCGGAACAATGCGTGACATCGTCAGTGACTTGAAACCATGTGCTGCAATAACAAATGGGAAATTAGCCAGAGAATAGCATAAACAATATAAACCTAAATTCAACATGCAAGATTTATTTCCACCTTTATCATCATCTTCATCATCTAATGGTTTGTCCTTGTGCATCTCTATATCAATAGCAACTTGGTCGTTGTTGACTTTTCGTGCCCCTCGAATCTGAGTGCCAACTGCACTTGGGCTTACTTTGTCATTCTGCATTGGAATTAAAGTATGCAAGTGACAAACTGACCATAAATATACAAAACATAATCAAACATAATATGTTGCATCCAGTTTGTATTAATTGCATACAAGAAATATGTCCGTACCATTTGTTCGATCTCTGAAGTGCCTGGTAAGTTTAGAGATCTGCTAGGTTGGCCCGATATCCTGTCTCGACGAAGCAACCCTATCTGAGAATCCTTTTGGCTCAAAGAAGCTTCTAGAGCCTCTGATTTACGCGACAACTCTTCCATTTTGGTCCTCTCGACCTGTAGTGAAGATTCTTTGCTTTGGACAGCAATCCTCAAATCATCTGATTCAGATATCAGAGATCCTATTTTCTTGTCCAACATATCCATATATACAGGAACCTGAGTGCAATCATGATCATCTGTGCTCTCACAATGCACACCAAACTGCAATAGTGCAGTTTCTAACCACTTAACAAAATCATTTATCTGAGATGAGTACTGCTTGTTGCTATCTTCAGTGGTTAGCAGCTCATTAGTACTCCTTGTGACTTCTTGGCGCAGAAACGAGATTTCTGAATCTCTCTCTTGCAACTGTGACTGAAGGCTTTCCACTTCTACAAGAAGACTTTCAGACAAGCTATGCAACTCATCAAACTTGTCAACAGTTGTTCCAAGTTTAGTCAGAGCTTTTGTCCTAGAAACTTCAAGGCTCTTTAAAGAAAATTCCTTTTCTTGCAGCATCTGCTCTAAGCTGTTGCTTTTGTTCTCCAAGATTTCAAGCTCCTTTTCTTCTTCGTCAAGTGCTTGCATCAAACCTTCAATCTCTGTACAATACACCGAAAACATACAAAAGAATGCAGGAATAAGATCATGTATTACTTCAAATGCAAAAAAATGTGACAAGAAATAAACAGAAGCAATCAAAGAAAATTCAGTTAACCAAAGCTCTACAGCTCACCTTGATCTTTTCTGCTCAGTTCATCAGTTAACTTCTTTATTCTTCCATGCTGCTCGCTTGCCACTGTCTCCAAATCTTTAAGCTCACTTACTTGAGTCTCTAAAGCTTTCTTCTGATTAAGCAACATCTCAACATGTTTCTCCAAATTGTGAATTTCCATCCTTGCATCTTCAAGCTCAACAGAAAGCTGCTTTGCATATGATTCAGCTTCCCTTATTTGAGATGCAAGCTCTGAACTGATTGTGCTAATTTGCACATCTTTTCCTTGAAGCTCCTGCTGCAACTCAAGAACAGTAGCCCTTAGTTCCTTTGTGTCCCCTTCATTACTATACCGAGTAGTTTTTACTGCCACACCTAGCTGCTCAACAACTGATTTTATATGGTCATCTGAAGATAGATGGTTTTGCCCAACGGAGTAGCTCCGGTTACCAGACCCCATACCAGTCATTCCTTCAATCTCAGAAACTGAAGTACAACATGCTTCATAAAGCAAACTCATATTTCTACGCATAGATAAACTCTCATCTTCTTTCTCTTTGATCTCTGATTGTAGTTCAACAATGTGTTCTTTCAAAGATTCCAACTCATTATTTTGAGAAGTGAATCTGCTCTGCAAGTTGGACATAATGCCAGATAGCTCTGTTGCTTTCTGATCAATTGAAAAACCATGCTCGTCAATGTTCCTTTTGAGATCATTGCAATCCTTTACACAATCAGATACAGCATGGCATGCAATAGCAAGATGATGTAAAATCTGACTTCCATCAGTGTCATCCACTGTGAATTCCAACGGAGCATTGGGAATAAGAGCTTTCTGCAAAGGACAAACTAAAACCAATTAGAGAAGTGGAGGTTAGATATCCAAAAGCCTACAACACCCAGACTCTAATATAGCGCATTCGCACCAACAATTTTGTATTTTTTCAGCATAGGGCACATGCACATCTGAGTTCCAGAAATATCATATTTAAACGAACCCATTGATCGCTTATGGTGAATGAGAATAAACAAGATGGTAATAAAAAATATGACATGGTGGATACTTAATGAAGGCCTCATTTTAACATTATAAATATCATTGAAGAAAACTATGAATGAATTATCTAATTAGGAACAAAACTATGATCAAACTTGTATTTACATTTCTGCGGTAAATGCAAAATGAGAAATTAGTTAACTTGCACAACTTCAGTCCAACCTTCAAAACAGTACGTACTTTATATATGCAAGGTGCCGAAAGAAACAGAACACACTGAATATACCTTGCTGCTTATGCTGGTAGACAGCAGGCGGTTAGAAGTGATGGGTATGTCCACCATATTCATACCATCCATCCATTTACCCGAAGATTTCATGAAGCTCTCCATATAGCAGATAAGGTCCACATCTTTACTGAATGCACTGACAAGGCGATGTGAAAGTTCAAAGCAGACTTCTCTTAGTTGACCACTGGTAGAGTTCAACTCCTTCAAATGATCTATTTGCTTCCTTGCTGCCTGTGCCTGCATATAAGTAATATGTTCCAGGTGGCGAACAGCATCCGCTCTTGCAGACTCTAGAACATGGTTTTGTTTAGAGGATTCGGAAAGTGCAGCTTCTGCCATCACCAATTCCTCCTGCAGGTTATCGGCCCTATCATGAGCTTCATTTAACTCAGCTAGAAGCAGCTCCGTTGCTCGTTTCGATTTCTTCACTTCATTTTGAGATGAAGCCGCTGTTGCCTGTAGGTCAAGGTAAAGCTGTGCAATTTTTTCAACCTTGGTGATTGGATCTGTATCAAATTCTCGTGCAATGTCCACCATACTCAAAGCATGTAATAATCTACTCAAGTATTGTGTCGTATCATGCAAGCTCTTCTCATTCTCTGATAATCGACCCATCAACAACGATTTCTCGGATTCAAGTGACTCTATGTGTTGTTTCCTTTCATTTTTAAGATTCTCTATCACAGCATTCGTCTCTTCTATAGTTTGCTTCAAGTTATCTCTCTGCTGCACCAGGCCCTTCCCTTTTCTAACGGCGACATTCAGTTTCTCTCTCAGTGAAGCACACTTTTGCTCCTCCTGATTTAACTTCTCTTGAAGATCATCCCGCTGCTTACCAACTAATTCTAGTTCAAGCACAAGCGATTCATACTTTTTAGTCTGCTCAGCACCACCTTCCTGCAGCTGGTTTAATTGAGCATGTGCCGTCTCCACTTCCAGCATTAGTGAGTGTGACTTCTCCACAGCTTCATCGCGCTGCTGCTCAGCTAAGACCAGACTACTGCGAGCATGCTCTAACTCATTGCTCTGATTTAATTTCTCTTGCAGGTCATCCCGCTGCTTACCCACTGATTCCAGTTCAAGCACAAGTGACTGGTATTTTTGGGTCTGCTCAGCACCAACTTCCTGCAGTTGGTTTATCTGAGCATGCAGCATCTCAACCTCCAGTGTTAGTGATTGCGCCTTCTCCACTGCTTCATCACATTGCTGCTCGGCTAATGTTAGACTCCTGCGAGCATGCTCCAACTCATTACTCAGAGCATTAATCGCACTCTCTTTGTCATCTCTACCTGTCTCTGGTGTAGGGGCATCGGTAGATAGCTTGGCTTCCTCTAAATGAATTTCCTTCTCAGCAGAATTGCCTAGAGTTGACTCTGATAAAAGAGTCTCGTAGTGGTGTAGAACCTTCCTCAACAGTTCACCCAGGCACAGTACAGCACCACTGTCACCAGACGGAATTTCAGTATTACTGCCGTCCTGCAGCACGTTTCGAACCATATCCAGCAGTTTGTGTATCTCTATTTCCAAATCAGGATAGCGCTTACACTCATTTGCTTTTTCAGCTAACTTCTCCTGCAGTTCAGTTAGATCTTTCCGCAAATTATCTCTGACAAACTCGTCTTGAACTGCTTTCTCAGAGAGTCCAAGGAACTCAAATCTCAGTTTCTCCAGGCTCTGTGAGAAGAACTCCTTTTCAGCCTTTACAGCAACAACCTCTGCGTTGAGTTCCGAAATTCTTTTGTGTGATTCTTCTAGATCAGTGATTAGCATCTCGGAAGAATCCTCAAGGTGCTCAATCTTCAAATGTAACGCATCTCTTTCATGCTCGACCTCCAATAGTCTGTTTCCCAGCCAAGCTATCCTATCTTCTGGTTCCAACATTCTGAATTGTGAAGGAATACTAACCTGACCCAGGACTTCTTCCCATTTCTGTACAATACTGTTCCGCTCCACTAGAGATTGTTCCAACATGCTGTTGTGCTCAGCCAGTTCGTAGAATCTCCTATGCAGCTCATCATATTTGTTCTTCATTTCATCTGACCCTGGATTTGAATTTGAGATTTGCTCGTCGCTTATGCTATCCATGGCCGCACCAGATTCAGAATGCCCATCCACAGAGGATCTCTTATCACCATCAGGCATGGTAAAAGAAGCACCAACAGCCATCTTCGACAACAGTTCTATTTTCTCAACTATGTCTCTAGAATGAAAACGGTCTGGCAGATCTAGGTCTTCTAAGACTTCTTCAATTCTCTGAAGAACAGAGTCTTTTAGAATAAACGAGTCCCTTAAAGCAGTAGCTGAATTCCGTATGTATGAGAGTTCCGACTCCAAAGCTTCAATCCGATCCGCTTCTGTATAGGATTTGAGCTTTGCTTCCAACTCTTTCACTAATGCATCTTTCGATTGCAGTTCTTGTGAGAGCTTCTCAAGCTCACCAGACTTCTCGGAAAGAGAGTGCTTAAGACCATCTCGTTGCACTATCAGACCCTTGCCTTTTGCAACAGCAATACCAAGTTTTTCCTTGACAGAAGAAAGTTTCTGCTCTGATTGTTCAAGTTCAGAAGACCTTTTCTGAAGCTCGGTACGTGAAATTTCAAGAGCTTCATCAAGCTTTTTCAAGCCATCCCTGAGGACTGGAACTTCAGTTTCTAACTGAATGTTCAATGCACTGAGCTGGTCAAATTTGCCCTGCAAGTCACAAACCAAGGGCACAATTTCTTCTTTGATCAACACAGGCAAGGGCAAAGACCACTTATCAAATGAAATTTGGTGAAAAATATGGGCATTTTGCAAGCATATCTTCGATAACTGGGTTTCTTCAACTGCACTTTCAAGTTTCTCATTGTATGAAGCGACACCCTCCTCAATACATGGCAGTAGTGTGGTAAGAATATGATGCTCCTTGCTCAACATTTCAGCTTCACCACCACTAGACATTGAAGGAAGAACTACTGAGGTAGAATTTGCAGAGTGATGAACCATTTTTTCAGCTATAGAGAGACATCTACCATGCAGTTCATCCTGCGCTGCAATTTTACTTGAAGAAACTAACTTAAGCTCCTCATTCTGCAAGCATATGTCATTCATATTTTTTGTTAGAGAACTGCATCTCAAGCTGAGCTCTTCGACTTCTTCACATTTGCTCAATAATCTTGATTCAAGGCTAACATTGTTTGATTGCAAAGAATGATGATCATGCAATATATTCTTCAAATACTCGATAGTTCCTCCGAGATGACTAAGCAAAGCATCAATTGGCTCCTCAGCATTATACCCTGCACCCGCTTCATCTGAATATCCAAGTGAGCCACGTAGAAATTCCTGCAAGGAATCATACATGCTTTTAACCATTCTGCATGCATGTTCATTTCTCTCTTGAACATCAGAATGTGCTTTCATGATCTCCGATAGAGAAGTATTGAGCTTAGCATTATCAGTTTGACCAGCCTCTAATTTGTCCTGAAGACTTTGCATAGTTTTAGCAGCAAGATCCACAGAGTTCAAGATATAAAAGCCGAGACCTTCAATTTCACCCAAATCATTAGGGGAAGTACCGCTCAAAGAGCTGAGCTTGTTGGTAACTTCACTGAGCAAATCTGATAGAGATGCTCTTTCCTTCTCAAGAATGGAAATCCTTTCTGTCATGTCATTATGCAAAAGTTCTGCCTGATCAGTGAGCTTTCCAGCATGATTATCTGCATCTTGTTGTATGTTAGCAAGCTGAATGTGCAGTTGATCAATTGTGTTCTCGTAGTTGCTTAGCTTCTCAACAAGTCCATCCATTTTAACTTCAAAAGCTGCAGTACATTGCCTTTCTGCTTCTTGCTCCACCTCAGACTTACTGGAAAATTCTATTCTGTCACAAAGTTCAGCAACATACTTTTCAGTCTTTGTAAGATCTGAGGTCATCAACTTGAAGTTCTCCACAAGGCAGCTTATCATCTCCTGCGTTAGCTTTTTTAAATCATCATGCTCCCCCTCAGACATTCCAGGTTCTTCCTGATTTCCTTGTATCTCAAAGGATTGAATGAGTTTTGATACGAGAACACGTCCATCAGACCTAGAGGAAATCCTCTCAACTAATTTTTGAAGTTCATACAATTCACCCTTAGCAACTTCTAGATGGCCCTTCAGTGACCGCAAAGCAGTTGGTTTACATGAGTCTTTCTCGTTGAATAGAGGATGTGAATGCTGATTGTTGCCACCACTAACAAAGGCAGAACTTGTAAGTGTTCGTTCAACATTTTCAACTGTGATTTCTGATGAGTCCGGATGGTGTTCATCTTTTCGACAAACGACTGCCTGGGCTTGGTCTAGCACTACATTGCACTTAGCATTCAGCTCTTTAATTACAGATTGGTATATATCAAAACTGTTAGTTGCATGCATGCTTTCCTCGATTAGTTGCTCTTTAAGTTGTTCCATGTGTGTCTCCGTATCTCTGACGTGCGACTCAAGCTGCTTATGTTTGGTGTATGAAACATGCAGCTTGTTATTTAGTTCAGACAGATCTAATAAAAACTTTTCCTTCTCGTTATGCAGACACACATTATCCTCCTTGAGTTTCTTGTTTGCTTCTGTTTCGACGTCAAATTTTGCAGATAACTCGAAATTATCTTTTTGTGACGTTTCTAATAAGGCCCTGCAGTTTGCTAATTCAGTCAACGTGTGTTCCATGTTCTCCTTGGAGGAACACAGCTCAAGCTCCAAACTCTCACATCTGGTACTGCCAGCATGCATTACCTCTTTCACAGAAGCTAAGCTAAGTTCAAGGTCAGACAGATTTGACAGCAGGTTATTGTTTTCACCAGACAGATATTCTCCCTGCTCCTCAACCTGCTTTCTGGATTCTTTCTCAAGAGCAAGGTTTGTGGTTAGCTCCATGTTCTCCTTTCGTAGAGCCTCCAATAGTGATTGGCAGTCAGCTAATTCACTAAGGATTTGTTGTGCATTCTCATTGGAGGACTGCAGCTCCATCTCCAGCTGTTCACATTTGCTGTTGGCAGCGCTGATTTCCTGTTTCTGAGAAGCCACGATTAGTTCAAGTTCACCCTGCATGGTATTCATGTCAGAGAGCTCATGTCTACATTGCTGAATCTCGTCACAAACTGCTGCTTTACTTTCTTCAGATTCTTTCAGTAGCACCTGGAGCTTGAGAATTTCATCAGAATTCAGGTGTGCAACCTCGTCTAGCTGCAACTGGAGAAAATCCCTTGATATAGTTGTGGCGTACAGATAACTCCGAACATACTCATGGTGATATGGCATGAAGCCTTGAGATACAACACCACCAAATAAAGCTGGATCAACCTTTTCAACAGATAAATCCAATTCATATGCAGTGACAGCTTCCTCTATTGCATTTGTTTTACTTGTACCTAAATCTTCTTGAACAGCTTCCCCATCAGTGTCTCCTCTTCCAGGAATCTCATGTGAAGCTACAAGAGCCAACGCTTCTTCATGCCCAGCCTCCATGCCTATTTCAGCAGGAACTATGGGTTCGACATCCTCTTGTTTACTGTCATCTGATGGCCTGCCAGATACACCCACTTCCATTTCTCGAGCGCCTTCACCGATATCAGTATGATCAGCTACAGAGTCTTGAGAGGGAATTGACGCCTCTCCAATTTCTTTGAAATCAGAACTATCTGTCCTCTCAACAGGATCCATCTGCACCTCCTGGTGTTCACCTGATATGCTACCACCATCCTCGGTTATGTCACCTTGAGAAGAAACCTGGGGTTCATTGCTTTCTTTCAAAGTGCAATCTGGCAGTTTCTCACCATCCACCTCGCCTGGCTGAGCTACTACAGGATCACCAACAACATCTGAACTGGTAGCCTTAACTGTTGAATCTTCACCATCCCCTGGTCCACGGCTTCCATGCTCCAAATTCCCCTGCTCACTAGTACTACTAATGTCCTGCACACTACCACCATCAGCGTCCTCCGGCACATGCACAACATCAGCATTCTCTGCAGCGCATGGCTCCGCGGTAGCAGGCCCCTGGCCATTGCATTGCTCCTCCTGGACCCTTGCTGCTTCCTGCATTGGCAAATGAGTATTACGCAGAGCAATAGTATAACTCACTAAGACCCACGCGCCATGCTCTGAAACAAAAGCTTCACCTCGTATGGCGTGCTATGGCTGCTGCCACCCTCCCCGGCTAGGAACTTCAGCCCAACAGGAGACTTCGGCTCTGGCACGGCATCCTCCCCGTTGGCACCCGCTGCAGACACCCCCTCGTCCGCGTCGGCTTCGGCCTTCTTCCCAGGACCCTTCTTCTCCTTCTTCTTCCTGAACTGCTGCAGCTGCGTGCCAACCACGCGAAACACGAGGTCAGAAAATCAGGAGTAATATTCCTCGAAATCGCAAGAACAAAAAAAAAACAATTCGTGGACATCGGTACCTTCTTGCGCCCAGCAGCAAGGAGATCGGTGCGGCTATTGTCCCCGCCCCCGCGGCCTCCTGCTCCACCGCCGCCGCCACCCCGGCCGCGGCCGCGGCCCTTCTGATCCATGCGGAGATCTCCCGGGGAGCTGTCACGCGAGGCCGGGAGGCATCAATCCCCGCCAAACCCTAGACCAAGCGCGGCCGAATCGAGCCGAGCAGGCTGGCACCCGCGCGCACACGGGAACGAACCCCAGGCACCGGTCCTCCGGGCTCCGAGCTCGAGAATCTCCGTGTCAACTGGTGTCGAGTGGGTTGGCGGGTGCTCGAGAGAGACAAGGGAGATCTGGGAGGAAGGGCTGGAAGGAACCCGAGGATTCCTCCAGCCGGGTAATGGCGAGGGAGTTTGGATTTGGGAATTCGGGGAATAGAGAGGAGGAGGAGGACGACGAAGAAGAAGAAGAAATTGACGGCAAATCGTTTCGGGATTTCGTCGTGTTTCTTACGTTAAACGTGATCTGGGCCGGGTAGGTAGGTGGGCTGGCGGTGTGGAGGTGTCGGTTTTGTTTGAGGGGACGAGTACGAGAAAGAAGATGACCTTTTTGTTCTTTTTCTCAAATCTTGTGCATTTTCTTCATTTTAATAAGCAACCGTGTTATTACTCCATTAATGGCTCATTTAGAAGGCATCAATTTATTTCGTTTGGCAGAAATGAAATAATATTGTTGTTATCATTTCATTTGCAGATAATAATTATAAAATAAATGATTTTCACACAAATGATTGGGTTGGGAATAGAAATTGAATTACACTGTGTTTGGATGTAGAAATTTTAGCTCGGAATTAAATTAGACTTGAAATTCCAAATCCAAGATGAAAAGAAAACTGACTGCAATTCTATTTATGTTGTTTGTATGTGTATAGAATTTGCTGTTGGAAACAAAGGGAAACAGCCATTTCCAATTCCTGTTTGAATGTATAAAAACATGGAATTGTCCATTTTATTGATTTTGGACAATATGAACTTGTCTAATGTATACACAATAATACATGTGTATATTACAACATGGATAATAATTCACAATCTACAATTTCCAAAAAATGAATCCAAATTACTACAGGACATAGTCGGACACAAGAACAAGAAGAGGCCAGGGAGAGGCTAGCTTGGGGGCAGGGCAGGGCGTGGCCGTCGTTCGCCTTTGGACGTCCCCTCCCTCCGCTTCCCCTCCCGTCGCCGTTCCCTATCCCTCGATTAGGGTTGAGGGCGGGGCGGTGAATGTGGGCTGACACCATGGCCTCCGCCGAACGAGGAGGGCATGGGAAACGAGAAGAAGGATGGACGAGGAGGGCAGGGAAGATGTGGCATCCCGCAAAACCACTACTAGAAAATCGCGTTGATTTTGTGCATTGCATCATCATGACCACATGCTCATGTCATCATGCCACATTGCATTTGAGCATCGCCATCATCTTGCATTTGTTCGCATAAAACTATTTTCGAAAAGACTGGTTTTGTTTTCTAAACACCCCGTCTTTATTTCAAATCCAAAACCTGGGTCTACGGAATATTTCGTTTTGTCTACCCACGGTTTGCAAAAGCCCCGTTTTAAATAAATAAAATGTTTAATTATTTTTAGGGCACCAGACAATCGATCCGACCCGCCAAGACCAAAGACAAAACCACCCCTAAACCCTTTTCCTACCGGTCTTATTCTACCCACCTTCACCACCTCACCCTCCAATCCCTTGGCGACACCTCACCACCCTTCCCCTATCCTCCCCTCGCCACCTCAGCCTCCCCACCGGTCAAACCCCACCCAAAGACACACGCCACAATCCCCCACCTGCCCGCTCCCACTCTCTAGGGCCCACCCCGTCCCCACCTCCTCACGCGCTCCTCTCACGCATGCCCCTCCCTGCCTCGCGTTCTTCCTCCCTTTGTAACTACCTCGGTGAATTACGCTCCTAGTACAAGCCTGGATGAGCGGAAATGGTTGAAATAGTACGGTGGGGCCCAAATGCCACTCACAGGTAGACCTTTCGGCCGTCCCAACCATTTCCAAACATCGACAAGAACGGCGGCGAATCGGCAGGAAGGGATCAACTACATACACAAATGAGTATGTATGCAAGCCACCATACAACAAAGACATCGAGCCATTCCATCTAAAAGAAAGGAAATATAGCAACGCCATACGGCAAGATTCAAATGTCCTAGATAGATATAATAGTTTAGGATATCTCCTCATACACCACACATCAGAGTATCAGGCGGAAACGGCAACAAGATCCGAGTACGGATAAGAAGCAAATCGGCATAAGATGCCCCATAAATAAGCACATCCCGCCCACAGATCTCACGGATCCTGCTCCTAATCTCTACACCGAACGATCGCTCACATCGTCTCTCCTCCACCCAAAGATCCATCTCGTGAGTGTACTGCTCATCGAAAAAAATTATCGTGTGAGACCCTAGGGTACTCAAAGAAGTCTTTATGCCTCTAAAGGGACACAACTGGGGTGACGCAATTGCAGAAAAGATAAACCCTAACAATTCTATAGATACTGCCAACCATCCGCCTAACCAAAGATGAGCGGATGTCCGTGAATTAATGACAACATATAACAAGAATATCGGCAGATCCATCCTCCTCCTCGCTACAACGAGGAAGCGGATTTAACAACCCCCATCCGCTGGCAATTTTATTAACCATTCCATGAGTGTTGCACTATTTACTAGTCGATTTAGTCAAATTAAAGCGGTGCTTTAGTTATGCTTGTCATGATCGAGAATCGGCTCCAAGTCGCCCATAACCACGGACACGGCTTGAAAGTTTTACCGCAGGGTGCACAAATAGCAACACACACCGATCAACCTCGAAAACCAAATCAAAACCCAACGAGGCCTTCACGACAAAGCAATCACAGATTCGTAAATATTTGGGGCCACCCATTGAGTACACCTCGAACGGTTAATGACTCGACGGACTCAAGGTTTGGGTGACGGTCAGAAACGATCGGGAACCCGAAAGTGTGATCGGGCTTGTCGATACCGCAAACGTGTCCCGATCCTAAATAGTACACGTTCTCGCACAATCGTAATAAAGCAAGAAAGCATGGCATAAGTACAGGATAGTAAATAAAACCTCAAACTAGTTTGTGGCCCCAAGAAATAAGATCAAGCTCGGCTCGGGGGTCCCATAAGCCTCCCGGATGTGGATAGCGAATAATCAAGGAACAGGAATCAAGTACTCGGGTCCTACGGACACAAGTGAGCAGGAAAACCAAATAGCGATATTGCTCACCGTGCCACTTTCATTAGTTATCCCATTACTACTCAAGTTAAGTTGTTTAGGTACCTCGTTATCCAACAGACACTCACATACCCTACACATGTTGTTCTACGACTGCATGGCTCAAACAACTCTGTAGTAATGGCTCATGGGATGGAGGAACAAGCTTGGGGGTTCAAAAGTAAAGGCTATGCAATACTTGGGATTCAATTTAATGCAATCGTGACTCAATGATGCAAGAATAAGATAGAGGCAATAGGTACTATATGTATGCAAGCATGTGGTAGTGCTTGCAGCTCTTGAAGCGAGAGAAGGATCCGGTAGTGCTCTGGTCTCTTGATATATCCCCGCTTCGGCCTATTCAAGAAGAATCAAACAAACAAGGGCCAATATAAATAAAGTGCACAAGCATATGAATAAAATGCGACAAGCAAACAATCATGCCATGATGAATGATGCACAATTTGCATGGCAATAAAGTAGCATGGCATGGGTGAGGTGTGGAATACAAGAATAAATCATTTTATTGAGTTTTGGCCATATTTTATCCTTAATTAAGTTGTTGTTTACATTATATTTATATGATGCATGCTGCAATTCAGAACATGGAATGCATAAACAGAAAGGTCTCGTCGAGCTAATCAATTTAGACATATCATTTGTTAAATTTGGAGTTATAAGTCAAAAGTTATTAATTAATTAAGAAAAGGGCATTTTATTGTAATTTAATTCAAATTGAAATTTTAAGTGCCAAAAATATATTTTGGATGGCATATTTGAAATCCTCACATTTTTCTGATTTGAAAACATATATTATTTGTATTATTTAGATTTATGAATTTAAATTTATTTTAAAGTCAAAATTATTAAATAGGGTCAAAGTCAAAGGTTTGACTAGTTTGAATTAGTTTTGAAAATATTTGACTAAAGATTTGAATTAACATTCAAAAACAAAACACATTTCATATAAGGTTTGAATTCAAATTCCAAAGCATTTGAAAGTTATGAAGAGATTTATATTTGATTGGATTTGGGAATTTTGGTTTGAATTTGAAAACTGGAGGGGTCCTAAACTTTTGCTACTAGGGATGGGTATACACACAGTAAAAGACGAGTGGGACCAGGGAGCCAACGGGGCTGTCGGGGGGTTAACCTCGGGTAGGTCAGAGACGGGGAAAGACAGAGGTACCGTCTCTGCCTGCTCCGAAATACGCCTAGGTCGGTCAATCATGGATATGTCGGCCGATGAACGGAGGCAAGAAGCCCATGTATAGGTATCAAGTAGTTACCCTACGAGTTAATGAGAAAATCGGCCGTTACCCAAATGATCTTCATGCGGTAAGGAACGAGCCGAGTAACACAAGGTAAGGCCGAGTGATACTAAGCTTATGGGAGAAGGAGAAGCCAGGTCAAAGTATAGTCGCAGGCTAGAAGGAATCAGGCCAAGCACAAGAGACAAGGATGCACAAGGTCGAGGGGGCGAAGGAGGTCACGGAGGTGACCCCTGGAGCCCGAGGCACGCAGGAGGGGGCCACTAGAGCCTTGTCATTAGAAGGGCGACAGGAAAGGAGGCACAACTACTATTTTGGGACAAGCATATTCCACGAATATGCTTGCCTCGTCAGCCCTAAGGGCACCCAAGGCACCCCTTTATAAGGGGAGGTTTGGACCCTGAGGGGAGGATCGATTTCAAGGAGCACCGTTAGGCTGGGGAGATTCACATTGTCCCCCTGTAAACAGCTCAAGGAGCACTTGTAACCCATCAAGAGAGAAATAAAGTTCATCACTTTGGCAGCTTGAGTGTAAAGACAGTTGCATCTTCCTCCCTGCATCCCACTAGCATCCATTGGCCCCATACTTTAGCCTACCCATGGCATCCGCCGTGCCACCACCACGGCTTGGCGCCTGGGGGCCAGTGAAAGTGCCGGAGTTGTGATCCTGACGGAAACTTCATCAACACCGGCGAGCGTTGTTTTGGCTTGGTCTAGAGATTTGGTCTCGCGACTATGTCGTAGACAATGCAGAGCTTGGGAAACCCCCCGCCGCAACGGGATATTCATCGCCCGGGCGAGACAGGTGGTCTACGCAAGGCCGACATCACCGACATTTATCCTCACCAAGTTGTTGTTAGGGGAACCACCTCGAGCGCTGCAAGCCGTCCATCAGAGAGCATCCGGCAGCAGCGCCGAGGTGATGGTCGCAGCAGGACTCAAGCAGAGCAGATTAGCCGGGGCAAGCAGAGAACCCCAGCAGCGCAGTGGTCCGCCAAGCAGATCGCACCGCAAACCACCGAGGTAATTCCGCCAAAGGACAAACCCGCCGAGCTACATGACACCACCCCAAAGGCACCAAGAGTGAGAGGACCACCGGAAAGACCAGAGAACATTCTTCGTGCAACTATAGAGAACTTAACCACACCTGAAGCGCCGATACTTGATCCGCAAATGCTCAGCAGAGTTAGAGGAAACCAGGTGCCGGTAGAGGCCAAAAAGTATCAGCCTTCGGAATCCTTGAACAGACCTCGAGAGAGTATGCAAAAGCTAATAAGTTGATATCGCACAACGGGTGGGCGAATCGAGATTAAGAGGAAAGAACCTCATGAATGATATTAACAAAGAGCATGAAGCTCACATAGCCGAATCGGGATTTGGGTTTGCCGAGGCATGACTGCCGAAAAACCCGAGAGCAAATGCCGTGCATTGGAATTAGAGGGTTAACAGGAAGCTCGCATAACAAGAAAGAGTGAATGAGCTGGTGCGCATCGCGAACCAAAGAAATGAGGAAATGCTCGAGCTAACCCGCAAGACCGGGGCTTCACGGATGGTTCATTCGCAGGGCAAGACCGCTTTATCTACGGCATGATCTTCACCCTAAACAACGCTAGAAAAGAAAAAGCGGAACCTCGTGGAAAAGGAACAAACAAATTGTTCCATATGACCCGCAATAATCGGAAAGGTGAATGAGAACAGAGGCAATGCAGCCGAGGTAATAGGGAGAGAAACCACAGCCGTATGGAAAAGGACGGCGGCCGAGGTAATGGGGAGCACGGCAGGAAAGAACCCGCAAGAGACAATCATGAAAACCAAACCCCGGCCGAAGTAAGGAGAGAAGTGCCGCTCAACCCGCAACCAAGACATGAGCCTCGACAGGAAAGAGAAGTGAGGCCAGCTCGCTATAATCAAATGAATGAAAGGTATAATGATGGATATTCCGAGGTAGAATACGCAAACCAGGGTGGAGACAATCACTATGGGATGCAGGATAGAATCCTGTACAGAGATCTGCCAGCAAGTGATGCAAGAGTAAAATTGGATCGGCTATACCGGTCCGAGCTATTGGAAGAGCAAGGTCCACTGTGTCCGCATGTTTTGGACCGCGGATCATGGGCGAACCACCAAAGGCCAAATTTTCATTGGCGAGAGGCACAAAACATAATGGAAGTACCAAGCCACAAGACGGTTGATTGATTATGCCACCGTGAAGATAGCGGGTGGCAACCTAAGATGGCGGCAGTATGTCCCACGAGATGTTGGAAGGACCAGCTGTATGGTTGAATAATCAACCAGTGGCAAGATCAATCGCTGGTTAGATTTCAAGAAATGTTCGTAGCAACTTTACCAAAGACATACAAGAGACCAAATAGACCACAAAGAACTAGCCATGCAAGCGAGGCCGAATGAAAGATAGAGAGTTTTAACTCGATGGTGTAACCCGAGAAATTCATGTGAGGAGTTATCGAATCGCAAGCAATCGCTTGGTTCGCAAGTTTGCCGTTATGCCGTGTTGTGGCAACGCCGCAGAGAGATATGCCAACCACATGGCGTAAACTATCGAATAGCGGACTCCTATGCATTGGGTGACCCAACCCAACCGGAGTTAATGTCAGATCATCGTGAACAACAAGACCAAGACACGAGAGAATTGGCCGGTCATCCAGCGTGATTTCAGAGGAAGAAGAAGAGAAGAGAGGCCGGATTATAGGTATAATTCAGCCTGTGGCGGGCATAGCACAAGATCACCGAGTTACGGAGCAACTCAACGTAAAAATGGACCTCAACAAAGGACGCCAAGAAATGAGGGAAAGAGGCAATGGACCCCGAGCAAAAGAAGCAATGGCAAGAGAGGTCAAGTATACGTCAATCCATGTTGGATCACCGTAAATTTCACACATCAAACCCATCTAGACCAGCCAATCATACAACCCGCAATGCGCTGGATGAAAATGCGATGGGAACCCGCAGAGTTCAGCTCCATCAGTGCAACAAGAAGATCACCGCATGATCGGAGCAAATACACAAGAATCGATGCTACCGCCTCCCCCGAGGTACGATAACTCAGATCGGAGGGATGCGGTGCATCAAGTAATGAACTGTGGTGACGGAAGGATAAATCCGCAAATGCCGGACGAATGATTACAGGTGAACATCACCAGCCTTATTGTGTGTTCACGATGTAACAAAGCAGGACAAGCAGAGTGTGCGCCGCATATGGAAGTGAATGCGCTTGTACCAAGTGCAAGATACCAGCCATGGTCTGATCAGGAGATGACCTGGAGCATGAAAGACCACCCCAGAATAATGCCGAGTCCAGGATCATACGCACTTGTGTTGGATCCGACGTTCGTGGGACCAAGCATCAATGTGAAATTCTCAAAAGTACTCATCGACAATGGAAGCAGTATCAACATCATGTACAAAGATACCATGCATAAGCTCAGAATATCATAGAATATGCTACAGCCCACAAGGACAACTTTCCATGGGATAGTGCCAGGGCTTTCATGTGAGCCCATCGGTAAAGTCCGAGTGGACGTATTATTCGGTACAAGAGATAACTGCAGAGCAGAAAATTTAGAATTTGAGGTGGTCGATCTGGAAAGTTGTTATAATGCTCTGGACGGCCCAAGACCGCCAAATTCATGAGCAATCATATAGGTTATCTCAAGATGAAGTTACCCGACCACAAGGGGTGATAACAATGCAGGGATTATAAGAAGTCAATGGAGTGTGCCTCCGGGTCAAATTTGGCCGAGTCATTGGTTATAGCAAGAGAAAAGAAAAGGATTCGAGGTAGGTACCGCAACAAGACAGCTACATGCCAAGACCGCCAACCCTCATGGCAGTGTTTCTTTTCAACCGACCAAAGAGACGAAGAAATTTCAGATTGATGAGCAATTCCCAGAGCGCACTGTTACTATTGGTGCAGGCCTTGACGCTAAATAGGAAGGCGAGCTCACCACAACTCGAGATCTGCAAGGTGTGCCGAGGGAGTTGGCTGAGCACTCTTTAAACGTCAGGCCAGGAGCACGGCCGGTGAAGCAACCTCTCCGCCGCTTCGCCGAAGACAGGAGAAAAGTAATAGGGGATGAAATAGCTCGCTTCGCAGCCGGGTTCATCATGGAGGTGCTATATCCGGATTGGTTATCAACCGTGCTAGTAGAAAAGAAAAAGATGACCCCAATGTAGCCATTGTGTGGCGAATGTGTATCGACTACACTAACCCGAACAAGGCGTGTCCGAAAGATCCTTTTCCATTGCCTAGAATAGACCAAGTCATTGACTCAACCGGCCGTGAGTTGTTATCATTTGTAGACGCATTCGTTTCCACCAGACACCGCTAAATCCGCCGATCAAATAAAGATCGATTTATTACCCGCACGGGCTTATTGTTATCGCACAATGCCATTCGCCTGCGAAAATGCAGAGCAACGTATCAAAGGTGCATGCAAAATGCCTACATGATCGATAGGGAAAAATGTACAAGTATATGTGGATGACGTAGTCATCAAAACTAAGGAGAGCGTAACCTTGCTAGAAGATATACGAAACTTTCGCGAACCGAGAAGGTTCGAATGAAACTTAATCCAGAAATGCACATTTGGCGTGCGGCAGAAAGCTACTCGGGTTCCTTGTGTCCAAATGAGGTATCGAGGCTAATCCAACGAAGATAAGAGCAATAGAAAGAATGGAATTGCCGAGATGTTTGAACGATGTACAAAAATTCACGGCCGCTGGCCTCGCTTAGTCGATTTGTATGTCGGCTAGGAGAAAAGGCACCGCCACTTTATCACCGATGAGAAAGTCGGACAAATTAATTTGGACTCCCAGCCGACCTTATGCTTTCGTGAGTTGAAAAAGATACTAGTTACGCACCCATTTTAGCTTCTCCATTATCGAAAGAACCTATGCTACTTTATATAGCGGCTACCAATCGAGTAGTTAGTCTTGTGGTTGTAGTGGAACGACTTGAAGAGGGTAAGTCTTCAGAGGCCAAGATACTATCTAAGTGAAGTATTATCCACTTCAAAGCGTAATTATCCGCACTATCAAAATGGCCTATGGAGTATATATGTCAAAGCTTAAGCATTACTTTGAAGAGCACCCCATCAAAGTAATATGTGAGGCACCCATAGCCGATATATTGAACAACAAAGATGCAAGTGGTGAATAGCAAAATGGGCGATCGAGTTATCACCGTATGCTCCACAATTTGATAGAAGAGATGCAATCAAATCTCAGTCGCCGACTTTCTCGTAGATCGGGCCGAGGTGCAATATGAGCCACCATTGCGATCCAAATTCGGACAATGCATTTTGATGGTTCCAAACTAAGGAACGGTTTGGGAGCAGGAATAGTGACCTCGCCTAAAAAGATCAATTGAAATATGTATCGCAAATACATTTTGCCGCCCAACAATGTAGTGAATATGAAGCACTAGTCCATGGTTTAAAGGTGGCAAAAGAAATTGGAATATGCAATCCTATGCTACGGACTCGGATCCGTAGTACTGACAAGTATCGGGCACTTGGGACGCATTAGATGCTAATATGGCTTTATCTGATTCCATGTGCAAAAGATCGTGGATATTTTGAAGGATGTGAATTCCACCACATACCACGAGCGTAAAATGACGCCGACACGTTGTCAAAATTAGGATCAACCCAATCAATTCCGCTGTATTTCCTCGAGCACCTCAGAAACCATCAATAAACCCATCACCGTAGTCCGAATCAATCTTTATCCCAAAATTCGGAGAATCATACGCCAATGGAGGTAGATCCGCAGAAGATTCGGAACCCTAAAGAGGGGGACAGTGAGGTAATAGCAATCATGGAGAGCCGAGGTATATACGTCGTAAAACATGGAGATAGACAGTGAAATCACTACAGAAAGAGCAACGCCGATATGGGCGCAACCCATATTATCGTACCTAAAAGACGCGGTATTGCCGAGTAACGAAGTATTAGCCAGACAAACCGTCAGAAGAGCAAAAGCTTATACAATCATAAACAATGAGTTATATAAGAGAAGCGTGACAAACATATTGCAGAAATGCGTGAGTTCCACAGAAGGTCAGGAAATCCTTCTAGACATACACCAAGGAGAATGTGGGCACCATGCCTCATCTCGCTTTAGTAGCCAAGGCATTCGTGCATGGATTTTACCGCCAACGTTAAAAGAGGCGTAAGAATTAGTTAAGAAGTGCAATGGGTGTCGAGATATGCAACTGAATACATATCTGGCTTCCGAGTTAAAAACAATACCCATCACTTGGCCATTTTCAGATGGGGTCTAGACATGGTGGGACCTTTCAAGCCTGAGAGGAGGAATGACCCACATCTTGGTTATGGTAGACAAGTTCACAAAGTGGATTGAAGTAAAACCAATCAAAAGTGTGATGGGCACAAAGTGAAATTCCTCAAGGATATCATCTTGAGATACGGATACCCACATAGCATTATTACGGATAATGGCACGAACTTTGCGTATGAGCCTTCCAGATTTTGCCAAGAGAAGCACATAAGACTACATGTTGCTTTGGCTCACCCAAAGATCCAATGGACAAGTTGAAAGGTCTAATGGATTGGTGTTCGTGAATAAAACCATGACTTGTTGAACCTTTGCAACGGTCGGCAGGATGTTGGATCAAGAAATCCCGTGTTATGGAGCCTTGAACTACTCCGAATAGGTCAACAGTTACACTCCATTCTTTACGGTATACGGGCAGGCCGTACTCACCGACATAATATACGACTCGCCAAGAGTCGCCAAGACACAACCTCTCAAACAAATGAAATAGCTAAGAAGATGTCAGACCTGTTGGAAGAAGCCGAGAGTTGACATTATCACGATCGCCATTTATCAATGTAACTTACGGTGATATCACAACAAGAAAGTGAATCCAAGAGTATTCAAAGAAGGAGATTTAGTCCTCATTTGGTGCAGTATACGGCATGCACAAATTATCACCCCCATGGAAGGACCATTTATCGTGAGCAAAGCATTGCACAACGATGCATATTATCCGATCGATGCTCAATCCTCGGAGAGCAAGGCAAACAAAGGTGAAGAAACGGGCGCCTCGAATGTGGCTTTACTTGCCATTTTACTCATAGTGTCAGATCTCAAGGCCAAAAATCAATGATGTATTTGCACCCCACCCAGGCGTTGACTGGGACCGCCGAGGTTATATTTATTTCATATCATGTATTTGAACCTCGCACCCGCAGCGCTTACTGGGACCGCCATATGTGATGTTATTTCATATTAGATATTTGAACCTCGGCACCCAGAAGCGTTGACTGGGACCGCCAGAGGTTATATTTATTTCATATCATGTATTTGCACCTGGTGCTTACTGGGACTGCCATATGTGGTGTTATTCCATATCGATATTTGAACCTGCACCCAGAGCGCTTACTGGGACCCATATGTAATGATTATTCAGTATTATATGCTTAGACCTCGGCACCCGAAGCAATAACTCTGGGACGCCATATGGTATATTTATTTCTTTCACATACTTGAACATTGGCGACTGCAGCAGGACTCGGGAATGCCATATGTTGTGTTCCTTTCATGTTACGAATATGCACCTTGGTGCCCAAAAGCATTGACTCAGGGACTATCATATGATATCTCAAATTCGTATTGACACTTAAAATTCGGCATCTAAAGCAACGACTCGGAGATTACCATATGATACCTCAAACCTATGCTAAACGCAATCATATCCGAAACTTGATTTATATAAGGAAGCTCCGGATAGTAAACGACGATCCATCGATCATTGCTTACCTCCACAACGGAGTAATTATCTTATGTTCAAAACAGGTCAATAGCATGGATATTCAGTGCCAATGCCTGGATAAGATCATCAAAATAACGGCAAAAATTGAGCCCTGAAAGATGAAGAAATTACGAGCCAACAAGGCAAGGATTCGGACGAGCATCCACTTAACGAAGAATCTCAACAACACATAGCGAAAGAAACTCGAATCATACGAGTTGACAAATTTTTCGTCTACATTGTACGCCCGGCATACCAGGGATCGCAAATAACCTAGGCGTTGTTCGTTGAGGGCAACCACTTGCTCAAAGGGCACTCCAGAAGTAGGAGGAACTTCGATCGAGGTCGCCGCCTCCGCCGACCTGTGTAACTTCGCGTATCACGGGTTGTTCAGAGCGCCAAGACGTCTGTAGAATGCCCGTGCCTTTGGAGGAAGACCGCGATCGCTGTTATCTCGAGCTTGAGCCGGAGCTATCGGATGTGGCCGAATCATCTTCACCTTCCCGTGCTCACCGAATCATCACCCAAGCACCTTCACCGACCTCGATCCGGATCCGGGAGAAAACTCGCCCTTCATTCCAAGTGTGCACATCGGCATACTCGACGAGTGGAAAGCCCGAGCTTGCCAAGAGCAACAAAGGTGGGATCTTCACCTGAGCGAGCCGGCGCAGATTCCTCGTAATGTCAAGAGAAATGTCTTCATACCATGACATGATTACAAGAAGGGCCATGTCGGCACCAAAGACGCCAGCAATGTATTCTCCAAAGACTCAACTGCCTCTCGATGCCATCACCGGTCACCAATAACTTAACCTCGTTGATATCGAGTCCACGAGGTATTCGCCGAGTACATGGTAAGCTCGGATAGCGGTGCACCAAGTCCCGGCCCATAATTTTCATCGGACCAACCGCGGCACCAAAAGAACCAAGAAATCCTCCATCGAATATTCAAAGTCAACAGCAACAGGTTCACCTCGACGAGCGCGACCTGCAAGAACAGCTTTAGAACTCACGCGTTTGGCCTCGGGGAAGTCATCTGCACAAAACATGGACGTGTCAAAGTATAGCAGCGACTACAAAGAAAAATATAGTTCGCCAAAGCCAACTAACTACGATGAATGTAGCTCATCATTATCGAGGTCTTTGGCCCAAGCAGCTTTACTCTTCTCGAACGAGCAATTTCCTCGCTCAAACCGCGAGTTTTAAGTTCGGCAGCTCTTGAGGAGTTCTTTGTTCTTCAGAAATCCAGTCACCGATTCTTTTCCTCGGAAAATTCTTGGTCGACCT
The DNA here is from genome assembly GCA_030063025.1 of Avena longiglumis. Taxonomy (NCBI): domain Eukaryota; kingdom Viridiplantae; phylum Streptophyta; class Magnoliopsida; order Poales; family Poaceae; genus Avena; species Avena longiglumis. Next base: position 67,900,832 of record CP125978.1, on the reverse strand, counting down.
TTTCTAGCTCGGACCGAGAGAGCTTGAGTGTATTCACCTCGGATCTCAAAGTAGCTATCTCATCATCTTTTTCTTGTAGTTGCCGAATGAACCGCTTTGTTCTAAAAATGAAGCATCACGTCAGCATGGGCACGCAATCTTGTTGACATCGCAAAGTCTTGCAACTCGGCTTTACCACAGCCCAACGCAATAAGGAAACTTAGCATAGATACTAAAAGGAGAAGGAGTAAAGTAGAAAGGAAACTAACCTTCCAAGGTCTTGATCTTCTTTTCAAGGCAGATATTGAGGTTATTGATATTACCTATTCAACAAGAAGTAAGCGGCATTCCGGACGAGTATATGAGAAAGGTGGAAATAAGGAAAGCGAACTATCGACTTCGGCCTTCTTTGCCACGCAAGAACTTTCGTGATTTCTTCCAACTTGCGGTCGAAAAATCAACCTCTGGAACTCGGCGGTCCGTCGGTCATGTGCAACGAGCAATGGAGCAAAATGATAAAACAACAAGTAGAAGCTAAATTAGATCCGAATCGAGCAAAGCTTAATTCGCTCTAGGTGGTGGATATTCAAAGCTACAGATCCGAATCGCAAAGCTTAATTCGCTCTAGGTGGTCGGATATTCAAGCGATGCAGATCCGAATCAAGCAAAGCTTAATTCGGCTCTAGGTAATTGGATATTCAGTTATACTGGATCCAAATCAAGCAAAGCTTAATTCGCTCTAGGTGGTCGGATATTCAGCAATACAGATCCGAATCAAGCAAAGCTTAATTCGCTCTAGGTGGTGGATATTCAAAGTTATACATCCAAATCAAGCAAAGCTTAATTCGGCTCTAGGTGGCTGGATATTCAAAGCGATACCATATCCGAATCAAGCAAAGCTCACTTCGGCTCTAGGTGGCTGGATATTCAAAGCTATACTAGATCCGAGTCAAGAAGGACTAGACTCAGATCTAGGTGGCTAGATCTTCAAAGTTAAACTAGATCCGAATCAAGCAAAGCTTAATTCGCCATAGGTTGGATATTCAAAGTTATGCGGATCCGAGTCAAGAAGGACTTAACTCGGCTAGGTGGGTGGATATTCAAAGCTACACCAAGTCCGAATAAACTATGAACTAGATGGCGGACTAACAAACCTTAGAAATAAATCAAGTCAAACTTCCAAGCATACAACAAGTTATTTCCTTGCAAGTTTCGGGACTAGAGAATATGGTAACATCCGAGAATAATTTAAGACTCGGAGATAAAATAATTACGCATTCATCTTGTTGGTATCAATGATAAACTCAAGCATGGTCAAAACGTTGATGTCGAAAAGTGGAAAGGTTGATTGGTCGGATTACCTCAAATTGATCGTGACATTCCGCTTATTGGCATACTCAACTAGCGCCAAGGATGTTCCGCTTAGTCGTCCGAAAGTTAAAACTTTACCGGCAGGTGGTCCGACCACGGCAATCGCAGGCTCTTATGAAGAGCAATGGCGGGTGGCCGAGGTAATGATGACTTTGCGGATGTAGCTCCCTTACGCAGCGTCTGCAATACTCGGTGAGAGCCGGCAAGACCTTTCGAGAAGAAGTCTTGACGGCAATAGCACGCTTTCTCCTTAGAAGAGGCGCCAGGAAGTTGCGCCTCCGTGGGGACGGAGTCCTTAGGGACGGAGGATAAGCTCGCAGGGCGCGGCAACGACCTTTTTCGCCAAGGTCGATGACCGTAAAACCGCGGAGTAGATGGAGGCTCAATGGTAACTGGGGCCCATAGAGGGGACAGTGGCTCAACGAAAACATCGGAGGGCGGATCGGATCGAGATCAATGGAAGAGGTCTCAGGGCATCACGACGAACAAAGCGACGATTTGGAGCGGGGGAAGCGGGGCGAAGAGGACTAGGAATTGGTGTCATCAGCGGGAGAAGGAGATGGCGGCCGAATCGGACGGCTAGTCATACTAGGACCGCCGGGTTTAACAGACAGAGGAGCGCTTCAAAAATAAGAAAGAATATTCGTCAGTATGAGAAACAGAAAGAGAGAAACAAGAAATATAGGCAAAAGAACTTACCCAGCAACCGGGCATAGTCTTGCGCTGGGATTCGAGCGATTTCTTATTCGCTTCTAGGAACCGCCTCCGAGGCACTAGCAGAGCCCCGCTTCCCGAGGTAACGGGAGGCGGGAAGCAATAGGTTGCGTCGTGAACCTCGACCGGCGGATTAGCTGGGAAAGTAGAAGCGAAATGCATAAGAAATAGGCATGGCGGCAACTACCTCAAGAATTTGGACCTCGTCAGAATCACCTTCCTCCTCTTCTTCAAGTTTTGTCATGAGCTCGAGCCGAGCAGGATCCGACTTAGGGACGAACTCCTGAGTCCGGCTCGCAAGATCCGGGTACTCCTGCGGGCCAAGGGAGCTGCAGAACTCGGCGTCCTCATTCTTACGCTCTGCGAACCTCTGCAAAGACAAGGAGAAAGAAAATCATGTAAACCAGTCTCTAGGAACTGAGGAAAAATAGAGTAATGGAGATTAGGCATACCTCGGGAGGCGGACTGTTGCGGGTGAATGGTCTTAACCCCAAGACCAATCCTCGCATCTCGGTCTTGAAGATAGCTTTGACGCTTATGAATAAGGTAATTGTCCAACTCCACGGTCGAGACTCGGTTAGGGTCAAGAGGACCACTCATGTAGCATAGCTTGTGGGTCCGTCTGGAAGGGGCGATCCGGCTACTAATAAAAGTTGCCATCGGTCTTCGCCAAGACAACCCGCCGGATCAACTCTTTAGCCGAATCTCAAGGCCTCGGCCAGGCATGAGTTTTCCTCGGATTATAGAGCCGTTCACTTTGGAAGGTGGGCCAATTGAGAATGGAGGCCAATCTTGTCTTAGCCCCTCCGTTCTTGACATAAAAGAATGATTTGTGCCATTTCTTGCATGACTCAACCCGGTGACACGGGGAACACGGATTTCCTCCGAGGTGTAATACAGACGCCCCACATTGGGTGAGCAACTTCTCGGAAGGATGCAGATTTGTCGGGAACGACGTTGGAGCGGATCTGGAAGAACTCGACCATACATGCCTTGGCGGCCACAAAGAAGTAACCTCCGGCGGAGATGAAAGCGTAAAGAGAAGCTATGGCGTTCGCGAGAAGGTGGTCGGTCAAGGCCAAGTAATCAAGGAATTCTCTAGCGAAATCGCCGAGAGACCGGCATGAAGTGAGACATGAAAACCACATACTCGCCTCTCGATAATCGGAGAGGATTCGCCGGGTAAACGGCAGGAAACCTCGGCGAGAATCCGTCGAGTTCGGATGAGCCATTCAATCTCACGGCGGCGTCAAGAGCCTCGCCACGATCCACGCCGGGCCAGCGCGTCATCGTCCTCAACAAGAGCACCGCTAAACGAACTAGACATGGGTCGTGGAGAGATCGCGGAGGAAAATCTGGCGGAGGGGAGCTTAGAGCTACAAGGCCCGTCGGAACTTAGCACGAAAACAATGGCGAAGAGGAGGAACCGCCACCGAGCACGGAGCGGATCGATCTAGGGCAAGATCAGGCAAGATGGTCGAAGGACTCACCGCGCGGAGCCCGCGGCCGTAAAGCGGACGACGGCGGAATCCTCACCGGCGGAGGCTCGCGGATGAACGGTGGCGAGCGGCAAGAGAACACGCAGCGAAGGGAAGAAGGAGAGCGACGCGAGCGATAAGGAAGATGAACCGCGGCGCGTTTCCCTCTTTATAGTCAAGCCACGAACAGGAGTGGGATCGTGGGTGTGGCGATTACCGTGTAGATCGTGACAGCCTGAGCATTAACGACGGTAAGTGGAGCCACACCAACGCACGCATAAAGAAAAGTTGTTACGATCCCGAGGGTGGCACGAGGCGTCATGGCGGCAACAGAACAGGTTCATCAGCAGCTTGTCGAAGCAATCAAGAAGGACCTAAAACTAGAAGAGCAATGATGGGGTGACACGAGGGGCGTGGCGTGATGGAAGGAACGAGGAGACCTCGGACGAGGCCATAGCTCGGAAACAAGACTTAAGAAAGTAATGAAGCCGATATAACCGGCCAAATCTATCGACAGGCCACACCACCGGGGACTAATGTCGGGGGTTAACCTCGGGTAGGTCGAGACGGGAAAGACAGAGGTCTTGTCCCGTCGGTTTCGAGCTGGCCTAGGTCGGCGAATCATGGATATATGTCGCCGATGAACGAGGCAAGAAGCCCATGTATAGGTATCAAGTAGTTACCGGCCGAGTTAATGAGAAAATCGGCGGGTTACCCAAATGATCTTCATGCGGGTAAGGAACGAGCCGAGTAACACAAGGTAAGGCCGAGTGATAAGCTTGCAGGAGAAGGAGAAGCCTACGGTCAAAGTATAGCTGCAGGCTAGAAGGAATCAGAACAGGGCCAAGCACAAGAGACAAGGATGCACAGCGTCAGAGGGGCAGAAGGAGGACACGGAGGTGACAGTCCTGGAGCCCGAGGCAGGAGGGGGCCACTAGAGCCTTGCCTGGTCATTAGAAGGGCGAGGAAAGGAGGCCGAACTACTATTTTGGGACAAGCATATTCCACGAATATGCTTGCCTCGTCAGCCCTAAGGGCACCCAAGGCACCCCTTTATAAGGGGAGGTTTGGACCCTGAGGGGAGGATCGATTTCAAGGAGCACCGTTAGGCTGGGGAGATTCACATTGTCCCCCTGTAAACAGCTCAAGGAGCACTTGTAACCCATCAAGAGAGAAATAAAGTTCATCACTTTGGCAGCTTGAGTGTAAAGACAGTTGCATCTTCCCTCCCCAGATCCCACTAGCATCCATTGGCCCCATACTTTAGCCTACCCATGGCATCTGCCGTGCCACCACCACGACAGGGGCCACGCGTGCACGAGCATATGAGGAGGCGACACGTGGGCGATCCTGGAGCTGCGGGTTAGAAAGAGAAAGCTCAAGGGGGGTTTTTGCAAAACCATCAAGATCTGACGGGAAGAACTGACATCGATTGGCAAAACAAGCTAGATGAACCAAGTTTTGGAGAGACGATGGCGAGCAAACCACCGGGAATTTTGCGACGCTGCAAAAACAAAAGATGTAGAGCCAACGTCGGACTACAACTTTGGTGTTTGGAGCTTCGCCAACGGAGGTCTGTAGCGGACGGGGCAAGGAGATGAACAGAGGAGATCTCGCGGTTTAAAAAACTGACGGAAAAATTTGCAGAAACGGGCTGAGATCGGGCTGGTTTGTGACGACGATTGCGACCGAACGGAGACGAATTTCGCCATGATGCAAAAATGAAAGATGAAGAGGGATGATAGGGCTACAACTTTCGTTTAGGGGTCCTAGCTGGATCTTGGCTGCAGCGGACGGAATCCAAAGAAGAAATGTAGACGGGAAAATCGCACACCGCTGCTTGCCATTGTCAGAAGTTGATGTCGCCGCATGCGTTCGCGTTGTGTGGCAGCGTGAGGCGAGGACGAGACGAGTGCAAGAGGATTAAGGAGAAGGAGTAGGGGATGCTCACCCTCATGCTCATAGCGTAGGGAGGAACATCTGAGGAAGACGGTGGCGACGGTGAGCGCAAGGTTGCACATGGCAGCGACGACGTCCAACAAGGTACGCGAACAACGCCGGGAACCGCAAATGCTCCAAGACACCTCCTCTACGCCTCGTAGCGATCAGTCGAGGAAGGTGGTGCTCACGAAGACGACAACGGCGGTGGTATAGCTCATGCTGGCGTCGAGCTGCATGTAAGCTCGCTCATAAGGCGGCACATGTGCTTTTGTGGAAGAGAAGAAAAGGGAACGGAGGGGGAACTGTATCAAGATAGGGATGTGAGGGAGTGGTTGGAAGAGGGGGCTATGCGGCGCTGCTGAAAAGAGAGGAGGGAGAGGATCATGGGTGTTGCTTTGCAAAAAGTGGAGAGGGAGGTGGGGCTCGGGGAGGGTTCTTTCCTCTCTTTTTGCTTTAGATAGGGAGGAGGGAGGGAACCAGGGAGGCGGAGGCAGGTGAGGCGTGTGGGCTAGTGGTGGTCGATCTTCTTGTGCAAGACAGGGGAGAGGATCACATGGGTAGATCGGGCTAGGGTAGATGGGGCTCGGGTTAGGTTTGGCTTAGGGTTAGAGAGAGGTGGTCTCGGTTTTATCTAGGTAGGGTGGATGGTGATAGAGGTTAGGTGATTAGGGTTAGGTTTTTGGATAGAGGGGTGAGATGAGGTTTGGTGTGAGGGTGGATTAGAGCTAGGGTTAGCTAGAGAGGGGATTTAGGGTTAGAGATGGTTTGGTTTAGCTCAACCAAAGAGGTAGGTTTAAGATATGGTTAAAGAGATTCAACAACAAGGAAACATGTAGTTTGAATTTTAAAAGTAAAGCTCAAACCCAAAACAAAACAAAGAGGAGAAGGCCAAGGGTTATGGTTGCATGGCCCATGCATAGACATTAATGCTAGGTTTTATCTTGTGAAAACAAAATAAAGATCCATGGCATTTATGCATATGCATTCCAGAGTGTGGAATAAGGCCAACCAAAAGAATTTAAATGAAAGTTCCAAGTGGAGTAGATGGAGATGATCATGTTTGACTATAATTGGAACTTGCTAGTGTGTATATTCCACTAGATGTTTTATAGTCCCAAAATATATCCCAACATGAGCATGAATCCATGATAATCCATATGAAAGCTAGGAAAAAGGAGCACTACTCATAATGCATGCAAAGGTGGCTCCACATATCAATAATGTGAAAACACATGATGCTAAGATGAGAGCATGTGGAGATAGAATTGGATCCATCCCAACCCACATGAGCTAGAGGTAAAACCAAATAAAGTGCAAAGCTCATATATGGTGGAATGGTGGAATGATGGGGTGATGACAAGAAAGGTGGTGGAGTTGAATAAAAGATATGCCCCCAACTCAACTTGGGCATTTAAACAATATATCAAGAACCGAATACAATATCAAGATGCAAATACAATTAACAATGCATATGAGAGAAGAACCAAACCAAAAAGGGTTTTATATGATGCTCAAATGCAAGGTGGCATGATGACATGAGCATGATATAATTATGATGCAACAATTATATATAGGAAGTAGCATTTATATAGACTAGGCTAGTAGCATTGCAATTGTTAGACAATTGGGATGTTACATCCTCCCACCGCCGCCGCCTCCTGCAGAGTTTCGCGCGGCCGCCTGCCCTCCTTCCTACTCGCCAACCGCCGCGTCGCCCCCTCGCCATCGGCCTCGTCCGCGTCCGCTGTAACACCCTCAGAATCGGCCCTATGCAAGTCTTAGCGAAACTCGCCAAACCCGCATAGAAACGATTCGAAGGTGCCCACCAGGCACTTTCGTGCGGGTGGAAAGCAAAGTAATAACATTACACAACAGTCCTCGATGGGACCCACAGAACAGATAGATATACAACTGCGACCCAAAGAGTCAAGAATACAAATATACGGTACAAAGATCCAAATCACCTTGTGTAACACCCTCAGAATCGGACCTATGCAAGTTTGAGCAAAATTCGCCAAACCCGCATAGAAACGATTCAAAGGTGCCCACCAGCACTTCGTATGCGGATGGAAAACGGCAATAACATTACACAGTCCTCGATGGGACCCACGAACGATATATATAACAGCGACTCAATGAGTCAAGAATACAAATAGAATATACAAAGATCCAAATCACCTTGAAAACGATAGGCGTCCACGGACCATTAAGATGCAAATGGGGCTAAGAGCCTCAAGAATAACCAATGGCGTCCATAACTCCTGGCCAAGCGGAAGGGTAACCACGCTAACGCGTCGATCTCAAAACTCGCTTAAACAAAGGGTGCCAAAGGAAGGCGAAGAAAAAGAAGGAGCGTCGATCGAGGCCAAGACAGCGAGGCTAGAATTCGGCGGTCCTCGCCACATAGGTATGGTGGATCAAGCGAAAGGGCAGATGCACTAAACAACCTATAGAGACTCGATACAAGGCGGTTATCGAGAGGGGAGAATGACCTATCCGGATCCAACTCAAGCTAGCACCAAACAAACCCATCTCGGTGTTTCTCGAGACCAAACGAGGAAGTCAACCGAGGAACTCACAGGTTGGCGCTTTACTTATTCAATTATAGTTGTGGCACTTTACTAGTCGATTTAGGTAATCGCCTGTTAAAGTAAGCAGTGGGCATTTTTAGTTGACCATTCCGTTATAGTTGCAACAATTACTAATCGACATGACAAAGATGAGATAAACCCAAAACCCAAAGCTTGTTGGTACTTTTATTTAGCCATTCCGTTGTAGTTGCAATACTTACTAGTCGATAATTGTCTCAAGCGACAACCAAACAAGCAATTGTGGGCAGTATTAATTAGCCATTCCATTATAGTGAAGCTGATTACTAGTCATTATAAGTCAAATTTATAACAATGAACTTTAGTTATGCTTGTCTATGATCGAGATACTGTGCTCCAAGTCGTCCATATCCATGGACGGCTTTGAGAAAGTTTTACCGGCGGGTGCACCAATAGCAACACGCCGATCAACCTCGGAAAACCAAATCAAAACCCAACGAGGCTTTCACGACCGAACAATCACAGATTCAGAAATATTTGGGGGCCACCCTTAAGATCCCGCAACGGAGTAAGCAAGCTCGACGGCCTCAAGGTCTGGGTAGACGGCTGTGAGCGACTGGGAACCCCAAACGGGGCTTGTCGACACCGCGTAAACGTGTCCCGATCCTAAACAGTACAGTGTGCTATCTGTCGCACAATCGTAAATAAAGCGGTAAACATGGCATAAGTACAGGATAGTAAAAACACCTCAAACTAGTTTGTGGCCCCAAGAAATAAGACCAATCAAGCTCGCCTGGGGGTCCCATATACCTCCCGGATGTGGATAGCGCGCAAAATCAAGGAACAGGTATCAAGTACTCGGGGTCTTACGGGACACAAGTGGGCGTTCGGAAACCAAATATTATCTATCACCCACCGATGCCTCTGCTTATTTCAATTTTAGTTGTTAAACAGAAAGTAAAGTGAACAATAAGTAAAACTAGGATCATCTCCATCATCAACCTGCGGCAATACATCAGCAACTGTGGCATATGACGACACACATCAGCACTTGAGCAAGCAACTACGACGCGCAAGTCCAACTATCTACCAAACAACAGGTAATAGGATGTGTCCAAGGCAATATAGGGCTGCACGGTATATCAAGGGTACGGAAAACTAAAGCATCGCAACACAAATAGCAATAGATCAACAGGAGGGAATAAAGACTATAAAAGTAAGATAGGTAGAAAGAGGGAGATGCTCGCCTGAAAACATTGTAGAAAGGTTCATCCGAAGATCGGGGCGAAGCTCACATCAACTCAACGGCCTTATCCGCGAAGAACCAAAACACTAGAAGAAACACCGGATGCAATATTTAATATAACGGCAGAAGATCGGCATGATGCATATATGATGCATGGCATGGCAAGGTGCGATGCAATTAGGTCAAATTAGGCGGAACCGGGGTCCCGACATTTACTTAGGTGGTTCAAGTTGTTTAGCTGTCCCGCAATTTAAATGTTGTTTAACATGGTAGAAGATAGCACCGGGTTCGCTACACACATTTAAATGAGGCCAATATAAGGCTAGATTTGCCCGCATATGGGCCCCATATTTAATTATTAGGTGAATCGGCATAAGGCCCCCAAACCACATGAGTGTATGCATGCAAGACAAATATTATGCGACAAGTTATATTAGGTTATAAAATAGGGTTTCGGAAAGGGGTTCACACATTAGGGGACTCGACGATCTTGGGGTTCCGGGGTTCGGGGTCAGGGTCCAGGGTCCAGGGTCCAGGGTTCGACGGTATCGTTCTCTCGCTCTCGGTAACGGGGCAGATCTTGCGTTCCGGGAAGAAGTACTAGGCGTTCTGCGTCGGAGCCGTTCTTGTCGCATTCGCGGTCTTCGGGTCATGTCGACGATCATGGCGCCCTGAAAGAAGTACTTGGCGTTTCGTGATGATCTTGTTGGTCCCAGGGCGGAGGCCTTGGCGCTTCGGATCGGCCTTCGGATCGGGGCTTCGGGGTTCAGGGGTCTCGGCGTCTTCGGGTCCGAGAGGAAGAGCTTGGGTTGGCATCGGGTCTGTCTTGACGTTCCGCGGAGAAGTGCTCGTCGTTCCGTGTAGGCGACCTTGGCGTCCCGTTCTCGGCATCGGTGCGGGAGGGAGTTCTTGTCGAAGGGTGTAGACCGAAGATCTTGGCCGTGGTCATGGTTGCTTGTCCGCGAGGTGGCATTGTCGCACCAAACTTTCATCGGTTAGTCTTTCGAGGATCTTGGCGTTTCCCGAACAGGACTAGTCTTGGACTCTGACCGCGATAGCTTCATAATCCCACCACATCAACATAGCTCGGGAAGATCCTTGGAGGTGGTCGATGCTTGAGCGGTGGAGCGCTTGGGGTGGTTCCTGACAGCGAGGTCGGCAACAAGATGGCGGCAGGGGTCCACGGCTCACAGGGGTAGAGGTAGGCGGTGGCTTCACGGGCAGAGAACGGAGGCCAAGCGGCCGGGCCGCTCGACGGTGGAGGGCCGCGCGGCGGCGAGGCGACGGAGGTTGCGGCGACGCGGGCCCGGACGGGCAGCAGACGGGCGGCGGCGTGAGGGAGGCGGAGGCACGCACCGGGCGTGGAGCGCGGGAGGCGGTTGATGCGGCTCGAGGCTGGCGCCGCGGCCGGCGGGCGGCGGGATGGGCGGGCGGAGAGGCGGCTCCCGAAGCGGGCGACGGAGAGTGGTCGAGGACGCGGTGGCGCGGCTGCCATGGCAGGGCGGCTGCGGAGGCGACGGCGAGGCGCGGCGTCGAGACGAGGGGCGCGGGCGAGGAGGAGCGAAGGCGGCGGCGGTGAGCGGGCGGCGAGAAGGGCGAGCTCGGGGCGGCAGGTGGCTCGGCGCTGAGGCGGAGCGGGCTGAGGGCGCGCTGTGAGGCGGAGGGCTGGAGGCGGCGGAGCAGGTGGAGGGGAGAGGTTGGCGGCGCTGGCTGGCGAGCGCGGCGCGCAGAGGGCGGAGGGAGCACGGGCCTGCCGGAGGGGCGCGGCGCTCCAGCGAAGGAGCGGTGAGCTTCGCGGCCGGCGGGGAGACGGGCTTGGCCGGGGTGGGTCGGCGGGAGGTTGGGGAAGGGTGAGACGCGGCGGAGGCGCAGGGCGACGCGCCGCTGGAGGGGCCGGTCCGCGAGAGGAGGTGATGCGGGCCGGGCGACGGAGGGGAGAGGGGCGGTTGAGGCGCCATGGCGGGAGGCGGGCGGGCGGGCTCAAGGCCGGCATGGAGGAGGAAGGCGTCCTGTGGCGCTGGGGCGACAGGCTCGGGCCCATGGCGGAGAGTAGGCGCGAGCCGCGGGCGGCGCGCGCTGACCGGGCACAGAGGTGGGCAGCGGCGGTGGAAGGGTCGGGTGGCCAAGCTGACAAGCGAGTGGCCGCGAGGGGCTATGACGGAAGAGGCCGCAGAGCAGGCGGTGGAGGGGGCCGCGTCGGGCGTGGGAGGAGCAGAGGAAGGAACAGAGGAGGGAGAAGGGGGGTGCGGGCGTGAGGGGGGAGGAGGCGGTAGTGGTGGGCCCGGCGTGGGGGCACAGGCCACGGGAAAGGCAGTGGGTGGAGGGGTGGTGGCAGGCGGGCGTGGGGCCGGGGTGGGTTTGGAGTGGGAAGGAGAGAGGGGAGAAAGCAATGATGTGGCAGTGATGATTGGGGAAAAGAGGAGAGGAGGTGGCGGTGATTGGAGGTGAGGTGGAGGGATGGATTGGGTAGGATAATGGGTAGTCTGAGGATTTGGGGCTGATTAGGATGGACCGATTTTAAAATATGGGGTGGTCGTTGGGTCCATTATCCGTCCGATCGCTTCCGCTAAAATAAATTAAATGTTTTATTTATTTCAAACAAGGTTTTTGCAAACCGATATCGGGCAAACCAAAATATTCCGGGGACCCGGTTTTGAGGTTTGAATAAAAGATGGGACGTTTTAGAATACGAAACGGGCTTTGCGAAAATAGTTTTGGCAAACAATGCATGATGATGACGATTCAATGCACAAATTCAACGCGATTTTCTAGTAGTGGTTTTGCGGGATGCCACACCTTGAAAACGATGGGGCGTCCGTCTACGGACAAGATGCAAATGGGGCTAAGAGCCCTGAAGAATAACCAATGGCGTCCATAACCCTGCCCAGGCCAAGCCGGAAGGGTAACCCTAACCAAGGGCCGATCTCAAAACACTTAAACAAAAGGGGTGCCGACAAAGGGCAAAGGAAAAGAAGGAGCGCCGATCGAGGCTAGTACAGCGAGGCTAGAATTCGGCGGTCCTCGCCACATAGGTATGGTGGATTGGGCGGCGCATGCACTAAACAACCTATAGAGACTCGATACGGGCGGCTATCGAGAGGGGTGAAAGACCTACGGATCCAACCCGATACTACCATCAAACAAACCCATCTGGCGTTTCCTCGAGACCAAACGAGGAAGTCAACCGAGGAACTCACAGTTGGCAATTTTACTTATTCGATTATAGTTGCGGCACTTTACTAGTCAGGTTTAGATAATCGCGATAAAGTAAGCGATGGGCACTTTTAATTAATCATTCCGCTATAGTGGCAACACTTACTAGTCGATACAATTATCGTGAGATAACCCCAAAACCCAAAGCAGCTTGTTGGTACTTTTATTTAGCCATTCCGTTGTAGTGGAGCCGATTACTAATCAAACGGATACAAGTCAAATTAAAACAAGAAACTTTAGTTATAGTTGTCTATGATCAAACCGTGCTCCAAGTCGCCCATAACCGCGACACGGCTTCTCGAAAAGATTTAACCTGCGGTGCACCAAAGCATCCACAGCACTTGACCCTTTTGCCGATCGGTTAACATACACCCATCGGTATGTCGGCGGGGCCTAAGTCACGACGCTCCCGGACAAAGCAAGCACGGGGCCACCCACCGAGTCGACACCGCAACGAGTCGGCGGTCTCCGAGACGGACTCGTGGTTTGTGGTGGCAGATGGCGACGACAAATCCCCGGGGCATCGATAGCTGTAATCACTCCGCTTCCTAAACAGTACACGTGCTATCCGTCGACAATTTAAATAAAGCAAGAACATGGCATAGGTACATGATAGTAAAACACCTCAAACTAGTTGTGCCCCAAGACAATACTTTGAAATCGGTAATTATCAATGGGGGCCCATATCTCCCCACGTGGTTAGCGCTCGATCTCGAACAGTGTCAAGAACTCGGTCCCACGGACACAAGTGGGCGGTCGGAAACCAAATCTTACCTATCACCCACCGATGCCTCTGCTTAATTCAATTTTAGTTGTTAAACAGGAATTAAAGTGAACAATAAGTAAACCATGATCATCTCCAACGTCAACATGCGGCAATTCCTCCAACAATTGTGGTACTTGACGACACACACAACACTTGAGCAAGCGACTACGACACGCGGGTCCAACTATCTACCAAACAACAGGTGATAGGATGTGTCCAGGGCTATATATGGCTGCAAGGGATATCATGAGTTCGGAACTAGAGCAACGCAACACAGGTAGCAATAGATCAACAGGAGGGAAGTAAATACTATAAAAGTAAGATAAGTAGAAAGGGGGGAGATGCTCGCCTGAAAACATTGCCGAAGGGTTCAACCGAAGATCGGGGCGAAGCTCACATCAACTCAACGGCCTTATCCGCGAAGAAGCAAAACGCTAGAATAAACACCGGATGCAATATTTAATACAACGGCAGAAGATCGGCATGATGCATGTATGATGCATGACATGGCAAAGGTGCAATGCAATTAGGTCATATTAAGCGGAACCGGGGTTCCGACAATTAATTAGGTGGTTCATGTTATTTAGATACCCCGCATTTTAAATGTTGCTTATCAAGGCAAGATAAGATTCCGGTTCGCTACACAAGTTTAAATGAGGCCGATATGAGACTAGATTTGCCCGCATATGGGCCCCATATTTAAATTATTAGGTGAATCGGCAAAAGGCCCCCAAACCACACAAATATGCATGCGAGTATGGAAATTCAATATGCAATAAGTTGTTATTATATTATGAAATTAGGGTTTCGGGAAGGGTTCACACATTAGGGGTCTCGACGATCTTGGGGTTCCGGGGTTCGGGGTCGGTCTTAGGGTCCAGGGTTCGACGGAACGGTCTCGACGGAAGCATTCTCGGATATCGGGGTAGTTCTTGTCGCATTCGCAATGGTCGGCCATGTTGTCGGTCCTCTCGTTCGGGTGGAAGCACTTGTCGCATCGGGGACCCGGTGTCCGGGGTGAAGCACTTGTCGTTCCATGGCGATCTTGGCGTTGGTCCTTGGGCGTCTATGCGGAAAGGAGTTCTTGTCGGGGCCGCGCAGTTGATCTTGGTGTTTCCGGAAGATCTTGCCGACTCCTTGCGAAGGCTTTGGTGCTCTAGATCGGTCTTCAGGGTCCATGTAGTAGACCTCGTCCGTTCCATGTCGACGACCTTGGGGTCTCGGTGACTTCGGGTTCTGAGTAGGAGTTCTCGACGTCCGTGAAGGAGTTCATGGCGCCCCAAGATCGGTCTTCGGGTACCGCGAAGGAGAGCCTGGGGTGTCGAGGCTTCAACTATCGATGGCGAACTTGGTCTTGGCAGCGCATGTACGAATGGCTTATCGGGGTACTAGTTCGTCTTGCAGCTCTTGTTCACCGGAAGGATTGTTTGCCGAGATTCCATCTTGCGCACCATCAACACCATCAAGAACCCTGACAACACCGTGAAGGCGCCAGGCGTCTTGTCGCTGCGACACGCACGGGCAGCAGAGCGGGCCCGAAGGCCGAGAAAGCCCAACGCGGCCAGAACGCGCAGACACGGCGGGGCGGCGGCCGGAGAGGTGGCGGCGACGGGCTGCAGCGGAGGAGGAGCACGACGGGGACGGCGGCGGGTGGGGCCTCACGGGCTGCCGCAGGGAGGTCGAGGACACGAGGCGGGGTGGAGGAGCGCCGCAAGCGGGCGGGCCCGCGGGTCGCCGAGGCGCGGCTGCTCGGGAGGTCCCGGGCCAGCCGGGCGGGCGGGGACGCTGGGCGGGGGCGCTGGCGGCGGGGCAGCTCACGCGCCAGAAGGAGGCGGGCGGCGCAGTCGGGCGAAGCCCCATGTAACCGCGGGTCGGGCAAGAGCGGGTTGCCAGCAGAGGAGGCCGGGCGCAGCGTAGGGACAGCGGCTGCGTCGCGGTGGCGCAAGGCGGCCAGCGAGGTGGGAGGAGCTGGGCCTGAGGAGCTCGGCCCGAGCTAGCGCCAGAGGGGAGAGCCGAGAGGGAAGGAGGTGAGGCGGGGTGGTAGCAGTGGCCTGGGACTGACTTGAGGCGGCCAGTGATGGGCGAGGAGGTTGAGGGGTGAGGTTGGGCTACTGGTGGCGTGAGGCCTCGGTGGTGGGCGCTGTGAGAGAGCGGTAGGGGCGGCGCCAGGCAGCTGGGGAGCCAGGAGAAGGAGGGTGGTGGGGCGCGGTGGGGCTGGGGGTGGGGCCCGGGAGAGGGGTCCGAGTGGGCGTGGGGGTTTGGCAACAGGCGGTGTTGTGTGTTGTGTGGTCTGGGGTGTGAGTTGGTGGTGGGGTTTAGGTGGCGAGGATGATTGGTGGGAGGAGGCGGTGGCGTGGCGTGTGGTGATAGAGTGGGTGGTTTGGTGGGTGGTGGTAGGATAGGATGGGTGGACTTAGGATTTAGAGGCTGGTTTGGTGGACCGATTTTTAACCGGGGTGGTCGTCGCCTGGGACGGCCCGCTCGACCGCCCCTAAAATAATTAAATTTTTATTTATTCTAAATGCACCTTTGCAAACCGATAGTAGACAAACAAAATAATCCGACCCGGTTGTGTTTGATATTTGAACAAGACGGGCGTTTAGAAAACAAAACGGCTTTCAAAATAGTTTTATGCAATCAATCAGATGATGATTTATGCTCAAATGCAATGTGGCATGATGACATGAGCATGCGGTCATGATGATGCAATGCACAAAACAACGCGATTTTCTAGTAGTGGTTTTATGGATGCCACACCGACACCACTAACGATGGATCTCGCCGAGATCCGCCTCATGGTACCGGAAGAAGGTCGGCGATCTTCTCGCTTCGTAGATCCTCGCGACACCACTAACGAGGGTTCCTCCTTCATCTAGGAATCGCGACACCACCAACAAAGGGTCGTTCCCGATCGTCGAGAGAACACTCCGGAGAAACAAAGGACGGTAGAGGTATCAAACGATAAGGCCACCTCTAACTTCCATTAGAAGAGGAAAAGTTACATCGATCCACCATTCAATGTACGAGCTTAATGAAGAGTGGTAGGGTGATCACTCCATCCCGCACTCAAACTATCAACTCTATACATGAGTAGGAGAATCAATGCGACCAACTCGAGATTCAGATCAAGATCTTCATAGGCGATCCTAACAAAGGGATGATGCCATAAATCGTATGAAAGACACAATGATTAGGTTCCGCGATGGTTCCATTGGCATGAACAACACATGCTCAAGGTATACTCCAACTTCACCAATGCTCGCCCTTCTCATATGTTTTTCAACGATACGGATATCCAAAGGAACACATATGGATAAAGAGCTCAAGAACAAAAGATTGGAGGAAGGGTTCAATGAAAAGTTGCGATTGATGATCGTAACCTCCGTTATCAAAGGGAGAAAGCGAAACCTCAAGGTACGACGGAAACCCAGCCACGAGAAATCTCGGACTCAAGAGAGAGAAGAGAGCGATTCAAAACACGAGAGGTAAGAGAGAATAACAAAGGGGTAAGGAGTAAATCACCTAACCGTAACTATCCAACCGATTTTCAAAAATAGTTTTGACACTTCTACTGCCGTTAGCTAGGTTATCCCAGTCGGACTTGTGGGGTATCGCAATCGCCGAGCTCGATACCACTGTAACACCTCAGATTGGCCCTATGCAAGTTTTAGCGAAACCGCCAAACCCGCATAGAAACGATTCAAAGGTGCTCACCAGCACTTTCGCGGGTGGAAAGCAAAGTAATAACATTACACAACAGTCCTCGATGGGACCCATGTAATGTATAGATATACAAGCGACTCCATGAGTAAAGAATACAAATATACGGTACAAAGATCCAAATCACCTTGAGAACGATATAGGCCCAGCTACGGACAAGATGCAAATGGGGCTAAGAGCCTCAAGAATAACCAATGGCGCCCATAACCTGCCTGTGCCAAGCCGGAAGGGTAACCCCGCTAACGGCGCCGATCTCAAAACCCGCTTAAACAAAAGGGTGCCGACAAAGGGCAAAGGAAAAGAGGAGCCAAGATCGAGGCCAAGACACCATGAGGCTAGAGTTCGCGTCCTCGCCACATAGGTATGGTGGATCAGCGGCAGTGCAAAGATGCACTAAACAACCTATAGAGACTCGATACAACTGGCGGCAATCAGAGAGGGATAAGAATGACCTATCCGGATCCAACCTGATACTAACAACAAACAAACCCCTCCTGGCGTTTCCCCCTCGAGATCAATCGAGGAAGTCAACCGAGGAACTCACAGCTGGCGCTTTTACTTATTCGCTTATAGTTAAGCACTTTACTAGTCAGGTTTAGATAATCGTCCTGATAAAGTAAGCAGTGGGCAATTTTAGTTAACCATTCCGTTATAGTTACAGCACTTACTAATCAGATTCAGATAGCTTGAGATAAACCCAAAAACCCAGCAGTTGTTGGTACTGTTATTTAGCCATTCCGCTGTAGTTGCAATACTTACTAGTCAGATACAATGGTCGCAAGCGACACTCCAAACAAGCAATTGTGGGCAGCATTATTTAGCCATTCCGTTATAGTGAAGCTGATTACTAGTCATTATAAAGTCAAATTTGTAGCATAAACTTTAGTTATGCTTGTCTATGGTCGAGATATCAGGCTCCAAGTCGCCCATAACCATGACACGGCTTTCGTAAAGTTTTACCCGCCGGGTGCACCAATAGCAACACACGCCGATCAACCTAAAAACCAACTCAAAACCCAACGAGGCTTTCACGACGAACAATCACATGATTCAGAAATATTTCAGGGGCCACCTTGAAGTCTACCCACAACGAAGTAAGCTAGCTCGAGACGGACCCAAGGTTTGGGTGGACGGTCAGAACGATCGGGAACCCAAACTGAGCTTGTCGACACCGCTGAATCGTGTCCCGATCCTAACAAGACAAAGGTGCTCCTCGCACAAACGTAAATACATAAGTAGCATGGCATAAGTACAGATCGTAAATAAAACCTCAAACTAGTTTGTGGCCCCAAGAAATAAGATGAATCAAGCTCGCTCAGGGGTCCCATATACCTCCGGATGTGGATAGCGATAAATCAAGGAACAAGTATCAAGTACTGGGTCTTACGGACACAAGTGGGCTCGAAACCAAATATTTTCTATCACCCACCGATGCCTCTCGCTTAATTCAATTTTAGTTGTTAAACAGGAATTTAAAGTGGACGATAAGTAAAGCCATGATCATCTCCAACATCAAACAGTGCAATTCTCCAACAATGTGGCACTTGACAACACGCAATATAGCAGCAAGTTTATCACGACGCGCAAGACCAACTATCTACCAAACAACAGGCAATAGGATGTGTCCAAGGCAATATAGGGCTGCACGGTATATCATAGGTACGGAAACTAAAGCATCGCAACACAGATAGCAATAGATCAACATGAGGGAATAAATACTATAAAAGTTAGATAGGTAGAAAGGGGGAGATGCTCGCCTGAAAAACATTGTAGAAGGTTCATCCGAAGATCGGGGCGAAGCTCACATCAACTCAACGGCCTTATCCGCGAAGAAGCAAAACACTAGAAGAAGCACCGGATGCACTATTTAATACAACGGCAGAAGATCGGCATGATGCATGTATGATGCATGGCATGGCAAGGGTGCAATGTAATTAGGTCATATTAAGCGGAACCGGGGTCCCGACAATTTAATTATATGGTTCGAGTTGTTTATCTACCCCACAATTTAAATGTGGTTTTAGCATGGCAAAAGATAGCACCGGGTTCGCTACACAAATTTAGCTGAGGCCAATATGAGACTAGATTTGCCCGCATATGGGCCCCATATTTATTTATTAGGTGAATCGGCATAAGGCCCCCAAACCACATGATATGCATGCGAGATGAATGATTTGATATGCATCAATTGTATTATATTATAAAATAGGGCTCGAGAGGGAATCACACATTAGGGTTCGGCAGATCTTGGTTAGGGTTCGACGGGGTTCGGGGTCGGGGTCCAGGGTTCAGGGTTCGACGGCTCATGGGATCGTTCTCAGAACGCAGATCTTGTCGCATCGGGTCTCTTGTCCGGTGAAGTGCTTATCGTCCCATGGCGATCTTGGAGTTCCGGGGGTGTTTCCCGCGTCCGTGATTGCAGATCTTATCGGTTCCACCTCGAAGGCCTTGTTGTTCCGCGGCGTAGATCTTGGGGGTCCACCGAGGGTTGCGAGTCCTCGACGACAACAGCCTGCGGAAGCTTGACGCCGCACATGGTATGTGGCTTCTCGGAAGATCTTGGCGTTACGGACTTGGTCCTCGCTTGACGCCTTCAACGAGTGATCGAGAGAACTTGAACGGCTTCGTGTGATTGCGCACTTGTTGGTGTCCGCCACTGAGACGGGAGCGCCGAGACTTGGTCCGCCAAACACCACAGATGGAGCACCTAGACCTGCAGGTGGAGACATGCCGATGCGCAGCAAGGGTATCTCCCTGGCGGTTTTGCGGCCGAACACCACCCGGGCATGCAGGACGGAGGGTCTTCCACCATGGCGCTGCCACGGACAGAGGCGAGGCGGGAGGCTCGGGCCGACGAAAGGGGCAGCTGCTGGCCGGTGGCGCCATGACGGCGAGCGGAGGGGCGAGCTTCGGAGCTGGGCGAGAGGAGCGAGGCTCGGGGTTGGGAGGACGGCTCGACGATGGGGACGGACACGCCGGGCAGAGCATGGCTGCGGGCTGCCGGAGCGAGCACGGCGGAGGCGGGCCTGTGGTCGAGGACGGCGGCGGGAGGGGCCGTGACGCGGAGGATGGCCGGACCTTAAGGCAGCGGGGCGCGCGCCGGAGAAGGGAGGCGCTGGCGAAGCGCCAGGCGACTGGCGAGGACGCGGCGGGCGAGGCGGCGGAAGGGCGAGGAGGCGGGCGCGCGGGAGGTAGCAAAGGCACGGCGCTGGGACGGAGACGGCGGCGTCAAGCAGGCGAGGGCCAAGCGTAACGGAGGGGCGCTGCTGGCGAGCACGGGAGGGCGAGGTGAGGCAGGCGCTGCACCGCGGCCGGCAAGAGAGGGTGAGGGCGAGGAAGGGAGGAGGAGGGGTCATGGGGCGTGGCTGCATGCGGGAAGAAGAGAAGGAGAGGGAGAGGCACGCGGGCAGGGGTCCGTGGGCTGCAGGCTGCAGGGGCCTAGTAAGGGCTGAGCGGTTGGGAGAGAGGCACGGATGGCCGCGTGTGGGGCGTGGGGCCTGCGCAGTGGTGGTGGCGCAAGTGGCGGCGTGTGTGTGTGTGTGGGTTGTGTGTGAGTGCATGTGAGGGAGGGGGAGTGAGGTGGTGATGTGGCGTGGTAGGCTAGGGGAGGGAGAGGTGAGGTGGCGTGTTGCTATTGGGTGGGGTGATGTGGAGGGGAGGGCTGGGTAGGTTAGCTGGTAACTGTAGGATTTAGAAGGGCGGTTAGGTGGACCGTTTTAAAAATGGGGGTGGTCGTTCGGGTCGAAACGGCCCGTTCGACTGCCCCCGCTAAAATAATTAAATCTTTTATTTATTCTAAATGCACCTTTTGCAAACCGATAGTAGACAACAAAATAATCCGGAGACCCGGGTTTGTGTTTGCAAACAAGACGGGGCGTTTAGAAAACAAAACCAGGCTTTTCAAAAATAGTTTTATGCAATTAATTGCAAGATGATGACGATGCTCAAATGCAATGTGGCATGATGACATGAGCATGCGGTCATGATGATGCAATGCACAAAAACAACGCGATTTTCTAGTAGTGGTTTTTGCGGGATGCCACATGAATTCTGAGAGTTGGTTGCATAATTCTCCTATTCATGTACAGAGTAATGCTTTGAGTGCGGGATGGAGTCGCGACCATACCACTACTCTTATCATTCGCCAGATATTGAATGGTGGATCGATGCAATTCTTACTCCTTCCATGGAAGTTAGAGGTGGCCTTACCTTTAACTTCGTCTGTTGTTATCCGGAGTGTTCTCTTTGACAACAAGATCAACGACCTCTTGTTAGTGGTGTCGCAAGGATCTACACGAGGCAGAAGACGCAGACGCCGCTTCCTTCCGGTTATGAGGCGGATCTCGAGGGCGAGATCCATTGTTAGTGGTGTCGAATTGTGGCATCCCGCAAAACCACTACTAGAAAATCGCGTTGATTTTGTGCATTGCATCATCATGACCGCATGCTCATGTCATCATGCCACATTGCATTTGAGCATCGCCATCATCTTGCATTTGTTCGCATAAAACTATTTTCGAAAAGACTGGTTTTGTTTTCTAAACACTGCCTTTATTTCAAATCCAAAACCTGGGTCTCCGGAATATTTCGTTTTGTCTACCCACGGTTTGCAAAAGCCCCGTTTTAAATAAATAAAATGTTTAATTATTTTTAGGGGGCAGCCGTACCGGGCCGATCCGACCCAGTCGGCCAACCCCAGTACAAAACCAGCCCCCCTAAACCCTTTTCCTACCCAGTCCTATTCTACCCACCCTTCAGCCACCTCACCCCCTCCAATCCCTTGGCGACACCTCACCACTCCCTTCCCCCTATCCTATCCCAGCCCGCCACCTCAGCCTCCCCACCTGGTCAAACCCCACCCAGCACACACGCCACAATCCCCCACCTGCCCGCTCCCACTCTCTAGGGCCCACCCCGTCCCCACCTCCTCACGCGCTCCTCTCACGCATGCCCCTCCCTGCCTCGCGTTCTTCCTCCCTCCCACCGCCACCGCAGCTTTCTGCTGCGCGTCACCGCCTCCTTCCTACTGCCAACCGCCGCCGCCATCGGCTCGTCTGCCCGCCGCACGCATCGCCGCGCCTTCTCCCCACGCCACGGACCCCTCACTGCCTTGCCGCCCGGCACCAAGAAGACTCTCGCCTCGTCGCCGCCGTCCGACGCTGCCCCGCTGAGCCCTCTGCCTCCCGCCTTGCTCGTCCGGGCCCGCACTCCGCCGCCCTACGCCTCGTCGACGTCCTCGCCACCGCCTGTATTCCCCCCCGGGTCGCCGCGATGCTGCTCCTCCCCGCCACCGGAGCCCCGCCACCTGCAGCCGCGTCGTCGGTCCTACCTCACCTGTTGCCCGCAACGCTATCCGCCGCCTCCCCTGGCCATCGTCGCGCCGGCGACCCCTCCTCCGCCTCTCCTTCGCGGTGTCCCTCTCCTCTGCAATGACCGTCCTCGCCGAGCATGTCGACCATGCGAGCTTCAGACGGCCCTCTCGC
This sequence comes from Avena longiglumis, assembly GCA_030063025.1. Classification (NCBI taxonomy): domain Eukaryota; kingdom Viridiplantae; phylum Streptophyta; class Magnoliopsida; order Poales; family Poaceae; genus Avena; species Avena longiglumis. The sequence goes on along the minus strand of CP125978.1, from coordinate 67,878,372 downwards.
TCGCCGCCTTGGCCTCCCCCTCCTTGACCTGGTGCTGCCATGTTGTCCCTAGGCCTCCGACCGTGGTGCCGCATCGCCGGATTCCCACGCGTTGTGCCCTCTCGCAAACAGTGACGCCTTCCTGCCGCTGGGCCTCTGTTGCTTTGCATGCTCGACTACCGGCACTATGCCGCTAGGCTCAGGTCAATCTTTTGTTTCCGCAGCTAGTGCGCCCGATTGACAAAACCGGTGCCACCAAGTTCGTGGTTCCAAGATCTTCCGACGCTACAAGTTCACCATTGATGATAAGTCGACACCCAGGATCTACATCACGGACGCCAAGTTCGCCGAGACCCCGACGCCCTGATCCAAAGACAGATCCCGGCAAGACCGAACCCTGGCATGCCAAGTTCTTCGACCCGAAGGCCACAGATGCGACAAGTACTCCTTCCCGGACGCCGAGCTCGCCGAGAACCGGATGTTAAGGTCACCGACACGAACGACAAGACCTCCTTCCCAAGACCGATGCCGACGACGTCGACGCCAAGTTCTTCTTCCCGAACGCCAAGACAATTCGACACGACGAACCGACAAGACCTTCGGACGACAAGATCGGCACCGACCGTATGGATCCGATGTGCCCCGACGCCAACCAAGTCCTTCTTCCGGATGCGACAAGTTCGACTTCCTGTCCGAGACCGATCCGTCGAACCGTTCTCCCGTCGCCCGAGTCCGAACCTCAACCCTAACCAAGATCTTCGACCCTAATGTGTGACCCCTTTCTGCGCCCCTATTTTTATAAATGAAATACAAACCTGTCGCATATTAATTTGTTCATGCATGCATACCTGTCTGTGGGTTGGGGGCATTATGCCAATTCATATCATAATTAAATATGGAGTCTATATGCGGGATATCTTTGTCTTATTCCGGACTCCATTTAAATTGGTGTAGCGAACCGGTGCTATCTTTTACCATGTTAAAACAACATTTAAATTGCGGGGTATCTAAACAACCTGAACATAGTAAATAATTGTCGGGACCCCGATTCCGCTTAATATGGCCTAATTGCACCGCACCTTGCCATGTCATACATCATACATGCATCATGCCCGATCTTCTGCCGTAGTATTAAATAGTCCATCCGGTGTTTCTTCTAGTGTTTTGCTTCTTCGCGGATTAGGCCGATGAGTTGATGCGAGTGTCGACCCGATCTTCGGATGAACCTTCGGCAATGTTTTCAAAGCAGCACCTCCCCTTTCTACCTATCTTACTTTTATAGTATTTATTCCCTCCGTTGATCTATTGCTATCCGTGTTGCGATGCTCTAGTTTTCGTACCGTGATATCCTGCAGCCTTATATTGCCTTGGACACATCCTATTACTGTTGTTTGGTAGATAGTTGGACCCGCGTCGTAGTCGCTTGCTCAAGTGCTATGCGTGTCGTCAAGTAGCCGCTTGTTGGAGTATTGCCGCATGTTTAATGTTGGATATGATCATGGCTTTAATTATCGCTTAATAACTAAAATGGAAGTAGTTAAATGCAGAGGCACAGGGCAATAGATGTTATTTGGTTGTTAATCATTCCACTTGTGTCCTGTGAGGACCCCGAGTTCTTGACACTGCTCCGAGATCGAGCGCTAACCACATGTGGGATGTATGGGCACCCCATCGATTTAGTACCGATTTCAAAATCAGTCCGGGGCCACAAAGTAGTTTGGGGCTTTATTACTATTCGCATTTATGCCATGCTTTATCGCTAATTTAAATTGTGCGATATCGCACTGCATCGCTTAGGATCGTGACCTGCTGTGATCGACAAGCCCAGTCTCATTTTCGGGTTCCCACCGCTTACAGGCCCACAAACCCCGAGTCCGTCTCGAGATCGGCCGACTTGCTATGGTAGACTTGGTGGGTGGCCCCATGTACTTACTTTGGGTCCGGAAACGTCATGACTTAGGCCCCACGACATACCGATGGGTGTATGTTAATTGATCCGCAAAAGGGTCGATGCGTGTGGATACTTTGGTGCACCCAGGTTAAATCTTTTCGAAAAGCCGTGTCCGCGGTTATGGACGACTTGGAGCACAGTTCTCGATCATAGACAACTATAACTAAAGTTAATGTTATAATTTGACTTGTATCCGATATGACTAGTAATCAGCTTCACTACAACGGAATGGCTAAATAAAAGTACCAACAATTGCTGGGTTTTGGGATATCTCATGCTAATCGTATATCTGACTAGTAAGTGTTGCAACTACAACGGAATGGTTAACTAAAACTGCCCACTGCTTATTATATCAGGATGAGTCATGCTATTTATAATCGACTAGTAATTGCCGCAACTATAACGGAATGAGTAAAACTGCCAACGGTGTGAGTTCTTCGGTTGACTTCCTCGTTTGGTCTCGAGGGGGGAAACACCAGGATGGGTATGTTTGGTGGTAGTATCAGGTTGGTTCCGGATAGGTCTTTCTTACCCCTCTCTGATAGCCGTCAGTTATATCGAGTCTCTATAGGTTGTTTAGTGCATGCCGCCCGCTTGATCCACCATACCTATGTAGGCGAGGACCGCCGAATTCTAGCCTCGCCGTAATCGCCTCGATCGACCGCTTCTTTTTCCTTTGCCCTTCGTCGGCACCCTTTTGTTTAAGCAGGTTTTGAGATCAAGTCGTTAGGTGGTTACCCTTCCGCTTGGCTCAGGGTTATGGACGCCATTGGTTATTCTTCGCTCTTAGCCCCATTTGCATCTTGTCCATATGGACGCCTATCCTTTTCAAGGTGATTTGGATCTGCTCAGATAGCGTATCCTTGACTCATGGAGTCGTGTTGTATATATATCTGTTCTGTGGGTCCCATCGAGGACTGTTGTGTAATGTTATTACTTCGTTTTCCACCCGCACGCAAGTGCCTGGTGGGCACCTTTGAATCGTTTCTATGCGGATTTGGCGGGAAGCGCTGAAAGTTGCATAGGGCCGATTCTGAGGGTGTTACAGAAGAGGAGACGCGGGGGACGACTTACCGGAGCCATCATCGTCGCCTTCCCTGGTCGCGCGGTGTTTCCTGGTTGCGGGCTGTCGACGAAGGGGTAAGCGAGGCTTCCTTTCCGAGCCTTTTCGAGTGTGTGAGCTCGGAAACGAGCGAAGCGAACTAACACGGTAACGGGCCGATGCGGAATTGGGTCGGCATTTCCATGGACCATTTCATAAGCCATCCAAACTAGTGAATTCGGCTGGGCCATTTCCAAAAGGGCAATTGCAAGCCCCAATTCCTACATCCAAACACAGCGTTAGAGCAACTCTAATATATCCTATATAACTAGAACAGTAGAACTTGCATTTTTTTTAGTTCGGAACCTGTCTAGACAGAATAGAAACCTTAAACGCGAACTAAACTTTTTAAAATTAAGCAAACGATGCCTTAGTGGCAAAATTTGGATGACGAAGACGATAAACTAATGGATAAACTGATCATACATAGGATCAATTGGAGGTCTATGTACATCGGATCATACACAAAATAACTGATGACCCACAAATATAGGAGGTGTATCGTAGTACTTTCGATAAATAGGAGTGTCGGTCCCAACGAGGAGCAGAAGGTGTTGACTAGTGGTATGGAGTATGAAATCTCTGGAAATACTTAGCAAACGGATTTTTTGGGGTTTTCTGATGAAGCAAGGAAATAAAGTGCAAGTAAATAAAGACATCAAATAATTACAGCAGTGGCTCAATCCTTTCTTAGCAAAGGACAAGTTGGTAGAAATACTAATAAGGACCAAACGTTTTCGGGAACATATGGGAATACTGTCAAGTGCTTTCGTTTCATATAGCTGCTTAATCTTCTTTGGTTTTATAAGTGTTGTGTGGGTGAACTTGTGCTAATATACCGACCTTACTTGGACTAATACATACTTGTGATTAAACCCCTTGCAAGCATCCGCAACTACAAGAAAGCAATTAAGATATAAATCTAACCATAGCCTTAAACTCTGAGATCCTACACTCTCTTGTGCAATGGTTTCCTAACGGGGGTTCAGATTTCTGTCACTCTGGCAACCCCACAATTAGTAGCCAAATACATAATGCATTCTCCTAGGCCCATAAATGGTAAAGTATCATGTAGTCGACGTTCACATGACACCACTAAGAATAGCACCACAACTTAAATACTAAAGTATTGAATAATACCTCAACACAAATCCACTACTAACAACATGACTTCTCCCATGTCCTCAAAAACTAAACGAACTACTCACGAGACATCATATGGATCAAGATCAGAGATGATATAATGATGGATAACAATCTAAACATAAAAATAATCCAATGGTTCCACTCACAAGCATCAACTACAATAGTAATCAACACCGGAAAAGTTTTCCTTAAGAACTATGCAAGATTCAACACAATTGTTACAGCGGGATGGAGTGGAGATGATGGTGCTGGTGGAGATGATGGTGTGGATGATGATGATGATCCCGATGAAGGCTAGCTTGATGATGGTATTGATGGCGACGAGCTCCCCTCTCCGGGAAGGAATTTCCCCGGCAGAAATCTGTCTGTCGGAGAGCTCTTTCTCTCTCGGTGTTTTCCATCCTACAGAGGTGGTGGAATCTTTTTGTGGTCGCTCCCCCATGTATTAGGGTTTTGAGGAGAATATATAGGCGAGATGACGGAGCCAGAGGTAGGCCAGGGTGGCCACACCCCCTGTAGGCGCGACCTAGGGTGGCCCGCGCCTGGGGGGTGTGGGCCTCCTGTGGCTCAACTCCGCCTTCCCTTCTGGCATCATTCGTCTTCTGGGAAAATAGAATCTTCCGTAGTTTTTCTGGTATTTTTTCTGATCTTCGCGAAATTGCATCAAAACACCTCATTTTTCATCAGAATCCTGACTTCGGCAGTTCATCCTCCAAGAATCATCCAATACGCAAAAACAGATGAAAAGACATAAGTAACACCTCTTAATATGAAATATATCAATAAATAGAGGAAAATTATGATATAGAATGGTGATGCAAATTGGACGTATCAATAACATCCACTGCTAACCCTAAGCCTGAAAAGAACCAAAATCGGCCCTGATCTCTCACCGGATCCTGCGGGTTGCAACAGCATGGTACTCACTCCTCGTCTGAGTCGATGATGATGACCTCCCACGCGACGAGCTCAAGCTTGATCTGGTGTGTCGCTTCCTCCCTCTCCTTCAACACCTCTACCATTTGGATGGTTTCGTGCATCTCCTCCACCTCGCGCTTTTCCGCTTCCTTCTGACATAGATATGCCCAACGGGCACTCACATTTGGCCTATACGACTCGGTATAGCTGGAGGCCCACCAGATATGAAGCCCACGAAGATTCGGGTGATACGAAACCCATGAGGACACCAAGTCCTAACGTAACAAGCAAGAAGACTCGTTTCCAATCTGGGAAAGTTAGAGATAGATTACAACTTCCAACCGACTTGGATGGTACCCAAGACCTAGCCTCCCCATATAAATGTAGGGGTTCGTAGCATGGAAAACAAAAAAATTCTACCGCATGCAAACAAACAAGCCAAGATCTATCTACTAGATTGTAGCAATGAGTCGACAGAGGAACTCACCCTCGAATATTCCAAAGCGGTTAACGAGAGAGGATTCTCGTGGGTGATGTAGTCGTACTCTTTCCGATCTCAAGATCGTGTAGACGATCCTTCCGTGCGTTAAGCGGCGCTTCCCAAGATTCGGTCACCGCTCGATACTGATGAAGACCTTCCTCTCCCTTGTTCTAGCAGGCAGCGGAGGTTGTAGCACTCTCCTCGTGATTCCCAAGCGACGGCGTGGTACCGGAAGTAGAGGAGATCTCGCAAGGCCGCCTAAGCCGGAGTATGGTGGACTATGAGAGAGGCCTTGGCGATCTAGGGTTTAGAGGCACCAAGGAGAGAGTGCTAGGTCATGGATAGGTCAAGGAGGGCCCCAACTCGGGCGGCTAGGAGGAAACCCTAGGCGGCGGCATGGCTTGGTGGCTAGGGTTGGGGTTTGGTGGAGAGAGGTGTAGGCTAGAGGGGCACCCTGCCCTTCTTTTATAGGTGGAGGGGCGGCCAGGAGGAGAGTCCTCCACCAAGTCGGCCTCCTTGGCCGGGTGGAGGAGAGGAACCTCCCCAAGTAGGTTTCCTCTCCCTCCACCAAGCAAAGCCTGCGTTGACTTTTCAAATTGAGTTTGACTTTTCAAACTAGGGATTTGATTTATCCCTTTATTTTTCCCAGCCATGATACCTAGTACATGATGCAACCATTCCAACTTGTTATGACACATTCATGTACCCTTCCTCCGGAGTGCGGACCTTCGGACCTTCTAGAACATTCCGATGAAAACACCTAATCATTCTCTAACTCCGAAACAGGACTTTCCTTATATGAATCTTATTCTCCGGACCATTCCGGATCTCATCGTGATATCCCGGATCCCATCCGAGACTCCGAACAACATTCGGTCTCTTACTCATCATTCCATAACTACTCAGCAACATCGAATCCTTAAGTGTGTCTCCCTACGGTTCGTGAATTATGCGGACATGATCGAGACACTTCTCCAAACAATAACCAATAGAGGAATCTGGAAATTCATATGGCTCCCACATATTTCTATGATTACTTTGCGATCGAATGAACCACTTACATACGATACCAATTTCCCTTTGTCTCACGATAGTTTACTTATCCGAGGTTTTGATCGTCGGTATATCTGCATACCTAGTTCAACCTCGTTACCGATAAGTACTCTTTTCTCGTTCCCGTGATATGTGATCCCTTGTGAGCCAATCACATGCTTGCAAGCTAATTGGATGACATTCCACCGAGAGGGCCCAAAGTATATCTATCTGTCATATGGATGGACAAATCCCACTCTTGATTCATGTGTCTCAACCCATAATTTCCAAACACTCAATGCCACCTTTATAGCCACCCAGTTACGGTGTGGTGTTTGATTTCATCAAAGCATCCTTCCGGTGATGGTGATAAACATGATCTCATGGTCGAAGGAATTAGGTTACTATGTATCAGAAAGCATATAGCAATTAAACTATTAAAATGACTTGATCTTTATGCTACGCTTATCTATAGGAGTATGTCCATCATACCATTCTCCTAATGATATGATCTTGTTGTTAACAACATCTCAATGTTCATGATAGGGAAACCACAATCATCTATCAACCAACAAGCTAGTATTATGAAGAGGCTTTTACTAGGGACTCTAATTTAGTTTACAAATCACACAAGTATTAATGTTTCCTTGTTAATACTGTTATAGCATGAATGCAAACATTTATCATAAACACAAAGATATAATAATAACTACATTTATTATTGCCTCTAGGGCATATCTCCAACAGTCTCCCACTTGCACTAGAGTTAACTAATCTAGATTACATGGTAATATACCGAACACCCATGGCAGTTTGGTGTTGGTCATGTTTTGCCCTTGAGAGAGGTTTAGTCAACAGATCCGCCACATTCAGATCTGTGTGTACTTTGCAAATCTTTATGTCACCATCTTGGACATGTTCTCGAATAGCGTGAAAATGTAGCTTGATGTGCTTCAGCTTCTTGTGTGACCTTGGTTCTTGCGCATTGGCTATGGCGCCCATGTTATCACAGTAGATAGACATTGGGTCCAGCGCACTTGGAACCACACCGAGCTCTGTAATGAACTCCTTCATCCATATCGCTTCTTGTGAAGCCTCCTCCATCTAACTACTGCACCATTCAAAATAAATACGTATCCAGATTGAGATTTAGAATCGTCTGGATCGGTGTTCCAACTAGCATCGGTGTAACCATTAATAACGAGTTGTTCATCACCTCCATAAGAAAGAACCATATCCTTAGTTCTTCTCAAGTACTTAAGGATGTTTTTGACCACTGTCCAATGATCCACTCCTGGATCACTTTGATATCTGCTAGTTAAACTAATAGCATATGCAATGTCGGGTCTAGTAAATAGCATGACATACATTAGAGATCCTATGGCCGAGGCATAGGGAGTCTTACTCATCCTTTCTCTATCTTCTGTCGTTGCTGGACTTTGAGTTTTATTCAAGGTCGTATTGGGCAACATGGGCAAGAACCCTTTCTTGCTATCTTCCATTCCAAACCTCTTTAGAACTTTGTCCAAATATGTACTTTGTGACAATGATATTAGGCGTCTCGATCTATCTCTATAAATCTTTATGCCTAATATGTAAGCTGCTTCGCCAAGATCTTTCATTGAAAAACTATTATTCAAATATTCCTTGACACTATTAAGAAGGTCTACATCATTCCCAATCAACAATATGTCATCTACATATAGTATTAAGAATGCTACAGAGCTCCCACTCACTTTCTTGTAAATACAAGCTTCTCCATAAGTTTGTATAAAACCAAAGCTTTTGATTACCTTATCAAAACATTGATTCCAACTTCGGGATGCTTGCTTCAATCCATATATGGACCGTTGAAGTTTGCATACCTTGTTAGTATCTTTAGGATCGACAAAACCTTTGGGTTACATCATATACAACTCTTCATCAATGTCTCCATTGAGGAACGCTATTTTGACATCCATCTGCAATATTTCATAATCGTAATATGCAGCGATTGCTAACATAATCCTCACAGACTTTAGTTTCACTACTGGTGAGAAAGCCTCATCGTAGTCAACTCCTTGAATTTGTCGAAACCCTTTTGCGACAAGTCGAGCTTTATAGACAATAACATTACCATCAGCATCTGTTTTCTTCTTAAAAATCCATTTGTTCTCGACCTTCTACCATCCAGAAGTCCACCAAATTCCATACTTGGTTTTCGTACATGGATCCAATCTCGGATTTCATGGCTTCTTGCCATTTTTTGAAATCTGGGCTCATCATTGCTTCCTCATATGTCTCAGGGTCATCGGTGTTGTCCACCAACATGACACTCATAACGGGATCATACCAATCAGGAGTGGTACGATTTCTCGTTGACCTGCGAGGCTCTGTAGTAACTTCAACCAAAGTTTCATGATCATCATCATTAGATTCCTCTCTTATTGGTGTAGGCGCCACAGGAACTACTTCCGGTGCTGCGCTACTCGCAAGTTCGAGAGAAGGTTCAACAACCTCATCGAGTTCTACTTTCTTTCCAGTCACTTCTTTCGAGAGAAATTCTTTCTCTAGAAAGGATCCATTTTTTGCAACAAAGATTTTGCCCTCGGATTTATGATAGAAGGTATACCCGATAGTTTCCTTCGGGTATCCTATGAAGACGCATTTTTCCGCTTTGGGTTCAAGCTTGTCCGGCTGTAACTTCTTTACATAGGCTTCGCAACCCCAAACTTTAAGGAACGACAATTTAGGTTTCTTCCCAAACCATAGTTCATACGGTTTCGTTTGAACGGATTTAGATGGCGCCCTATTTAAAGTGAATGCGGCTGTTTCTAATGCATAACCCCAAAACGATAGCGTTAAATCTGTAAGTGATATCATAGAACGAACCATATCTAAGAGAGTTCGATTATGACGTTCGGACACACCATTACGCTGTGGTGTTCCCAGTGGTGTCAATTGTGAAAGTATTTTGCATTTCTTCAAATGCTCGCCAAACTCGTAACTTAGATATTCACCTCCACGATCAGAACGTAGAAATTTAATCTTCTTGTTACGTTGATTCTCTACCTCACTTTGAAATTCCTTAAACTTTTCGAAAGTTTCAGACTTATGTTTCATGAAATAGATATACCCATATCTACTCAAGTCATCCGTGAAGGTAAGAACATAACGATAACCACCGCGCGATGCTACACTCATTGGTCCACACACATGTGTATGTATGATTTCCAATAAGTTTGTAGCTCGCTCCATCATACCAGAAAATGGAGTCTTAGTCAATTTACCCATCAGACATGCTTCGCATCTTTCAAGTGATTCGAAATCAAGTGATTCAATAAGTCTATCGGAATGGAGTTTCTTCATACGCTTCACTCCGATATGACCAAGACGACAGTGCCACATATAGGTCGAGTTATCGCTCAATTTCAAACGTTTAGCCTCAATGTTATTTATGTGTATTTATACAATCGAGATTCAATAAGAATAGACCATCTATCAAAGGTGCATGCGCATAAAACATATTACTCATATAAATCAAACAACCATTATTCTCGGACTTAAACAAGTAACCGTCTCGCAATAAACAAGATCCCTATATAATGTTCATGCTCAACGCAGGCACCAAATAACAATTATTTAAGTATAAAGCTAATCCCGATGGTAGATGAAGAGGTAGCGTGCCGACCTCGATCACATCAACCTTTGATCCATTTCCAACGCGCATCGTCACCTCGTTCTTCGCTAGCTTCCGCTTATTCTGCAAAGACTGCTTGAGTTACAAATTTGAGCAACAACCAAGATTAAATACCTGTGCACTACTACTTAGTACTAGTGAGATACACATCAATAACATGTATATCGGATATACCTTTCTTCTTGATGTTGTCGTTCTTCAAATCCGCCAAGTACTTTGGGCAATTCCGCTTCCAGTGACCCTCTTGCTTGAAGTAAAAGCACTCAGTATCAAGCTTAGGTCCAGCCCTGGTCTTCTTCGCCGATGCGACAACTTTCTTACCGCCCTTCTTGAAGTTTCCCTTTTGCTTAGACTTGCCTTTCTTGAATTTGGTGGTCTTATTGACCAACAACACTTGGTGCTCTTTCTTGATCTCCACTTCTGCAGATTTCAACATGGAGAAGAGTTCTGACAACGTCTTTTCCATGTTTTGCATATTGTAGTTCATCACAAAATTCTTGTAACTTGGTGGTAGTGATTGGAGGACACAGTGAATCCCCAAAGAATTAGGAATCACCATACCCAACTTTGGAGTTTGTTTGCGTTCCCAGACATCTTAAGCACATGCTCACTAACGGAGCTGCCCTCTTCCATCTTGCAGTTAAAGAACTTTTCAGAAGCCTCATAACACTCAACTGTCGCGTGAGCCTCAAATATCATTTTGAGTTCACGGACAATATCATGTGGGTCATGGTTCTGAAACCTTTTCTGAAGCTCCGATTACAAACCATACAAGATAGCACACTGAACTGTGGAGTACTGATTCTTCCGAGCGAGGAAAACATTCTTTACCTCATCGGTAGCATCACCGCAAAGGGTCACCCAAATGCATCCAAAGACATAGGTCAAATTACCAGCATTGAGGATAATCCTCAAATTCCGGAACCAATCTGCGAAGTTGCTGCCATTGTTTTTCAACTTTTCTTTCTCTAGGAACGCATTAAAATTGATGGTACGGCCGCCATTGATCTACGACATATTTGCAATAGTTTAGACTAAGTTTATGACAACTAAATAATAGTTAAATTAATCTAGGTGAACTCCCGCTCAAAACAATATCCCTCACATTATTTTAGTGATCACACGAACCAAATCCACCACATCAAAACCGATCATCACGAGAGTTGATGTAGCTCCAATGGAGAACAATCTACATGTTCATCATATCTACTATATGACTCATGCTTTACCTTTCGGTGATCCGTGTTCCGAGACCATGTCTGTACATGCTAGGCTCGTCAAGATCAAACCTTAGTTTCTGCATGAGAAAATCTGGCTTGCTCACGTCGTATACACTTGCAGAATCTAACACACCCAATCATCACGTGGTGCTTCGAAACAACAAGCTTTAGCAAGGGTGCTAACTAAGGATGAACACTTTAAAACTTGAAATTTGTGTGCTTGAGGGATCATCTTATAATGCTATCGTCGTTAACTAAGCAATACAAGATGCATAAAGGATTAACATTACATGCAATTCATAATATGTGATATGATATGGCCTTTCTTCTTTGTGCTTCTGATATCCATCTTCAAGCACGAACATGATCTCCATCATCACCGACATCGCATCAAGGTCAATGATGTCGTTCCATGGTTGTCGTCCACCAGCTTCAACTATTACAACTACTTTGAATAGACACACGGGTCTTAACAGAATTTAAAAACAACCATATGGCTCCTGTCGGTTGTCAACTTACAATAAGGAACATTGCATACATCAAATATAATCACAATCATGGCCATATCACATCACAGCACACCCCTGCAAAACAAAGTTAGACGCCTCTAATTTTCTTTGCATATTTTACGTGGTTTGGGGCTTTCAATAAATGTCGCTCTAACTTACGAACAAGAACCACAACTTTGATGCTTGAACTATCAAGTGCCCGTTCTAAATTGGATCTATACTATAATGGGAGAGACAGACACCCGCAAAGCCACTTATGCAATACAAGTTGCATGTTCAGCGTGGAGCAAGTCTCATGAACGATGTCATGTAAGGTTAGCCCGGGACGATTCATCCCATCATACCGCAAGATGCAAAGTACACAAGAAGAAATTGATAATAAAAGCACCACTGCCCACAATGACCATTGTGTTCTACTCGTGCAACAGATCTACATATAGACACGGCTCTGATACCACTATAGGGGTTCGTAGCATGGAAAACAAAAAAATTCTACCGCATGCAAACAAACAAGCCAAGATCTATCTACTAGATTGGAGCAACGAGTCGACAGAGGAACTCACCCTCGAAGATTCTAAAGCGGTTAACGAGAGCGGATTCTCGTGGGTGATGTAGTCGTACTCTTTCCAATCTCAAGATCATGTAGACGATCCTTCCGGCGCCGCGTTTCGGCAGCGCTTCCACAGTCGGTCACACGTTCGGTACTTGATGAAGACCTTCCTCTCCCTTGTTCCAGCGGGCAACAGAGGTTGTAGCACTCTCCTCGTGATTCCGGCACCACGACGGCGTGGTACCGGAAGTAGAGGGGAGATCTCGCAGGGCTTCGCCTTAAGCCGGAGCGAGTATGGTGGACTATGAGAGAGGCCTTGGCGATCTAGGGTTTAGAGGCACCAATGAGAGAGGGCTAGGACAGTGGCTAGGGCAAGGGGAGGGCCCCAACTCGGCGGCTAGGAGGAAACCCTAGGGCGGCAGCGGCGACTTGGTGGCCGGCGGCTAGGGTTAGGGTTTGGTGGAGAGATGTGTAGGCTAGAGGGGGCACCCCTGCCCCTTATTTTATAGGTGGGAGGGCGCCGGCCAGGGGAGGAGAGTCCTTCCCCAAGTCGTCCTCCTTGGCCGGCGGGTGGAGGAAGAGGAACTCCTCCCCAAGTAGGTTTCCTACTCTCCCTCCACCAAGCAAAACTGCCGTTTGACTTTTCAAATTGGCGTTTGACTTTTCAAACTAGGATTTGATTTATCCCTTTATTTTTCCCAGCCATGATACCTAGTACATGATGCAACCATTCCAACTTGTTATGACACATTCATTTACCCTTCCCCTCCGGAGTGTCGGACCTTCCGGACCCTTCTAGAACATTCCCGATGAAAACACCGGAATCATTCTCCAACTCCGAAACAGGACTTTCCTTATATAAATCTTATTCTCCGGACCATTCCGGATCTCCTCGTGATATCCTGAATCCCATCCGAGACTCCGAACAACATTCGGTCTCTTACTCATCATTCCATAACTACTCAACAACATCGAATCCTTAAGTGTGTCTCCCTACAGTTCGTGAATTATGCGGACATGATCGAGACACTTCTCCGAACAATAACCAATAGAGGAATCTGGAAATTCATATGGCTACCACATATTTCTACAATTACTTTGCAATCGAATGAACCACTTACATACGATACCAATTTCCCTTTGTCTCACGATAATTTACTTATCCGAGGTTTTGATCGTCGGTATCTCTGCATACCTAGTTCAACCTCGTTACCGATAAGTACTCTTTTCTCGTTCCTGTGATATGTGATCCCTTGTGAGCCAGTCACATGCTTGCAAGCTAATTGGATGACATTCCACCGAGAAGGCCCAGAGTATATCTATCCGTCATATGGATGGACAAATCCCACTCTTGATTCATGTGTCTCAACCCATACTTTACAAACACTCAATGCCACCTTTATAGCCACCCAGTTACGGTGTGGTGTTTGATGTCATCAAAGCATCCTTCCGGTGATGGTGATAAACATGATCTCATGGTCGAAGGAATTAGGTTACTATGTATCAGAAAGCATATAGCAATTGAACTATTAAAATGACTTGATCTTTATGCTACGCTTATCTATAGGAGTATGTCCATCATACCATTCTCCTAATGATATGATCTTGTTATTAACAACATCTCAATGTTCATGATAGGGAAACCACAATCATCTATCAACCAACAAGCTAGTATTATGAAGAGGCTTTTACTAGGGACTCTAATTTAGTTTACAAAGCACACAAGTATTAATGTTTCCTTGTTAATACTGTTATAGCATGAATGCAAACATTTATCATAAACACAAAGATATAATAATAACTACATTTATTATTGCCTCTAGGGCATATCTCCAACAATAAAGGCTAGGAGGGACCACCGAGGAGGACAACTTAGCTCACCGCATACACGCCAGATCCAATATGCGCAACCCTAGCCATCTCGTTGCCATTGTAACATTTGGTTTCTCTATCAATCAAGAATAGACAAGCAGGAGTAGGATTTTCCCTTCGGGGCCTAAACCTGGGTAAACCTCGTGTGCATGTTGTTTGTTAGCCGACAAAGTCTCTAGCGCACATCACCTTATTGAAAAACCAAGTCCATCAAGTATGGGAATTGATGTGATCACCCCACGTCACCTTCACCTCCACGGTCGACGCCATGACCATGATTCACGTGGCAGCCTCTAGTGCATTGTCGTCGTTGACGAAGTCGGCCGGGACCACGATGCGCCTACCATGGTCCTCCTCCACGACGTCCTCTTCCATTCATGGCTCCTCCCCCTCCTATACTAGCCGCGAGTGGGTGCCCGGAACTCTCCCCTCGAGCTCCCCGCATCGGCGTCCTCGAAATTCCACCATTGAAGTGACAACGGCGACATCTCGCTGTGGTTGAGCCACTTCCTTGCCACCCGCTTCCTCGCACCGAGCGAGGCGACATGCCGCTTCCGCTCAACCTCCTCTGTGGTGGGGGTTTCGTGGACATGCGGGGGTGTGGAACGGCCCAACCTACTGACCCCAACTCTGGTTGACGACTTCCTTGGCATCTTTGTTGGGCTAACTAGGTGGATCCGTATAGAGGGAGGCGTATTTCTCGCTGGAGGGAGGCGGATTGCTTGCTGGAGGGAGGTGGATAAAGATGGGTGAGGGTGGCGATGATGAGGGCTCTAGTTGGTTTATGACCCGAATCGTCCCTCTCGCGTAGTAGACATAACGCTTGCATCGGCTGATTTTTTGTGAACCATAAAGTTTTTACAGGCTCGAGCTAAAGTAGGGTTTCTATTCAGACCTAAAAACAAGGTACAACCCAAATCCACCGGATTTTATAGTTTTGGGCTTTTTACATTATCTATTAGAGTTGCTCTTAACATACCATACCTATTTTCTGGAATTTCCAGTTGAAATGATGATTCCAAATCCATGATAGCCTAACACATTCTGTATGGAATCTCGATTGAATTCCACCTACCCGCTCCCTGGAATTTCCAATTGAAATGATGGTTCCAATTCTATGACAGTCAAACACGTTTTATATGGAATCTCGATTGAATTAAATGATTTCGGGACGAAACGAAGACTTCCAAACAAGCTCTAATGTGAAAGGAGATTGCAAATTTTCACCCTCACAGAAACTAGCAAAGAATAAAATATTTCCTGGGTTTCACAATTCTTATCGTGGTTTTAGTCCAATTATCTTAACATTCTGTACACACGTAGAAACCACATCTCCAACCACCAGCGCAATAGATACACTCACTAGAAGGCAAGAGAAAGGCTCCATCATTGGCAGAACTAGGAAGCATCATCGCCATCGGGCTTTTTGAGCTGAAGAACCGGCATGCCGCATGCAATGAGGCACATATCGATGTGTCATATCAGGCAAGGATCTTCCTCGTGACGTTTGGCCTCGGATCCGCTGCCTCTCGTCAACGTCATAGAGAAGTCACGCCAGATTCGCCACCCATGTCATCTTCAATGCACACTTGTGCTGCCAACGCCACTACTAGCAGAAGGTGTCGGACAACTCCCGAGCAAAACCTCTCTACTCCACCTTGGTGTAGGAAAAAAACACCAGAACAACACGGAAAACACATGAGGATAGACACCTCTAATGGAGTCATCGTTGCCATCCATGAACCCTAACACTATATATCTGAAGGACCGACAAGCGCATGTTTCCACCAACTCTGAGATGTCGCTAGTGTACAGGTGGAACTGAGGCAGATTTATTCGCCCAAGGCTTCTTAGGTTTGGCCAAGTATTATGGGCGCTTCGTTCGCAATTTAGGCATCATTGCAAATCCACTCACACATCTGCAGAAGAAACATGGGGACATCATGAGCTTTGATGTAGTCAAGGAAATATGGTGTTTTTCTCCTTCTTAGGGTGTGAAAGCATTCTGTTGGGCTTCCAGCTGAAGGACATGTTCAAGTCACTTGTTTTTTATGGGATTCGCAGCATGAAAAAAAAATCCTACGAGAGAGCAAATAAAACTAAGATCCAATCTAGGAGATTCTAGCAACGAGAGATATTAGATCTACATACCCTTGTAGAACATGAGGGGAAATGTTCTTACGAATGTGGTTGGTGGAGGTATAGTGGATTTTCTTCACCTATGGAGGTATGGTGGAAATTTTCTCACATCATACTTTCTTCGTGACTCAATCTCCGATCCAGCACCGCATGAACGACATCTCCGAGATGTGCACACATATGTCTCGATGACGTATCCTCCTTGTTCTAGCATGGAGAGGTAGAGAGATAGATGAGATCAACTCTGGCAGCATGACAACATGGCGGTGGAGGTATGGTGGATTTTCGGCATGGCTTCGCAAAGTGGTTGTGGTGGAGGAGAAGAGAGAGAGGAGGGAGGCAGTGACGACTCCTTGATGCGAAGCCTGTTGGGAACCCAAAGATCAAGGTGTGAAGCATCACAACAGCAAGATTTCCCTCAGTAAGAAACCGAGGTTATCGAACCAGTAGGAGGAAGGAAACGTCACACAGGTGTTGCAAGCAACACGGAGACCTGCATAACACAAACTCAAGACTTTGTCCCAACTAATCATTGAGGTTGTCAAGCTCACCGGTTTGCTGTAACAAATGATTAAACATATGGTGTGGAAGGTAATGGTTTGCAGCAAGTAAACAAGTAACAGTGGAAGATGTATCAATGGTAAAGATTGGACCGGGGTCCATAGTTCACTAGAGGTGCTCTCCTTAGATAAACAACATGGCATGAAGGGTGAACAAATTACAGCGGGGCAATTGACAGGAACCGAGCAAGGCATAACAATGCAATACCAGACAAAAAGTGTTGGAATTATGCCCTAGAGGCAATAATAAAGATGTTATTGTTATAATTCTTGTTCATGATAAAGTTTATATTCCATGCTAGAATTGTATTAAGCGGAAACTTTGATACTTGTGTGGTTTATGAACAACACCGTGTCCCTAGTACGCCTCTATGGACTAGCTCATTGATTAATGATGGTTAAGGTTTCCTAACCATAGACATGAGTTGTCGATTAATAATGAGATCATGTAATTAGGAGAATGATATGATGGACATACCCAATCAAGCAGAGCAATTATATTGTGTCATCATGTTCATCTTTGTGAAGCTTTTTCCTATGTCAAATATTGTATTCCTTAGACCATGAGATAATGCAACTCTCTGGTATCGGAAGAAAGCTTTGAGGTCATCAAACGTCATCCTATGAGAGGGTGATCATAAAGGTATCTCTCAGGTGATCGGAAAGTACTTGTTGGATTGTATGTATCGAGATGGAATTTGTCCCTCCCGAGTCGGATAGATATACTTCGGGCCCACTCGGTAATCGATATCAACACCGCTTGCAAGCACGTGGTTAAGGAGTTAATCACAAAGTGATACCGGATTACGGAACGAGTAAAGTACTTGCCGTGAACGAGATTGAACTAGGTATGCCGATACCAACGATCGAATCTCGGGCAAGTAAAATATCGCGTGACGAAGGGAATATATATATATGGGATTAATTGAATCCTAGCATCATGGTTCATCCGATATGATCACCGATGAATATGTGGGAGTCAATATGGGTTTCCAGATCCCGCTGTTGATTATTGATAGAAGATCATGTCTGCATATTCTCGAACCCAGAGGGTCACACACTTAACGTGCCTCGACGCTAGGATAGAATGGATAATTGGTTTATGAGTTTTCTGTTCGGAGCCTCGGATGAGATCCATGACATCACGAGAGGTTTCAGAATGGTCCGGAGAATAAGATTCATATAAAGGAAAGCAATTTTTGGATTTTGGAATCGTTTCGGAGTATTCGGTATTGTACCGGAAGGTTCTAAAAGCTTCCGGAGTGGGACCAACATGGCCCCACTTGTCGGAGGGGAGCGTGGGCCTACGAGGGAGTGCCCTGGCCACTTTGGGCCAGGGGCACAAGGCCCCATAGGCCCAGCCGGCCAAACCCTAGGGGAAACCCTAGGGAAACCTTCTAGAAGGGGGGAGACTTGCCCCCCACTCCACCCTTGGGGCCGCCGCCCTAGGGCTTGGAGGAGGGGCCAAGGGGGTCGGCCAGCCCCCTATATAAGATGGGCAGGGGGCGCACCCTCCCCTCACCCCAAACCCTATCCGCCAGCTGCTGCCCTTCCTCTCTCTCTCTCTCTCCCGACTGCGTGTAGGCGAAGCCCTGCTGCAGAAACTCTCCACCATAGCACCCAGATCCAATCCATCTCTCCACCCCACTTGATGGACCAAGGAAGGAGGAGACGTCGCAGCACCGTACGTGTGCATCTCTCGGAGGCGCCGTCACTTGCGGCGTAGGATCGGATCGGATCGCGAGGAGGAGGCGGCTAGTACGATTACATCAACCACGTTCTGTTGAACGTTTCTGCTATGCGATTTCTTCAAGGGTATGAAGATCTCATCTATCCTTCTCGTTGATTGCATCTCCTAGATTAGATCTTGGCTTTCCCGTTCGCATCCGTAGAATTTTTTTGATTTACTATGCTGCGACACCCTTCAGTGGTACCAGAGCTAGATCTATGCGTAGATCTGTTTCACAAGTAGAACGCAACATGCTTGTTGCGGGCATTGATGTTTTCTGTTGCAAGCCTCTTGTTGTGTACTTCTTATGGCGCGGCATAGTGAGATCGAAGCGGTCCAGGCCAACTTTACGCGACCTCGTTCGCGAGATCGGCTCCGCACTTGACGTGTGGCTTGTTCCACACATGCGGCTGGTGGATGCCGGTTTCTCTCACTATAGTAGTTATGGGATTTACACCGGATGTTGGCAACCATAATATCACCATTGTGGCTTTCCGTAGGTAAGAATCGTTCTTAGCTTGTTACTCCCATAAGCCACGGAAAACATGCAACAACAAAGTAGAGACGTCTAACTTGTTTTTGCAAGGAGTGTTTTGTGATATGGTATGGCCCAAGATATGATGTGTATGTTGTATGAAATGATCATGTCTTGTAATATTTCACGACTTGCATGTCGATGAGTACACAACCGGTAGGAGCCATATGGTTGTCTTTATAATTGTGTATGACCTGTGTGTCAACTTCTTATACGCCATGTAATAGCTTTACTTTATCGCTAAGTAGTTTGTAGGGCATATCTCCAACATAGTTAGCAATAGTTGTAGTTGCTATTCGTGGTGGAGGTAATCATGGTGGAGTGATGGAGATCATGCTGGCGCGCACAAGATGGAGATCATTGCGCGGAGATTGGCTATACCATGTCACATAAAATTATATGCATGTGATGTTTATCCTTTTATGTATCTTATTATGCTTAGATCGCGACGATAGAATTATAAGATGATTCCTCACTTAAAGATCAAGATAAAATTGTGTTCTCCCCATGTATGCACCGTTGCGAAAGTTCGTCGTGTTCAAGCACCTCGTGATGATCGGGTGTTATAAACTCTACGTTCACATACAACGGGTGCAAGCCAGTTTTGCACATGTGGAAATACTTGGGTTTGACTTGACGAGCCTAGCATGTACAGACATGGCCTCGGAACACACGAACCGAAAGGTTAAGCATGAGTCATATGAATGATATGATCGACACTTTGTTGTCCACCATTGAAACCACATCTCTTCTCGTGAAGATCGGATTAGGTGTGGTGAATTTGGATCGTGTTCACTAAACAACTTGAGGGATGTTGAATTTAGTGGGAGTTCATCTAGTAATTTGATTAAGTTGAACTAGTTATCATGAACATAGTCTAAATTGTACTTGCAAATTTTGTAGATGAAATGGCTAAGTCCAACTTCAACTTCAACGTTTTTGCTGAGAAAGAAAAGCTTAAGAATAATGGGTCTAACTTCACCAACTGGTTCCGCAATCTGAGAATCATTCTCGCTGGCGGACAAAAGGACTATGTCCTTGAGAAAGCGCTAGGTGATGCCCCTGCTATTGATGCGCCGGTTGATGAAAAAGTTGTTTATCAGTCGCGCAAAGATGATTATGGAGTGATTAAGAGTACCATGTTGTTTGCTATGGAATCGGACCTTCAAAATCATTTTGAGGAGTTCGTCGGGCCCTTTGAGATACTTGAGGAACTGAAAACCATGTTTCAGACTCAGGCCCATTCTGAGAGATATGAGATATCTGAGAAGTTCTTTAACTGCAAGATGGAGGAAGGGAGTTCCATTAGTGAGCACACCATTAGGATGTCAGGCTACACTCAACGTCTTGAGCAACTGGACTGCAAGATTCCAGAAGAGCTCAAGATTGACAGAGTTCTGCAATCACTCCCTCCTAGCTACAAAGGTTTTGTAGTTAATCACAATCAGATTGGTTCCACTGATACGATCACTGAGCTCTTCGCTAAGCTAAAAGCTGCGGAGGTGGATATCAAGAAAGATAATCATGTGTTGATGGTCAACAAGACCCCTAGCTTCAAGAAAGGTAAGGGTGCAAAGAAATCCTTCAAGAAAGGTAGAGGCAAGTTGCTGCTCTCGCCGAGAAGAAGCTAAAGTCCGACCTAAGCCGGACACTGAGTGCTTCTATTGCAAGGACAAGGGTCACTGGAAGCGCAACTGTCCGAAGTACTTAGCGGACAAGAAGGCTGGCACCATTAAAGGTATATTTGATATACATGTTATTGATGTTTACCTTACTAGCGCTCGTTGTAGTGCCTGGGTATTTGATACTGGTTTAGTTGCTAATATTTGTAACTCGAAACAGGAGCTATGGAATAGACGGCGGCTAGCAAGGGATGAGGTGACGATGCACGTTGGCAATGGATCAAGAGTTGATGTGATGGCCGTCGGCACGCTCTCCTTAGTTTTACCTTCGGGATTGGTTTTAAACCTTAATAAGTGTTATTATGTGCATGCGTTGAGCATGAACATTATATCTGGATCGTGTTTATTGCAAGACGGTTATTCATTTAAATCAGAGAATAATGGTTGTTCTATTTATATGAATAACATCTTTTATGGTCATGCACCTGCTGTGAATGGTTTATTTCTTCTGAATCTCGAAAGCAATGAAACACACATCCATAACATTGAGGCTAAGAGATGCAAAGTAGATAGTGATAATTCAACTTATTTGTGGCATTGACGTCTAGGTCACATTGGTGTAAAATGCATGAAGAAACTCCATTTTGATGGACTTTTGGAGTCTCTTGATTTTGAACCATTTGACAAGTGCGAGCCGTGCCTCATGGGCAAGATGATCAAAACCCCGTTCTCCGGAATAATGGAGCGAGCAACAGACTTGTTGGAAATCATACATACCGATGGATGCGGACCAATGAGTGTTTCGACGCGCGGTGGATATCGCTATTTTCTCACTTTTACTGATGACTTAAGTAGATATGGGTATATCTATTTAATGAAACATAAATCTGAAACGTTTGAAAAGTTCAAAGAATTTCAAAACTAAGTGGAAAACCATCGTAACAGGAAAATTAAATTTCTACGATCCGATCGTGGAGGTGAATATTTGAGTTATGATTTTCTCACGCATCTTAAAGCAAGCGGAATCGTTTCGCAACTCAGGCCACCCGGAACACCACATCGCAATGGTGTGTCTGAACGCCGGAATCGAACTCTATTAGATATGGTGCGATCAATGATGTCTCTTACGGATTTGCCGTTATCATTTTGGGGTTATGCATTAGAAACCGCTGCATTCACTTTAAATAGGGCACCATCTAAATCCGTTGAGACGACACCGTATGAACTGTGGTTTGGTGATAAACCTAAGTTGTCGTTTCTTAAAGTTTGGGGATGCGAAGCTTACGTCAATAAGTTGATGCCGGACAAGCTCGAACCTAAAGCGGAGAAATGCGTCTTCATAGGATACCCTAAGGAAACGATTGGGTATACCTTCTACCACAGATCCGAAGGCAAAGTGTTTGTTGCAAAGAATGGATCCTTTCTTGAGAAGGAGTTTCTCTCGAAAGAAGTGAGTGGGAGGAAGGTAGAGCTAGACGAGGTTATTGAACCTTCTCTCGAGTTGGAGAGTAGCGCAACACTCGAAATTGTTCCAGTGTCGTCTGCACCAACAAGAGAGGAAGCTAATGACGAGGATCATGAAACTTCGAACGATGCTACTGGTGAATGCCGCAGGTCAACAAGGTCACGTGCCACTCCTGAATGGTACGGCAACCCTGTCTTAACTGTCTTGTTGGTAGACAATAGTGAACCTGTGAACTATGAGGAAGCAATGATGAGCCCAGACTCTGAGAAATGGCTAGAGGCCATGAAATACGAATTGGGATCCATGAGCGAAAACCAAGTATGGACTTTGGTGGACCCTCCTAGCGACCGTAAGGCCGTTGAGTGCAAATGGATTTTTAAGAAGAAAACGGACGCGGATGGTAATGTTACTGTCTATAAGGCTCGGCTTGTGGCGAAAGGTTTTTGACAAGTTCAAGGTGTTGACTATGATGAGACTTTCTCTCCTGTAGCGATGTTTAAGTCCATTAGGATTTTATTAGCAATTGCTGCATTTCATGATTATGAAATATGGCAAATGGATGTCAAGACTGCGTTCCTCAATGGCAACATTGATGAAGAGTTGTATATGATGCAGCCCAAAGGTTTTGTCGATCCTAAGGATGCTGATAAGGTATGCAAACTTCAGCGTTCCATTTATGGACTGAAGCAAGCTTCTCGGAGTTGGAACCTTCGTTTTGATCAAGTGATCAAGAGCTTTGGATTTGTTCCAAATTTCTATGAAGCTTGTATCTACAAGAAAGTGAGTGGGAGCTCAGTGACATTTTTGGTACTATATGTGGATGACATATTGATTATTGGAAATGACATTGGTATGCTTAACGATGTGAAGAGTTATTTGAATAAATGTTTTTCAATGAAAGACCTAGGAGAAGCTGCTTATATATTAGGCATCAAAATCTATAGAGACAGACAAAGACGCCTAATAGATTTAAGCCAAAGTAATACCTAGACAAAGTTCTGAAAAGATTCAGA
Organism: Avena longiglumis; assembly: GCA_030063025.1. Lineage (NCBI taxonomy): Eukaryota > Viridiplantae > Streptophyta > Magnoliopsida > Poales > Poaceae > Avena > Avena longiglumis. Next base: position 67,854,870 of record CP125978.1, on the reverse strand, counting down.
ATGGATAAAGCAAAGAAAGGTTCATTGCCCATGTTGTCAGGTAAGATATTGAGCAAGGCTCAGTGTCCGGCTACGGTAAACGGGAGAGAAACTATGAACAAAGTGCCATATGCCTCGGCCATAGGTTCTATCATGTATGCCATGCTGTGTACTAGACCGGATGTGTCCAATGCTCTTAGTTTGACGAGCAGATACCAAAGTGATCCAGGAGTGGAACACTGGACAACCGTAAAGAACATCCTAAAGTATTTAAATAGGGCTAAAGAAATGTTCTTGGTCTATGGAGGTGATGAGAAGCTCGTCGTAAAAGGTTACGTCGATGCTAGTTTCGAATCGACCGGATGATTCTAAATCTCGCATGCATACGCTTATATTTTTAATGGAGGAGATGTGAGTCGAGAAGTCGCAAGCAAAGCGTGATCGCGGATCTACAGAATCGAATACATGGCTGCCGCAGGTTGCCAAGTGAAGGAGTTTGGATCAGGAACTTCATCACTGAGCTTGGTGTGGTTCCAAGTGCCTTGGACCCACTGGAGATATTGTGTGACAACACTGGCGCCATAGCACTGGCTAAGGAACCAAGATATCATCCAAAGACCAAGAACATCAACCGCCGATTTCATATAATTCGAGATTATATAACAGATGGAGATATGAAGATTAGCAAAGTACATACGGATCTGAATGTTGCAGATCCGTTGACTAAACCTCTTCCACGAGCAAAACATGATCAGCACCTTAATGCCATGGGTGTTAGATTGTTGCCAGATGTAAACTAGATTATTGACTCTAGTGCAAGTGGGAGACTGTTGGAATTATGCCCTAGAGGCAATAATAAAGATGTTATTGTTATAATTATTGTTCATGGTAAAGTTTATATTCCATGCTAGAATTGTATTAAGCGGAAACTTTGATACTTGTGTTGTTTATGAACAACACCGTGTCCCTAGTACGCCTCTATGGACTAGCTCATTGATTAATGATGGTTAAGGTTTCCTATCCATAGACATGAGTTGTCGATTAATAAATGAGATCATGTCATTAGGAGAATGATATAATGGAAAGACCCAAATCAAGCAGAGCAATTAGACCGTGTCATCGTGTTCATCTTTGTGAAGCTTTTTCCTATGTCAAATATTGTATTCCTTAGACCATGAGATAATGCAACTCACTGGTATCGGAAGAAAGCTTTGAGGTCATCAAACGTCATCCTATGAGAGGGTGATCATCAAGGTGTCTCTCAGGTGATCGGAAAGTACTTGTTGGGTTGTATGTATCGAGATGGAATTTGTCCCTCCCGAGTTGGAGAGATATACTTCGGGCCCACTCGGTAATCGATATCAACACCGCTTGCAAGCACGTGGTTAAGGAGTTAATCACAAAGTGATATCGGATTATGGAACGAGTAAAGTACTTGCCGTGAACGAGATTGAACTAGGTATGCCAATACCAACAATCGAATCTCGGGCAAGTAAAATATCGCGTGACGAAAGGAATATATATATAGGATTAATTGAATCCTAGCATCGTGGTTCATCCAATATGATCATCGATGAATATGTGGGAGTGAATATGGGTTTCCAGATCCCGCTGTTGATTATTGATAGAAGATCATGTCTGCATATTCTCGAACCCGTAGGGTCACACACTTAACGTGCCTCGACGCTAGGATAGAATGGAGAATTGGTTTATGAGTTTTTTTGTTCGGAGTCTCGGATGAGATCCAGGACATCACGAGAGGTTCCGGAATGGTCTAGAGAATAAGATTCATATAAAGGAAAGCAGTTTTTGGATTTCGGAATCGTTTCAGAGTATTCAGTATTGTACCGGAAGGTTCTAGAAGCTTCCGGAGTGGGACCAACGTGGCCCCACTTGTAGGAGGGGTGCGTGGGCCTACGAGGGAGTGCCTGGATGCCAGGGCAGGCCCCATAGGCCCAGCCGGCCAAACCCTAGGGGAAACCCTAGGGAAACCTTCTAGAAGGGGGGAAGACTTGCCCCCCACTCCACCCTTGGGGCCGCCACCCTAGGTCTTGGAGGAGGGGCCAAGGGGGTTGGCCAGCCCCCTATATAAGGTGGGCACGGGGCGCACCCTCCCCTCACCCCAAACCCTAGCCTCCAGCTGCTGCCCTTCCTCTCTCTCTCTCTCTCTCTCTCTCTCTCTCTCTCTCTCTCTCTCTCTCTCCCTCTCTCTCTCTCTCTGAAGGCGGCTCGGTGCGTAAACTCTCCACCATAGCACCACGCCGTCGTGCTGCAGATCCAATCCATCTCTCCACCCCACTTGCTGGACCAGGGAAGGAGGAGACGTCGCGGCACCATACGTGTGCATCTCTCGGAGGCGACGCCACTTGCGGCGTAGGATCGAATAGGATCGCGAGGAGGAGACGACTAGTACGACTACATCAACCACGTTCTGTTGAACATTTCCGCTGTGCGATTTCTTCAAGGGTATGAAGATCTCATCTATCCTTCTCGTTGATTGCATCTCCTAGATTAGATCTTGGCTTTCCCACTCGCATCCGTAGAATTTTTTGATTTACTATGCTGCGACACCCTTCAAAAAGATCCTATGAGATTCGATTGGGCAATACAACAATATACATAGACCGCCATCCAACTGCATCTATGACTAGAAGTCCACCTTCAGGTTATCATCCGAACCCCCTCAAGTATTAAGTTGCAAGCAACAGACAACTACTTTAAGCAAAGTGTGTAAGGTAAACAATCCACTTGTTCCATGAACAAGAGACCGTTGTTTTCTCCCTAGTAGCAACAACACATTTACAACCGAAGAGATTTCTGTCACTTCCCTTGGAAACTAGAGGCATGAACCCACTATCGAGCATAAATACCCCCTCTTGGAGTCACTAGCAGCTACTCGGCCAAGATAGCTACTAACAACGGAGAGCATGCAAGATCATAAACAACACAGACATGATAGAATCAAATGGACAAAACCATTAATCAATCTGATATAGTAATCTCAATATCCATCGAATCCCCGCAAACACAACATGCATGATTACAAATAGATTAGATCTTGATCATGAACGGAGCTCACAAGATCTATACATGAAAGCACAAGGAGGAGATAGAACCATCATGTTACTACATGGACCCATAGTCCAAGGTGGAACTACTCACGCATCATACCAGAGAGAAGGCCTCTGAGATGATCTCCCCTCCGGCAGGGTGTTGGGAAGAACTTCAGATCCCCCGATCTAGGGACGACGGTGGCGGCGGCTATAGAAGGTTTCGTTGAGTTTTGATCGGGTACTTCGGGTTTCTGTATTGGGGTCTTCTTATAGGCGAAGAGTCGAGGCTGGGAGGCGGCCAGGGGCGGGCATGCCCACCCGCGCCTAGGGGGGTCTGGCCGCCCTGGTTTGCTTCTCCATATCATCTTCTGGATTCGTGTCCCCCACGGTAAAATATTGACTTTTGCTTTTGTCCCGTCCAATTCCGAAAATATTGATTTTCTGCCTTTCTGGAACCAAAAACAGAAGAAAACAGGCAACTGGCACTATGGCAACTTGTTGATAGGTTAGTTCCAGAAAAGATATAAAAACACCTCAAAGTGTAGACAAAGCAAAGCAAAGTAGATACTAAACAAGAATGGAGCATCAAAAATTATAGATACGTTTCCGACGTATCAAGAACCCCCAAGCTTAACTCCTGCTTGTCCTTGAGTAGGTAAGTGATAAAAAGAATAATTTTTGAGGTGACATGCACCATCAAAACCAAGATAAAACCATTTGAAGCATTGAAAGCTGGGATCAAAGAACTCTAAACATGTGCATGAAAGATGGAGTTCTAACAATAGGACAAAGTAACTATGCATGCAACATGAAATGATACAAACAAAGATCATGAATAACATGCATTGAAAAAGGTTTGTTTGTTTCACATACAGAAAACATAGCATAGTGGCAATCAGCTTTTCCCTCATAGAGTAGAAAATAGATGCATAGGACACCTTCAAAGTTCACAAGGGTGACTAGAAACAAATAGCACAAGAACAAATAATATCACAATATGCATCAATCAATAAGTTTTGGAACACTACACACAGGATGACAACTATGCTCTCTTAATGGTGCCTAAAGGTAGAAGGTGGAGACTCAATATAATGGTGGAAGAAATACCCTTCATAAAGGGAAGCATGGATTTCAAGTTTCAAAAAGAGCTTCCAAAAATTATGGTACCTGTTAGCTTTCAGCCCTCATTTCCCCTATCATAAGCATCTTGAAGTGATTAAGGTTAAAGTGAACAAAGATGGAGTATATGCTTGACAAAGTATAAGTTGGCAATCTCAAGTCCCTTGAATATGAGGGCCACACCTCATGCTAGTCAACTTTAGTCACCTGTAAGTTCTTGTCATTGTAAGTATATGCATATCATAGAGAACCGCCGATGGGGTACCCCTTGCACATGGTACATGAGCTATCCCATAACCAAAATGACAAGGCAAGCAGACAATGAGCATCTCATCGATCTTTTTATTTACCATATGCATAGATTTCTATTGAGGATGCTTCATAGATAGCTCACTATGGTGATGCTGCAAGTTTCCACCATGATTAGGCATGGCTTAGGCTAGCGGCCCAGGCGTTTCTCTAACACAAAATACAAACTCCATGGACTTACAAGTTCCCTCTTTATTTCACACTGGTGACATCCATAAACAAAAGAGCATGATATCAACTGAGTACAAAGTACAAGTGCAATGTTGAAAATGTTCCCCGTGACAGCACGGTTCTGCTGATTCCAATGTATAAGTGCAAGCATATACAACATATATGACACAATGGTTCAAGTTTATTAGGGGAAACGAATATAAATTGTGCCATCAAGTTTGTGAGGGCTTTAATCATTATGTTTTCACATAACAAAATAGTTTTTAATTGGAAGATAGTTGAAAATAAGAATATACTTAGAATGGTGTAACACACCATGCATAGGAATTTATAGTGGACACTTTGGAATAACTTGGTTTCTTGGGAGTTGGAATCATGAGTAGAGCTTGCTCATACAAGTGGAGGCTAGCAAAAGACTAGGAGCAACCAACTAAGAGAGCATAATTGCCATAATCATGTAGTGCAATAAAACATTACTAATCAAAGCATAGAGTGGTACTATAGGTCTAGGACTAAATGATCATAGAGGCTATGGTGACATGTTCATAGTCATAATCATGGGGTAAGCATGTGCCAAGTCAACCCAAGCAAAGCATCAAAGGAGAATAGCACAATACTATGCTTTTGCATGCTAAAACAACGCATAATTTCTTCAAGCACACTAAGCAATCCCAATTGTTTGTAACAAGACATGCTACAACAATAATCACTAAGCATAAGGTCAAAAAAAACACCTAGCATGTCATGCTAAAGTCTAAGTCATAGTCAATGCAAGCTCCTCTTGCACTTATCAAGCAAGAACTTACTAATCCTTTCCAACACCAAGCAACTTATTTGCAAAACAATACAGTGAGAACGGGGGTCCAAACTACTATTTTCAAGCAAACTAAACAACCTAAGCAAAGAAAACGAAAACTAAGACGCTCTAAGAACAACACAACTATGCATGAAACAATAAAAATGAAGTGTCTAGACAGACCTGAGCTTTTTATTAATGAAGAAGGGGATGCCTTGGGCATACCCAAGCTTTGACGCTTGTACCTCTTGTATATTTCTTGGGGTGACATTGGGGTGGCATCCCCAAGCTTGAGCTTTTGTCCATTATTCATCTCATTACATCATTCTCTCTACACCTGAATTTTTTTCCTTCATACAAAACTTCACACAATCTTCATTAGCAACATTAGTGTATTCAAAAGATATTAGACCTCTGGAAAAGCTTTGTAACAGCAAGACTATTCACTAAAAACACAAGATACTGTAGTAACTCCTTCAAAAAGCTCAATTCACCTAAAGAGAACTGATACGTCCAAAATGTATCTACTTTCCCAAACACTTTTGCTATTGTTTCTCCTCTAAACTTGTGTGATTTGGATACAACTAACATGGACTAACATTGTTTTTAGCAGAATTACCTTGGTGTCTTGTTTTTTGTGCAGAAAATCAACTATCAGTAAAAATCCCGGAAAATATGCCAAAAATTATATTTCAACAGAAGACCCACGGAGCCAGAAGACGAGACGGAGAAGGGGACTGGGGGGGCCCACACCCCTGCTAGGCACGGGCCCACCATCGCCGTGCTCGGGGTGCAGCCACCCTAGGCACCCCCTCGGGTTCCCTCTGCGCCTATAAGTTGCCTTTCAACCTAAAAACAAAGGGGGGTTTGATAGTTTTTCCAGAAAGAGTTCCGCTCCGCCGCCGCCACAAGAAACCAAGATTCGGATCCAGAAACTCCGTTCTGGCACCTTGCCGGGACGAGGAATTTGGAGAGGATCATCGCCATCGTCATCACCAACGCATCTCCATCAATCTTTGATGTTTCCCTCATCAATGAGTGAGTAATCCTCTGCTGTAGGCTTGGGGATAGTAGGGATTGGATGAGTTCTATCATGTAATCGAATAAGATCTGTTAGGGCATAGTGCCTAGTATCTCTTTTAGTGCTATTTGACTTTGTTGCAACTTGTTGTGCTTAATGCTTGTCACTTGGGCCCGAGTGCCATGATCTCAGATCTGAACTTATTATTGAATCATTATGATAGTATTGTTTGTGATCTTATCTGCAAGTTGTGTACACATATCATTATCCGGATCCAAAGGCCCCAAAGTGAAAATAATTGGGACAGCCGGAGGGGATGGCTGTGGTGTGAGGATCACATGTGTTCACGGAGTGTTAATGCTTTCTTGGCTCTATTAAAAGGAGCACCTTAATTTCCAAGTTTCCTAGAGGCCCATGCCACGGGCTGGCCGGATGTAAGATGTTGTGCAAGTTCTTATTGCAGCACGATGACTATATCTGGAGCACATGCCTAGGATTTTTAGTACTTGGATGCTTGTTATTATTTATCCGCAATGCCCTATATCTTGAAGTTACATGTTTAGACTCGTCCATGCAACGCCTGGCCCATCCATCCCTATGCGTATCGCACTCGAATCCCATTATGCTTACTCTTACTATTGCTCTTGTTCTATTGTTCTTGTTTTGCTTGTTATCGATAAACTTCTGTGAGCAAGAACTATTTCCAGGTGCATCTGAACTGACAACTCAGTTGTTAAGGCTTGCAAGTATTCTTTGGCTCCCCTTGTGTCGAATCAATAAATTAGGTAATACTACCCGTGCAGACTGTTGCGATCCCGTACACTTGTGGGTCATTAAGACTATTTTCTGGCGCCGTTGCCAGGGAGCATATCTTTATTTCTAAGTTCACTTGGATCTATTATTGTTCATTGCTACTCCTTTTGTCATGGGGAAGTCTCTTGATGGAAAGTTCCCTATTTTACCATCCACTACAAGAAGAGGTATAGTCCTAAATACCTCTATTGCCCTTGATTCACCGTTTGTTATAAGTAAGCTTGTTACACCACCACCACATACTCATGCTACACACACTACTACTACTGCTGAAACTGAAACTGCTTTTGATGCTCATGATTTTACTTCTACTATGCTTTATGCGAGTGGTTCATTAGGTCCTTTCCTAGATGCTACTATGGCTAGTCTAGGAAATACCGAAACTCCTAGTGAAGACACTGTTACACCTGTTAGCTCACCTAAGTCTAGTGAGAGTTATGATATTAATGATGGTTACATTGAGTTCACTGATGAATTTGTTGAAGAGTGCCGAAATACACATGGTACTAGTGCTATTAAGAGCCTCCTTGCTAGACGTACTATTATGCCTACACTATCCTATGATCCTAAGTTTGCCACCTCTCCCATAGATATTAAAGACAAAGATTATGATTTCTCTCTTGATTTATCTTATTTAGATATTGTTGAGAAAGAACCTTTTTGTGGGACTGAAAATGAGAGTGCGGTGGCTCATATGAATGAGCTTTCTACTATGAGTGCTTTACTCTCTGATGATTTTAAGATGCGCAAGTACTTTGTTACTAAGATCTTACCTTTTTCACTAAAAGGAGAAGCTAGGGCTTGGTTTAATAGATTACCTCATGGTTGCATTGATAGCCATGATTGCTTGATTGCTTCTTTCTTCCAGAATTTTTTCCCTCCCAGTGCTAGACATGCTGCTTTGCAGAGACTTTTTGATTTTAAACAGGGAGAAGAAGAGAAATTGCCTGAGTCATGGACAAGGTTTTGTGCCTTGATTCATGCACATCCTGGATGTCCATTGCCTAGGAATGAGCTTCTTGATATTTATTATAATGGACTAACTGATGATTCTAGGACCTACCTAGATAGCTTTGCTGATTGTGTTTTTAGGAAAAGAGCTCCTATAGATGCTGAAGAATTGATGGCTAAGATAAGCAATAATTATGATGATTGGACTTCAACTGAGCTAAATACACCTGAGCCTATTACTCCTGGACCAGTTCCAACACCAACACCAAAGAAGAGGGGAGTTATTGCATTAAATGATGAAGTGACGAAGGAAGTTAAGAAGTGTCTAAAGAAGAAAGGTATTAGAGCTGAAGATGTGAAGAATCTACCTCTTACAGAAGAATTATGTAAGCCAATTCCCCACTCATCTACTATTGAGGTACACTCAATCCACTTTAATGAAGGTGATATTCCTTATGGTAAGCCTCCTGATCAATGCTTAGAAGAACTTGACACATTTATTGTTAAACAAGGTAATTTTAATAAACAAGTTCAGAATCATTTATTGGAAAACTCTAGAGCTATCCATGAGTTGAAAGATATTGTGGAAAGAACTTCTAATGATATTAAAATGCTTTGTAAACACTTTCAAATGGTTCAAACCCAACTTGATCAACTTGCTAAGGTACAAAAGGATATGCTAGTTAATGCCTTAGGAGATAAACATGCTTATGGAATTAGAACTAGGAGTGGTATAGCTACTCAAGATCCCTTATATCCTGAAGGACACCCTAAAATAATCGAGCAGGACTCTCAACAAGGTGAAAGTAGTGGTAGTCCTCATAAGAGAAAGAAAAAGAAACATAAGATAGTTGAGGAACCACTTGAACCTGCTGTAGATCCTAATAGTATATCTGACTCTGATGCTGAAACCGAGAGTGGTAATGATAAAAATGACGCTCCTGATAAGGAGGAAGTTGAGGAAGAACCTGAGAAGCACACTAAGAACACTAGGTACACAAAGGAAGATTTTATTGCTAATAAGCATGGTAAAGAGAGAGAACCTTGGGTGCAGAAACCTATGCCTTTTCCAGGTAAGAAACACAAGTCAAAGGAGGAAGAACACTCCAACAAGTTTTGTGAGTTGATGAAACCTTTATTTTTGCAAATTCCTTTGACTGGTGATATTAAATTGCCTCCTTATTCAAAGTATATGAAGGATATTGTCTCTAATAAAAGGAAGATTCCTAATGAGGAGATTTCTACTTTGCTTGCTAATTATTCCTTCAATGGTAAGGTTCCAAAGAAACTTGGTGATCCAGGTATACCAACTATTCCTTGCTCTATTAAGAATAATTATGTTAGAACTGCTTTATGTGACTTGGGAGATGGAGTTAGTGTTATGCCTTTTTCTCTCTACAAGAGACTCCAGCTAGAAAAGTTGATACCAACTGATATATCTTTGCAAATGGATGATAAATCAACTACTATTCCTGTTGGTATATGTGAGGATGTTCCTGTTCAAGTGGCTCATAATTGCTTGGTTTAACTAATTTTGTTGTGCTTGAAATGCCTGAAGATGATAATATGTCTATTATTCTTGGGAGACCTTTTCTTAATACTACAGGTGATGTCATTGAAATCAAGGAAAAGTAACATTCAATATTAATGACAAAGAGCATACTGTCTATTTCCCTAGGAAGGTTGCCAAAAGCTATTGCCTGAATTCCATTGAATATGTTGAGAGCATCAAGGTTAGAGAAATATATTGTCCCATTCCACAAGAAAATTTTGAAACTATTATGATTGGGACCATTGCTATCAAGTATGAGGTAACATAATCACCTTGTGGAATGCAAAGTTTTGTTTCATATAAGATTGTTTTGGTAACAGGACTTGATCAACCTTGTTAACAAAAGGATTTTAATGAACAAAATAATGTTTTCACTATGGTTATACTTGCTTTCTTTTACTTTTCTCCTTCCTAGTCTTTGTCTTTCTTTTGCTAGCTTTGGTTTTGTTAGTTGTTTGCTTGTTAGTTTGTCTTAGAGCTTCTATAGTTTGGCTTTTGGTTTGCTTTTGCTTGTTCTGGAAAAAAAAAACGTTTTTGCGAGAAAATCAAGTTTCATACCTTGAAAATTGGCCAAAAATAAAGTTTCCAGAAAAATCCCAGAAAAATTAAAATATTTTTTTCCTCAAAAAAGGGGCCGAGGGACACCTGAAGTGACCCAGGGGCCACCCCAGGCCACCACACCCATGGTAGGCGCGACCTACCTGTGGGTGGCGCCTAGGGGGGGTCTGGCCCACCTAGTCCCCTTCAAGGTGCCCCCTCAGAGCCATCTTCTTTGTCTCTCCTGAAAAACACTGGAACACTTGCTCAAGATCGAGTTATTGTTGTTCTTGCTCGCTATTTTTTATCTACTTGCTCATCCCATCCCTGCTGCTGATTTTTGGAGAGATTTCTCCTTGGTATGTGCCTCCTCCACTTGTCCAATTAGATTTGTGATTGGTAGATTGTATCTTGAGTATTTTGCTACTATAGGTGACAGGTTGTTTGAGTTTGCATGCTTGTTCTATGCTTAGAAACTTTGTTTTGGCGGAGATCTCCTAGCAAGAGGAGAAAGTTGAAGAGGATGCCGAAGACAATCCGGTTCAGCCCTCCAACTTGGGAGAGTCTTCATACCAGCAGCCCCCATTTGATTGGGGCGCGTCTTCTTCTTCATCGCAAGCGCCTGACTATGATCACTCCTATGATAATCCACCAGCATGGGGTTACTACCCACGCTATTGAGCCCCACTTAGTCCAAAAGCCTAAGCTTGGGGGGAGGTATACCGACATCACACTCATATATATATATCATGTTCGGTCGGTTCTTTGTATATCCATTGTTTCGCTTTCTTTTTGGTTCTTGTTGCTTCTTTCTCAAAAACACAAAAATACCAAAAACATTTTCGTTGTTTCTCTTGGTTTGTTTCTTTTTTTTGGTTTGCCTTTAAAAAAATCCAAAAAGATTTTGCTTTGTTTGGTTTGCTGTTTTTATTTGGTTTTTCTTTGTTTGCTTGTTTCTAAAAAAATCGAAGACACCAAAAATATTTGTTGTTCTTCATTGGTTTTGTGAGTTCTTTGCAGGGTTCAGCCGTCCTCAAGTCACATAAGTGAAGGGCAATAATGAAGATTAAGACAACTTGAGGTGTGGTAATAGGCTGGTAACAAACTCTATTTGTTTCATTTTTGTACATATACTCATCATCGTGAGCATGCTTAGCCTGTTTGAGTAAGGTGTATGTCATTATGGATGCTTAGTAGTTCTTGCCTGTCTATGATTAGCTCCAGCTTGCTGATAGTTTGTAGCATGTCATATGAATGTTTGCTTGCATTGTTTTATTCATATTTTGGTATGATATTGTGGTATCCTCCTCTGAAAGTTTCATGTGAATCAACTTGGCACATGCTCACGCATGCATATGACTAATCAATAGTTAGTAAGCCTCGATGATTTATTTTGCCTCAGAGTTCTGGTATCACTTTCATGCCATAATTAGTCATGTTTTGTTGCAAGCATGATTATGACAATTATTGCTCTCTCGTTTGTCGCTCCCTCTCTTTTGCTAGCCTTCACTTGCACTGAGTACGAGCTCTACCTGTGCTTCCAACTCCCCAAAACCAATATTGCCAACTGTGTCCACCATACCTACCTATTATCATCTTTTGCTATCTCAGTGCATATTCTATATGCCTTGTTTTCTTCCAAATAAAATGTTTGTCTGTTTTGAGAAAATTAGTTAGTAAAGCTCTCATGAACTTGATGGCACACTTTATTCCTTGCACTTAATAATCCTGAACCATTGTGACTTGTCCATGAAAGTTATATGCTTGCAAATTATATGCTGGGAGTCAGCAGAACAGTGCCGTCACGGGGAACGCTTTCAACATGTTTTCGATATCCTATCTAGTTGATACTTTGCTCTTTTGTTTACGGATGTCGACGATGTTAAATAAAAGGGGATCTTGTGAGTTCATGGATTATATACATTGTGTTAGAGGAACGCTTGGGCCGCTAGCCTAAGCCATGCCTAATCATGGTGGAAACTTGCAGCATCGCCATAATGAGCATTCTATGAAGCATTCTCAATAAAAAGCTATGCACATAGTAAATAAAAATATCACTAAGATGATCATTGTCTGCTTGCCTTGTCATTTTGATCACGGGATAGCTCATGTATCATGTGCAAGGGGTACCCCGTTGGCGGTTCTCTATGATATGCATGTATTTACAATGACAAGAACTTACAAGTAACCAAATTTGAGTAGCATGCGGAGCGGCCCTCATACTCAAGGGACTTGGGATTTCCAGTTTATGGTCATCAGCATATAATTCAGAGTGGACCTCACTTTCACCTTAACCACAAGAAGATGCCTATGATAGGGGCAATGAGAGCTCAAAGCTAATGAGTACCTTCCTTTCATCATTTGGAAGCCTTTCAAACTTTTCAAAACCTTTTCACAATCTTGTTGAGTCACCACTTATTCTATGAGCACCTTCTTGAGAGCATAATTGTCATTCTTGTGTTTGTCTCAAAACTTGGTTAATTATGTCATGACTTTGATACCTATATCTCTGATATCTTTACTTCTAGTCTTCACTTGAACTTCAGAGGTGCCTTGGTATTTATATTGTGCTCTACAAACAAAGGCAAGCGAGATACCACTCTACCTTACTATGAACATTGCAATGTTGCTTATGTTTATGTTTCATGCTACTTATTATTATTGAGTTGGTTTCTCTTCATAGCTTGCAATGAATATTGAGTAGACTTAGTTGCATACTTCTTATTATGAATGGTTTAAGCATCTACTCCTGTGCTGAGAATATATACATCATATGAAGCAAATGTGTTTGTGAAAGTTCTTTTATCGCACTCAGTTTTCAACTGAATTGCTTGAGGACAAGCAATAAGCTAAGCTTGGGGGGGGAGTTGATACGTCCAAAAATATCCACTTTCCCGAACACTTTTGCTATTGTTTCTCCTCTAAACTTGTGTGATTTGGATACAACTAACACGGACCGTATTTCAGAGAATTACCTTGGTGTCTTGTTTTTGTGCGAAAATCAACTATCGTGAAAAATCCCTAAAATATGCCAAATATTATATTTCACCGTAATACCCACGGAGCGAAGATGAGGCGGGAAGGGTCCGGGGGCCCACATCCTGCCAGTGCGGGCCCTGCTGGGCTGCGCCTAGGGGGGTGCAGCCACCCCAGGCACCCCCTCGGGTTCTCTCTGCCTATAAGTTGCCTTTCGACCTAAAAACCGAGGGGGTCGATAGTTTTTCAGAATGAGTTCTGCTCCGCCATCGCCACCAGAAACCAAGATTCGGATCCAGAAACTCCGTTTTGGCACCCTGCCGGGATGGGGAATTTGGAGAGGATCATCGCCATCGTCATCACAAACGCATCTCCATCAACCATCAATGTTTCCCTCATCTATGAGTGAGTAATCCCCTGCTGTAGGCTTGGGGATGGTAGGGATTGGATGAGTTCTATCATGTAATCGAATAAGATCTGTTAGTGCATAGTGCCTAGTATCTCTTTTAGTGCTATTTGACTTTGTTGCAACTTATTGTGCTTAATGCTTGTCACTATGGCCTGAGTGCCATGATCTCAGATCTGAACTTATTATTGAATCATTATGATAGTATTGTTTGTGATCGTATCTACAAGTTGTGTACACAAATCATTGTCCGGATCCAAAGGCCCCAAAGTGACAATAATTGGGACAGCCGAAGGGGTGGCTGTGGTGTAAGGGTCACATGTGTTCATGGAGTGTTAATGCTTTGCTCCGGTGCTCTACTAAAAGGAGCACCTTAATTTCCAGTAGTTTCCTAGAGGCCCAACGCCACTGGTCGATGGATGTAAGATGTTGTGCAAGTTTTCATTGCGAGCACGTATGACTATATTTGGAGCACATGCCTAGGATTGTTTAGTACTTGGATGCTTGTTATTATTTATCTGCAATGCCCTAGATCTTGAAGTTACATGTTTAGACTCGTCCATGCAATGCCCGTCCATCCATCCCTATGCCTAACTCGAATCCCATTTATTATCCGTTCTTGTTACTATTGCTCTTACAAACTTGTTGCTACTATAACTTGATAAACTTTTGTGAGCAAGAACTATTTCAGCAAGTGACCGACAACTCAGGCTTGCAAGTATTCTTTGGCTCCCTTGTGTCGAATCAATAAATTGGATAATACTACCCACGAAGACTGTTGCGATCCCCTACACTTGCGGGTCATCAAAAACTCAAAAAAGAATCAATAAGAAGTAAATGCAAATAATGGCGTAATCACAAAAGTAAAAGCAGTAGAAACTGATTTGTTTGAAAATCTTATGTTGCTCAAATCAAAAAGTGTTGAACTAACAAAAGTTAGGTAACATACTGGGGGATTTATTCGTAAATTTCAGCTCAATCTGAGTTACATAGACTCCTCACGATTTTTTTGGTGGAGGATGTAACTGCTTCAGACAAAGAACTCCCAAATCTTACCTCCCTCTCATTAGAGGTCATTCTTGGCACAAAAAGCAAACAAAAAGGATAAGGAGAGGTCACTGCAGAAGTAATAACTTCCAAGACTCAAGGAAACTCTTGGGTTATCTCCCAACTAGTACTTTTCTTTAACGCCTTTAAGTTAGGAATTGATAATTTGAGAAGATGCTCACATAAGAACTACGAGTTGAAGTAAAAGAGAGCATAAAGAAGAAAATTCAAAACACATTTGAGTCTAACCCGCTTCCTATGCATAGGCATCTTCTAAGGAAAAAAATCAAAGAAGCACAAAGCCACAAGCATAGGAAAACAAATCAAGTGCAACTTCAAAACTTTCAACATGAAGAGGGGAAACTTAATATTGTTGAGATACATAAGACCATGTTTCCCTATCTCATAATAATTTTTAGTAGCCTCATGAATAAAATCAACAATATAGCTATCACATAAAGCATTCTTTTCATGATCTACAAACTCATAATTTCTATCAAACTCAAAAACAGTGGGATTAAAACCTCCACAGGTTTTATCCAAAGTAGATATTTCAAAAGGATCCATAGGAACATAACATTCATCCTCCTTTGGTAAGCATGGGGGCAATCAAATAATGTAAGGGATAATTATTTACTCTCATTAGATGGTAAGAATGGGTAGATCCATTCTTCCTCCTTTTGTTCATCATTCTCTTCCTCTTTTTCATCTAATAAGCTTCCAGTTTCAACAATTTCTTCTTCCATAGGATCCTGCAAGGCATTAGTCTCTTCCATTTGTGGAAAGAACCTATTAAAATATTCAAGAATATAGTCATTTTCTTCCTTGTAATAATCAAAGCAAAATTTAAGTATCTCATAAACCTCATGTTTATAAGGTGCATCATCAGTATTTTCAAGCAAACTGGCAAGTTCAAATGCATCCTTGAAGGCAATAAATTCTTTAATTTGTTCCACATCATAAAAGTCACAATTTCCTTTAACACAAGAGGATATGATGACATTATCATTATACTCACATTGAAAAGGGAGGTATTTATACCTCCTATAGCAACAAGCTTTATCAAAGCAATAGGTAACATTATAAGTAGAGCACACCTCTTTAGCAATAGTATTCAACTTATCAATTTCTTCCCATAAGTGTTTCCCTTTTTGCGAAAATGGTGTTCCTTATAATAATACTTTTGTTCTTCCGTGAACCCACCTTGCCAATAAGAACTAGTTTCAAAGAAACCATCCATTGATAGAAAGCATGACCAAGCAAGGCAATGACAGACCAACAACTATAGCAAAAACTATTTTTTTTGTGTTTTTGAATAAAGCAACCAAACCAAACTAGACTAATTTTTGGGTTTTTTTGAAATAGGCAAACAAAACCAAGCAAAAGAGACTAAGCAAACTAAAAACAAAGTAAAGAGAAAGGAAGTGGAGGACTCCCCTATTGAAGACGTCCTTAGTCTCCCCAGCAACGGCGCTAGAAAGCTTGGTGATTGACGGGGAGGAAGAAGTTTTTATGTCCCTTTATTCCCCGGCAACGGCGCAAGAAAGATTTGATGACTCCTTGATGCGAAGCCTGTTGGGAACCCAAAGAGCAAGGTGTGAAGCAGCAGAGCAACAAGCTTTCCCTTAGTAAGAAACCGAGGTTATCTAACTAGTAGGAGGAAGGAAACATCACCAGTGTTGCAAACGCGGAGACCTGCACAACACAAACTCAAGACTTTGCCTCAACTAATCAGTGAGGTTGTCAAGCTCACTGGTTTGCTGTAATAAAGGATTAAACGTATGGTGTGGAAGGTAATGGTTTGCAGCAAGTAAACAAGTAACAGTGGAAGATGTATCAATGGTAAAGATTGTACCAGGGTCCATAGTTCACTAGAGGTGCTCTCCTTAGATAAACAACATGGCATGAAGGGTGAACAAATTACAGCGGGGCAATTTGAAAGGACTATATCTTCCCATGCTGTTTTTGGTGTTAATGACAATCCCATTTGTGTTTTAATTGTACGCTTGAGTTTCAGGGTAAACGCTATTGATGTCTCCTTCAATCTGTGTGGATGCTCCCTTGGGATATCTTGAAGACGGTGGTCTTTAGTTTTCTCCTAGTTTCTCTCCTGTTGTTGTTTTAGGTCACCGTACTATTAAGAGGGGGGTCCATCTCGGAAGGCCGTGGGAAATCACTTGTTCTTGCACAAACTTATATGCACCGCCACAACCATCCTACTATTCCGTGAGAGAGTGTGTTTATGTTCCGTTGGATCCTTCTGTGTCTCACCAGAACTTCCGGACTGGCGCCGGAAGTTCCGCTCAGGCCTTTTTCTACGAGTTGATCTGAGCCTTGTTCCGATCGTAGTTCCGCCCCAAGTTCCGCTGGTGAATCAGTAACCTATTGTATGTAGTGTTCTATTTGCTGGAACTTGGGCCGAAACTTGCATCGGAACTTGCCCTGACAGAAAGACCTGAGCGGAACTTCCGCCCAGACGCCGGAACTTCCGGCCAGATTCGGCTCGTGACCTAGAACTTCCGCCCCTAGTTCCGCTCCAAGTTCTGCTGAAGGGTCAGTAACCTTCTGTTTGAAGTGTTATATTTGCCGGAACTTGGGTAGGAACTTGCATCGGAAGTTCACCGGAACTTCCGGTCTATTTTGACCGGAACTTCCGCTTGAGCTTTTGGAGCGGGCGTCAACGGTCTGATGACCGTTGGAGCCAGGCTGGGCGGAACTTCCGGCCTCTCACCGAAACTTTCGGTGAGGTTGCGGGGGGTGAAACCGTTCAGTGCGGGGGGCCTATTTAAGGCACCCCTCTTCTTCCTCCCATTCTCTCTCGAATTTTTCTCTCTCCTCCATTAATGCTTGAGCTTCACCTCACTAGATCTCTCTCTCTAGCCACTCAAATGACTTGATCTTTTGAGAGGTGAGGGAGGTGACCTAGATCTACACTTCCACCAAAGAAGATTTGATTTCCCCCACCCATCCTTTGTGGATCTTGTTGCTCTTGGGTTTCTTGAAACCCTAGACGGTGTAGGGAATCCTCGGAGCTAAGGCTTGTGTTGTAAAGCTTCGAGGTGTCGTTGAGGGCCTCCAATTGAGTTGTGGAGCCTCCCCCTCAACCTTGGTGTAAAGGTTTCGGTTGGCGCCTTCAAGGTCACCGGTTAGTGGATTGTGAGGCCTCCTTTGTGGGGGAGCTCACCGGAGAAGAAGGTGAGGCCTTTGTGGCACTCGGGTGACCTTGTGTGGCCCCGACACCTCTCCAACATAGACGTAGCTCCTTGGGAGTGAACTACGGGAATTACATCTCCGTGTCCCCGCTCCGGTTACTTCGTTCCCTTCCTTTACTTCTTGCTATTTACCGTTTTTGTGGTTGGTGTATGTTTTCTTGCATTTAGGTTGTTCACTTAGTTGCATCTCTAGATAACTTTCCTCCTCGTTGATCCTAAAAGTGAGAAACAAATTAAAATTGGGTAGACGCCTATTCACCCCCCTCTAGTCGTATCAAGTCGGTACTTTGAATTGGTATCAGAGCCAAGGCTCTTATTTCGGGCTTTACCGCCTAAGAGACTATGGCCGACGAAGGGGGTAGTGAAACCGAAAAATCTAAGAACTTGGCCACTATGGATGACCTCAAGCAATTGGAGTCATCCATGATGTCCAAGTTCGAGGAAATGATGACTATCTTGCAGTCTCTCAAGCCAAACCCCATGATTGCTCTTGACACACCCCAAACCACCGAGCTTCCTCCCACCGTTACGGTGTCCGCCCCCGGGGTGACTCCCGCGGCCGCCACCACTCGCTTGGGACTTGGTTTTGTTGCTAAAACCTCTACCAAGGTTCCAAGTGAGAACACCGAGGAGCCCGAGAACCCAACTTCCAAAGAGTAAAATGGAGGAAAGGACTACTCGGTGGTACCCCCACCACCGAAGTACACTCCGGACCCACCCATTCCCATGCCACACATCATTCCTCAAGGAGAACCACCCATGCTAGATACTTCTAATTTCGCCAATTGGCAATATCTAATGCGCTCACATATTTCCAGCTCTTCTATTGAGTTAATGAGGATTGTGGAGGATGGATTCTCTCCATATGACCCAAATAAGTTGACACGTGGTGAAGTGGTGGACAAGCAACTCAATGCCACAGCTTTGGGGATGATTCAAAAGGCTTTGACTCCAAAGGACTTTGCTCACATTCGCCAATTCGACACCTCCAAGGGAGCTTGGGATCAACTCACCGAGCTCTTTGTTGGGAATGCAAGCATCCAAAGCTCCAAGTTTGATGAAATCAACAACGAGTGTGATGGTTTTGCAATGCAAGATGATGAGACCCCAAGACATGTATAGGCCTTTAAAGTCCTTTGTTCCACTATGAGGGACCTTGTGGCCCACTATGTTGATGACAAGTTTATGAAGAGGAAGTTCATCCAAGCTCTCCTTCCATTTGAAGAACAAAAGCTCAACTCTATCAAGGGAAGAACCAACTTTCACCTAATGACCTCCCAAGAAGTCTTGAGTGAAGTAATTGCCATGACCATTGCCAAGAAGAATGCGGAGTCCGCTCGTGCTAGGGCCATTGGGTCAACCAAAGTGAATCTTGCTTTGAAGGCCAAGGCTATTGAAGTTGATGATGATGATACATCAAGTGAGTGGTCTCAAGAGGATCTCAAATGTGCCTTCAACGAACATCTTGCTCTCGCTTCAAGGGCCTTTTGGAACAAGTCCGGATTCAAGTCAAGATCAAGGGACAACTCAAGATTCAACTCACCCAACAAGTCTCCCAAGGCAAGGTCGTGCTACAATTGCAACGACAAGAGTCACTTCGTGGCCAAGTGTCCCTTTGAGAACCGTGAATACAATGGTGGTCGTCTCATTCGCAAGATCAAGTCAAGACCTCCTCATCCCTTGAACAAGAACTACGCCGTCAAGAACATCACCAACAAGGAACGAGCAATAGTGGTCCATGAAGAATACCTTTCGGGCACGGATGAAGATGATGATGATGAAGTTCATGGTGGAGAGATTGTGGGAGTTGCTGCTATTGCCACTACCTCAACTCCACGTATATCCCTCTTCGACTCGCCAAATGAAAATGTCATCTCCTCCAACCAAAAGTGCTTCATGGCCAAGGCCACCGAGGACTATGCTTCCGGTGGATCAAAATGGGTGCTTGATAGTGGTGCCACGAGTCATATGACCGGAAGCAAGTCTATCATGACCGAGATGAGGCCCAATATTGCCAACACCATGGTCTCCTACGATGACAAAACAATCTCTCAGGTTTTGGGTTTTGGCGAAGTGGTGG
Organism: Avena longiglumis; assembly: GCA_030063025.1. NCBI lineage: Eukaryota > Viridiplantae > Streptophyta > Magnoliopsida > Poales > Poaceae > Avena > Avena longiglumis. Next base: position 67,834,848 of record CP125978.1, on the reverse strand, counting down.
TAACCCCAGATGTATCATTGGTTGACGTCATGCTTGTCAAAACTCTTGGTTACAACTTACTGTAAGTTCGTGCTCTTGCTCTTATGGGTCTTTCTTCTTTCTTTAATAATCATACCGTGGTCCTCATGTGGAGCAAGTCTCTCAAGGTGGCTTTTGTAGGATATGTAGAACATGACTTGTATGTGGTGGACTTTTCAGGGACCACTACTCCTCATGCTCTATGTCTCTATGCTAAAGCCGACAAGTGCTGGTTGTGGCATCGCCGCCTAGCCCATGTTAACATGAGAACTTTGCAAAGACTTCACTCCGAGGGCCACATCCTTGGAATTAACGATGTTTATTTTGCCAAAGATCGTGTTTGCAGGGCTTGTATTGAAGGGAAGATGCATGAAACTCCTCACAAAGCACTCAATCAAATCACCACCGAGAGGTGTTTGGAGCTCTTGCATATGGACCTTTTTGGTCCACCCTCTCATGATAGCCTTGGAGGCAAGAAGTATTTCTTGGTTATTGTGGATGATTTCTCAAGATACACTTGGGTGTTATTTTTCAAGTACAAGAGTGAGACTCAACAAAACGTCATCGATTTTTCTAATGAGGTTCAACGGAAGCACAATGCAACTATTCTCTCAATTCGAAGTGACAATGGCACCAAGTTCAAAAACTATACCTTGGATGAGTTTCTTAGTGATGAAGGAATCAAGCATCAACACTCCACTCCCTATACCCCTCAACAAAACGGAGTTGCCGAAAAGAAGAATCGCACTTTGATGGATGCGACTCGATCTATGCTAGCTGAGTTCAAGTCTCCATACAACTTTTGGGCCGAGGCTATCTCCACCGCTTGCCATGCAACCAACCGGCTTTATCTCCGCAAGAAAAAGAACAAGACCCCCTATGAACTCCTCACCGGGAAAAAGCCAAATGTTAGCTACTTTCGGGTGTTTGGTTGCAAGTGCTACATTCTCAAGAAAGGAGTTCGTTTGTCCAAGTTTGAATCCAAGGCTCAAGAAGCAATTTTTGTGGGTTACTCAAATCAGTCCCATGCTTATAGAGTCTACAACAAAGCCAATGGAAGAGTTGAAGAGACGAGCAATGTGAAGTTTGATGAAAATCATGAGTCTCTTGTTAGTAAAGATGGTGTTTGTGATCCAAGTGATGAAATTCCTCCTAAGTCCATAAGAAGAATGGGTGTGGGTTTCCACATCCCCATTGAGGATCCCCTTATGGACGAAGGAGAAGGACCAAGCTCTACTCAAGTGGAGCCCTCACTTTCACAAGATCATCTTGCCCCTCAAGGACCTACATTTTTGGCACAAGCTCCCTCAAGATCTTCCGAAGCTTCCCATGCTCATGACTCTCCAAGCTCCAAAGATCAAGCTCTTCATCAACAATATCAACCTCCCCACGATGGGGCTCCTCTTCAAGGCACCTCCCATGGACAAGCTCTTCATCAACCTCATCAACCTCCCCAAGATGGGGCTCCTCCTCAAGGTCACGGCTCTCCCCAAGGTCAAGCTCGTCAATATCAAGAGCAAGTCAATGATCCTAAAGGCTCCACTCCAAATGATGACTCCCCCGAAGTGGAAATTGATGAAGATGACCCTCGTGTTCGTGCTTATAGTCAAGGCGGCGGCTCAATTGGTGGCAATGACCAAGTGGTAGCTCAATAATATCGTGTTGAAGCACAAGCCCGCCGTCAATCCTATCGTCTCGCCAAGCTTGTTCGAGATGGCCATATCCTTGATAATGTCTATGGAGATTTCAATAAAGGTTCCACTACTAGGAGGCAACTAGCTTCCTTTAGCTCTCACCATGCGTTTATCTCTCTTGTGGAACCACAGGAAGTCTTCGAAGCTCTTGAAGATGATGATTGGCTCGATGCTATGAACGATGAACTTCACAACTTCAAGAGGAACAATGTTTGGACATTGGTTGAGCAGCCCAAAGATTGTCAAAACGTAATTGGAACCAAGTGGGTCTTCAAAAACAAGTGTGATGCAAATGGAATTGTCGTGCGCAACAAGGCAAGGTTAGTTGCCCAAGGATACTCACAAGTTGAGGGCATCGACTACGGTGAGACTTATGCCCCTGTTGCTCGCCTTGAATCCATTCGTATGCTTCTTGCTTTTGCTACCCATCATAACTTTAAGTTGCATGAAATGGATGTTAAGAGTGCTTTTCTTCATGGTCCTTTGAAAGAGTTGGTATACGTCAAGCAACCTCCAGGATTTGAGGATCCACTTTTTCCGAACCATGTCTACAAGCTCAATAAGGCACTCTATGGTCTCAAGCAAGCCCCACGTGCGTGGTATGATTGCCTTAGGGAGCTCTTGTTAGACCGTGGCTTCGAAGTGGGCCTCATTGATCCCACTCTTTTTACTAAGAAAGTTGGAGGCCACTTGTTCGTATGCCAAGTCTATGTTGATGACATTATCTTTGGGTCCATTAACAAAACTTTTAATGAGGATTTTGCCAAGCTCATGACCGATCGCTTCGAGATGTCCATGATGGGGGAGTTGAAGTTTTTCCTTGGGTTTGAAGTCAAGCAATTGAGGAAAGGGACTTTCATCAACCAATCCAAGTACATCCAAGACATGCTCAAGAAGTTCAAGTTTGATCAAGTCAAAGGTGCCAAGACTCCCATGCCAACTAAGGTTAATCTTGATCTCGATCCCAAGGGTAAGGAGGTGGATCAAAAACTCTATCGGTCTATGATTGGATCTTTGCTCTATCTTTGTGCATCCCGACCAGATATTATGTTGAGTGTGGGTATGTGTGCAAGATTTCAAGCCGCACCAAAGGAAAGTCACATGGTGGCGGTCAAGAGAATCTTTCGATATTTAGTTCATACCCCCAAACTTTGGGTTGTGGTACCCCAAGGGAGCCAGCTTTGATCTTATTGGTTACATGGACTCGGACTGGGCTAGTGACAAAGTGGGAAGAAAGTCAACCTCTAGAGCTTGTCAGTTTCTCGGAAGATCGTTGGTTTGTTGGTCCTCGAAGAAGCAGAACTGTGTGTCTATGTCCACTGCCGAAGTTGAGTACATCTCTGCCGCAAGCTGTTGTGCTCAATTGCTATGGATGAAGCAAACTTTAAAGGATCTTGGACTATCTTTTGACAAGGTGCCTCTTCTTTGTGACAATGAGAGTGCCATTTATATTGCTCACAATCCCATGCAACACAATCGGACCAAGCACATTGAGATTCGTCATCATTTCATTCGGGACCATATTGCTAGAGGAGACATTTCTTTGGAGTATGTTCCCACCAAGGCAAATCTTGCGGATCTTTTCACGAAGCCTCTTGATGAAGCAAGGTTCCGGGAGTTAAGGCATGAGCTAAATATCATTGATTCGAGCAATATTGCTTGAGTACCTTGCACACCTACCCGCGTCTCAATGTGTATCTTGTTTGGATGTAGGCATGGATTTAGGGGGAGTGTAGTTCCTCTTATGAACAAACGCTATCCCTATTATGCACACATTAAAGTTTTCATACTCTACAGTCTCTAAAGGAGACCATTTGAGCTTCATGATGAGTGTTGGTAATGAACCCAAGATATATCTTCGCGGTGTCAAGCCATTTACTCTTATATAAGGTGGCCTCGACCACCTACCCGTTTTTATTTGTGTCTTTGACCTTTTTGTGTTTTTCTTGGTTTTTGTTGGCTTTGGTTCTTCACAGTTTGATCTCTCTATCCTAAGCCTTTCCTTTCCTCAAGCCCTCTCTATTCCCTGCACAAGTTCTTCCTTGTTATCTTCCAAACCTGAGAAGGTCTTTCTGGCGTCACCGGAACTTCCGGTCAGCTGCCGGAACTTCCGGCAGCTGGTTGTTTGTCTAAACCACCTGCTGACCTGGAACGTGTTCAGCCTGACCCGGAACTTCCGGTCCATCAGAACTTCCGGTCCCTGACCGAAACTTCTAGTGGTGCTCCATGTCCTATATAAGGTGGGCCCTGGGGGAAACGGGATCTTCTTCCTTTTCCCCTAGACCCATCTTCTATTTGGAGCAGCCTAATAAGACCTCTCTCATGAAGGTGCTCCGCCCGTCTCACCTCTCCAGATCTGCTCCATGGGAACCTTCCCCACCTTGATCTCCCGCCATGGACTCCGGTATTTTCCCTCAACTCCCTCCATTAATGGAGATCTTTCTCTCTCACCATGGCTTGAGTTAGGGCACACCATGTCTAGGATAGTTCTTTGGCTAGAACTTGTTGGGAGATCTTGGTAGGCCTAGGGTATCATGCTAGAGTAGATTGGTCCAATACACTCTTGAAAATCTTTGCACTTGTGGCTTTTAGATCTAGATCTAGTGAACTGCTGTTTGGAACCGTCAGTTCGTGGTCTCACCAGAACTTCCGGTGAGCCACGACCGGAACTTCCGGTGGACCATTTTCACCGGAAGTTCCGGCGATTCAGCGGAAGTTCCGGCAACAATGCAACTTTTTCCTGATTTTATTTTTCCAATCTATTTCTTTTGTTTCCTCTTCCGAACTTGTGCACTTACCCCACCTTCCCTCCCTATTCTTGTGCTTTGTTCTCAGGGAAAGGTGGTACCCTCCAAGGAAAGCATACCCGTCGACCATCCTCTGACATTCCTCCTGAGATTGATGAAGAAGATGTTGAGGTTGTGCGTCCAACTACTCAGACTAGTCGTCAGAGGGTTGCTGCTGCTCGCCGTGCTGCTGCTAACGAAAAGAGGCCTTCTCTTTCTCAGAAGGCCACTGCTGCTAGGCCAGACATGACCAAAGCCAAAATCTCCAAATGGTCTCAGAAAGCTTACTCTGCATTCAGGCGTACGGATCCCTACCTCGTGGTTCGTGACCGTCTTTGCTTGGACCCTCACTTCCACAACTGCCGCCAGGAACAAATATTTGCTCAAATCTATGCAACGAAGAAGTTCGTGGTTGCTCCTCAAAAGTACATCAATGTGACTCACATGGAATAGAAGCATGCATACTTTGGCGAGGCTCTTGATATTTGCCAGAAGTTTGGGCTGATTCCCCTCATGGAGCACCGTCAGAACTTTAATGTGAATGCTATTGCTTAGTTTTTGTCACATCCTAACATTCTCCTAATTTTGGAATGTGAAATAAATAAATAAGTTTGATTGATTGTTTGACTATGTAGAAAATTCTCGAAGAGAAGAAACTTTTTGAATAGAAAATCCTCTCAACCTTGAATTCAAAATCTTATATTCTTTTGTTATGACCTAAGTAGCCATATAGGAAAAAGGGCATGGATTGATTATGGATTGTAGAATTGGTGCGCAAGATTTCAAAATGAAAATCATGAAGCATTCATAAGCATTTCATTACATCCATGCAAAGTTCTCACAAACTGAATCCAAATCCTGGTATCTAAATCCTATAGTTGATTCGTCCAAATGTTCCTAAGGAAATTAAATTAACTTTATAAAACCCACTGTTGCTAAGGCAGCGATTATTGCTAAATTATAGCCTAAAAAGATCCAAATAATATTACAAAACTTAAGAAACAAAATTGATCTCATTTGAAGCTATTATGAAAAAATTATGGAACAAATACAAACAAATAAAGATATAAGTAAAATGAAATATACAAGGATTTATAAATCCACTATTTGCAAACTAGTAAAAAGATTATAAATATGATCCTACAATGATCTATTCGATTTTAGAAAAATTTAGAAACAAGAATCATATCATTTGGAGTTCGTATGCAAAAGATATGAGAGAAACAAGTAAATAGAAAAAGAAAAAGAAAAGAAAAAAGAAAAAACCTAAACAGGCCGGCCCACCCGGACCGACCGGAGCACCAACCACGATACTTCCCAGCCTTGCTTTAATTTCCGTGCGAAATCTGTTTTGTCAAACCTATCTCTAATCAAACTCTCATAACTTTTTTATCTACAACTCTGAATCGACTTCCGTTTGTTTCTACTTGTTCTCTACTCCAAGATCTATCTCTACACCATCCTAAATCTCCATATAAACTCATGGAGCCACAGCTGTACGAGTTATTCTTCTCGAAATCCCGAATCTACACATGCCCGAATCTTATTTCGCTTTTTAACCCATCTAGACTTTGTTGTTTGCCTTCGGCCAAAAAACGAAAGTTGTAGAACTCGTCGAAATCTTTCAATTTCGACAAACCTCACCTCTTTTCATCCACCACAGTCAGAGAATTTCGCATCGCAATATTTCAGATCTCACGGTGTAAATCCAAGATGTACTCGCGCTCGTTTCTTCAAATCCAAATTCCTTTGATGAGAAGGTAGGACTAATGATTCCCCACAACTTTCATGTTCTAAGTTTTTCAATTTGACCAACGGATTTGTCTCTCTAATCCAGATCTGTTTCTTGTCAATCTTCTCTCCTAACACTACAAGAAATGTGATATACAGTGACGAAATCCTCATGACGATGGTCTGTAACGTCACACAATATTGTAATGCGTGACGTCTTACCCCTAGTGTCATGGAATTCATGAAATCCATGACGGTCACATAATCACCGTCACACATAAGCACATTCGGTGACGATCAGATAGCCTCAATGACGAATGCAGAGGGGTCATAGAAAAATTTGAAGAAATTAGAATGATATGTATTATAGATATTAAAAATTATGTTTCCAGGACTCAAACCTAGACCATACGAGCTGCACCGGTGTACCTTTACCGGTAGGTCAATGTTAGATTGCTGATAAATTTGGTTTATAAATTTATTTTTTTATAAGGCTATACTGAATGTAACTAGAAAAAAGTAATCGAGCTTGCTTTTTAAAAGTTATTATTAGTCTAAAATTGTGAAAGGAACTATTTTCGACGCTTAGTGATACCAGTAGGCCTCTTAAAGATTTGCGTTGACGAGTTTATTTGATTTATCAGTGTTGTATACTTACCACATGGAAGATAAGAAACAGAGTTCGTTTTAATCTAGAGTTCTATATGGAGTCATATAAGAGAGCTATATATAAGACTAGGAGAGGACACGGACATAATAACCATTGGGTACTACTGCCTGATATACGGCCTCCTCTCCGCGCGCGATCATCGGTGACGCAGCTGGCCTCCTCTTCTCTGCATCACGGGCGCGCTGCTCGTCCCAGCTGCCGGGTCGCGGTACGTTGCCGTCGCTCTTCCGAAGTTTGCCTCGTAGATTGATTCCGGGGAATTAATCTTGGTGGCTGAATTGAGAGTATTAGTATTTTCTCCGGCTCATATTAGTTGAGCAATTTTATGCTCAGATATGAATGTATCTATACTAGATACGTATGAATCTGCAAAGTTAAGGCAACTAATATGGATCAGAGGAAAGGTTGCGTTTAAATCATCAATTTTTTATATGTTGTATTGCCTGAACCTAGTTCTATCCGTCTTTTTTGGGGGAATCAGGGAACTTTATTTTATTACTCGTAAATATGATTACAATCAAGAACAATAGATGAAGTCAGGTACACGATGTCACAATTAGATTGTACATCCATTGACCTAAGCATAGTTTGCTACTAGTAGAAAACTTAGACATCGTGTAGTTAGATACAGATCTACAGCCCTATTTTGATTACAGTAAATTTTCTTCCACGAGACAATAGCTTAATCTCGTTTGATGATATAAAGGCCAGCATCCTGTTAAAAAAGCCAGCATAGATCGATCCATATGTGAGACCTTCACTGTTTGGAACAACACTGAACAAGCAACAACACTGAACAATCTGGTTGAAGTAGTAGACGCTTTGTCTATGTGATTCAGCCCAATCCTGATCCCTTTTAGTGCTACCTGAGCCTCTGTTTCCATAGCATCATCACATTGCTCCAAAAAATGCCAGGCCAATGCCATAATCACCGTAATGGCAGACAACCATCTTCAAACCATCCATTGACCTGTCATATGGACTTGATAATCAGCTTACTGTTGTAAACTAGATTATTATTAGTGCTATGACTTTTCCCCATAAAGAAAGAGATAATTTGCCAAGGTAAATTTTCCAAGATATCCTACTCACTTGCCAAGGTAAATTTTATTCATCTTACATGTAGATATAAAAGTTGTACACCATGTTGTGATCAAAGTGTATATGCATGCTAGTTTATCGTGTAAGCATATTTTTCTCACAAGAAAATTAATTTGTTATAGGAGAATGGTCCGAAGCTGGATACATGGAACTCGTTTCACATCAGAGTACTTGAAAGGTGTTGAGGATTTTATGGCTGTTGTTCACCAAAATTTCAAAGAAGATCAAGATGTACTATGCCCATGTCGGGACTGCCGGAATCTGCAACACCAAAGCCAGTCGATTGTTGAGGAGCACATACAATGCGCTGGTATGTCCAACACATATACGAGGTGGATCTTTCATGGTGAACCGTTGAGTGATGATGAAGGGGATAAGATGGAGGACGTTGCATACACGTCTGATGACGACGACTTTGATGAAAGCAGTCGAGCTGATGTTCCGTATTTGGTTGATGATCTTGCCAGGTCTGGAAGGCGAGGTGAGGGTCAGGCAAACCTCTATTCCAAGCTAATTGAGGAAGCCAAGAAAGAACTTTATGAAGGATGCAGCGAGTTCACAAGGCTATCGTTCATTATTAAGCTTCTCCATGTCAAGTCTTATGGCAGGGTTACAAATAGAGCATTCAATCTATTTCTTGAGCTGATCAGCGCAGCGTTTCCACATGCTGATATACCAAAGTCATATGTGGCAGCTAAGAGTGTTCTACATGAAGTTGGGCTTGGTTACGAGACTATTCATGTATGCAAGTTTGATTATGCATTGTATTGGGGAAACTATGCCAACAACACTCATTGTCCTGAGTGCGGAACATCAAGATGGAAAGATGAGGAAGGAAAAAGGTACCTCACAAGGTTCTTAGGTACTTTCCTATAATTCCTAGGCTTCAAAGACTTTTGTGTCAAAGGAACACTCGAGATGCTAGGTGGCACAAGGATAAGAGGGTTGTCAAGAAAGGTGTCATGAGACACCCTGCCGATGGTGAAGCATGGAAGCACTTTGACCGTGAGTATGGTTGGTTTGCTAAGGATGCTCGTAACATTAGGCTTGGCATTGCCACTGATGGATTCAACCCCTTTGGAAACATGAGTAGTTCATATAGTATGTGGCCGTTTTGTCATCTACATAACTTTCCGTGGATGTGCATGGACCAATCAATTTCATGATGTCTTTGCTTATTCTGGAAAAAGCACACGGAAAGGATTTCCATGTGTTTATGCAGCCATTGATTGCAGATATGATGAAGCTTTGGGGAACGGTGTAGAGACATATGATGCATTGACGGATGATATATTCCGTTTGCATGGCGTTCTCGTGGTCGATTCATGATTACCTGGACTAGCCACTCTATCGTATGTAGCACACGAGGTTATTATGCATGTGTACATTGTGATGAGAACCCTTGCTCGAGCCTCGAAAACAAGATTGGGTATGTCGGGCATCGTGATTTCTGCCTACTAATCATCATTTCGGAGAAGCAAGGATTTCAATGGGTTGGTTGAGAAACGAGAAAAACCTCGGAAGTTCACAAATGTTGAAGTGTTGGAGAAGTTAGAGAAAGTTAAGGATTTCAAACCAGGGAAGTATCCAGGAAATAAGAAGATAAAGCGCACACATAAAGATGAGCCAAATCGAGTCGGAAGGTGAGCCTATATGATCTTCGTCTTGGTCAAACCTGAAATTAGCATACAACATTGATGTAATGCATGTTGAGAAGAACATATGTGAAAATATACTTGGGACACTGCTAGAGATTGAGGGAAAGAATAAGGATACGGCAAGTGCTAGGTTAGATTTGGAAAAGTTAGGAATCAGGAAAGACACACTTTGAAACCCGATGGAAAAGGTGGAATGGAGAAGAAAAAAGCAGAGTACAATCTTACCAAGGAAAACAAGAAAAGATTTTGCGAGTATTTAGCTAATTTGAAATTCCCGGATGGGTATGCTGCTAATCTAGCAAGATGCGTGGATCTTGAAACATGTAAAGTGCATGGATTGAAAACCCATGACTGCCACATATTGTTGACAAGTCATACCACCGCACTAAGAGGGCTCGTGAGGAAGGACATATATGAGGCCATTGCGACTGGGTAATTTTTTTCAAGCGGTTGTGCTCAAAACTCTCAAAGTTGATGTGCTTGAGCGGATGAAGGAAGATATTCTGTAATTCTTTGCAAGCTCGAGAGGATTTTTCCACCCGCCTTCTTTGATGTCATGGTTCATTTAGCTCACCTACCAAGAGGCTCTTTTGAGGGGCCGTGCATTATGGATGGATGTATCCAATAGAAAGAAGGCTTGGGTACTTAAAGGAACCGTTAAATATGAGCAAAGCGAAGGCTCTATTGCGAGGCATATGTGGTGGATGAGTGCTTGTCCCTCGCTCCAAATATTTGATAAATATTGAGACAAGATTTAACAAAGAAGATAGGAACAAGGATGGGAAGAGGGTTGCATCTTCGATGGTGAGAGTTTTTCAAGCACGCAAAAGGTTTTGGAGCGTCAAAACTCAATTTTATGATAATCTTGAGTATGACCAAATGGTTTGGTATGTGCTTAGTAATTGTCGTGAAGTAGAGAAGTACATGGAGTAAGTATCTTTGTCATCATTATGCTTAGTATGTGGTTGGCTTGTAGAGATAGTGTATGTAGATGTGTTAATTTTGCGTTTGTTGGTGTAGGGTTTGTCGAGAAGAATTTCGAATGAATGGTGTAACTAACATTGAGCAGAAACTTAAGAAAGAATTCCCTGCATGGTTTGCGAAGCATGTAAGTAATTGTTGTGTGTGTGCTATATACATGTCATTAACCTCACCATTTTATTGATATGTGCACCTATCTTGGCAGATTCATGGCGTAGGAGAGCAGAACGTTTCAGATGATTTGTACTCACTATCATGTGGCCCAGACAATCGTTTTCGAGTGTACTCTGCTTGCAACGTGAATGGTGTTCGGTATCACACTTTGGATCGCGAGAAGAAGAGAAGAACTCAAAATTCAGGCATCATGGTTAAGGGAGATGACAATGGTACAGAGGCTGTGTACTATGGTGTTCTTAAGGAAGTTCTTGAGTTGATGTACCCGAAAAACAAGCATGGAGATAGGTCGGTCTTTTTGTTTCGTTGTGATTGGTATGATATTACAAGCAGAAAGACGGGTTGAGGATGATGGGTACTTCAAAAGTTTGAATCATAAGGCTCTTCGGTACAAGAATGATCCCTTTATATTGGCTTATCAAGCAGACCAAGTGTTTTATATGGAGGACACAGCCCTTGGAAAAGACTGGAAATTGGTGCAGACTTTTAGTCACAGACATTTGTATGATGTTCCTGAATCAGAGACAGGTGAACTAAATGCTGCAGATGCATACCAAGAAGATATGGCAGCAGCAACTACTGTGAACAATGTTGATCTGCTGTTTGAAACATTTAGCCGTGATGATGAAGAAGGCACACCTGTAGATCCTAAAATTGTTGCTGAGATTGAGATTGAGAACAATGTTGAGAACAAGGATGAAGATAGTGGCACCGACGAGGATGAACAGGATGACGACAGTGGGAACGCAAGTGAGCATTCAAGTGATGATGAAGTTTAGCATGTTTCCTGAAGTTTGAATCTTTCATTAAGTTTTCTCTTGTTTTCATGATTTTTGTAATGGCTATATGTATCTTCCTGCTGTATTGGAGTGACATGCATCAGTTTTGCTTGTTTCCTGATTGTTTGCTTGTTTTAAATCCTAGAATTATGGATTGCCATATCAACTTGTTTCTTATGTCCATGTTGCTATAGCCATTCTAGCACAACACCCAAAACAGAGCAATATATTGGTAGTTCCAGTTACAGAACAAATCACACTCTGGTTTTCACATGCAGAGATTTATATATACATATGGTTTAAGCTAACATCATATAGTTTTGTCTTTGCTTGCAAGTATCATTTGGACTAACATTAAAACATGAAATTTATCCACCACTGACACTAATTAGGACATCAGTGTATGCCGACTAACTCAATCAGGAACTATGAAATCCAGGAAAATGGATAGAAAGAATTGTTTGCAACAGAAGCAAGTGAATCATTTAAACGGAGGACCTCTTATTCTACGCCCAAATCTTACTTTTTTCTCTAGCTACGGTCGAACAGCACGACATCAACCAATCAATAGAAATCCTTTTCATCTAGAAATACACTCATGGGTCCTCAAGTACAAAATTTACCTTCATCGCTTGAGGATGTCTAAATCAGATTGGTCAGCTGCTTCGCCTCCTAACCCCCTTGATTTCCTCCTGACGGCTAGTGTTGAAGTCTTCCTTCCTCCCTGGCGATTGATTTCCTAGGTCACGGCCATGGTGTAGAGCTGCGATTTGGTGTGGTTGTCCGAAGTAGTAAAAGAACTGCTACAGTAGTTGGATGGATAAGAAGAAGGACGGTGTGGTTGATGACTTCAGTTGAACGGTAAAACGGTTTGCAGCTCACTGCAGTAGTGCACGATAAAACGACAGTGAACTTCTATGTACAGTGTAGTCTGTGCAAAAGTTCAGAGATTTTAAATCCTAGACTGATCAAACAATTGAATAACTATTTAACACTACTAAAATAAATGTATATAGTTAACTAATTAATTCTACAAAAGAGTTTTCATAAAAAAAATATACCTCGAAATATGATTGTTATGGTTCCTCGCTCGGTCTCGCGACTATTTTGTGATTATACTGACAAGATCACTTACATCAAAAAATTACGGCCTCTGCGCAGCGGCGTGGCAAGCTAGTGGTGCAAGGGCGGCGCCGGTGCAGGCGGGACGATTTGGGCCACGAGGAGCTCCTCCGTTCTTTGTCGGCATGGTGCTCGATCAGCATGACTTGGCGGCTCGATTTGGGCCACGAGCGCTCCTCGCTTCGGTGGTGTGTGTGCGGTTTGTGTTTTTTGAAAGATCTAGCAACTGCTGACTTTCGATTTCATTAGTAGATAGAATATGTACAGGCTCGCACTAGGCGAAAAGGAAGGAAAAGAAGAGAAAATGAAAAAAGTACCTTAGTGGCACTAGTTCGACACCCCTAAGCCGCAGGCCACTGCCCCGCCTCATAGAGCCATGACCGCAAGCGCTTTCCGAGGCCACCGCTTCGGCACACAACCACCGTCCGGAGCCGCCGCACTGGCATCCACTGCCCCGACAACAGAGTCACCACACAAGGCAGGCACGACCATGTCAGCACCGGGAGGAAAAGTTCTCCAAAGGCGACGCCTCCAAGGAGGTAACGATGATGGGCCGTCGTCCGCTCTAGAGGTGCTTAGGTTTTCACTCGAGAAACTTAGGACACTCGCCGGTAAAGATCGCAACTCCCAAAAGCGACACGATCAAGAAGGAGAACGACCCTAGGCGCGCCGCCCGTCGGCACCTAAGTGCAAGGTTTTCAATGGACACTGCAAGCATCTAGGGCGCGACCGACCCGCCAAGCGGTCTGGGAGCAACGCCGAACCGACGACCTGATCCCAGCAGATATACGCCGCCACTCCACGGTGTGCCGCCATCCACACCTTGCGGAGACACGCTAGGGCCGCCAAGCCCAAATCGGGTAGCCATGTTGCGTGTGTTCCTCGAGGTGGTCATGTTTCATGACGATCGGCGAGGTGTCTCTATAGGTTTTCAGTTGGTTTCCCTTAATTAACCAATCAATTCTCTTATTTTTTAAATAAAATGAGACAATGTTGTCCGTTTTGTTTAAAAATAATACTCCCTCTGTTTTAAAATAGATGTCTGATTTATTAAAATTTAGATAAATTTAGACACTATTTAGTATATAGATTCATCCAAATTTTAACAAATTTAAGACGTCTATTTAAGATGGAGAAAGTATATATAAAGAAAAATAATTTTCCCTCCACCGAAGGACCTACTCCTCCAATTTTCCCACCAAAATTATATGTTCCTCCAATTTTTTGCTCAATTTTGCTATTTTTTAGCTATAAACTGTATATCCCACTGGCGGTCAGCAACCGCTTCTAATCCTCCTGCGGGGCAGCGTCCCTCCTTATTTATCCTCCTCTTCCCATTTTCGCCAAAATACGAGCAGGATCGCTCGATCCACCGCCCCAGCCAGGTCTAACGGCGCCGCCCTCCTCATCTGCGCGATCAGGCCCGCCTCCTCATCTTGACCGCGAACCGCTCGGCGCCGCCGCCTCCATCCCGCTCGGCGCCGCGCCCTACCACTGGCGGGATCGGAGCCGTCGGCCTCCCACGACGTCCTCCTTGCGCCCCATCTTTGTTTGCCTCCCACGAGTTCTGCTCCATCCGCCTCACGTGAACGCCGACGCTGCAACGCAGAAGAACTCCACCGGCTACACACGCGCCGACTTCAGGTACTTGGTTGCCCCCGACGATCTAGTTTTTCCGTCCCTGTCTAGGACCACCAAGTTTAGGATGGATCATGCCATTCAATATTTTAACAATTTGCCTAAATCTGAACATTAATACTATTGGGTTACTACAGTGTGTTCTTGTACAAAGAGGTTAGGTCCTATTTTGACTGAAAAAATGCACCTACAGATGCATTCTCTCTGATTTTTAAGTAGCATAGATAGATAATTAAGTAAATTGGTACTCTCAGCTGCGTGGTCCCTCTTGGTTAGGTCTCTTGGACTGTTTGGGAGAAGAAAATAGCATAAGAAGGCACTGTGATAATTTTTCTGATATTCAATTATTTGGTCTGAATTTCTTGTAGCTCTGCGGTACCGTATTCTGAATTATTTATCTGTTGAGAAGTGATTCAGTTTAAAACAGAGATACCTGCAGCAGGGTAACAACAGTTGGAAGGAAGGTCACACTGCTCGGCTATTTTATTGACGAGATATAGTTTGTGAAGTTATATCTATTGGACTGCAGATTGTTGCTGTAACAAATTAATTTTGCTAGTCCAGTTGATGATTCCTTTGCCTGAAGCTTGCAAGCGTCGGTAACAGGTTGAATAAACTAGCAGAATAAAGTGGTTTATTCAAACCTACTTAGACATGAGAATTTTGTTTGGTGCATCAGCCTGCATCCTCGAGAAAATGGCTAACTAACAAATATATGTTCATTCTTGCAGCAGTTTTTTTTATATTCAAGTATCAGATATAGTTTAGCTGAAATCAACAAATGATGGAAATGCAACTTCTCTAAGAGTAAAGCATCCATGTGTGTGCTGCATCATTTTATTACCTAACCATGCAATGAACTATATGACTTTCAATAGATTGTTTCTTAATTGGTTTGCCTTCTGTAAGATGTCAACAATAGTCATTGCATGTAAAAAACAGGGACTTGTAAATGAAACAAGTTTATTTTTTGAACTTAATGAAACAAGTTCTAGGTTGTCATTTGTCCAGCAGCAGATGTATGATAAGAGGTTGTAGACTAATCAAAGTTTTAGTTGTCCTTTGTATCTGTTTGTGCATATTTTATTTATGTCTGGATAAAATTTTAACATATTGGTTTATAATTGTCATGATATCCTTCTTTTCCAAGGTAGTACAACCATGCCGACAACTCCGCAATATGAGAGGAACAGGTTGGCAAGGGTTGCGAGGCTCAAAGCTGAAGCTGCAGTGCCTCTTGCAGATACATAAAATAGCTGGACAATTGGTATACGGTGAGAGTGGTCATGACAAACATAGGCGAGAGGTGAGGATGGTGGCGGTGGCTCAATATGAGCCAAATGATGATTATGAGGCCGATGATGCCGATGAGGTTTCTGGAGAAGAAGATGAGCAGGAGCCAAATATACATATGCCAAATGCAAAGGTATCATATCTCAGTCTATCGAAACATAGTATCTATACACCATTTATAATTATTCTTGATAGGTTTTAATCATACAACAAATATGCATTATTTCTTGGATCTTAGAATCATGTTTAGTTAACTAAAAGCAAGTGAGGTTGTTCTATTCTAACTGTTTGCTAGCATGCTTGTCATTTAAATTGTCATTCTGTACAACTAGTGACATAATTCTATTTTCTGTCTTATTAGTAAATGTAGATTTCAACTTTCTACGTCAATGTCGATTCACCAACTTGTTTTTCACAACTTGTTTGAATCAGACAAAGCAAGCTTCTACAAAGCCACAAGGGAGAAAGCGTGCCCGGTCCAAAACGTCTGTACCTACTACCACAAGAACAACAAGAGCATCGACATCTAGACTTAACCAGACAGACCAGACCCCACCTAATGAAAACGACACATCACCTCACCAAACTTCCAAGGATATTAACTCACCTAATGTTGATACAGGGATGCAACATTCTCAAGACATGATAGACTCCTTGCGCCTAATTGATAACACTGTTACACTATGTGGCCAAGGTATATGTAGCATCATATTTTAACTCTATCTGCTTTATAGTTTCCTCATGTAATAATACAGTTCCACTTTTCATGCTACCTTGTGATGTAGATACTTTAGTATGCTCAAGTGGTCCAACAAATCCAGAAACCTCATTGAGAACTAAACGTAGACCAACCATGGGGCATGGTTTAGATGATTATGCAAAAAGAAACGGAGGGAGGAAGATGAAGATTGATTTCTCAGCTGGTAGAGTGAGGCCTCTTGACCCTGTCCAAGCAGCCAAGCTTGCTTCTCAGTGTGGTATACATGTCCGCAGCAACATCATGCATGTTGCCACACATTGGAATGATTACAGCAAAGAAGGCCTAAAGCGTCATATTCCTAATGCTATTAGTCATGTTGCGGTGAGACATTTTTCCCTAGTTCTTTTTATTCTAATTTTCACATGTCGTGTAGTCTATTTATTGATGTATCCAATCATTCATTGATTTTAGAAAAACTTTGAAATGGACCCAAAAGATGATGTGGCTAGAGGTGTATGCACAAAGATACTCCAGAAAGGTGTTCGACAGCGACGATACATCTTGAAGAAAGATTATTTCTCAGGTCGTACTGTTGAGGAAGCATTATCGAATAAGCCACCCAAAGTGACTCAACCAAATTGGGAAGCTCTTGTCAACAAATGGTCAGATGAAAGAAATAAGGTTTGTATCAAAATAGGCCACCAATACCTATAATGAATCTGAAGTTGCATACTAATTTTGATTTAGTTTGTTACTAGTTTTAAGGTTTATTACACACCTTTTTTGTATTGTTTTTCCTGGCAAAGACCTGGAGTTTTTAGGACATACCAAGTTAGATACATTCTTGCCGATATCTCAAACATAGTAAGGGAGGGACAAAGTAATATGATAATACTAGTGTTGGTAGCATACTTCCCAGTACCTAACGAGCATGTTTGATGTTCAATAAATATTCGTTCCTACTGATAATATTAATATTCATTTGCTTCATTTAGAAAATTTGTGCAAAGAACAAGAAGAACCGAGAAGCTGTCAAGCATCAGCAAACTACAGGCTCTAGGTCATATCCTGTCCATTTCCACCAACTTGTAAGTATTCTACTAAACTGATTGTAGTCACATGTCTAATACAACATGTCTTCATATATTGAATACTAATTATATGAATTCCTAAATCTTGTAGAAAAAAGACAAGTACAACAATGAGGACCCTAGTCCAATTGATTTTTTCAAAGAGACCCATACCAACAGAAAGACTGGATGCATGAGTACGGCTGCACTTGATGCTTATGTGAGATTTTTTCTCTATTCTTTTGGACTTGAACAAATGTTGTTGCTGGCTGTAGTTCTTGTTACTGCTTATATAAATGCATGCATACAACTACCATGTACTATGTGCTATTTACTTACGTGTATATATGTAAAAAGGGAGATGTCATTAGTAGCCCCCTCCAAAAAATTCGTTTGACTGAGGAATTAAAATGCATACTTAATTCTGACTATCTTTTTGTACTTTCTAGATAGGTATGGCTAGCAAGTTTGTACAAGTCTGCGCCTGGTGGTGCATAATATATATGCATGCATGGTATGCTTCAGAAATAGGTCGTCAGATTGTTTTTACACTCTTAGGACTTTTTCTTTGAGACCCCTTGCATCTGTGTTACACAAACTCAACACCGCACTCACGCACACCGCTAGTGCACTAGATAGATCCTAGAACTATTCACACAACATGCATATTATTGGTGTCCCTATGAGCTAGTAGTTGTGGCACATAGCAGGAACGAGATTTTATTCTAGGACTAAGGACTGATGAGATGTCCAAGAAATTCGTCCCCCACGGGGATCAAACCCAAAATAGGTAGCCTGGCCACTGCCACCGCCTACCACCGAGCTATACGCTATGATTATTGGCTGCTTGTGCCGCTGGTTGCTGTTGTGCTACTGCAGGGGCGGAGGCCCAGGGCAACCTGGGCCATGGCCCGGGGCGCAACGGTAGTTTCTCCTTACCACCAGCGAATAATTTTTAGGCCCAGGGCGCAGCCCAATTCTGGCCAATGTGGCCTTCCTCCCTGCTTGATCAACACAGAGAAACCACCAGGAAACAACCACGACCTGTTCCTGTACGTTCCCTGCACAGGACTGCGGGTCCGCACCGCCAGCAGCCAGCTAGGGCAGGAGGTACGCAAGCGATTCGGCGACCCCCTACATCCTATGCAGCCTCCGCTCGCCGGACCGCCTGCCCCGACCGACCGCCTCCCGGCTCTCCCGAAGCCCCTGCCGCCCTGCGACCTGCGCCGCCGTCTGTCTCCGGCCTCCCCCTGTCCGCCGCCGGCCGCCGCGGTGCCGCCAGTCCTAGCTGCTCGAATTTCAGTATTGCCCGTCTCTGCTTCCTCCGTTCTTCCCAGCCAGACAAACATTCTGCATTTTAGAGGAGCTTCACTGTCCCAGATCAGCTGTCGAAATTGACGCTTCATGGATCCCTCAAACTGAAAGTCGTAAGCAGAGGTTCCTGAATACTGTCCATCGATCGTCCATTTCCATATAACCTCCTCGTCCTGCACATCATACCGCAGCTGGATATCTGCAAGCTTGCCATGTATCTCTAGGAATTGGGAGAGGGCCATTCTGTACGTTTGAAGTGCCGCTGCCATTTTTTATTGGCCAGGGCCTGTGCAACAGTGAGGTTGCGCTTTGTGCACTTCTGGAACAAGTTTGGAGCCATGGTTGCAAGGTTCATGCTTAAATTTTATGTGTTATTATAAGAAAAAAATTAGTAGTTTTTTATACGCTTACTTTTTGGGCCCGGGTCTTGCTCCATTTCTGGCTCCGCCACTGTGCTACTGTACCACCTACCATCAAGCTACGTGCTATGATATTGGTGTGCTGTTGTCTATTTGATGACTTGTTCCTGCTATTGGTTAATTGCTTCATGAATGCCAGTTATATATTTTGTTCGCGGTTGTGACTTATATGCTTTTTATATGCTTGTGTAAGTTCAATCGAATCTGTCAACTTTCTCTAACCTGATCAAAATGCTCTCTTCAACAGACCGCGATGGAAAATAAAAGGATTGAAGCACAACCAGTAGATGAGCAGCCGGTGCCTGATACCCAGATTGTGGCTGAAGTTCTAAAGGAGCATAGCTCCTCGAGCACCTTCCTCTCCAGCATTGGGTACCAATCAAGATCTGGGAGGACTAGAACATCTGCATCTTTAGAACGTGTCCGAGAATTAGAAGAACTAGTAGAACAGCAGAAGAGAGAGGCAATAGAGACACGGGAGATGTACCAACAACAGTCAATCGAGAGAGCTAAAGCGCAAGAGGCGGCACTTGAAGAGATGCAAAGGAAGCAACAAGAAGAATTGGAGGCTCTAAAGAAGGGCCAGGAAGCATATGAAAAGAAGCAAGCGGAGCAGGACGGCCTTCTCAGTTTCCTCTTACGGAAACATGCAACACAGAACTAAGCACCATCTTCATATTAGTGCACGATCAGTATATGATATAGTGCTATTCTAGCATGAACCTAGTTTTCTAGTGTTTACTTATGTGGATTTTACATTGCAACTTATTTGTTTATGTACGATGATATTCAGTCTGAGTTAGAGATATATTGTGATTTTGACTGCAGAGTATATCTGGTCATATATGTACAGTAAATTCAGAAATTAATAATAGTCAAAAAATTAAATTAAGATTGCATAAAAGGAAACGATATTACAAGCAAAAAATTATTGAAAAAATTATTAGGGTAAATAATAATTTCTTATTGCAATAAATTATCAGGAAAATTATACACATAAATATTATTTTTTAGAAAATATAAATAAATAAAATAAAAATAAGAAGATTATTTTTGAGAAATAGGATTTTCTAAATTAATGAAATGACATCACATATGATGTCATCAACATCCGTGACGCTAATCCATGACGTTTTCTAGCCGTGGGATGGTCTTACAAGTGCTGACATCACATATGAGATCATCCATATTCGGTGACGTTCTTTTGCGTGTCGCGTCACTAGAAAGAATCTGTGACGGGGATTCCATGACGATGCTCGTGACGCTCGAAAAACGTCACATAGGGGTTTACCGTGACGTTTTTTGCTATTGCATGACGTTCTGATCTCGTCACGGTATATCAGATCCCTTGTAGTGTAACCACTGGATCTCATCCCAACGGCCAGGATTAGATCGATTCCTCGGCGTCTGAGCCAACCGAGCTCTGCGTGTCAACGCCAGGTCGACCCGTCGGTCGACATAGAATATTCCCAGGGAATATTTTCTGTAGATTTGAAATAGAATTTAATTTGCAGAAAATTGTGTAAACTTGCAAAAATCATATAAAAAGATTCGTAGATCCAAAATATATCAATGGATTTAGAAAAACGTGTAGAATATTAATATGGCATTAGATTCAGCCTTTATAGTATGCCTTTTAGGTTAATAAATTCATAAAAAATTATCTGTAACTCCGAAAAATATGAACAATATATCAAATTGAAGCTACTGTAATGTACATTAATAATATCTGGTTGGATCTAGCCTTTGCGGATTATTTACCCCGTAGTATTTTAATTAGTTTTAATGGCTTTAGAAATCACTAAATTCATAGTAAATTAATTGCATATCACAAAAATATAAATAATATACCGATGGAAAGCTGGTTACATGTAGATCATCAATATGCAATTAGTTCAGCCTTTGACTGTAAGGTTTTGCCGTGAAGATTTAAATATTTTAATGGCCTATTTAGAGTAATAAATTCATAAGAAAATAAATACTGCTCAGAAAATTATAAATAATATGTCCCTGGAATCACAATTACGTGGAGATTACAGATATAATTTTAGTTTGATTTTTAGACAATAGAAACAGTATGAATCATTTAAAACCCATTAAATTTAAATCATATAAAAAGATCTATAACTCCGATTAGGGTGAATCCAACGCCTACTGGTTCGTATTAACGTCCTATATCCAGTAAATCCAAGAAATAAATTTAATTCTACAGTTAGAACAGTCGTTACAACAGAACTATTAAAAACCCTATATTGGCAAGTAATTATGAATAACAAGTACTCCATTGCATTAATTGGCCTCTTGCATGCATCATATACTCCAGTATTGTGTAGAGAACTAAAGTAACAACCATTGTGACTTATTAAATTGTCATGCATGCATTTTTTGCGTTTGTTTGATCTCTATGTGCTATTGTTTACGATTGTATGCAATTTTTTGCTCGATAGATTGCGAGTGCAACGTGTGTGATTGAAACTACTATTTTTTTTGACGCAAAGGACAGTGGGGAAGGCCCCCACTGCGTCGTTTTTCATATATAATAAATGGGATGGTAATTACAATGGGAATAAAAGCATGTAAACAATGCATCACTAAACATATATTAGATCCTAGGGATGACTCTCCCACCGTAGCACCCACCCCCTCTCTCCGCTTGCCGCCGGCGATCTCCCCAGCCAGTGACAAGCTCCTCAACCTAATCCGATCAACCGACCCTCCTTCACAGCCTTCACACAACCATACCCATCTCAGATCCATCCAAATTCTCTACCCTTACCACCCACTTCTCTCATGTTTTCGAGGAGGACCGATGCTCTTGATGATCCTGCCGACAAGAAGAATCTGGAGCCGTTTCTTGATCCTTCGTCCATTGCACACCGTCTGGATTTCTCCCCTGGTCATGATTTTCGTGCAAAGGTTCGTAACACTTTCTCCACCCCGGTCAATCCTATCTCGGCTGCATCTGGATTCTCTTTGGTTGTCTCCTTTGGACGTGCATGTTTTGAATTATCAGATCTCAATGTTAGCCTAGCATTGTCTGCATGTTTGGGAGCTGCTTATGATGAAATGAGAGTCTCACATCTCCAAGGCCGTGTATTCCTCTTTGACGTCTGCTCTAAGGCTATTGGATTTATGATTCATAAAATGAGATCACACATCTCCAAGGAATTCATCTATTATTTCAATTTATGGGGCAATGGTGGTCCTAATTGGGAAAGAGAGGCACGCATGTGGTATACTGAACAAGAGCTGGAGTGGTCTACTGTTCCATCAAGGAAAAGGAATTTTGCCACACGACTAGGATCCCACCATCAACCTACAGGTACTCCAAGTCGCCCTCATGATTATTAGACTATATCCGATGTAATTTCTACCCCCGTTGGACCTAGTCTATCCTACGCTGATGTTGTTAGATCATCGAATCCTGTACCCTCCCCTCAATACCAGCATAGATCTCTCCATCGGACTCATCACCATTATCACGGACTTGATTGGGAGAATAGGAGCGATCAGCGATTGAATATCAACGGCCTAGCGGGAACAAGGGTTTTCAAAATATTTTGAATATACCCAATCGGACCACAAGTGCACCCGTGGCCCACCACCGAAAGAGGCTTGAATGGAGACCCATCTCTTGTGCCAAATGCCTATCGCTTGGACACCATATCTCCGCCTGCACAAACAAACTCCGTTGCCGTATCTACTACCATTACGGGCACGTTGCGAGGAAGTGTTTATCCAGGCAAAACAAACCTCATCAATATCGCGTTAAATCGAAACAAACTCCTATTTCTATCATAAACCCTTGAGAAACCCCCGCCGACTTGCCCTCGCCGTCTTTACAATCTGTTTCATCCACGTTCTCCCCAGAAACTCCACTACCTTCCCCTATCACCTATGGCGAACTACCCTGTTGATCCGAACCCCCACGTCCCTCCTGGCTTTGCAGCCATTGCTCCTGGACCTCTTCGCACCCAACGTAGCTATGTGTTCCTGGGAGGAGAATTCCCTCTCCACTCCGATGACTGGGCGATCGCAACCCTTGAGCCAGACATTCCTGCTGAAAACTACATCGCTGCGATCGCAACCATAGGAGAACTCCTCCACAATTTGGACATCCATGTCCGCTCCACCTCGATGTGCTATGGGCCTTTGCCGATCAGTTTGCAAGCATTACGGATCGTTATGCTGCTGTTAGGGGTAGCCCCTATTTTATTGAAGACTCTGTTCTGCGCTTTGTTAATGAAGATAAGGGTCTGAATAGACATAGCACTATTTTCACTCATGACGTCTGGTGCATGCTCCTGAATTATCCTCAGCAATTATGGGAACCGGAACATGTAATGAACACTTTCACTCCTTTTGGCCGCTTCCTGGTTTGGAACAAGGACCTATCCAATAGAGCTAGAATTTTGGTGAAATTCAGAGCACACAACGCAGACACTCTTCCTCTCAGTGTTGTTGTTGGTAAAAATCTATCTGATGACGGCAGCGGTGATACCTGGACCTGCCCTATGATCCTACTCGACAGAAATATGTTGGGTGGCATCGCCGGGGATGAAGACCCTCTCCCACCCAATGGTGCCAATCCCCATCCTATGCCCTTGGTCCTTAGTGGTTTCTGGCATGATGAGCAGATGGGAAACGATATGGAAAATGAGGAATGCGGTTCAAGGACGTGGCGCTTATGGCACCTCTTGGTCATGCTTCTGCTACTCAAAAGCATTTTGATGATCGGCACATGACACTATGATGGAGCAAGCAAACCCTGGCACCCCTCCTATCCAAACCAATCTTCAACCTCCTACTGCACCTGCTCTGGATGCAATGGCGCATCGCACTGGTTTACTAGCTCAACTCTTGGGTGATGAACAAGAAATGCTTCAGAAACTTGCTGGCAGCAACATCTCAGGAGCCACTGTTAAGATGGTTGAAAATGAGGATCAAGGTGTTCACACGATTCAATGTAATCTTGAAATCAACATCAATAATTCAGTTGGCACTGTCCTACCATATGATCACGATGAGATTGCTATCATACGAACTGCAAATTTTGAGAAGATGAAAAACAAGCATGAAGCTACACCTAGGATTGGCGGTGTTGTGAGAAGGAGCAGACTTGCCCTCAAGAAGAAAGGCTTTGCCACTAAGGAAGACTGAAGCACATGCAAGCTCCAAGAATGTTCACTGTCAACCTATTTGTCCAATTTGATGGAATGGATATACGCAAACCATGGCCCCCTCCCATGCCTATTGCCACCATTCAAGCTATTGGAACCAAGTTTTGTCGATCCCTCCTAGTGAGGTGTCATCTGCTACCTGAACTATGATAGTTCAAATGAAGAATAAAACTTTCAGAGATGGCTTGTGGCAGAGGCCACCCAAGTATTTGCCTAGTTATCATCTCCCATTTCCCCATTTTAGCTTCGATATGTGTGTTTGCTTCGGACTATCACTACATGTGTTTGCTTGATGTACTGCAACAATATTTATCATTTTACTCATTATCAGTTTTTACTATTCTATGATTTTATCTTTGTCTGGAGATGTATGAGTGACACCAATCTATCTGCCAAGCTTGTTATTGCGATCTACTTTCTGTTTCTGCCATGCATCACTCCCTCCTTTCCCACACCCATCAATTTAAGGACAGTACCTGCTCCTTTGGGAAAACAGAGATACAATGTAGCCAATGAATAATAGGACATGGAACATACTTGATTGGAACCTGAGGGGTGTGAACTCCCAGCATAGATGGGATGATCTACTGATAAAATTAGTCAAAGCAACTGCAATATCATATGCCTGCAAGAAACAAAGAAAGAACTTTTTGATAGTACTTTCATCAGAAAATTTTGTCCTAGAAGACTCAACCAATTTGCTTATCAACCATCTGTAGCATCCCAGTTGTCTAACACCTATAATGCTACTTGGTTTAGTAATAAAAGGGCCACTTCCTACATATAATTGTTGCATCATCATCATGTCATGTTCATGTCATCATGCCACCTTGCATTTGAGCATCATACAAAACCCTTTTGTCTTGGTTCTTATCTCATATGCATTAATATTTGTATTTGCCTCTTGATATTGTATTTGGTTCTTGATATATTGTTAAATGCCCAAGTTGATTTGGGGGCATATCTCTTCTTGACTCCACCACCTTTTCTTCACCACCTTATAATTCCACCATCCAACTAAATATGAGCTTGGCATTTATGGGTTTTACTTCTAGCTCATGTGGGTTGGGATGGATCCAATTCTTTTCCACATGTTCTCATCTTGGCATCATTTTGTTTTCACATTATTGATACATGAGAGCCACATGGCCACCTTTGCATGCCTTGTGAGTGGGACCCCTTTTCCCTAGCTTCCATATGTGTTGTCTTTGGGGTTATCATCATGTTGGGATATTTTGTGGGCTTAATAAATATCTAGTGGCATATACACACTAGCAAGTCCCAAATATAATCCAATGTGATCATCTCCTCATACTCCACTTGGAATTCTTCTAATTTCTTTTGCCTGGGCCTTATTCCACACTTTGGAATGCATAAGAAAATGCTATGTAAATAATCTTGTTTTCACAAAGATAAATATGGTATCAATTAATTATGCATGGCCCATGCAAGTACCCCTTTAGCTTGGCATTAGATTTTATTTGGATTTTAATATGGATCATCTCTCTCTACCCCTTAGGCTTGGTCTTGTTTGATCATGCTTGAACCATCATCACCTTTTCCCTTTTTCTAGTCTTGGTCTTGTTGGGGTTTGTTTGGTGCATGGTGTGATCTTGCCACAAGAACACCCTAGCGTCTATCCTTCCCCCTCTTTAAACCTAAACCCTAAGCTACCCCTCTCTCTCTAATCCTCTATCCTAGTTCTCTCTAACACCTACCCCATACCCCCATATCCCATCTTGGCTAAACCCTAAGCTACACCTAAAATAACCAAACCCTAGCTAACATGTCCCCCTCTCTCTCCAGCTCCCTCCCTCTCTGACTTGGGACCCTAGCCCGAGCCTCCCTATGCGTGCCCATCCACCCTACCCGAGCCTCCCAACCAACCCTAGCATACACCCAACCGAGCTCCCTTTTCTCTCCCTCTCCCTAGCCATGCCATAACCGAGCCTACCCCTGCCCTGGCCTCGCCCTACCCCACCTGGCAGCCTCCCTCGGCCAGCGCCCCTTGGCCAGCCATGCACGTGAAGGAGGGGTGCAAAAGGTGGCCGAGCCGACCTGCCCCTCCCCCACGCAAGTCCCACCTCACCCCCTCGTTCTTATCCACCCCACACCCCTCAGTCCTCTCCCCAGATCCATCCCGACGCCTCCCTCCCCTTCCTTCTCCCTCTCTACCCTCATCGACCCCGGCCACCCTGCAGTCGGCTCGCTCAATTCCTGACAAACCAGGCGGGCGTGGTCCGAGGTGTCGGGAAGCTCGTGGAGTGCCTCTGCCCGACACTGTGCGGAGCAGCGGAGGGACGCCCAACCGCCGGGCAAACCGCCCGAAGCGAAACCCTAGTTTTCGGCCGCCGTCGTCGATCCGGCTCGCTCACCTGCACCGACCACACCAACACCACCGCGGTAAGCCCCCCCACAGACACGCTCCGCCTCATTGTCGCTCTAGCTCACGGTTGTTTAAATCGAGCGCTCTGCTTGTCGGCCATTGCTGGTTGGCGTCCACGTCGCGTAGAACCGCATCTAGTCGCCCGCCGCCCTACGCCACCATCGGTAGCCCACCGCGCTGGTTAGCCCCTTAGCGTCGCCCAGCGTCGCGGCCGAATCAGCGCGCGCGCCCTCGTCAGCGCCGCCTTGTCCATGATTCGAGAGAGAGAGAACGACGCCGGGTAGTTCTGAATCGCCCTCCTTTTGTTTCCCGCTTCAACCGCAGACCCTCGTGACCCACTAGCCAGCCACAGAGAGCTTCTTCCAGAAAACCCCCTCGTCTTTTGTAAACCTCAGCCCGCACTCCTCGCTGCCCACCTGTCAGCGTCGGTGTTGTTTTTTTAAAAAGGCTCCTCATCTTTTTGCAAACCAACCCGCGGTCCATGCCACCCCACCTGTCAGTCCCTGGCCGCGCGCGCCTCTGTCGTGTGGCCCAGTCAGCGCCGGTCCCCTCTGTCAGCGACTGGGGCTAACTGAGCCTGGGTGCAAAAAGTTTAACTGACTGTCTGTTCAAAATTCAAATCTAAATCAAATTATTTAAATTCAAACTCAAATTCTGTTTTAATATAACTTTTGAAATACAAACTCAAATAATACATATCATATATGTTTTTGAATCAGAAAAATGTAAGGATTCCAAATATGCTATTCAAATTTCCTTTTGCTCATTTAAAATTCCAAGTTGAGTTAAATTACAACAAATGCCACTGGAACTTAAATAATTAATAACTTTTGATTTATAATTCCAAATTTAACAAATGATATGTCTAAAATGATCAGCTCGACGAGACCTTTCTGTTTATTCTATCCATGAATTCAATTGCAGCATGCATCATATAAAAATATAGTGTACAACAACTAATATGACAACAAATGTGATCTAGAACCCCATTAAAATGTTATTTCTTGTCTTCCACACCTCACCCATGCCATGCTACTTTATTGCCATGCAACTTGTGCATCATTCATCATGGCATGATTGTTTGCTTGACGCATTTTATTCCTATGCTTGTGCACTTTATTTATGTGGCCCTTGCTTGTTTGGTTCTTCTTTTCGAATAGGCGGCGGGGATATATCAAGAGAACGAGAGCACTACCGATCCGTCTCGCTTCAACTGAGTTGCCAGGCAAGCACTTCCACATGCTTGCATACATACAGTACCTATTGCCTCTATCTTATTCTTGCATCATTGAGTCGCGATTGCATTAAATTGAATCCCAAGCATTGCATAGCCTTTACTTTAAACCCCACCGAGCTTGTTCCTCCATCCCATGAGCCATTACTACAGGAGTTGTTTGAGCCATGCGAGTCGTAGAACAGCATGTGTAGGGTTTGTGAGTGATGGATAACGATGTACCTAAACAACTTAACCTGAGTAGTAATGGGAGAACTAATGAAAGTGGCACCGGTGAGCAACATCTGCTATTTGGTTTTTCCTGCTCACTTGTGTCCCGTAAGACCCCGAGTACTTGATTCCTGTTCCTTGATTTATCGCTATCCACATCCGGAGGTATATGGGACCCCCGGCGAGCTTGATTCGTCTTATTTCTTGGGGCCACAAACTAGTTTGAGGTTTTGTTTACTATCTGTACTTATGCCATGCTCTTGCTTTATTTACGTTTGTGCGAGGAGCACCTTTATCTTGTTAGGTAAGCGGAGTGTTTTGCGGTATCGACAAGCCCAGCCACTTTGGGTTCCCGATCGTTCTGACCATTGTCGCAAACCTTGAGTCCGCCTCGGAATCGGTGGCCGTTTGCGGGTCTACTCAATGGGGTGGCCCCTGAAATATTCTGAATCTGTGATTGCTTTGTCGTGAAGGCCTCGTTGGGTTTTGATTTGGTTTTCAGGGTTGATCGGCGTGTGTTGCTATTGGTGCACCCGGGGTAAAACTTTAAAAGCCGTGTCCGCGGTTATGGGCGACTTGGAGCAGTTTCTCGATCATAGACAAGCATAACTAAAGTACCGCTTTAATCGACTAAGTAATTTGACTAGTAAATAGTGCAACACTCATGGAATGGTTAATAAAATTGCCAGGATGGGGGTGTTCGTCCGCTTCCTCGTTGGTAGCGAGGAGGATGGATCGATGAAATTATTGTTATAACCGTTGTCTTTAATTCACGGACATCCGTCTATCATTGGTTAGGCGGATGGTTAGCGTATCTAGAAGCTGCTAGGTTTTATCTTTTGCTGCAATTCGTCACCCAGGTTGTGTCCTTTAGAGGCATTAAGTCTTCTTTGAGTACCCTTAGGGTCTCACGATAAATTATTGGTTCGGATGAGCGGTACCCTCGGGGCGGATCTTTGGGTGGAAGAGGCGATGATGTGGGCAACGATCGTTCGGTGTAGAGATTAGGAGCGAGGATCCGCAAGATCTGTGGCGGGATGTTCTTATTTCTATGGCATCTTATGCCGATTTGCTTCTTGTCCGTACTCGGACTTTGTTTTGCCGCTTCCGCGTGATCCTCTCATGTGTGATGTATCAGGAATTATCCTAAAATATTATATCTATCTAGGTCATTTGAATCTTGCCGTATGGCGTTGCTATATTCCTTTCTTTCTAGATGGTATGGCTCGATGTACTCTTGTATGGTGGCTTGCATACATACCCACTTGTGTATGTAGTTGATCCCTTCTGCCGATTCGCGCCCGTCTGGTCCCGATGAGATGGAAGTGGTTGGGCGGCGAAAGGTCTACCCGTGAGTGGCTTTTGGGCCCCAGTACTATTTAAACCACTACCGCTCATCCAGGCTTGTATCTAGGGCGTAATTCACCGAGTAGTTACAATTGGTATCGAGCCATCCCGACCTTGAGTCTCGATAAGCGGTCATTATCGGTCTAGCAAATATTTTGGTAGTTATGTATACTAGGGAAAAACAAAAGCGAGTAGGACTGCTTCCACTTTTCTTCTTACCCACCCACCCACCCTTTTACGGTAAGGAAGTGCCGTTTTCAATCCTCTTGTCAAAATTCAAACTAGGATTCACGTGTTACGGGTTTCGTAGTACCATAGGTTGTGTGTGTGTGTGTGTGTAATCCCTTGTCTATCTGTTGCATCCAAGTTGTTATCTAATCAGCCTTTGGTTATCAGCTGTTGGTACATTCCATACCGACAGGCTTTTGCAAACCGGCAATAACTGTCTTACTCTTTGTATCCGACGCTATCTTGTTTGGGGTGTTCGTTTCGTAGTTACCAATCTTTAGGTTCAACGTGAGAAGGAGGGTTAGGATATGTGTTCCACTTGTTCATGTGCGGAGTAATGATTTGAGTGCGGGATGGAGTCGCGACCATACCACTACTCTTATCATTCTTTTGTATATTGAATCGGTAGAGTCACTAATCTTGATTCGTTAAGTAATTTTGCATCTATTGGTATTTTAATGCGAAATTTGTGGAAAATTTTCTTTGATATATTTGTGTACCACTCCTTTTCGATCGTGTGCGATATGCTTAATATCCTCTAGGTGCTTTGAACTTTGTTGATATTTTAATATCATCTTAGTAAATTGTATCCTTTAATCTTGGTTAATTCCATCTTGGTACTATTTTGGATTATTATTATTCTCCATTATAGTCTTGACTTGAGTTTTATATCAATCACGGGATGGCTCCACCACGTCGTCTTGATGAGGACATACCACGGTGGGCTCCGATCGTCAAACATCGCTAATGCTTTGGCAACAATGCGAGAACCAGCGGCGCTTTGAGGAGAGTGTCGGGAGGAACGAGTTTGCTCCACTACCTCCACCTCCCAAGCGAGGAGACATCAAGAGCTTCTGAAATTCAACCCTCGTCGGTTTGATGTTTCGACCGACCTCAGGGCGGATGATTGGCTGCGTGAGATGTCAAGGTTCTGGAGGCTGGCGATGTTCGGGCAGAGTGGGTCAAGTGTGCTACCCACCTACGAAGGAGATGTAGCTCTACGGTGGGAGAACTACTTGAAGGCAAGTGCCTTGGTTTCCGGCCAACTTGGGAGAGGTTCCTTTGGGCGTTCAAGGCGCAGTTTACATCGAGATTGTTATGGAAAGGATGAAGGAGGCTTTTCTCAACTTTGAAGCAAGGAAATAACGTCGACACCACCTTGGGGAACTTCATGAATCTCTCTCTCGTTATGGTGGCGAGGTGTCGATGACAAGAAGAAGCGAAGAGGTTGAGGCAAGGGCTCAATGCATCGATCAAGTATGCAATCACACATGCAAGGCCGACATCTTTTACGGAACTCCAACACGCACTCGCAAGAGGAAGCAAGTCGGCAAGTGTTTGAGGTCAAGAAACACAACGAGGATGCATCAAGCTCTGCGATTATGGCAGCTCCTTCTAAGCGTGTGGGTTCCTAACACCCAAGTCGCTCCGGCTCCACCAAGACACCAGAAATGCGTCAAGGCCACCAAACTTCACCATGCGGCTCCCGGGGCTACAACCACCACTACTGGGCGCTGGCGGAGTCCCAGCTATGTTGCTCCACGTCCACATGGAGCTTGTTTCACATGTGGAGATCATGGACATCCCAAGTGGGCGTCTGGATGAACAAAGCTCTCCTCCACCCCGCCAAGATCTGCGGCAAGCTCTCCTATGGTTCGTGCACCACCACCGGGCTCTCAACATCAACACTAAGCCGGGTCTCTGTTGCTCGTGCCAAGCTGCGTCAACGCTCAAAATGAGCATGCACACAGGTTGTGATGGGTATGCTTTCGTTAACTCAGTCCTGCACAAGTTTTGTTTGATTACGGTGCATCGCATTCTTTTGTGTCTCACAAGTTCACAAGTGAGAATGGGTTAGCATCGGATCCTCTTCTCAAGCGGTTAATGGTTCTTTCTCACCGAGCAACAATGGCAGCTTCTAAAGTCGACCATGGCAATCAAGTTGAGATTGGTGGCTCTTCATTCTAAACTTTAATTGTTACAGGCAATTCGACATTGATGTCATCTTGGGCATGGATTGGTTGACAGCAAATGCAAGCTGTGATTAATTGTGCTTTGAGCTCGGTGTCTCGAAGATTCACGAAGGCCATATAGTCTTTTCTCCAAGTTTGACTCCTGCGGTCCGGCTCTTCTCTTTGGCGGCTCGAATGATGATGCTATGGAAGCTATTCGAGTGTCGGTGGTCTGTGAGTTCCCGGATGTCTTTCTGAAGAGTTGCGGGTATGCCTCCGGATCGTGAGGTTGAGTTTGTGATTGAGCTTGAACTGGAGCGGCTCCTATCTCCAAGCGGCCTTATAAAATGGGTCCTTCCGAGTTGGCTGAACTCAAGCGACAACTTGATGAACAAGAGAAGTTGGGTTTCATTCAACACGATGCCGTCTTGGGGTAGCCAACAATCTTTGTGAAGAAGCGTGGCGGACCGATAGACTATGTGTTGACTCGGGCTCTCAATGCTAAAACCATCAGAACAAATATCCCTCAGCGGATTAATGATCTATTCGACCCCATTTGGGTACGTGGTGTTCTCTAAAATGGACTTGAGAAGTGGTTATCACCAAATCAAGATTCGCAAGGAGGATGTGCCCAAAACAGCTTTCACCACCCGCTATGGCTGTATGAGTACGGTCATATCTTTGTCTCACTGCTTTTGCTACCTTCTCGAGGCTTATGAACTCCGTTTTCATGGAGTACCTTGATAAGTTCGTTGTGGTATATCTGGATGACATTACGGTCTATTCTAAGTCCAAGGAAGAGCATGAAGAACACTGCGGTGTGTCCTAAACAAGCTTCGTGAGAACAGCTTGTATGCAAAGTTCTCAAAGTGTGAGTTTTGGCTGCTGAAGTAACCTATCTTGGTCATGTCATCTGCCAAGGGCATTGCGATCAACCGAGGCTGTGAAGACAATTGTTGAATGGCTTCCTCTGTTAATGTCAAAGAAGTGCGGAGTTTTCTTGGTTTGGCTAGCTATTGCCGTAACCGTTCGAACTTCTCGAAGATAGCGAAGCCTCTTACGATCTCCTCAAGAAAGGCAAGAAATACTGGACTCTGCGTGTCAAGCAAGTTTGAGACACTCAAAGAGAAGCTCACTTCCACACGTCTTGGTTCCTCCGGATACATCTAAGCCTTTCCGGATATTCTGCGGCGCCTCTTTGCAAGGATTGGGTGTGGTCCTTATGCAAGAAAGCGGTGGTTGCTTATGCCTCTCGTCGATTGAAGCGCATGAGATCAACTATCCCACACATGACCTCGAGCTCGTGGCGGTGGTCTTTGCTTTGAAGCTATGGAGGCACTACTTGCTGGCAACCGTTGTGAGATCTTTTCGACCACAAGAGTTTGAAGTATATCTTCACTCACTGATCTCAACCTTGGCGGAGGAGATGGATTGAAGCAATCAATGACTTTGATGTGACCATCAACTACACCGGGCAAAGCTAATGTCATGGCGGATGCTCTTAGCCGTAAAGCTTATGTCAACAACCTCACGATGGAAGAAGCAACCTCTCTTGTGCGAGGAATTCCGTCGACTCAACACGAAATTGTGGAACAAGGGCATCTCACGAACCTTGGCTACTCCTCTCTTGGAAGAAAAGATTCGCTCTCGTCGGCTTGGTGATCCGCACCAAAAGCTCATCTCAAACTTGAGCTTCAGTATGAGTCCTTCACGTTGATGATCAAGGCACGCTTTTCTTTGAACACGGATGTTTGTTCCAAACTACCGGGTTTGAGAAACAAGTTCTCAAGGGCGCATGATTCGGTTCTTTCTATCCATCTGGCGGCAAAGATGTACATGGACTTGAAAACACAATATTGGTGGCCTGGTTTGAAGCGGTATTGTGCCAAGTATGTCTCGAGAATGTGATGTCGCTGAGTGAAGGCTGTCCATCGAAACCGTTGGTCTTCTACAGCCATTGAAACATCCGGAATGGAAATGGGAGAAAGTAGAGATGGACTTCATCTTTGGCTTTCCAAGGTCGCAGAAGGGAAACAATGCAATTTTGTTGTCATCGGCGGGCATTCTAAAGTGGCTCATTTCTTCGATCAAAGAAACAATTTACGGAATTGATTGGTGAGCTCTATATCAAAATAATTGTCTCTCTATGGGGTTCGCTTGAGATCGATTCGGACCGTGGAAGCATCTTCACTTCAAAGTTCGGAAAGTTTCCAAAATGCTTTGGGAACAAAGTTGAACTTGACCGCTTACCACCCTTAGTCGCAAGGACAGGTTGAAAGGATCAATCAGATTACGGAGGATATGCTTAACTTGCGTCATCTCCTTTGGCATGAAGTGGGAGAATGTCTTCCTTATGCTGAATTCTCCTACAACAACAGCTTCCAAGAGTCGAAGATGGCACCATTTGAGGCTCTCTATGGTAAGTCTGAGAACTCCGATTGGTTGGTCGGGTGGGAGAAAGAATCTGGTTTGGCCCTGACATTGTAACTCAGGCAGAGGAGTAGGTGCATATCATTCTGGAGAACCTGAAGATTGCTCAGAGTCGTCAGAAGAGCAATTATGACAGGAAGCACACGGATATGGTGTATACCCCTGGTGATCTCGTCTACCTTCGTGTCACTCCCATGAGAGGAACACAGCTTTGGTATCAAAGGAAAGTTGGCTCCTAGATACATCGGTCCTTTCAAGATCGTGGTAGAAGAGGAGAAGTTGCATATGCACTTGAGCTTAGGAAAAACTCAAAGTCCATGATGTTTTCCACATCTCTCAGCTCAAGAAGTGCTTCAAAGATCCGGCGGGACCGTGGATCATGAGCTAATCGATCTCAAGAAGACTGTCTTATCAAGAACACCCACCAAAATCCTTGAGACCAGAAAGGAGGACTGCAACAAGTCCATCAAGTTACGCAAGGTGCGGTCACACCATTACATTGATGAAGCCACTTGGGAGCGTGAAGATGAACTCCATGCCAACCATCCTTCTCTCTTTGTGTCTTCTTCTTCTTCCTAGAATCTCGGGGCGAGATTCCTGTTTAGTGGGGGAGAGTTGTAGCATCCCAGTTGTCTAACACCTGTAATGCTACTTGGTTTAGTAATAAAAGGGCCACTTCCTACATATAATTGTTGCATCATCATCATGTCATGTTCATGTCATCATGCCACCTTGCATTTGAGCATCATACAAAACCCTTTTGTCTTGGTTCTTATCTCATATGCATTAATATTTGTATTTGCCTCTTGATATTGTATTTGGTTCTTGATATATTGTTAAATGCCCAAGTTGATTTGGGGGCATATCTCTTCTTGACTCCACCACCTTTTCTTCACCACCTTATAATTCCACCATCCAACTAAATATGAGCTTGTCATTTATGGGTTTTACTTCTAGCTCATGTGGGTTGGGATGGATCCAATTCTTTTCCACATGTTCTCATCTTGGCATCATTTTGTTTTCACATTATTGATACATGAGAGCCACATAGCCACCTTTGCATGCCTTGTGAGTGGGACCCCTTTTCCCTAGCTTCCATATGTGTTGTTTTTGGGGTTATCATCATGTTGGGATATTTTGTGGGCTTAATAAATATCTAGTGGCATATACACACTAGCAAGTCCCAAATATAATCCAATGTGATCATCTCCTCATACTCCACTTGGAATTCTTCTAATTTCTTTTGCATGGGCCTTATTCCACACTTTGGAATGCATAAGAAAATGCTATGTAAATAATCTTGTTTTCACAAAGATAAATATGGTATCAATTAATTATGCATGGCCCATGCAAGTACCCCTTTAGCTTGGCATTTGATTTTATTTGGATTTTAATATGGATCATCTCTCTCTACCCCTTAGGCTTGGTCTTGTTTGATCATGCTTGAACCATCATCACCTTTTCCCTTTTTATAGTCTTGGTCTTGTTGAGGTTTGTTTGGTGCATGGTGTGATCTTGCCACAAGAACACCCTAGTGTCTATCCTTCCCCCTCTTTAAACCTAAACCCTAAGCTACCCCTCTCTCTAATCCTCTATCCTAGTTCTCTCTGACACCTACCCCATACCCCCATATCCCATCTTGGCTAAACCCTAAGCTACACCTAAACTAACCAAAACCTAGCTAACATGTCCCCCTCTCTCTCCAGCTCCTCCTCTCTCTTGGGACCCTGGCAGGAGCCTCCTGCGTGCCCATCCACCCTACCCGAGCCTCCCAACCAACCCTAGCATACACCCAACAGGCTCCCTTTTCTCTCTCTCTCCCTAGCCATGCCATAAGCAGGGCCTACACCTGGCCTCGCCTACCCCACTGGCGCCTCCCCTGCGCGCCACCCCCAGCCCCATCAGCACGTGAAGGAGGGGTGCAAGGTGGCTGAGGACCTGCCCCTCCCACGCAAGTCCCACCTCACCCCTCGTTCTTATCCACCCCACACCCCTCTGGCCTCTCCCAGATCCATCCGCGCCTCCCTCCCCTTCCTCCCTCTCCCTCATCGACCCCGGCCCGGCCACATTGGCGGCCTCTCAGTGACAAACAGGAGGCGGGCGTGGTCTTTCGGGAAGCTCATGGCCCCGTCTGCCCCGACACCTGTGCGTGGAGGCCGCGCAGGGGGAGCGCCTTGAAACCGGCCGTGCCCCGCCTGCTGGGGGTTGTCGGGAAGCTTGAGCCCCTGCTGCCGCCCCCGGTGAGCGGGCAGGGAAGCCAGGCTTCGCCGCCGTATTTGCAGTAGCGCGAAACCCTAGTTTTCCCGGCCGCTGTCGGGTTGATCGTCGGCTGCGCTCCGCACACCACACCAACACCACCGCGGTAAGCCTGACCCCCCGGACACGCTCCGCTCGCCTGGCTCTAGCTCCGCGGTTGTTTCGTCGAGCGCTCTGCGCGCCGTCGGCCCTGCTCTCGTCACGTCGCGTGAACCTCATCTAGTCGCCCGCGCCCCGCCACCATCCGTTAGGCCCACCGCTGGTTCCGTCCCTTAAGCGCGTCGCGCGTCAGACTTCTAATCCCGGCTTCGCCCCTACGTCGCGCGCGCGCTCCGCGGTTGAGAGAGAAAGAAGCGATCGACAAGGTAGTTTACAGATCGCCCCTCCTTTTTGTTTCCCGCTTCAACCGCAGACCCTCGTGACCCACTAGCCACAGAGAGCTTCTTCCAGAAAACCCCCTCGTCTTTTGTAAACCTCAGCCCGCACTCCTCGCTGCCCACCTGTCAGCGTCGGTGTTGTTTTTTTAAAAAGGCTCCTCATCTTTTTGCAAACCAACCCGCGGTCCCACCCCTTTGTCCCTCGGCTTGCTCATCGTGTGGCCAGTCGGCCCGTCCCCTCTGTCGGGACTGGGCTAAGCGAGCCTGTGCAAAAGTTTAGCGGTATCTGTTCAAAATTCAAATCTAAATCAAATTATTTAAATTCAAACTCAAATTCTGTTTTAATATAACTTTTGAAATACAAACTCAAATAATACATATCATATCATATATGTTTTTGAATCAGAAAAATGTAAGGATTCCAAATATGCTATTCAAATTTCCTTTTGCTCATTTAAAATTCCAAGTTGAGTTAAATTACAACAAATGCCACTGGAACTTAAATAATTAATAACTTTTGATTTATAATTCCAAATTTAACAAATGATATGTCTAAAATGATCAGCTCGACGAGACCTTTCTGTTTATGCTATCCATGACTTCAATTGCAGCATGCATCATATAAAAATATAGTGTACAGCAACTAATATGACAACAAATGTGATCCAGAACCCCATTAAAATGTTATTTCTTGTCTTCCACACCTCACCCATGCCATGCTACTTTATTGCCATGAAACTTGTGCATCATTCATCATGGCATGATTGTTTGTAACGCATTTATTCCTATGCTTGTGCACTTTATTTATGTGGCCTTGCTTGTTTGGTTCTTCTTCGAATAGGCAATGGCGGGGATATATCAAGAGAACCGAGCACTACCGGATCCGTCTCTCGCTTCAAGCTGAGTTGCCGGCAAGCACTTCCACATGCTTGCATACATACGATACCTATTGCCTCTATCTTATTCTTGCATCATTGAGTCGCGATTGCATTAAATTGAATCCCAAGCATTGCATAGCCTTTACTTTAAACCCAGAGCTTGTTCCTCCATCCATGAGCCATTACTACGAGTTGTTTGAGCCATGCAGG